>CM038674.1:302049281-303249281 GCA_021605145.1 Aegilops bicornis | reverse complement strand
AGGCTCTGATACCAACTTGTCATGCCCAATATGCGATACTATCCTAAAGAGACTCGAAGGTCCCACCAAGGATAGAACCGCATATTGAAACGCTTTTGCAAGGTGGATATCATTACATCAACATTACATAATAGATGGAGATACATACAAGAGGCATACAATGCCACATGAATACAACATCACATTACATAAGACCAACATCCGACTACAGATGAAACACAAACAGAAACTGAAACGACATCCACCCTGCTATCCCAGGCTGCCGACCTGGAACCTATCCCCTGATCGAAGAAGAAGCAGAAGAACTCCAACACAAGCAAACATCGCTCTCGTGTCATGATCATCGCAAACCTGTACCTGCAACTGTGGTGTAGTAATCTGTGAGCCACGAGGACTCAGCAATCCCATTACCATGGGTATCAAGACTAGCAAAGCTTACTGGGTAAGGAAGAGGTAAAGTGGTGAGGTTGCAGCAGCGACTAAGCATATATGGTGGCTAACATACATAAATGAGAGCGAGAAGAGAAACAAAGGAACGGTCGCCAACTAGTAATGACCAAGAAGTGATCCTGAAATCCTACTTACGTCAAACATAACCCAAGAAACCGTGTTCTCCTCTCGATCAACCCCGAAAAGAGACACTCACGGTTACACACATGGTTGGTGTATTTTAGGAGAGTTTACTTCAAGTTTACTACAACCGGACATTAACAAATTCCCATCTGCCACATACCCGCGGGCCCGGCTCTCGAAAGTTTATACCCTGCAGGGTGTCCCAACTTAGCCCATTATAAGCTCTACTTAATCAACGAAGGATATTCCTTCTCCCGGGAAGACCCGATCAGTCTCGGAATCCGGCTAAAAGACATTTCGACAAGCAATAAAACAAGACCAGCAAGACCGCCCGATGCTTGACAATCCCGATAGGAGCTGCACATATCTCGTTCTCAGGGCAACACCAGATGAGCACACCGTACAACTAAAACCAACCCTCGAGTTTCCCCAAGGTGGCGCTGCAAAGGACTCTAGTTTGGACCAACACTTAGACAAGCATTGGCCCAGGGCTGAATAAAGATGACCCTTGGGTTGGCCGACCCAAGGGAAGGGTATAGGTGGTGGTGAGGCAAATGGTAAAACCAAGGTTGGGCCTTGCTGGACAAGTTTTATTCAAAGCGAACTGTCAAGGGGGTCCCATAAATCACCCAACCGCGTTAGGGACGCAAAATCCGGGAACATAATACCGATATGACGGAAACTAGGGTGGCAAGAGTGGAACAAAACGCCAGGCATAAGGCCGAGCCTTCCACCCTTTACCAAGTATATAGATGCATTAATAATATAAGAGATATTGTGATATCCCAACATAAACATAATCCAACATGGAGCAATCTTCATCTTCACCTGCAACTAGCAACGCTATAAGAGGGGCTGAGCAAAGCGGTAACATAGCCAAACAACGGTTTGCATAGGAAAGGTGTCAAAGGTTAGAGGATGACATGGCAATTTGGGATGGCTTGATAAACAGGTAATAGGTAGCGCAGCATAGCGATAGAACGAAGCAACTAGCATAACAATGATAGTAATGAGATCCAAGGTGACGGTCATCTTGCCTGAAATCCCGCAAGGAAAAAGAACGAGTCCATGAAGAAGACAACCGGACGTAGTCGAACGAATCCTCACAACTCTGGAATGAAACCGAAGGTAACGAGAGAAGCAAACCGGAAAGAAGCAAACAACATGGTAAACACACCACACATGAACAAGACATGATGCTCAACCAAGCATGATGCATGACAAAGGCTACATGAAGCTACTCATGGCAAGAGATGATGCAAACAAGAGCAGCACATCAAAGCAAGTTTAAATGAGGCCGGGAACAACATATAACAATTCCGGTAAGTCCTCATATGCAAATTTCTAAATTGGTCCAGATCTGAATAAACCTTATGTTGAAGTTGTTAAACAGCAATTTAAGATGCACCACGATGATCTACACAAAATTCTAGACAAGTTACATATAAAGTTCATTTAATTCGGAGCTACGGCCTAGAAGATATGAGCAAAACAAGTTAAACATGGCATTGATGCAAAAAGTATACAAACATCAATCAAACACCTCAAAACATGGATGCAACATGATAATATGAAGCTACATGCAAAATCAAGCAAGTATCATATAGAGCACACTCAAAACGGAGCAACGGTTCAACACATACACATGAAACAAGTTATAGCAACAATCTGTCCAAAACAGCAACTAGGCATATTGCAAGCATCAAAACAACATGCTACAGGACCCTAACATAAAAACAAAAGGCATGGACGTGATTTACAGGTAAAGAATGACAAAAGATGAACACTGAGCTATCTCCATAAATCACTAGAACATGCTCAAAAGGACATGGCAAGATTGCAAATTAATAACAGTTTCAGACTTTAGCAGAAATAACATCAAGTTGCAATGTTTAGAGCTATCAAACAACATGTTACAGGAACTTATCATGGGAAATAAAGGCATGGCATGATACTACTGAATGCATAGATCAAAAGTCCTTTACTGACCATGAGCCACAAGGGCACAGAAAATATGTGCACCCATGTACACATGGCAAGTTATATCACAGATTTAAACCTGGCAGGAACAACAATAAGTAGGCATGTTGGTGAGCTTGAACCACTCACCACAGAGCAATACATGGCATGGCAAGGAAACCAACAGCAATAAGACATGTTTATGAAGCTAATTATGGCAAGAGAATGTTCATAGAGTGCATGGATCACTAACAACAATCATGGCAACATTGAACTTAATGTTAACAGGCTGACAGCAACATTATTTAGCAAGTTGAGTGCAATATTGCAACAAGCTAAAGCAAGCTATAAATGCAACCAAGGGCATGGATGGATAGACCAAGACATTTAAAGCAAAACATACTTAGTGAACATCTCCAGATTATGCATAGAATTACTTGTAGAAGCAGGTTAATATAGCATCATGATATAGCAGATTCAGACATGCAAAACAACAACAGCAAGTACCCTACTTAACAAGCTCAATGCACTCACTACACAACTCACAAAAATACATGGATGGCACCACTGTGAATATGGCATGACATAGTTCAAAACTCATGTAGGACTCATACTCATAGGATGCACACATCAATCATGGCAAAAATGACAAATGAGCAAGTTATAACAGTTTCAGCAGATTAACATCATATAGCACTTTTGCAACGAGGATTCAGGCATCAAGATGAACTCAAATGAACATGATGCAATGGAATGAAATGATGTACTCATCGAGGCGAACAATTTTACATATTACACGCACGAAACGGAGTAGTATGCAGCAAGTTATGATGCGATGAACATGGAATGAAAATAACATCAGAAAATGACGGTGGAAAAAACAACCTCCGAGAATTCCGGATCTAGGGCTCCTCACACGCGGATCGAGGCAGGGGCGCGAGTTCGCCGGAGAGCTCGCCGAAGAGGGCGAGGGGAGGGCGGATCCGGCCGGGAGGAGCTCGCCGGGGCTCGGGGAGGAGGCCTCCCGGCGAGGGGGCGGCGGATGGCGACAGGACGGCGCGGGGAGCCGCGGCCGAGGGCGGCGCTGGGCGGCGGCCCGGCGGCGGACGGAGGCGGCGGCGACTGGGCGGCGAGGTCGGGCGGGAGGCGGAGGCGGCGGCCGCCGAGGCGCGTTGGCGGCGGCGAACGGCGGCGGGCGCCAGCGCTGGCGTCCATGGCGGCGGCGGCGGCCGATCCGGCCACGCTGGTTCGGCGCGGGCCCCGCGGGTCGGCGGAGGCGGGCGGCGACGGCGGACAGGTGGCGGTCGCCGGTTGGCTAGCGGCGGCGGCGGGGTGACGTGGCGGCTTCCTATTGGCTGGACGACGTGGCTGTGTGGCGGTGGACGCGTCCGGCGCGGAGGCAGACATGTCCGATGGCGGGGAGGAGTTGGCTAGGGTTTGATCTGCGCGAAAAATCGGGGGGATGCACATATTTATAGGTAGAGGGAGCTAGGAGAGTCCAAATGAGGTGTTGTTTTCACCCACACGATCGTGATCGAACGACCGAGAGCATGGAGGGGAGTTAGATGGGTTTTGGGCCACTTTGGAAGGGGTGTTGGGCTGCAACACAAAGAGGGCTTTACGGTTACCCGGTTAACCGTTGGAGTATCAAACGACCTCCAAATGGCACGAAACTTGACAGGCGGTTTACCGGTGCTATACCAAGGCCGCTTGGCAAACCTCAGGCCATTCCGAGAAAGTTTAACACCCGCACACGAAAAAGAGGTAAAAGGCGCCGGGGGACATAGGAGTGCGGATTGCAAAAGCGGACAACGGGAAAATGCTCGGATGCATGAGACGAACACGTATGCCAATGCGATGCACATGATGACATGGTATGAAATGCATATGATGACATGGCAAAGTGCAACACGCAAGCATATGACATGGCAACGACGGCGAATAACTGGCAGACACCTGGCGCATCGGATCCGGGGCGTTACACACACCCATCGGCAACCTAAACAGAGATGCCTTGACGGCCTTGCCGGCCTTCTCGGCTCTGTCGGTCCTCCCAGCCCTGCCGTCGTCACTCACCTTGAGCTGGAAGAGCCTCTGGCAAAAGTGAGCATGCCCCATCACCGTGAAGTTGAGCTTCAAGCCAGGGCGGAGCCTCATGATGTCAGCCGCATTCCTGTAGTCCCAGGCCGGCCTCCCCTTGTTGTGCAGTGGAGCAATCTGGCGGTGGATGAAATCATCCCCGATAATTTGGAGGGTGAGCCCGGCCACGGTGAGGCGGTTGATCCTGGTGGTGGCGACCGAGAGCTTCTTGTCATTGGCGTCCGGATTGATCCAGTCCATGCGGCGGACCGGTGGACTCCGGCGAACCCAGCAGAACTCCCGTGGATCCTCCTCCTCGATCTAGCACCATCGGCTCCGCCACTCGTCCCACCTCTCCTTCTGGGCGCCCTCCTGGTATGTGCCCTTCTCCTGAGACCTCGGGATCCAGGTGATGCAGCTGGAGATGGCACCTCCTGGCTGGATGCGAGGGTAGAAGTAGTGGCGGAAGAGCGTCGTGTTGGGGAGGACTTCGGCGAAGCCCTCGCAGAGATGGGCGACGAAGGCCATGCACGCCACGGCATTCGACATAAGATCCAGCAGACGGAAGCCGTAGGTGTGCATGACGTCGTTCAAGAAATCAGAGAAAGTGATAGAGGCAAAGGTGTCCCATCTTTCGATGAGATGATAACTACCGACTTGGTGGAGCCGTCTTTGACGATCCGACTACAAACATGCATGATGTTGCGCCTTAGCAATTGCTAAACCAACTCCGAGAGGTTATTGACCACGCCGGAGCACGATCAACCTGACTCCGAAGGTCTATTCCTGCAAGCAATCAAAGAACAAGCAAGAATATGATTAAGCAATCTGAATATTGCGAATATGGATGAAGTATTGATAAAAGTGGGGTTTCATAAGCGGTCTTGGTCTGGTCGTTGGACACAAACGAAGTACACGAAGTTGCAGCGATGGCTAACTTTTAACTAAATAAAACCCAAGTCTAAGCGATGCCTTAAGGGCTATATTTATAGGGAAAAGAGAGGGGATTTCTTCCACCCTGGGCAAGGTGGGACTAAAACACCTCCTAAGTTGTTTCCCCTACAATATGGACTCTAAAAATAGATTACATGGGCTTGGCCCAAAATAAGGTGGCGCAACACCAATAATAAGCTATGGACGAAATTTATGAAAGGCCATCTTGTATATTTCGTCCATCTTCTTGTATGTCATCATGGTGGCTTCAAAGTCCGGAAATCTCCACTTGAACCTTCGTTCTTGTTCTCTTCGCACGCACCTTCATCTCCATGCTTGACGATGCTCCAATGTTCATCCTTCTTGTCCGTGCTAGGCCCTTCAATTGGAAGCAACACAAATGTATCTAAGTTAGGCAACATTATATTCTCATGAACACTAGAAACATTACCAAGAAACGAAAGTACCTAATAATTTAATTGGCGTATGCGAGCTCTAGCAATTGTTCCTAGAGGTAAAACAGCTGAGGATATGGGTGTAACTATGGTAGACATGTCCTCATCATCCTCCCCTTCTTGAAAACAAAGCCGTCCTCGGCGTTGCTTAATCTGAAATGTGGCTAACAAAAGAGACAAAGTGTACACATTGTATATGTATATTTCATCCATTTTTGCTGATCTTAGTTGTGGCACATGTGAAACAATTATACAATAGCACCCTTCAAAAGTCGTGAAATATAAAGCCAATATATTATCACAAGAAGTCAAAGGCATGAAAATATTGCAACTCAGTTTGCACATATAAGTGAAGGTCTTAATCATAACAAAAGATTGGTAATGCTCATCATTAAACCATCCCAACCTTGATGAACCATCACCAAGATTAGAGGTCATATGTAAATGATTGAACATTGGCACAATTATTTTTAAACGTATTTGATCCAAATCTGATTTATTCCCTGATTCACATGGTTCTTTCGCATCAATAGTTAATTCAATGGGTTCATTCAAAATTGTTTGATCATATGGCAAAGTGAAATCATAAACATAGTCCTCTAAAATAGCTGGTGTGATCAAAGTAGTGGGTAGCTCACCGCATGGTGCATTTAAATTGACAAGACATTCATCATACTCAGGTGGAGGTGGAAGATTAGTACCTCTGTCATTAACTCTTATGATCAACTAAGATGATGTAGGCACTCTTGGTGATGATGTGTCACATGGTGGAGGTGATGTAGTCCTCACAACAACGGATGTGGTTGTCATAGTATGCATAGTAGTTGAAGGCACAACCGTATCAACTCTTGGAAGGTGCATCTCGCGCTTGTTCTCCTTGTGGGCAACACGCTGTTCTATTTCTTGTTTAGCTTTGCAAGAAAGATGAAACAAATGGTCCATAGGATAACACTCTTCATGCATTAGTATCTCCTGAATGTCACGATTTAATCCTCCCCAAAATATATCCATAAAATCTTCTTCACTTTCTTCTAAAGAGGAATGCAACAAGGTAGTTTGTAAGGTATCATAATATTTTGTTACGGTGTCACTACCTTGTTTTAAACGTTGCAACCTTTTAATCATGTCACGAGTATAATAAGCGGGAACGAATTTATGTCGCATGGAAAGTTTCAAATCATCCCAAGTAGTAGGTATATCATTAGGGTGTAACCGATAATATTCACTCCACCAAACTATAGCATAACCAGTGAAAGAACCAACCGCAACCTTAACTTTTTTACGTTCATCAACATTATTGGAAGCAAATATATTATTTATGTCAAACTCACATTCAATATATAAATCAGGTCTAAAACGGCCATTAAATGGTGGTACAGAAATATTAACCTGATCATGTGCATTTGGATGTTTGTGCACCTCCGTGTGGTTGTGGTATTTGCATAGGTGATGTCACGTCTCCCACGATCGACAAACCCCATGAATTGACTCTAGATCCTGTCATGATCAGTAGAAACAAGAAACAAAATCCAAAAATAATGTTCCTATGAACTACTGGGAAGTGATGGTAAAATGCTCACAGTATAACAAATATCAAGATCTTACAAGTTCTTACCATGCAGCAGGTGGTGACCAGCAACCAGCGGTGTCAAAGAACTCTCAAAGTTGGTAAAGCGATGACCAGGTGAACGGACGTATACACGATGTAGAAATATATGGAACTGGGTTGGCTTTATATGTGAGGAGAAAAAAATGCTACAACCACATTAATGAATGCAAGCTGAAAAATTGTTCAAAGTGGTCGAGTGCTGGTCCTAGGACTAGACCGTGCTAGAGATGCGAGCCTAAGACAGACGAATTCACGCGTAGAATACACCTAGCAGAAAAGTCCTGCAGCAGCAAGCACATGTACGGTCAAAAAAACAAAGAATGTATTATAGCAGACATATGTCACTTTTTTAATCCTCTTTATCTCCTCCAAAAACAAATAATAACCACACTAGGCACACCTCACAAAGTCAACACTTCCCTCCTTTTTTTCTCCTTTATTTTCAATTCAACTCTCCAAACGGAGCAAAAATATCAGCACTTTTTCCTTCCCAAACATGCATGCATGCACTACAAATGAGGATTTTTTTTGCTCCAAAGTCCAAAACGTGGAAGCTATGATTCTCTTGCCAACAAAATAGGAAAGGTAAAATAGATGGATTATCCTTCAATCAAACAAAATTGCCTTGTATTCTCTTTCGAAAAGAAACAACCTAGGCGTCAATCAAGTCCAAGACCAGTAAATAAATCTGTCCAAACAAAAAGCACGCTACCAATGAAGTGTAGTTTACTTGAATATCTCTTTTCGTGACCGATCAAGACTTTCCAAAATATCAGCTGCCCTTTTTTTCAAAAACACTAACGCTCATGAGTGTGGCAACATTGCAACTCGCCCACACGCCTGGATCACCTTCCAGCTAAGTTGGCACGAATCTTGACACACCGAGGCAGTTTTCACGTGCCACGTAGGACAAAGACGGTGTGTGGGCGTTGGAGAGGTCGCTCACACACCTCACAACACGCGGTTGGCAGCTGCGCTGTGTGGGGGAACTAATTTCTGCCCACACAGCCACCACCTAGTCCACGCGCGTGTGGGCGAGCTGCTTTTCGCCCACACGACAACCATGCGTTGTTGGATGGCAACTGCAGCTGCACGTACATGGCAACTATGATTCGTTTGCTAGACGGTAGCTGCGGTTGCGCGTACATGGCAATCAGATAAACATACGTGGCAACTGTGATTAACCACACGTGGCAACTAGCTAAACACACATGGCAACTATTCATTTGACCATATGTGGTAAGTAGTTAATCACACACGACAAATATGGTTTGATTACACGCGGCAACTACGATAAATTAGACATGGCAACTATAGTTAACCAAAACAGAGAGAGTTGCCATGCTTTTACAACCATATTTGCCATCCCGGATAACTACATCTGCCATCCCGAATGGCAACTAAATCGTCATTCCGCGGGTTCCTAATGTAGCTGCGCCAGGACGTGTGGGCATATTTGCTTCGTGCCACACGTGTGGGGTGGGGATAAGTAGTACTTGTTGGGTGTGTGGCACGAAGTAGCTGCGTCCACACATGAGGGAAATTCTACTGTTCGCCCACACACAGCCCGTGTGGGCTGCCCCCTACTCATGCCACACACGGTGTGTGGACGAATGCCTATTATACCAAACATGTGGTGGATATCGGCGTCTTTTTTTTGTCGCTGGTCACTTTCCAAAGGTAGGGCCGAACCCTTTTATATCCTCCTCTGTTTTCTCTTTCCTTCTCTCTCTTTTATTTTCCTTCCTTTTTCTGCTCTCCCGAACGTATCTCACTTTCCAAAACAACAGAAATGCTACTACTACGCGGCAAATATTTTTCCAAATAAAGGACATACTGATTTTGTTGATGCAAACGGTGGGTGGGGCGATTCTGATTCCTTTCCAAACTCTCTCTCTCTCTCTTCTTGCCTTTTCTTTCTCTCTTTCCAAACAAACAAATCGTTTAGTACTTTTTTTGCTTATCTCTTTGCTTTTTTCCTTGTTTACCACGAACAAACAGGGATTTATGGAAACAGATCGGTGCTTGCCTTTTTTTTCTTTGCGGATGATCCCTTCTTTCTGTAAAACAAGCCACGTCAT
The DNA here is from genome assembly GCA_021605145.1 of Aegilops bicornis. Lineage (NCBI taxonomy): Eukaryota > Viridiplantae > Streptophyta > Magnoliopsida > Poales > Poaceae > Aegilops > Aegilops bicornis. The sequence continues at coordinate 303,239,592 of CM038674.1, read as the reverse complement.
GTTTCCAAATGAACTTGCCCTTTTTGTTTTTTTTTGCTCTTTTCCGTTCCTTATTTTGCATGGAGAGACCGAACTACAGTTTTTCTCTCTTTCTTTTCAATCTGGCCGATCCACTCTTTTTTTCTTTCCCAAAATCCAACGTGGCTGACTAGTACTTTCCAAACAAACCAACCGCACATCAACCTTTCCTTGGAACCCAAACCAAATCGGCTTTTTTTACTCACAATGTTCCAAGTAGTACTATATCTCTTCTTTGACCCAACCAAACCTGCCCTGATGATTTTCTCTTTTGCAACGGATGGAAAGAACAAAGGCAGCGACAGCACAATAACAGATGGAGGCGACAATGGCAAAAAGTGTATAGATGGTCGTGTTGGCAACGAACAAAATAAGCGGCAGAGGAATATGGTAATGAAGTGGATGATGGTGTATATGGATGCAGCATGAACAAAAACGTGACTAGAACTAAAAACTCTGAAAGTTTAGACACTAAAACCAGCAACTCGACACACGATGCAACCAAAAATTCAACAATGCAAAAACGAAGTGGTAATAGCGAAAAGGCTCAGACTGTCTGGGACATGATTGAACTAACCTAACTTTTTTTTGCTTTTTTTTGGACTCTAGGTATGAAGAACAGATGCGGTATGAACTATGAAAAACTGTAAAATCTCACCAAGCAATCTGAAAATAGATACCACTTGATAGAGGCAAAGGTGTCCCGATCTTTTGATGAGATGATAACTATCGATTTGGCGGAGCCGTCTTTGACGATCCGACTACAAACATGCACGATGTTGCGCCTTAGCAATCGCTAAACCAACTCCGAGAGATTATTGACCATGCTGGAGCACGATCAACCTGACCCCGAAGGTCTATTCCTGCAAGCAATCGAAGAACAAGCAAGAATATGATTAAGCAATCTGTATATTGCGAATATGGATGAAGTATTGATAAAAATGGGGTTTCATAAGCGGTCTTGGTCTGGTCGTTGGACACAAACGAAGTACACGAAGTTGTTGCGATGGCTAACTTTTAACTAAATAAAACCCAAGTCTAAGCGATGCTTTAAGGGCTATATTTATAGAGAAAAGAGAGGGGATTTCGTCCACCCTAGGCAAGGTGGGACTAAAACACCTCCTAAGTCGTTTCCTCTACAATATGGACTCTAAAAATAGATTACATGGGCCTAGCCCAAAATAAGGTGGCGCAACACCAATAGTAAGATATGGACGAAATTTATGAAAGGCCATCTTGTATATTTCGTCCATCTTCTTGTATGTCATCACGGTGGCTTCAAAGTCTGGAAATCTCCACTTGAACCTTCGTTCTTGTTCTCTTCGCACGCACCTTCATCTCCATGCTTGACGATGCTCCAATGTTCATCCTTCTTGTCCATGCTAGGCCCTTCAATTGCAAGCAACACAAATGTATCTAAGTTAGGCAGCATCATATTCTCATGAACACTAGAAACATTACCAAGAAACGAAAGTACCTGATAATTTAATTGGCGTATACGAGCTCTAGCAATTGTTCCAAGAGGTAAAACAGTTGGGGATATGGGTGTAACTGTGGTAGACATGTCCTCATCAGAAAGGGGGGTAGAGCCTGCATGAGAAGTAGTCAACGAAGAAGGGGTACTGATTTGGGCCGGCCTTGGCAAAATTGGCAGGGACGATGCGCGTGGCGGGATGCCCAACATCTCCCTCCCCCACAGGGGCCTGTAGTAGTCCCTGAGATGGACCGCATCGACCGTCGAGGGGAAGTAGGCGTGTTGTGTCCACAGCGCCGCCAACTCGCTCTCCGGCGCCTCTTTCTCCCCGACGTCCTTGGCCACCCCCTTGCCTTGACCTGTCTTGGGCGCCATGGCGACTGAGAGGGGATGGAGGATTAAGGGCTGTGACGGCGTGGCGGCAGCGAGCAAAGGCAAGAGTTTGAGGGAGAAGAAGGGAGCGACGGTTCCGAGATTGGGGAAGGCACAAGGGGTAAATGAGCAGCACGCCTGCGGTTTTCCCATTTTGTGGGAAAGGTGCGGGCCGCCTCTTTACCATTTACCACGATGTGATGCAAGCGTGCTGCAACCGCCCCACGTCACACATTCAACGCGGGTCGTGGGGAAGCGCAATTGGCGAGAGAGTTACTGCGGTAAAACTCTGCCACGCGTACCCGCGCCCCGTTCTGGGCCTAGCCCAATAATGCTCCGCGCTTATATGTGGCCCACGCCCAGGGGCTCCTGTCGGTGTACAAAAGTAGGTGCCCTTTTTGTACCCCTTTACTTGTGCGCGAGCAGTCGCGGCCACACGCCTGCGGCCGCACTTGGCGGGATAGAAGAGGAAGCAAAGACACAAGACTACCAGAGCAACGCCAAGACAGAGGCGCGAGGAGCGAAGGGACAAGGTGGGCTCTCCTCGGCAGGAGCCTTGCCGGGGTAGCTTACGTAGCTCCGGCAAGGGCCTTGCCGGGGAAACTTTCCCAACACCAGCAAAGCCGCCACCCTTGAGCCTAAGAGTTCCGACAACATTGGAACCAAGGCTCGGGAGGCGCCTGCATGGTGGCATGCAAATCTTTGTGAAGACCAAGAACGTACAAGAATAGATGAGAACCAGAAGATAGAAACCCCCGGAAAGACCCTTGTCGGGGACGCCTGCGAGACCCGGGCAAGGCCCTTGCCGGGGCCCCGGCAAGACCCTTGTCGGGGACATCTGCGGGGCCAGAGCCAGGCCCCCACATGCCAAGGCTCCACCGCCGTTCTAATACAGTAGTCAGCCCGCCAACAAGGCATGCACCTGCATGGCGACGTGCAGCTTCCAGGCCAACTCAGCAAGCACCTGCGTGGTGGCATGCAGATCTTCGTGAAGACTCTGCCACCGCACCAACTCAGCAGCCAGCCAGCATGGCGCCGCACGCCTAGTCAGCCTGGACGCGCGTCGGAGCGAGGCAAAGCGGCGGCGGACGGGACGAGTTTCCTTGCCGTCCCCGATAAAGTGAGAGGGCACGTCAGCAGCGCATTAAATGCGTTTGTCCTACGCTGCCAGGCGATATACTTGTATACAGTACAAACTTTCCACCTCTTGTATGCCACTGTGGTGCCCCCCTTTGGCTATAAAAGGAGGCCCGAGGCATACTGGAGGAGGATTCGAACTTTTTGGACCCTACACGCTTTGTAGCTAGTCCAAGAACACCAGATAAACACAAACCAGCCGGAGTAGGGTATTACGCATCACTTGCAGCCCGAACCTGGATAAATTCCCCGTGTTGATCTTCTAAACCCGCTCTTTCCACAGCTCCGCGCCTGCCAACCGTAGAAGGGATTGCCCGTGATCCCATAGGTGTCGTTTCCACCGACACCAACGTAGTTCTAGCTACCATCAGTGGGACTTTTCGCGCGCGTTGTAATTTGTGATAGCTAGGCGCGGGTTGAGATGGAGGGAGTTTTCGGAGCACAACGAGACAAATAGATATCTTAAAATTTCGGGGTAACAAGGCGCCGGTTGAAGAAGTGGAAGTTTCGCAACACGATAGATAGAGATGCTAGCTTGAAATTTTGGCATAACAAGGCGCGGCTTGAAATTTCGGGAGAACAAGCTTAACGTGTACAAAAAAAGACAATTTGCACCTCACTAGAGAAAGCCATGTCGTAGTTTACTATATTACTATAAATGCATTCAAATACAAAAAAAAGGGGACAACAAGCTTAACGTGTATAGTACCAAATCAATTTGCACTTCCCTCAATAATAATAAAACAATTCATGTTGTCTAGCATATGGACTAAATTTGAGTACATTTTCCCTGTTTGAATGGGATTGTACTTGGGTTAGTTATACAACCATCTAAATATTATCTTCACAACACATGACATGAATATAGGAGTAGTAAATTCCCATATAAATATGAACTACATGTACATACGATATCAAATTCAAATATATGCATCCATTTCATGTTGAATTCAAATCATAGTGCATGTATGCTCTAGCTAGATGTTCAGAATCTAAACCATGTATGATACTACGTAGAATGTGTTTAACACGCACAACACACACACACACCATTTAGACTAGTAAGGTACACGTGCATTGCACGCATGAGATTTGGCAACCAAATTATGAATAAATACCACATTATAGCATGTAAGCTTTGATTCATATATTCATGATGTAGATGTTTGTCTAATTCTTATAGTTCATCTAATTCAAAATCAATTATTTTTATAAAAAAGCTAATCTATTAAGATTCATGGACTTGTGCGTTGTAAAGCATAAAGTAAAAAACAAATAATGGCAATTCATCTAGAAAACAATTGGGCAATTATGATACAGATGATTCTAGAACAAAGGAGAAGTGTTTGTGTTTTGAGGTTTGTGCATTATGCTTAAGTTCAACCATGGAGTCTTCTAGATTGTACATGTGGCAAAATCTGGTGGAATGTAGATGATATCCAACGGCCAGTAGTGCTTGAATTTTCCATCTCTGCACCATCGGATTGGCTTCATCCAACGACCATCTTTCAAAGTTATTCGCACACTATATAGGGTTATAGATATGTGATGCGAAAGCCATCCATCATCTCCAATTTGAATAGTGTGTCCATGCACGGATGCAATGTGGCCAAACAATGCCTGCCATCGGTATCTCAAATTCAAATATGTCGGATTTTGGGTTCCGGCAGACCCTCTAGGTTCGAACACTGGGGTGCGCGCGGAGATCTCACCCTCTACCTATCTGCACCCCGCCGCCTTGCTAGGATCTAAACTATGAAAGGAACAACACAAGAGACACAAGGTTTATACTGGTTCGGGCCACCATTGTGGTGTAACACCCTACTCTAGTGTGTGGTGTGGTGGATTGCCTCTTGTGCTGATGATGAACAATACAAGGAAGAACAACCTCGCGAGGGTCTGTTCTTGGCTGGTGCGATGAACTGTTAGGGGGAGTTCAGTCGCTCTCTCTCTCTCTCTCTGCTGATTCAGGATGCTGGATCCCACTACCTACCTTCTGGGTGGCTAGTCCTATTTATAGGCAAAGGCCCTGGGCCTCTTCCCAAATATTGAGCGGGAAGGGAACCAACAATTGGCCATTTTGAAGGGGAACACCTAGTACACTTATCCTGGCTAAATTTGGTCCTCGCCTGTCAAAGGCTCTGGTGGTGACGCCGGCTTGGGCTCCACGATGACTTCCTTCCTGCCGTTGCGACGGTCTTGGTCTTGTTGCACCGAAACGGATGCCTTTGCTTGATATTCTTGCCTGCGCTTGCTCCATTTGCACCAAAGAGGAAAGGAGGACACTGCGCGGGCTGGCGCCCGCCTGGTGCCCTTGGTCGTCATGGCTTGCGTCATGGGAACCTCGTGAGGTACCCCGCCTTGATCTCTCCGCCTCCTCACGAGCTAGCCTGACGAGGCCGTGCCTAAGGAAGCTTCCTGTTGTCCGTCCTGTGAGGCTTGGCCCCTCGCGAGGGTCTTGAGCTTGTGCTGATGAAGATGGGTCGTGCTGGGCCACCCCATGAGCCACGCCGCAGGCCGCAGCGAGCAAGTCTGGTATCCCGTTCCTGCGAACGCCGACAGTAGCCCCCGGGCCCAAGGCGCGCCCGGACTTGGCTGAGCAGAGAAGCGAAGGGGCAAGTGTGAAGCGCCACGGGCCCTAACAACCTGCGTCCTTGGGTGCCGCATGGCGGTTGGTTGGACGTGGGCGGCCCTTCTCCCCCACGACGCCTCGGCGACTGCACGAATTGACAAGTCCCTGCATGCAAAGCGGGTCATGATTACCTGCGATCGTGGAGGCCGGTGGTTGGCCTTCCCCGGCTATAAGTATGGGACGGCGCCTGCCCTTCTAGTCCATCCCCTCTTGCTTCTTCTTCTTCATGGCTCCGCCAAAGAGGTTCTCGGCCGCGGAGAAGGGAAAGGCTCGCCAGGTGAAGCCTGACTCTCCCCCGCCCAAGCGTGGTCGAGGCCGTCCTCGCAAACACCCTGTGGCTCCCATGGTGGCTCCTCGCGGTCGTGGGGGTGATCTCCCGCGCGGTGACGGGCGGCAGGCCGCTGCTGGGGGGCGTGCTACGGCCGCGCGACCCCCTAGGCCACGCTTCCACTCGGCAGAGGTGCTGCCGGAGTTCGTTGTGTGGTCGGCGGAGCCGACCAGCACCCGGCTCCAGCTTCCTTGCTTCCTCCTAGGTGAGCTTCCGGCCGGTGCCCCGGGCAGCCTCTGGCTTCAGGCGAATGGTTGCTGCATCCGGGCCTCCTGGGCTTCGCTGGAGGTCTCTACGGTCGGGAGCGTGGCCCTGACCCGCGGCTGGCAAACGTTTGCCCGCGCATGTGGTCTGAGCCGGCGGTGCACCCTGCACTTCAAGTTTGACGGTGATGCCACCCTCTACATGAGTGTGTTCGGGGAAGACGGTCGCCGCGCTGGATGCTGCCCTGAGAACGACGACCACGGACGCGGGCCCAGCCCCAGCAACGATAAAGACGATAGCGCGCGCGGGGTCTACGACGCTCGGGGCTCATCGAGCTTTTACGACTCCTCTTCAGGCAGCGGCTCCTCCAGCGGAGGCCGTGACCAGCCTCCGCACCGCCGCGCCCGCCTGGAGGGAGGTAGCGGGTCCGCCCGCCGTCTCGCCTCGGTGAAGCACGAGAGGGAGTCCGCCTGAGCTCCGGAGGCAGCTCGAGTCTCCCCCGCGAGTTGGTGTCAGGCGAGCCGCGCCTGTTTTGTTCTTTTTCCTTTTCCTGCGCAAAGAGACAGTAGTGTAGGGCCCTGCGTGGGCGTGCTTGGACTATTGCTGTTAATTATCGTACTATTTTTGCTATTTCGGTATTATGCCTTTGTGCCACACGCCTGCGCGTAGAAATTACTTAGCTCGGGGGCGCCTGTCGTGGCCTTTGTTTCCCGAGGCGGAGGCCTTGTCGAACGCTTCATGTCCTGCGAAGGTTAGTCTGGAGAGGTAGCTCCGGGCCTCAGCTGTGGAGGCGACCGACCCAGGTCCTGTGTCCGTGTCGCGGTGCCCGTGGGGCACGGACTGGAGGGGTGCTCCTGTAGTGGACCCGGGTAAGGAAGCCTCAAACAATAAGGGCAGAAAAACACTCGCGAGGGTGCCAGCGTTGCTCCCTCGCGAGACTTGCGTGAGAGAAATCGAGGCAGGGGAGCGAAAAGGCAAAGAGTCACAAGCCAAAGACGTCAACAACTTCAATAAAACCTCGAATGGGAATGAACAAGCCAACTGCAGAAAGCAAATGAGAAAAGCCGCGTCCGGCACCTAATCTAGTCTTCGACGTCTTCTCACCAGTAGAGCTAAGTGCTGCCACTAGGCATGGGAGGGAGCCCAGGGCTGAGGCCGGCGCTCCTGAGACTTCGGGGCGTGTACAGCCCCAACTCATTATTACGTGAGAGTGTCACGGGCGGCGAGCTTCACAGGCGTTGGCCTTCTTCACAGGCTCCGGGACTTTCTCAGAAAGATACACTTCAAAGGTGTTTGCCTTCTTCACAGGCACCGGGCCTTTTCCAAAACACGGCAGCTTCAAAGGCGTTCGCCTTCTTCATAGGCTCTGGGCCTTTTCCAAAACGCAACATTTCACAGGCGTTCGCCTTCTTCACAGGCTCTGGGCCTTTTCCAAAATGCAACGCTTCACAGGCGTTTGCCTTCTTCACAGACTCTGGGCCTTTTTAGGGGTAAAACCTCCTTAGGTGCTGGATGTTCCACGTGTTCTGGACGGGCACCCCCTCTTGAGTCTCCAAGCACGCGGAGCCGGGCCTGGAAACATGAACAACCTTGAACGGTCCCTCCCACATGGGAGAGAGCTTATGCAATTCCTCCCTGGAGAGAACCCGCCTGAGCACGAGGTCTCCTACCTCGAGAGTCCTGGGGCGGATGTTGCGGCAGTGGTATCGCCAAGAAGGCTTGTTGGTATCTTGCCGCTCGCAGCGCGGCTTCCCGTCGATGCTCCTCCCCCAACACGAGGTATGTCCCTCGCATGGCGTCCTGCTGCGCCTCGTCGAACGCCAGGACCCGTGTGGAACAACGTCTGACCTCGTGAGGGAGGACTGCTTCAGCTACATAGACCAGGAAGAACGGGGTCTCGCCGGTTGGCTTGGTCACGGTTGTGCGGATGGACCACAACACGGACTGCAGCTCGTCGTACCAGCCTCTGCCGCAGGCCTCCAGCTTCTTCTTGAATGTTCTGGTCTTGAGGCCTCTCAAGACCTCCGCGTTGGCCCGCTCGGCTTGACCGTTGCTCCATGGGTGCGCTACCGAGGCGTAGCATATCTGCATCCCAAGGTTAGCACAATATGTTTTGAAAAGGTTACTGGTGAACTGCGAACCGTTGTCGGTGATGATGCGGTTCGGCACCCCGAACCGGCTCACGATGCCCTTGATGAACTTGACCGCAGAACCTGCGGGGATGGTGCAGACGGCTTCCACTTCAGCCCACTTGGTGAACTTGTCCACGGCGACGTAGAGGTAGCGATAGCCCCCTGGCGCCTGAGGAACGGGCCCAGATATCCAGCCCCATCGCGAATGGCCATGAGAGGGGTATAGTTTGCAGACCTCCACCGGCTGATGGATCTGCTTGGCATGGAATTGGCAGGCCTCGCAAGCCTTCACCAGTTCGACGGCATCATTGAGTGCAGTGGGCCAATAGAAACCGCTGCGGAACGCCTTGCCAACGAGGGTCCGCGATGATGAATGATGCCCACAGTCTCCATCGTGTATATCTGCCAGCAGTTCCTTCCCTTGCTCCCTGGAGATGCAGCGCAGGGACACATCATTTGGTCGCTTCCGGTAGAGCTCTCCATCCCTGATGCAGTATGCCGTGGCTTGCCGCGCCACACGCTCCGCTTCCTCCTCCTTCTCCGGCAAGGTCCCTTGCGTGAAGTAGCTCCGGAGCTCTGTGATCCAGCACCCCTCCTGAGGCTCCAGCGTCAAGAGCAGGCGCGCTCCTGAGGCCGGGCCACATACCAGGGCTCCCGAGGCTGGTGGCTGGGGGAGCTCCTCCCGAGGCTGCGCCGCGCTTGACAATGATGGCGTGGCCGAGGGCTTGAAGATCCGCTCCTCGAAGATGCCAGGCTCCTGAGACAGCCGCCTGGATGCTCGTTTGGCAATGTCGTCGGCCTCCTGATTGGTGCCACGGGGCACGTGCTGCAACTCCAGCCCCCAGAACTGCTTCTCCATCCTGCGGACCTCCGCAAGGTAGGCTTCCATGTGCTCATCCCTTGGCTCGTATACCTTGTTGGAGAAGTTGACGAGGAGTTGTGAATCACCCTTGATGGTAAGGCGCTTCACTCCTAGGGCGGCCGCGGCCTTCTGGCTAGCTATCAGGCCTTCATATTCTGCTATGTTGTTGGAGACCTTTTCCCCGTGCTGGAAACAGAGCTGCACGGCGTAGTAGAGCTTGTCCCGAGTAGGAGATATGAGCACTGCTCAGCCCAGCTGCGTGCGGAGAATGCCCGGTCAAGTACATGACCCAACCTTCCGGCGCCTCGCCTGTGGGAGAGGGATCGATCCTCATCAGCCTTGAGGCCCGGCGCCTCCGTCCATTCTGCCACGAAATCCGCTAGCGCGGCCCCCTTTATGACTCTGGTTGTGCTGAATTCGAGCTAAAATGCTTGCAGTTCAATGTTCCACTCAGCGACTCTTCCAGCTGAGTTGGGGCTCCTGAGCACCCTTTCCAAGGGGTACGCTGAGACAACCTTGATGGGGTGGCCCTGAAAATAATGCCGCAGCTTGCGTGAGGCCACCAATAGCGCGAGGAGGAGTTTCTGAGGCATGGGGCACCGCACCCTCGCGTCTCGCAACACCGTGCTGACGAAGTACACAGGGTGTTCAACGAGGTTTGGAGTGCTGGTGTCGATGGCGCCCTCCGGAGACCGTGGCACCTCCTGATGCAGTGGAGCCTCCAGAGGCTGGTCGCTAGGGGGAGGGGTCTCTTCTGTCCCGAGTGCGTTTTCCTGCGGCGGCTGATCCTTCTCGGCTGTGGTAGTGGTCTCTTTGGGTCTTCCTTGATCCTGCTTCGCCTTGACCCGGGCAGCTGTCGCGGCTTTGGTCCAACGCTCCTCCCTAACCGCCACCAGGGCTGCGCTAGCAGAGTAGGGAGTGGCTGCAAGGTAGAGCACCAGGGGCTCTTGAGGGCACGGGGCCACCATTACCGGAGGGCTGGTTAGGTACCTCTTGAGATCTTGGAATGCCCTGTCGGCCTCTCCAGTCCATTCAAAGGGCCCCTTTTTCTTCATCAGCTAGAAGAAAGGCAGCGCTCGCTCCCCCAACTTGGAGATGAAGCGTCCTAGTGCGGTCACGCGCCCAGTGAGCTTCTGCATTTCTCTGAGGGTCTTTGGCGGGCTCATGTCCTCGACCGCCTTGACCTTCTCTGGGTTAGCCTCGATGCCTCGGTGGGACACGAGGAAGCCAAAGAGCTTGCCAGAGGGGACCCAAAACACACACTTCTCCGGGTTAAGCCGCAGATTCACTGTGTGGCTCGTGAAGGTTTCCTCCAGGTATTGTATCAGGGTTCTGGCCTCACGAGACCTCACCACAATGTCATCAACGTAAGCCTCCACATTCTTCCTGAGCCGCGGGCCCAAGGTGATGTGCATCACCACCGAAAGGTCGCCTCCTGCGCTATGCAGCCAGGCATGCATGTGTAGCAGTACACTCTACATGGGGTCAAGAAGGCCGTCTTTTCCACGTCTTCTACCGCCATCTTGATCTGGTGATACCCGGAGAAGGCATCCAAGAAACATAACAGGTCGCACTCGGCGGTGGAATCGACGATCTGATCGATGCGAGGGAGCGGGAATGGATCTTGCGGGCAGGCTTTGTTGAGGTTGGTGAAGTCGACACACATGCGTTCCTTCCCCCCTTTCTTCGGCACAACAACAGGGTTGGCCAGCCAATCTGGATATCGGACCTCGCGAATGACCCATGCAGCTTCAAGTTTGCGGGTCTCTTGGACGATGAAAGCCTGCTTTTCAGTGGACTGCCGTCTTGCCTTCTGCTTCACAGGGCGTACGTTGGGGCACACGTTGAGGTGATGCTCGATTACGCCTCTAGGGATCCCTGCCACCGATCGAGGCTCCGGTGAACACCTTCTTGTTCGCGCGCAGGAACTTGACCAGGGCCTCCTCCTGCTCGGGTTCGAGGTTGGCGCCTATCGTGAAGGTGGCGTTAGTTGATCCGTCCTCGTCGAAAAGTATCTGCTTGGTTTCCACCTTGTCCTGGGTGAACAGGTGCTTCTTCTTGGCCGGCGCAGCCCCCTTGGGCTCAGGGGCGTCTGAACCGGCGGGCTGGGCCGCCGCCGCAGTCTTGAAGGCAAGCTTGAGTACTTCGCAATGCATCCCCGGTGTCTCCAGACATGGTGAGGACGCCGTTACTCCCGGGCATCTTCATGAGGTTGTACACTGGGTGAGTCGCGGCCATGAACTTGGCTAGAGCTGGGTACTCGAGGATGGCATTGTATGGGAGGCCGATGGGGGCGATGTCGAAGTCGATTAGCTCCGTGCGGAAGTTGTCGTAGGTGCCAAAAGTCACCGGTAGACGGATCTGCCCCAGGGAGCCGCCCGAACCGCCTCCGACGCCCAAGAAGGGCCCGCTAGGTCGAAGCCGCTCCGGCGGTATGTGGAGGAGGCTGAAGGCTTCAACCGAGAGCACACTGAGGCCTGCGCCGCCGTCAATGAGGGTCCTGGTGACAGCCACCTGGCAAATGGTGGGAGTGCACAGCATTGGTAGTGCGCTCGAGCAGGCCGAGTTGGAGGGGTGGTCCTCCGTGCTGAAGGCCAGATCGGCCTTGCACGCCGACCGTCCTGGGGGAGCCCCCAGCCGCGCGGAGGCAGCGCTGGCTTGGCGGGCGTATGGCTTGACGTGGCGGCCTGAAGGTGGCGCCTGCGAGCCGCCCAGGAGAGCCGCGACGACCGGGGGTGCCGGCGCAGCGTGCTGGGCGAGGAAGAGGTTGCGCAGCTCTTCCCAAGAGGCCACGAAAGCCGTCGGTAGGTGGAGCAGCCACAGGCGCGGGGCGTCGGTGAGGGCCATGGGAATCCAGTTAGCCATGACCCTGTCATCGCCCCCTGCTTCGAGGATGGCCTCCTCGTACGCCAGCAGGAAGGCCAGCGGATCAGTCGTGCCATTGTAGCGCGGCGGCATCTACGGCTTGAACTTGTCCGGCCACCGCACCTGTCGCAAGGTTGGGGCCAAGGCTCGGAGCCCCCTGGCCCCCGCATTGGCGCTGGCGACCGGAGTGGGCAGCGCGCTGCTCAGCGCAGGGCGAGTCGCGGTGTCGGCGGAGAGCGGGTCGGCGGAAGGGAAAGCTCCGGCGCACCCCTACCTGGCGCACCAAATGTCGAATTTTGGGTTCCGGCAGACCCTCTAGGTTTGAACACTGGGGTGCGCGCGGAGATCACACCCTCTACCTATCTGCACCCCGCCGCCTCACTAGGATCTAAACTATGAAAGGAACAACACAAGAGACACAAGGTTTATAATGGTTCGGGCCACCATTGTGGTGTTACAGCCTACTCCAATGTGTGGTGTGGTGGATTGCCTCTTGGGCTGATGATGAACAATACAAGGAAGAACAGCCTCGCGAGGGTCTGTTCTTGGCTGGTTCGATGAACTGCTAAGGGGAGTTCAGTCGCTCTCTCTCTCTCTGCTCATTCAGGATGTTGGATCCCTCTGCCTACCTTGTGGGTGGCTAGTCCTATTTATAGGCAAAGGCCCTGGGCCTCTACCCAAATATTGAGCGGGAAGGGCGCCAACAATTGGCCATTTTGAAGGGGAACACCTAGTACACTTATCCCGACTAAAGTTGATCCTCGCCTGTCAAAGGCTCTGGTGGTGACGCCGGCTTGGGCTCCACGATGACTTCCTTCCTGCCGTTGCGACGGTATTGGTCTTGTTGCACCGAAACGGATGCCTTTGCTTGATATTCTTGCCTGCGCTTGCTCCCTTTGCACCAAAGAGGAAAGGAGGACATCACAAGAGTCGGGCGCCCGCCTGGCACCCTTGGTCGTCATGGCTTGCGTCATGGGCACCTCGTGAGGTACCCTGCCTTGATATCTCCCCCTCCTCGCGAGCCAGCCTGGCGAGGCCATGCCTGAGGAAGCTTCCTGTTGTCCGCCCCGCGAGGCTTGGCCCCTCGCGAGGGTCTTGAGCTTGTGCTGATGAAGATGGGCCGTACCGGGCCACCCCTTGAGCCACGCCGCAGGCCGCAGGCAGGCAAGTCTGGGTACCCCCGTTCCCAGAATGGCAACAAAATCTGACTGACCTTGTTCAATGTGTATACAGTATAGCATGCTCGTTTCCAAACCACACCACGCATATCTCAGTTATATTCATGCATGGGTTTCAAACATCATGATCTCTTATTCAAATATTTGAATTCAACTTTACATTGTCTAATTCAAATATTTGAATTCAACTTTACATTGACTATACCCCTATATAGAGTGCGAATAAATTTGAAAGATGGTCATTGCATGAAGCCAATCCACAATGCAGAGATGGAAAATCCGAGCACTACTGGCCATTGGATATCATCTACATTCCACTAGAGTCTGCCACAAGTACAATCTAGAAGACTCCATGGTTGAACTTAAGCATAATGCACAAACCTCAAAACACAAGTACTTCTCCTTTGTTCTAGAAGCTTCCGTATCATAATTGCCCAAACTTTTTTTAGTTGAATTGCCATTATTTGTTTTTTACTTTATGCTTTACAACACACAATTCCATGAATCTTAAAATAGATTAACTTTTTTACAAAAACTAATTGATTTTGAATGGGATGAACTATAAGAATTAAACAAACGTCTGCATGATGCATATATGAGTCAAAGCGTACATGTTGTAGTGTGGCATTTATTCATAATTTGGTTGCCAAATCTCATGTGTGCAATGCACGTGTACCTTAATAGTACTTCCAGTATGTGCAAAACACGTAAATTAGAATTCCAATGGCACGCTACACTGTGTCTCTCCCTTTTTTTAGTTAATATATTATGATTAGAATGATGTGGGGGTATCCATGAAGCCACGTGGCACATGTGGAGGCGTTGTCGTGACCTCCTTGTGTGGATTGATGACAGTGACGTGCTGCTAGTTCCAAAAGAATGTACTCCTCCTCTCTCACGCACACTGGTAGTACGTGCACGAAGCAAAGATGTGCACACACACACACACTCATTCCCTCGCATGCACACGTGGGTACGTGGCGGGACGCATTTTTATACGAAGATCTACCCCATGTGATAATTTGACGCGTGTAAAGTTGTTCACTTCATTGATGGTCAATTAATACAATGCATGCAAATTGAGTGGAGGTGAGGGAGGAAGTAGTTGAGAATGAAATTACTACTCCACTGCGTGCATGCGAGTACACTACTGCAGGTTGCTGCTAACGCGACACTGTGATCAGAGACCCTTCGACGAAACTGTGTGCGACGCGTTAATCGCAAATGGTGGTGTAAAAAACCGTCCAATAAGGTGCAAAACATTTGCAATGGAGGATGCATCAAACACGGTTCAGATTTTAGTTGCGTGTGCGATGCTGGGCATACGGTTCAGTGCAATTAACAGTTTGCGATGTGGCAGAACAAAAGAAATGGGAAGCCAGATGAAGGCGTGCGCGATATATGACTTACGGTTCACTCGGATGAACTGCTTGTGATTAGGCAACACAAAATAAACGGTCAGCCAAATCAAGGTGTGTGTGATATACGGCATGCGATTCACTCTGATGAACTCTTTGCGTTGAGACAAGAGAATAGAAACAGTTCAATATAACAAGATGTGTGTGATACGCGGCAAACAGGTCTGTAATCAGAAATGTGTGCCAAGACCGATAATAACACAGACGATTGCTTCTATGAAGATGTATGTGATATGCTTTGTCTACACAACATCTGATCCATCTGGCTATGTGATAATAACATAGCCAGATGGAAAATGTCTCGCGAGCAGGCGAGGACTATTACAGGCGCATGCATTTGATCGTCCATAGCCAGATGGATCAGATCTCCTGCTGGGCGAGCTTGGAGGACGACATGAAAGCCTCTTTCGAACAGCCTACCGGTGTCATCCGGCAACTAAATGAGAGCGACGCGAAGCTCCAGGCCGAGCGCCACCTGCTGAGGGCGAAGATTGTCGGAAGTGCGGAGCAGCAGGAGGAGACCACTGCCTTGTTGAAGAGGACCGGCGTCATCGTCGAGAAACTTATGGACGAGAATGCCATGCTGCGTATTGAGCGCATAAGGCTGGTGGAGGAATCCATGGATGCTCTCAAGCAACATCTTGAGGACAAGAAAGAGCTCATCGCTGCTCGCCGCGAAGACTAGTTCCCGCGGCCTGCAGCAACGCATCAACAAAGTAGAGATCAGCGAGCCAGATCGTTGTCTTCCTTCTTATTTTGCCCTTGTGTAACGCCCACGATGCGGCTATATCTCCCACATGTCGAGGGACGACTTGGAGGCATAACCGCATGGTGGTTTTGTCGCAAGAAGGGTCATCTTCACACAATCTCATGTAATTGACAAGAATGGGATAAAGAGTTGGCTTACAATCGCCACTTCACACAATACATTAATTGAACATACATCATTCAGAGTACACACATAGTGTGACTACGGACAAATACAAATGAAAATAACATAACCCCAAATGCTAGATCCCCAATCGTCCCAACTGGGCTCCACTACTGATCATCAGGAAACGAAACGTAGAAACGACCAAGTTCCTCATAGAAATCCCACTTGAGTTCGGTAGCATCACCTGCACTGGTATCATAGGCACCTGCAAATGTTTTGGTAGAATCTGTGAGTCACGAGGACTCAGCGATATCAAAACCCACGAGATCAAGACAATTTAAGCTTATAAGAATGATGGGGTAATGAGGTGGAGCTGTAGCGAGCACTAAGCAAAATATGGTGGCTAACATACGCAAATAAGAGAGAGAAGAGAAGCAACGCAATGGTCGAGAAGCTAGAAGTGATCAAGAAGTGATCCTAAAACTACTTACGGTCATACATAACCCAAACCGTGTTCACTTCCCGGACTCCGCCGAAAAGAGACCATCACGGCTACACACGCACTTGATGCATTTTAATTAAGTCAAGTGTCAAGTTCTCTACAACCGAACATTAACAAATTCCCATCTGCCACATAACCGCGGGCACGGCTTTGAAAGTTTTGCAGGGGTGTCCCAACTTAGCCCATGACAAGCTCATGATTCGCGGAGACAATCCTCCATCGCGGGACATCCGATCAGACTCGGGGTCCCGGTGCACAAGACATTTCGACAATGGTAAAACAAAACCAGCAAGACCTCCCGGCATGCCGACAGCCTGATAGTAGCCACGAGTATCTCGTTTCAGGCCACGACCGGATGAACACTACGTACGGCAACCGAAGACTCCGGAAGAAGGGGTGGCACCGCAAGTGGCTCTAGGTTGGACCAACACTCCGAAGAGCACTGGCCCGGGGGGCTAAATAAAGATGACCCTCGGGAGGGCGAGTCCCTAGGGAAAAGAAATAGGTGATAGGAAAATGTAAAACCAATGTTGGGCCTTGCTGGAAGAGTTTTATTTAAAGAGAACTATCAAGAGGGCCACATACCCCTCACCATGTTAGGGACGCAAAATCAAGGAACATAACACCGGTATGACGGAAACTAGGCGACAAGAGTGGAACAAAACATCAGGCATAAGGCCGAGCCTTCCACCCTTTACCCAGTATATAGATGCATTAATTAAATAAGAGATATTGTGATATCCCAACATATCCATGTACCAACATGGAACAAAATTCAACTTCACCTGCAACTAACAACGCTATAAGAGGGGCTGTGCAAAAGCAGTAACTTAGCCAAACAACGGTTTTGCTAGGAAAGGTGGGTTAGAGGATTGACATGGCAATGTGGGAGGCATGATAAACAAGTGGTAGGTACCGCAACATAGCGATAGAGCGAACAACTAGCAAGCTAAGATAGAAGTGATATCGAGGGTAATGGTCATCTTGCCCGAGATCCCGCAAGGAAGAAGAACGAGTCCATGAAGAAGGCAAACGGACGTAGTCGAATGAATCCTCACAACTCCGGAATGAAACCGAAGCTAACGAGAGAAGCAAACAGGAAAGAAGCAAGCAACATGGTAAACAACCATCACATCAACATGGCATGATGCACAATCAAGTATGATGCATGTCCGGTTTATTGAGGCATGGCATGACAAAGTGCAACAAACAATACTACAAATTAAGTGGAGCCCAATATGCAACAAGTTGCATATTGATGAAACACCACATCAATTATTTTAGCTCTCTCTCGTTTATGTACCCAACAATATTAAATGTTATTAAACATGGAAAAAGGGTGAAGCATAAATAAACTAACTATTTAGGCAAGTTTAAGTGAGGCCGGAAGTTACAAACAACAATTCCGGAAAATCCCCATATGCATATTTCAAAGTTGGTACTGTTCTGACTAAAAACACCATTTTAATGTTGTTAAGCAGGGAAATAAAGTGCACCACGTTAATCTTTGCATTTTTCCACCCCATTTACATATAAAGTTTATTAAATTCGGAGCTACGGTTAATTAGTTATGAAATAATTCATTTTAAACATGCTATTTATGCATATTAATTCAAATAGCACATTTAAACATGGATGAAAGTTGGATATTATTAAACTACACAAATTTCTGAGCATTTTACATATATGAAGTTTTTACATATGATGCATAGTTTGTGAGATATTATATGCATGATGTGAAGGGTTTTTCTATAAAAACATCAATCTCTGGATAAATAGACAAATTCGCAGATCTGAAAAAAAACCATACAAGGGCCGAATCTGGCTGGCCCGAATGTGTACAGGAGAGGGCACTGGATCTGGGTGCTCACCAGGCCACATGGGCCGGTTGGTGGAGGAGCTGGCAGGCCACGGCTGGGCCTTGGTCAACGACGCGGGCGAGCGGTTCTGGCGAGCTGCAGGTCGATGCAGAGGAAGCAGAGGTCGGCAACAGGCGAGGTGGAGGAACTCCGGCGAGGCAGAGACGGTGAAGACGGCGTGGAGGCGAACGGGGGCCGGGCACGACGGCGAGATCCGGCGAGTAATTGGACAAGGCAGCGGCAGAACATGGCACGCGGGTGACGCTGGAAGCAGAGGAGCGACACGACAACGAGGGCGGCGCTGGAGGGTCCTGGCGGCCGGACCCGGCGACGCGGCGACGAGGGGCTCGTGCTCCTGGACGAGAGGACGCTCGGGCCTCGGGAGCAAAGGAGGAGGGTGCCGGGGCTTGGCGAGCTCGGCGTCCAGGAAGGAGCTCCGGCGAGCTGACAAGCGGGAGGAGGCGAGGGACGATGTCTGGGTAAAACGGCGATGAGACGTCGTGGGGGAGGCCCACGGGCGGCGAAGAAGGCGAGTGGACGAGGCGCTGCTGCGCTGGCGCGGTCGACGGGGCGTAGAGGAGGTCGCTGACGGCGGGGCTCCTCCTGTTGACGAACCAAGATAGAGGGAGCGATGTGAGAGCGAGCGAGAGAGGATAACAGGGAAGGAGGATGAGAAGGGCGACGGAGCTCCGGCCTGGTCGCAGTGGTGGTCAACGGGCGTGCTGTAGCGGTGGATCGAGCCGGTGCTCGGGGGACAGGGTCTCAGGTGCTCGCGGTTGCAAGGCCGAAGGACGACGGGGTTGAGGCAACCAAGAGGAGGCACGGGGGCGGAGAGGTTGCGACGGCGCCTGATGGAGATGTGGCTAGATCGGAGTTCGAGGGAGGCTTTGGAGGAGCTCGCTGGTTGGTTGGATCGAGGGGAGGAGGCTGGCTGCAAGGGGATTTGGGCAGGTGCAGGCTGCAGTGATCTGGTTCGGTGGAGATGGATCGGGATGGATCCAGAGGTGGAAGAGGACTGGCGGCGGCGGCTGGGAGGATGGGACAAGGCTCCTAATTTTTAGGGTTGGAGCTCGTGTATATATAGCAGGTGGGTTTTTGTTAGGTGCATTTGGGCCCTTCGATTCA
The DNA here is from genome assembly GCA_021605145.1 of Aegilops bicornis. NCBI lineage: Eukaryota > Viridiplantae > Streptophyta > Magnoliopsida > Poales > Poaceae > Aegilops > Aegilops bicornis. The sequence continues at coordinate 303,220,612 of CM038674.1, read as the reverse complement.
AATCGGATGGTCGAGAAAAATAGGTTACGAAGTTCAATTAAGAAAACGCAGATGTTTTAAAGATGTTTGAGGATGATCCGGACCCAATGGTAACGACTGCCCGGGTCGGGTTTGGGACAGCTTCGGACGAGCAAGCGAGGGTTCAATGCACTGTGCAAAGAGGGGTTAGGCAGACGAGGTCAACTGTGTGGTTGGACTGAGACGTCAAGGAAGACAAACGGTCTGACAACATTGCCACAGAGAAGATAAGAGAGAAGAAAACGGTCTGGCAGAGACAAGGAGGAAGCGACAACCACGAACGACTACAAATTTTAAGAAAACATGTAGATACAATGCATATGATGACATGATGAAATGCAACAACAAAAAAATGAAACACACGACGACAACGAAGAACATGGAAGGCATCAGGAGCGTCGGTCTTGGGGCGTCACACCTTGTGTATTTCGGGCGTTGCCGGATGTGGCTTTTTTTAATTATGTTCCTAAATATGTAAGACAATTATTATCCACTGTCATCGTCCTTATATTCATCATGCTTGCTATAAGTCGCAGTGATGCTATATAGGTCCGTCGGATCTTACATAAGGATCCGTGCAAAACTTTCTTTTTTGATGTTCATTTTTGTCTCTTAAATCTCAGTCTAGTGAGACATATAGACACGCCGTAGAACAAGGGCTCGTGCGCCCTTAATGGAGACATTGGGAGGGAGGTGCGCGGCGGGTAGCGGTCAAAGGGCTCTCCTCCTGACGAGCATGCGCAGGGGTCTGATCGCACGCCTCCCGTACTCAAATAGCTACCCCGCACAACACCTCCTAGCCAATAAAAAAAGGGACGCGTATGGCACGTAATAGGTAAGTAGAACGCCCACAGTTTCAATAATACTTGTGTTTCTGATTTGAAACATGACAACACTTGTTCCAAAATGACTTTGTTGATTGTTAATGTGTGCGTCTTCGCAAATCGGACAGAAAAATTACCACAACATGTTGGTGCCATGTCATGACACCATGCCAAGTTTCATGATCTTCAGGCGTGTTTTGGATTTACAGGAATTAAAAAACCAAGTTTATCAATCTTTCCAGCCGAGCCACGACACCCAGATGTTTGAATTTCATTCCCATCTCTTGCATGGGACCTAGAAATTCACCCAAGGACACACATGTGATTTTTCAACCAACTTTGGTGCACTAGAGCATGTACTTGTAGTTCAAATTTGAATTATGCACATTAAATGCCCAGAAACTCAATTAATGTATAAAAAAGGCCAAACGAACCCCAAAAAATTCCAAAATTAAACACAACACTCCTGTTGTTCAATGTTGACACTAGAAATTTTTTGAGAGCAATAAGAGTCAACGGATATCGTTCTGTCCCCAAAGGTGGCACGTTCCGTACCGAAACCATCACGCTTGTTGTGAGAAGCTCTGGTTTGTGAGAAGTTTATACTCAAACCCGCCCCAAATGGGACAAAAAAATTATGACGACATGTTGATGCCGCTCCATGATAGCATGCCAAGTTTCATGAATTTCAGACGAGTTTTGGATTGACTAGAATTTAAAAACCAGGCATCTCAACGTTTTGCTGGCAATCAGCAGTTCGTGGTGTTTGAATTTCATTCCCATATCTTACATGGGACCTAGAAATTCACCCAAGGACACACATGTGATTTTTTAACCAACTTTGGTGCACTGGAGCATGTGCTTGTAGTTCGAATTTGAATTATGCACATTAAATGCCTAGAAACCCAATTAATGTATAAAAAATGCCAACGAACCACGAAAAATTCCGAAATTAAACACAACACTCCTTTTGTTTTATGTTGACACTAGAAATTTTTTCAAAGCAATAAGAGGCAATGGATATCGTTCCATCCCCAAAGGTGGCACGTTCCCTACCGAAACCATCGCGCTTGTTGTGAGAAGCTCTAGTTTGTGAGAAGCTTATACCAAAACATGCCCCAAATGGGATAAGTTTTTTACCACGACATGTTGATGCCGCTCCATGATAGCATGCCAAGTTTCATGAATTTCAGACGAGTTTTGGATTTACTAGAATTTAAAAACCAGGCATCTCAACATTTTGTCAAGAATCAATCAAGGTTCTGGTGTTTGAATTTCATTCCTTTTCTTGCATGGGACCTAGAAATTCACCCAAGGACACACATGTGATTTTTCAACTAACTTTGGTGCACTGGAGCATGTGCTTGTAGTTCAAATTTGAATTATGCACATTAAATGCCTAGAAACCCAATTAATGTATAAAAAAGACCAAACGAGCCCGAAAAAATTCCAAAATTAAGCACAGTACTCTTGTTGTTCTATGTTGACACTAGAAATTTTTTCAAAGCAATAAGAGGCAACGGATATCGTTTCGTCCCTAAAGGTGGCACTTTCCCTACCGAAACCATCACGCTTGTTGTGAGAAGCTCTGGTTTGTGAGAAGCTTATACCCAAACCTGCCCCAAATGGGACAAAATGTTTACCATGGCATGTTGATGCCGCTCCATGATAGCATGCCAAGTTTCATAAATTTCAGACGAGTTTTGGATTTACTAGAATTAAAAAACCAGGTATCTCAATATTTTGCCGAAAATCAACAGTGCCGTGGTGTTTGAAATTCATTCCCATTTCTTGCATGGGACCTAAGCATGCACCCAAGGACACAGATTTGATTTTTCAACCAATTTATATGCACCGGAGCATGTGCATATAGTTTAATTTTGAATTGTGCACCTGAAATGGCTAGAAAACCAGTTTAATGTATAAAATGTCCAAACAAACCCTGAATAATTCCAATTCTTTTACGACACAAATATAGTTGCATGTTCACTGCACATAAAAGGTCTAGCAATTCAAACACTGTCCATTACCGCTATGACCCCATTATGTAATTCCAATCAAGATGAAAAATCAAGTAGATCCCACACAACTTGTTATCACCAACCGTGTGAGATGTACAAAATATCCTGGAGCACCATCGGTGTATAGTACGCTTATGGCTTACGTGAGAAGGTGCGTCGGCTACAGTCCCAGCCGGTGTGTCAAGCACACTAGCTCGCTCCCCAAATACTCCTGCCTCTACATCCCTCGCAATCTCGAAAATATTACTGCCTCGTAATCTTAAAAATATCTAACGCCTAGAATGTTTTAATGTTTTATATCACACGATTAGTATGTGCAGACCGCGTGCGATGTCAGTTACTCCCGCTCTGCTTCAGTCCCTTGATTCAAATTTTCAGTAGCCCCTGCATTTTAGTCCCACCTCTGCATCCCTCGCAATCTAAAAATTATCCGCTTGCCCTTGATCCAAATTTTAAGTAGCCCCGCCTTGTTACTCCTGCCTAGTAAAATTTTCAGTTGCTGCAGTATTTCCTCAAACACCACCTTGCCCCCCCCCCCCCCTACACACACACCACACACTCCCCAAAACCTCCGCTCACACAGACACACACAACCCTCGAAACCATTGGTAGGTCACCGCCATCGCCGGTGCCTCCATCCTCAACATGTGCCTATGTGTTGGGGAGCTCAAGGAGTCAATGGCCAAAAAGAGGTTTATCGCAGCCTTTTCGCCCGACGCCGGCAAGGTGGCTGCCGAGGTGTCCCCGTCGTCCTCCGCGGGCTCGAGATTACAGATCGGGAGACCCACACCTGCCGGTGGCTCGGTAGCTTCCACACGGCCGCACTCGTGGCCATGGAGTTTGACTGCTGGCAGGTCCGCTACCATGGCGCGGCGGCCAGGATCTATTTCCCCTTCGGCACACGTCTGGTCGACCTCGTTCAAGCGGAGCCAGGGTGGTGAGCTTGGCTATGGCACGGGAGGACCGCGAGGCATGGGAGCGCCTCGAGGCCGAGGCCGCTGACGAGGCCTACATGCAAGAGATCCGCCAGCAGCATCCTGAGCTCGTGGAGGTAGAGCGGGCGATATTTGCCGGCGGGAAGGGCGGCGAGGTTATCGCACTCTCCTCCGATGACGAGGTCGAAGGCAGCTAGGACGGCGGCACGGAGGGCGGTGAGGTTATCGCGCTCTCCTCTGATGACGAGGTCGAAGGCGGTGATGACGGCGGCGCGGAGGGCGTCGAGGTGGGCCCCGAGGACGAGGATATCAACGTCGACGAGTCGAGGAGTGCCTTAGCCTCAGTTGAACCTGCATTTCGGTTGAACCTGTGTTGTTTGGTTATGCAAAACTATCTATGTTTATGTTTGAATGCATGCTACTTTCTGTTGAACCTGCGTTGAACTTGATCAAATTGAAGCTTAGAACGTTAAGTGTAGGGGATCGACTAGAAAAGGCCAAAAATTGCTGGAGTCAAACACTATTCTGATCATGGGATCATAATATTATTTCGATCACAACATGAACTTCCTGAGTTACACGCCTGAACTTCCGTCTGTAGGAACCCGACCTTCGGGCTATCTTCGCAACCGTGTCTCCCCGCGCGAATTATTCTGGTCAGTCGTGTTCTATGTGATGTAAGTGTAATCTGCAAATGGTTTTTAGCAACTAAATGCCTGTTTTAAATAGGAATCTCGCTCATTGGCGGATTTTGCTCTCGGGTCGTGATGAACTTGCGTCTGTTGCAATTGTACTGCGTGAGTTGTTCGACCTGAACTTCCCCCAGTGCCAGGTTGAACTTCCCGCAACACTGTCCAAATGGGGCTTGCGATACACCGCTGGCAAGCTATAAACACTAGTATTGTGACCCAAGTTAATTTTTTGGCAAATGTAAGCCGTTTCAGAGAAGTTCTGAAAATCGTTTTTTCTTCATACAAAAAACGTGAATCGTATTTTCGATCGCATTTCTAAATCGTTTATCGAAATGAGGCAAATAATATTGCGTTGGAAAGCTGCTGCAAAACCGCTCCTTCACATGTTGAAAGTTTTCTCTAATTCCCTATGGTTAAAGAGTAATTTGGAAAATCGTAACATTTCACAAAATGAACAGCCGAGTTCGTATTTTCGATGTCATTTCTAAACGGCTAATCCAATTGAGGCAAATGATACGACATTGGAAAGCTTATGAAAATGCTCTACTTTCCCATTTTCAAAGTTTTTTCTAATTTTGAACGCTTTAAGAGTACTTTAGAAAACGGTACAAGTTCCACCGAGTTGGTATTTTCGAGCTAATGTTTTATCCGTACGTCCGAATGCAGCAAATGATATGGCGTTGGAAATCTTGAGGAAATGCAAAACTTTGTTATATATTGTTTCTCCCAACTCCTTACTGTTTTTAGTCAATTTTGAAAATGGCTAAAAATGTATGTCACCCCAGTTTCTACAAACTTTATCGGAATGAGGCAAATGATATCCGTTGAAAAGCTACGGAAAATGCGAAACTTTTTCATGTTGATGGTTTTCTCTGATTCCTAGTCGTTTTCAAGTAATTTAGAAAACGGCGGGATCACTCGTTCTGCCTTTATCGTGAAACAGATTATTCAAAAATGCACCGCGTGAAGAACTTGAACTTCTTGGCATGTCTACTTGAACTTCACTCAGTTTTTCACGTGCTTTTTTGGCCCGTAGCTCTCCATCCACTCACCGGAATTGAGCAAATGATATACCGGTGGAAAGCTGTTGTAAACACGCAACTTTTCCGTGTTGATCATTTTTCCATACACGTGACGGTTTAAAAACAATTATCTGAAATTCATTCAGTGTAGTAGTTGAACTTCCTGCTGTTTTCACTTGAACTTCAGTGACGTATTTTTGTTTGCAATTTTCTCACCCATTCATCAGTGTTACACAAATGATATACCTTTTGTACAAACCTCTCTCACAATATATTTTTTAACTTTCTCCGATCGAAGACTTGAGCTTATAACAAAAAAAATGGACCTTGTCTTTTAATTCATTTTTCTCATATTAAACACACACCATGTAGTACATGAACTTCTTCCATTTTTATAATTTGAATTTTTTATTTTATTTTTGAAATCAAATTTCTCCCAAATAATAACTAAACTTCTTTGTGGAATGAGAGATTTATTTTAAAATGCAAAAAACATTTTTTCTATGTTATCGAACATGGAAATACAAGATGAACCTCTCTCGCAAGAATTTTTGAACTTCCCCGAACAGAGAACTTGAACTTCTTTCAACAAACCTTTTAAGCTTTTATTTTCATATACTTTTTATTTCTTACCTGAAATGCATTCCTTGCAGCACTTGAACTTCTCGTTGTTTTCACTATGAACTTCTGTCGCATTTTTGTGTATACGTCAAATTACACGCAATTGAAGGTCGGAAGTCATTTTTTGCCATGTTAAAACATGTAATTTGAGGTCGGACGCCCCTCAACATAAATTCTGAACCGTGCACGGAGGTGCACGTGAACTTCTTGCAAAAAAACTAAGTTTTTTATATACTTCGAACTTCTTTGTTATTTTGAATTGAACTTCTTAGTCTTATTCTTAGAAAAAAATATGTTTTCAACTAAGCATCAAACATTTTTTTTAAATTAAACCTCACACACTTATTTTTCCTTGAAATGGAAAGAATTTGAGTATTCGTAAACATAAAACTACTCCTTTTATTTTAATCTGAACTTCTTTAATTTTATTCTTTAGTAACCAACATAAACCTGTCTTTTTATATAAATATTGAACTTCTCTTCTTTTATAATTTGGACTTCTTAGTTTATTTGAAATATTTCTTTTTCCATTTGAACATCTAAATACACGGTGAACCTATTTTAGAAGAATTTTTGAACTTTCCCGGGCCGAGCGCTAGAACTTCTCGCAACAAAACTTTTAGACTTTGCCTTTTTATTGTATTTTTCTCATACGAAACACACACCATGCATTACGTGAACTTCCGGCAGTTATCACTTTGGACTTCTCTTTGTTTCAGATTGTTGGATAGGAGAAACTTTTTAATGTAGAGCATTTTTGTTTAAAATTGGTAATGGATTGAGAGAATTATTTTAATTCACACAAAATATATATATTTTGTGTGTTTTTGCACATTTAAATACAAGGTGAACCTCTCTCACAAGTTACTTTGAACTTCCCAGGGGCGACCACTTGAACTTCTAGCTACAATTTTTTTTAGAGTTTTTCTTTTTGTTCTTTTTTCTCCCACGAAACACACACCATGCAGTACGTAAACTTTGGGCTATTGTCAATTTGAACTTCTCTATGTTTCGCTTTTAGTAAAGGAATTTTTTGAGTTTTTATAGACATCAAACTGCTCTAACTTTTTAAATTTGAACTTCTTTTGGGTATGTTTATAAATGTGAAAAAGTTGGAGTTTTGTTAGAAACATCGAACTTCTTCATTATTTCGAATTGAACTTACTGGTTTTATTCTTTAGTAACAAAAAAATCAGTTTTTTTTAAATAAATCAGAGTCTTCTATAAACATCAAACAACTTCATTTTTTAATTAGGACTTCTAGGTGTTATTCATTAGTAATGGGAAAATTACAAGTTGTGTAATAAACATCGAACTGCACACTTTTCTAAATTTGAACTTCTAGACCCATTCTAAAAAAATAAGGGCAAATCCATGTGTACAAACTTTTTGAACTGCTCGGATTTTTTAATTTGACCTTCTTGGTATTGGAGTAAACATTTTGAACTTCTATGTTATTTAAACTTGAACTTCCCCATTTTTTAGTAGATAGAGAAAATTCTATTTTTATAGGAAATATTGAACCGCTCCGTTTTTTAATTTGAACTTCCTACTTTTTAGACACAAAGAAAATTCATTTTTAATTATTGTGTTTTTTAAACGGGAGAATTCATTTTTAACTCTTTTTGAACTACTCTATTTTTTAATTTGACCTTATTGGGCTTTCTATAAATGTAAAACATATGATTTTCTTACAAACATCGAATTGCTATGTTAATTTAATTTGAACCTTTTGTTTTATTTCAAAAAGAGGAAAATCCTTGGATTTTTATTTTGGTACAAACATGTGTCTCTTTTTTCTCATCTTTTTAACTTTAAAATTTATTAAATTTGAACTTCAAAAGTTACCATTTTTTGGGTTTTCTTCTAGCTACATAAACATCAATCGTCTCAATTGATTTAATTTGACCTTCTTTTGGTTTTATTTATTTTTCCGTGTGTGTTTTATTGTTATCCTTTTTCTTGAACATTTCCTCTAACACTCATGCATGAACTTCTCTGTTCGTCACCCCTGACCTTGTGAATCTCCTTTTTTCATATGCATGAACTTTCATGGGACGGTCCTTGAACATTTGTTTATTTCTCTTACTAAAGCCAGATACATTTTTTGTTTATGTTTGGACAAAAGAAGCTATTACTTGTGTCCCAATTAAAAAAGCTAGTTAACTTCTCCACCACACACAAGTTTTTTCTGAACCTCAACCTCACCACCGCACACACACACACATACATGATCCTTCTCCTCGTTATATTTTTGACCTTTATGCGCACAAATTTACAGAAACAACAACGTCCTTTTGTGTTGTCAGAACATGAAAGGATCATAAGAAAGCTGCAATATGTAGCGACATCAAGCTGAAGCGGTCGTCCAGGCTGAACTTCTCTGTATACATCTGATATCCGGTAAAGAACACATGATATTGTTTGTAGTATATCCGGTAATGAACATATGATACAAAATAAAAAATGACCAGTTCTTTTTTGTATATATCAACAAACAGGTGGAGATAAAAATCAAATAAGAAACAAAAATCTAATGTATTTTTCTTAATCTTGGTTGCTATGCATCAAAACTTGGGCATCTTATACAGATTCTGAATAGAACATAGAGAAGAACAACATCATCATGTGGAGAGAGGGGGGATCAACAATAATAGCAATTGGTCAAGCGAGAAAGAGGAGCAAGATGGCTCATGAAAGAAGTAGCAGCAAAGGAAAAGAGAAGCAGTAGCAACAAAATGCATGTCAGTGTGTGTGAGAGCGAGGTGATGCTGCGCAGGAGATTCAGCGGGAAACAGTGATAAGAGGCAGGGGAGGAGGTGATGCAAGGGGGCGGCGAGGGTGGTGCCGTGGAAGTGAACGTTTGGGAGTCTCGTCGTTGAACGACCGGAGGTGGCGGCGGCGAACAACCTGAGTGCCGCGGAGGTGGGCCCGACCGGGATGGGGCAGCATGGCGGCAGGGGAGCCTCAACCACAACTTTTGAGAGCAGGGTCTCATCCGAGCTCTGCTGGCGGCATCAGCGAGAAGGGAGGAGCGACATGGATCCATCTGGGGACCTGCTCTGAACGATAACTACTCGATCCATGGCACGGGATGGCGGTTGCACGTGGCCAACTGCAGGTCATGGGCTCCTCCAGCTGCAGCACATGAACCAATCTGCATGTCGACTGGTGGCTGCCAGCGGTGGGGGTTGAGGGTAGCGTAGGAGGCGGGTTCGGGACGGGGAGGGCCGGCGCATTGCCGGAGGATGCTAGGAAGGGGAAGGGTGCAAGCTATGGGTGGTCCGCTAGAAGGGGGAGGAGGCGCGGGCCAGCGGTGGCGCGTTGGGAGGGAGAGGAGAGGTGGCGACGGCGGGTGGAGGGGGCCGGGGAACCTTAGTGCGGCGGCAAAGGAGGCAGAGACAGAGATGAGCCGGGAGGAGGTGGGGAGGGAGGCACACCGGGGGAGGCGTGGGCGGAGGTGAGCCTGGAGGAGGCCGGGAGCGACAGTAGCTGGGAGGAAGGTCTTGAGGCGGAGGTGGGGCCGGCGGCGCGTCGGATGCGCCGGGGGCGGCGGCGGGATCGGGAGAAGGTGGGGGAGACGATGGGATCAGGAGAGAGTCGTGGGGTAGGAGGTTGGCAGCGGGTGGGCCGGGTTGTTTTTTTTTAGTTTGGGAACACCTAATCGGGCCTATATAGGGCCGATCGTGATCATAATAACTATTCTGATCCTAGGATCAGAATAGCGCTACTCTCTCTATATATATATTAGCAGAATAACCATTCTGATAACACTTTCGCATTGCACGCTCAATAGAAGTGATCTTTATCCTCTTTACGATGAGCATTGCACTGCTTCACAGGTGAACTGCTTCATTTTCTGCCGATCCGCCCGCGTTTTCTGTGTGGAATCGGGTGTTGCCGGATGATTTAATTTGTTTTTGGATCTCATTTGACCTTTATTCTTTGTAATTTATAGGAAAAGCGATTGGAATCTTTGTAAATCGAGCGATTTGGCGGACGAGCTTTCTCTCTCCGTTCGTGCCCGCGTCGTATGCACCTTTTCCGTGCTCGGATGTTGTTTGTTAGTAGGAATTCTTTGATTGCATTTGTTTTAATCGGTCCGTTTACTCTACAATTTCTCTAATTTTTAGGAGTTAGTTTTCAATTTCCACGAAATCGATTGTCTGGGCGTGTGAGCTTCGTCTGCTCCTCTGTTCTTGTTGTTTTTTTGGATTTTGTGCGTCGATGCATTTTTGAATCTTGTAATTAGTTTATCTTTTTTGTTTGAATTTACTGTGTTCTGTGTATTCAGAGAACTTCATAGTATGCACTTTCGTACTGCATTAGCAGAATAGTTATGCTGCTATTTCTTGTATTTTATGTCAATTCTTCTGAACTCCATAGCATGAGAATTCTGTTGAACAACATATGTTAACTACAAAGTTTTCGACCATTGGCATTGCATTGTTATTGTTCAGAGCACTGCAATTTTTTATATAAGGACCATATTATGTGTATTAGAGAATTGCATTTCTGTCAGCAGCAACTTTTCTAAAAAGAGTGATAAAATGATGCAGATGAGGTTGCATACTTTAAATTGGGATCGTTCAAGCCTTCTGATGGACATAATTTTAAAAGCATACAACATAAGCAAAGCATTAGAATATGCCACTGATGGCTTTAGCTTTTATCCTAGACAACCTACAGTGCAAATATTGTAAACTTGAGGGAGTCTTCTTCTTTGTAGAAAAACACCATGGCCACTTCTCCAGCCTCAAAGCCATTCTGGGAGACAAAATCATTCCAGCCAGTAGTTATGTTGATGCAGTCTTTAGAGTCAATGTGGTAGTCAGCTTGCATGTCTACATACCCACTCTTGTGTCATGTCTCCAAGGTTACCTTCCCTGAACTCCGAGTAGGAAATTTTATTGTGGATGACAGTTTTTGCATTTTGGAATGGATGGAAAAAGAATGTTTATAAGTAAACAAAAAAATGTTTTTCTTCATACTTAGGATGATCTGTTTGTGTTGACTTAAGTATGTACATATATATGACTACTATTTTTGTAAAGTAGTTGCAATGTATGAACAAACTTATATACGGAATTAACCTCTAGTTTTACTAGGATATATATTATACTGTAACATGTTTGTACTGCAAGGTCATTTATAGTGTACTTTGCTAGCATGTTAAGAGAACTACAACACTGGTCTACTAACCCTCATTTTTGTTCGTGTGTTGGGGGTTCTGATCTAACTAGTGTCGATACCTGGTGTGGTATTGAAGAAAAATAGGTGGAAGCATCTAGTCTTAATAGCTAACAAATCTGAACAACAATACAAATTATGTTTTGTATTTGTTGACACTACTGAACAAATTGATGGAACTATATATTCAGATGTGGATTTGCAGCCTAGATTGTGTCAAAAATTTGAGGGAAAAAACATACCCAATTTTCCTGCAGATCTGCCGGTGTGAGGCGATGAAGAAATGGCGCCCGAAACCCCCTGCTAGTTATCATCACGCACCCGAGCATGCTGCTCCACTTGGTGTTGGTGAGCTCTAGACCCACTGCGTACACGCATGTGTCTGCTACTGGTGCCATCCTTGCCAAACACCCACACTTACAGTCCATGGCGGGTTCAGTGGAATTCGAGAGAACAGCTGGGGATGGAATGAACCCTAGATCTACGACTTGAAGAAAAAGAGGAATGGGGGGAAGAGTTGTGTCAATCTAGAGCACGAATGGATTGGTTTTTATGCAACCAATTGAGAAACGGAAGTAATAACTGTTGTGGTTGGTGTTAGGTGGTGGATTGATTCTAATTCAGTGTACGCGAATGCATTCGAGAAGCAATAGGACTGCTTACTTGAATATAGCGAACTGCATTGTCGTATCACAACGAACTGCGGAACGCGTTTTTGGGCCTGTGTTTGTGGAGTGGTATGTGGGAATTTCGTTTTAATTTTCAGCAGCCTCTCTTTTTCCTGTTGGGCCTATCTTTGGGGAGTGAAGACGTATTCGGCCCAAGTCGGCCAACGGCCATTTGGTTCTGGTCTTGTTGTGTGCGCCCTAATGTTTAGTCCCACCTTGGCCGCGGAGGGCGCGCTCGACCTGTTTATAAGCGCTGGCGAGGAAGCCGTATCGAACTCCTTTGGTTACTTATTTGGGCGCTTATACACGACGCTCGCTTCTCTATGCTCTCTAACCTGTTGGCCCATGTGTGCCCGGCCCCATCCATCATGGCTCAGAATGACTCGCCTGCTTTGGGCGCATATCTACTACAAGACTGGCTGGGGCCTGGTTGCACCTGGGTGGTCAATTTTTTTCTTTGTATTTTTTCGTCTTCCATATTTTTTCAAATGTATGGGCGTGTACTGCTTAATAAATCATTCATGCACTGCATTGTTCATGTTTCTGTACTGCATGTTCACATATTCCGCACTACATATACATGTCGCATTTTCTTTTCGTGTTTTTTGCCCTTATGTATTTTTTTCAAATGCAGAGGCGTGCACTGCTTTGTTGGGTATGTGTGCACTGCATTTGACAAAGTTTGTACTACATTCGTACACATTTTGCACTACATGCGTTCTATTTGCATACTTTGCATCTTAAATACATTTTGTGCCTTTGCTAGAATCTAATTATACATAAGCAAACACCAGAGAACAAATGATCACAAGCATTCTGTATGACAAGTTCATCACCAACAAACTAATTTCAACAGAAAGCAATCTAATATAATCAAAGTTCATCATTACAAGCGATTCTGCATGGCAAGCAAACTAAGTTGAGCAAAAGCAAATGATCACAAGCAAACAAACGATACATAAGCAAACAACATAAAGCAAATTTGATGATAATTTTAAAACGACACTAGCATTGTTGGCTCTTGGCCGACACTGTCTGCTTCTTCACTAGTTAGCGCCTCCCCATACCCAGCTGCTCCTGGCGCGCTACTTGGGGGGCTCCTCCTTCTCCAGCTTTGCACGGCGAAGCCCGTCCTGGGTGAGGCTTATGCGGTTCCATATCTCATATGCTGCATAGGCGTCCTTTGCCGCGTACTTGTTGTGCCTCATGGACAGAGGCAGGGTGGACCAGCGCCTGTGTTCATCGTCGGTGATCTTCTTCTTCATGTTGTTGTAGTAGTCGTGGATGAGCATGCCGGAGACGTCTCCAAGGGAGTCCAACTCCTTGGTTGCCTCGGGCACCCTCCACTCCTTCTGTATGTTGACTAAGTTGGCGGCCTCCAGTTATTGACGCTCTAGCTTTGGTTTTGTCGCCGTCGATGGAGAAGCCAGAAAAGGTGTACCTCGGGTCGGCGAGGAACTTGTCGAAGATGGTGCACCTTTCAGCGGCGCTCAGTTGGAAGAGCAGCACAGGCTGAGTCTTGCCGACAGAGAGTTGGACGAGGGCGGGTTTCTGCGTCGCTTCAGGCTCGTTGTTGTACTCGAGATCAATCCTGACGATCTTGTGGCGCTGGAGCCTGAGGTGGCGCTCGTACTGCACGAGGGAGATCGCCATCTGCTTCTTGTCGTTGGTGTGGATGACGTGAAACTTGGGCCTCCACGTCCTTGTACTCGTCGGAGAACGCCATCGCCGGTAGTAGGGCTTGGTGTTTTCTGTGGAGATCGATGTGATGGAGCAATTTGGTGGCAGCGCAATAGATACTTGTGTTGTTGTGGATGAGAAGGCCTTTGGCAGGGGTCTGAATTTAAGGGGAGGGCGCGGGGTGGGATGGCCACATCGGATGAACTACACGATCTCGCTGATGATGCGATTGTGCAGATCGTGGGTTGGTGTTGCGTCTGTGATCGTGGGTTTGTGGCGATGGAACCGCTCGGATTTGGTGGTTGTATGCGAACATGGTTTTTTTAACATGGCTTTATTTTATTTTTTATCAGTAAATTTTTTTAACCACCACTTTCTGTGCGAACGGGCATTTGTCACATTTATATGTATCCTACGTGTTCACGGAACTACACTCGTTATCATACCCGCACTGCATCATCTATAAAAAGAACTACATTTTGACTATAGGTGCATACTGCACTGTTTTTTGCGTGTCCTTGCTGCAGCCCCTGAAAAAAGTATAATGTATTCTGCAATTTTATGAGTTTTTTGCTGTGGACTAGACCGTGTATTTATTCATGTTGGTAATCCGAAACTGAATTGCTTATTATACCGTACTGCTTCATCTAACCAAATGCACTGCATTTTTCTAGAGCTGCGTAGTACATGTGTTTTTGCGTGTACTTGCTGCAGTCCCTGGCACAGGAGGGGGGTTTCCCCCCTTTTTTTTGTTGTTGTGGCACTAATTTTAAGGTAGACTTTTTTGGATGCATTATCTTAACATGTGCGTTGTTTTTGAATTTAACTTTTTTACGAACTGCATGTATTTTATTTTGTTTTACTGTCTAAATTTGATTGTTCTTCATAGAGAACTACATCAGGTTTGTTTCGATGTAGTTCGTATTATTTAGCCGGGCCGTTTTGTGTCGGCCCGTTTTATATAACCCTTTGCCACGCGGGCCTCCTACGTGTCCCTCCCAGGCGATCCCACCGCTCCGCTGATAGGGAGAGAGACCGATAAGAATCCCCTCTCCTCTCTTGTAGTGTCTCCCGAAGCATCACTCCCCCAAGCAAAACGCCGTATCCGCAGCAACCGCCATTGCACGCGGAACCGCCGCCCTCAAGAGGTCCTTATTCCTGCATTCCGCATCGCCGTCCGCTCCGCCAACCCTTCCCGCTGTGCTCCCGCAGCCCTTTCCCGCCGCCGCCCCCTCCCCCCCGCCACCGCCGTTCATTCCCTTTTTTATAATGCGTTCCCCTTGGCCTCGGTCTTGATCATTCCATCGTCTAGTTTTGTGATTCTCGTAGTTGGTGTTGCGGTTTTTGCTTATGTATTTCTTCCATAAGCAGGCGATTTTATCTCGATTTGAAGTCGATACTCATGTGTGCTCTATAGGCAGAGCAAGGTGGATCTAGGGTTTCGTCATATTTCGCCGGTTTTGTTGCTTATATTTGTCACTTCGTCCTTGTGCTGTAGGCAAACGCCATGTCTTCGCCGAGCAGAGTGGGAGGACAAGTTCAGGGTATGTGGAGTGCTTATTTTTGGCTTTGTTTATTTTGTTTGATGTTTATCTAGTTTCCTAATTCATCTTGCATATTTTGTTTATGCTGTGTTAGTTGTCAGCATCTGTTTGCATTATTTGTCATGTGATGTTTTGTTATTTCTGTTTCTGGTTTTTTAAATCCAGTAGGTGATTGGAGTGGTCATAATGATAGACCAATTGGCTCTCGTTGTCCTGGTGGTAAGGATCATGGTGGTGAGGGAGGACATCAAGTGAATTCGCCAATTGAATCTTCTCCCATAAGTGAGGCCCCTCCTTCTGGTATGTGAATGCTTTGTTTATTTTGTGTATGTTGCTTACTTGATGCTGTACAAATTGGCGTTGCCTTGCTGTATCTAGTCCGGGTTTTTGTTGGGAACAAACGTTAAGTTAGTGTATGCAGCACTGCATTTATTTGTATATGTGAACTCCACTATATGTATGCGAGAACTGCATTATTGTTTTATTCAAGTTTTTTGTACAATGCATTAATTTTTCTTTAGCTTATGATTGGAGCACTGCATTTATATCTCTAAGTGTACTTCATTTGTTCTTTTTGTGCACTTTTTAACGACCATAGTTAAACTTCATTTTGATGCAGTGTCTGTTTTCCATGCTGGGGCGCCTGGGTTTGAGGAGGTTACTCAATTGATTGACCATTATTTTGCAAAGGGTATGTTGGTGTGAGCTTTGACAAGAGACGTCCCGTCTTGTCTGAAACACAATCGCAATCTGTTGATGGTACAGAGGAAGTTACACAGGAGTGGATGGTCTCGGAACAGCTTTGTGCATATGAATTGAAGAAAAGCAAGAAGAAGTTGAGGTTTGAAAGTGACTCAAAAGAGTGTGCGGAGAAGGAGAAGGAGAGGAGAGCTACAGATGGTGCTAAGGGTGCCAAATTTGTCAAAGTGAAGCAGCCTGCTTTGCAGAAAAAGAGGCTTAGTTCTGTTGCTGAGGAAGGTGGTACTCCTCGGTGGAGTCCACGTGTTGCTGGCATGAATAAGAATCTTGGGAAGAGAACTACTGAAGCTGGTGGAAAGGATCCTCAGCGCAAGCGACTACATGTCAGTGAAGGTCCCCACTCTGACGATGACGACTTTGTGCTTGCTGATTTTGTGAGGGATGTTCATACTAGTAGACGCAAAGACTATGGTTCATCTAAGAGTCTACCCAGGCGTGCCCGTGATGATGTCGATGAAGGTGTTGGTGCTGACTCTGGAGAGGAGGCGGATGTTGTTCCAAAGGTTTGTTGAAGTGGACTGCATTTGTTTCCATCATTTTTTTATTCTATCTATGTTTTCTCTTTCTCTTTTTTATGGCTAATCTTATAATGTGGAATGCATTTCCCTCTACACAGAGGAAGAAGTCTAGTAAGAGCAATGCAACTGAAGATGATGCCGAGGGAGATGATTCCCGATTTAACAAGACCGTACGTTTGTCGCTTCCCACTGTTTGCAAGGCTGCTGCTTTATTGAAAGACACACACTATATTCATGCTCAGGATGCTGGATTCAGTGTTGTCTTTGAACTAACAGTAGAGAAAAATGGGTCGCGCATTCTTATGTGCTATCTGATGGGAATGATTGACCCTGCCACCATAATAATGGACTTTGGGAATGGCAGGGTTCTTCAAATCAATCGTGATGCAGTTCATCACATTTTTGATTTACCTATGGGACGTCACTGCTTGTACTCCACGCTTTCTTTGTCGTGACCATGATGACTCGTTGACTGCCCTCAAGGATGAGCTTGGCTTTGACCGTTCAAAAAGTATAGGTGTCAAGGACTTGCTTGAGAAGCTGAAGGTGTTGGTGGAGGAAGATGATCATGTGACTGTTGATCTTGCTGTGAAGGTGTTCTTCCTGATACTTTACTAGAATTTGCTATGCCCCGCGCATGCAGTTCGTTTGTGTAGAGTTGCTGCAATGGTAGAGAACATGGATTATGCGGCTATGGTGCAGATGGACTTTTGTCAGCTTGTTGTTGATGAGTTGCAGGCAGCTGTGGTGAGGTGGCAAACAAAAGGCAGCAAGCAGAATTGTGCAGAGGGTTGTGCCATTGTCCCCTTGATTATGTATCTTGATTGCTTGAAGCTTCGCAAATTTTCAGTTATGCACACGTTGACGCCACATGCGTCATACCTGATGACCAAGGACCTGATGAAGTTATACAATGATGATGTGCTTGTCAAGGGAAATATTTACTTGGAAACTTACAAATTTGGGAAGCTGCCGGTTAGTACATCTAAGTTTTTAATATCGGATTTAAAAAAAAAGGTGCAGTCATTATAAATTGAACTTTCTAGTACTCACATGTGTACTTCCCTTTGCTTCTTGTCTTTTTTTGTAGTGGAAGGCGTCAGGTGAAATTGTGTACAACCGTCCTACTGCAGTTGTATGTGGCAGCTCTGATGCGGGGCCTAGCACTCAAGCTAGGTTTTATGAGCCTATCTGTAGCCAGCTTCCTGCTTGTGATGATGGGGTGCCGCGTACTCGTGGTTTCACGGCTCATCAGATATTTGATTGTA
The DNA here is from genome assembly GCA_021605145.1 of Aegilops bicornis. Taxonomy (NCBI): domain Eukaryota; kingdom Viridiplantae; phylum Streptophyta; class Magnoliopsida; order Poales; family Poaceae; genus Aegilops; species Aegilops bicornis. The sequence continues at coordinate 303,202,852 of CM038674.1, read as the reverse complement.
GAAGCTCTTCTAAACAGACATTTGTTGGCGGCAAAAAACACGAGGAGATTGATGAGCTTCTTCTAAAGGTTTTGAAGTTGACTGGAGATTTGCCAACCTCTGATGAGAGGTTGAGGATAGTTGTTGGTTTTTTCCCTGTTTTCCATGGCCCACGAGATGAAGATATTGTTGCTGCTCACAGTTTTGATTGCAGCGTGATTGAAAGCCTGAAGATTGCAATGATGAATATTCGGTCTTTGTATGCTCAATTGAGACATTCACAGGAAGAAAAATGTGGTCGGTATGAGAAGGATGCTGAGCATTTTTTGGATGAAATGTACCGCTAGGGCGCTGGCTTCGGCATGTATGTTCTAGGTTTTTTGTGCCTTTGAACCTCTTTTGTGTATTATGTGGACTGCTCCTCACTATTTTTGTTTTTTGTGAAAGGCTGGAGTGGAATCTTCTGGTGTCCATGGATCTAGGGATGATGGAATTTGTCAGGTACAAGTACTTCTGCCATGTCTGTTCTGCCATACGTCCCTCTTCTTGAACTTGCATTTTTTGCTTTCCATTTTTATTGTATTTTTTGTGTACTTCACGATTATAAAGTGTGTACTGCTTGTGCATAGTTGAAGTTTTTTACTTTTTTGGCTGTTACCATCTTATTTTAGTTTTTGGTTTGTTCTATGCCTGTAGACTGGAGTTGCTGCTTGTGATGTGCACAAAGATTTCTACAATGGCTCTTAGAAGGATGAGGTCTTGGCTGATGCATCGTCCCCTCCGGATGTTGTAGCTGATAAGGTATAGTTGAATTACTTTTTCAGTTAGTGGGTTGTAATCTAATTTTTTGTTGTTGTTATAAACTTGATGTACGCTGTTATGTTCATTCATATGCATTTCATTTACATATGTGAGCTACAATAGTTTTACATGTGTGATCTTCAGTCTTTGACAGAAGTGAACTGCAGTTCTTTTCGCTTGCGTGGTTTATAGTCTTTTAGATACGTAAGCTTCAGTGTTTAACATAATTGAACTGTAGCGTTTGACAAAGTGAACTGTAGTTCTTTTTACATATATGTGGGTTGCAGTTGTAGTTTGTTTTGACATATGTGGGTTGCACTTGTTTTGCATATATGGACTGCAGTTGTTCTACGTATGTTGTCTGCAGTCTTTGACATAAGTGACCTGTGTGTTGTTGTGTTAATTATCCACATGCTCATTTGTGTTATTATGTCTTTTTAAAACTTTTCACAACCCGGAGAAGAAAACGTAGAAGTTCATGTTGATCTGAACCCGGGATGTGCTCTTGATGGTGGTGGCAGTGTTGATGCTTCTGCATCAGTTGCCGTCGACGGTGCAAATCCTTCTGTAGCTTAGGAATCCCACGATGATGTTTCCGCTAGTCGGCATGAAGATTCTGATTTAGGCATTGAAAAGCCGCTGGAGAATGTCGTTCCTGCTGGTAGTTGTTGCTTCTCCTATTTGCTTGGCGGCCAACGATGTTCCTGAAGTATCCATATTGGATCCTCATGTAGCTGAAGTATCTAAGGATGTTGCAGTTGACCAGACTATTGTAAATCCAGAGAATGCTGATGTTGCTACAGAAGGGCAGTCGGGTGAGGTTGTGGTGGATTCGTCGCAACCTAGCCAAGTAAAAGTTTTGGTCAGCTCTGAAGAACAATATGATGAAGACTCTAGCACTAAAGGCAAGAGTTTTGTTTCGAACAGTGCAGTTGAAGTTTTTCTCATTCATTTTCTTTAATTACTATGGTAGCTGTATTAGATGTTTAATGATAAGTGAAACTTGATCTTTTGTTGATGATTTTCAAACTAGCTAGCAGAATTTTCTTATCTCAATATTTGAACTTCATTCTTTGGATAAGTGAACTTCATCTTTTTATTACAGATGACAAACTTCCTGTTGTGACACTGTCGAACATTGATCCAGCTCTTCTGAAAAGATACAATGAGTTGTACACTACTGTTACGAGGGCTTGGAAGGACAAGAACAAGAAGAAGTATGGCTTTTTATAAATTGTTTTGTTCATATGTATTTTCTAATTTCAGTATTTTACCCTTTTTTCGTTGTTGTTATTTTTTTTAGTATCTTATGTTTCAGCTTTTCATAATTTTTTTAGGAAAACTGAGATGGTTGATATTACCATTGGCGTAGTTGGTCAATCTTTTTGGGATAAAGGGATGCTCACTACAGGCCTTGTAGATCTTGGGGTTTATTTGTTGGTCGATAAGTTGAAGGGATCTCTGGCGATCGTTGTCCCGTACCATATTTGTGTAAGAGTGCATAAATTTTTGCTTTATTTTTTGATTTTCCTTTCTGATTTCGTGTGACGACCTGTTTGCTTGAGCACTATTTCTTTTTTGGTTTTGTTTTGGCATAAAAGTATTTGGCATGGTGGTGCTATAGGCAAGAGTGTTAAAATGATGTTCTCTTCAAAAGCCGAGGAGCGTGTTGATAAAAAAGATATGGTGAGTAATGTTTTTATGTGTCAAAAACCATATTTTGTGTGTTGGTTTTTATAGTGTTATGTTTCTTCTTGTTATAATAATTTTGTTTATTTTTCATGCTTCCAATAGGTCCTGTTTGCAACATTTGATCCGCCAAAGACGAGGGATGGCGTTGGTCATTATTGTGTAGTTGCCTTAAATGTGAAAGAAAGGCGGTTTGAATTTCTTTACTCGCTCAATAAACCTGGCAAACCTAATGCAATCAGGATTTTTTGGAGGATGGTTAAAATATCAAGTGTGCATGGAAAGAAGGTAGCTCAAGTTCCGATGAGCCGCTAAATACTCGTACACTTGATGGATTTGTGTTGAAACATGTCATTGTCCCAATGCAGCCAAATGGGTGTGTTCCCTACAACCCCTCTCCACCATACTACTCATGTTTTTTTTCATTTTATGAAACTGATGTTTTTATTCTTTTATTTGCAGGCATGATTGTGGATTCTATATGTTTCAATTCTTGCAGACTTGGGATGGTGCTCGAGTTGCTCAGTTTGGGGTGGAGCACATTGGCTACATCAGAAAGGCCACGCTCTATAGTTGGCTCACATCGAGAAAGTGTTGCCTTGATTTAACATCACTTTTAATTTTTGCAGATAAAGGTTGTTTTAGTGAACTTCATTATCTCCCTTATTTATTTTTTGTCTACTGCTTGCTTCCACTTCTTAAGGCCTTTATACTAGTGTGTTTAGTTAAATGCGTGATTTAGAATGGATTTCTATACTTTTGTTGTGTTAGTGAGCTGCATTTGTTGTAGACAAGTTAGCTGCATTTATTTTGGGGCAGAGCTGCATTGTTGTAGAGAAGTGGGCTGCATTGTTGTAGAGAAGTGGGCTGCATTGTTATAGATAACTGGTATGCATTCTGTTCTTTAGTGAACTGCATTTTTTATATTAATGAGATGTATTACATGTTTTTTGTTTTGTATTTTGTGCTGAGTGTTTCCATGTTTTTTCCACACATTTCTAGGTTTTGATGGGGGGCTTCACTAAGGTTGTACTTCACTGTTTGAGTCCCAGGGTTCTGAGGTGGTTATGGAGGATTATGCCATTGAAATCTCTCAAGATAATTTTGGTTCTTTGGCTGGAGATGGTTTGAACATAGATGTGGCGTCTGGACCTGATGGTGGAAGTGTTTCTCGACCTAGCTCTGCACGCGATGTATTTGATGTTGATGATGATGATTTTGTTATGCCGTGCCCATGCGTCACTAGGACTAGGAGTGCAGCAATTAATCGTCCTCCTGTGGATGAGGCTGAAGTATTTTCGAAAAAGAGGGCAGGTGAGAGGGCTTTTAAGTTGAGATGCTCTATAGAGAAATTGAAGCCTCCGAGGTTCAAATATATTGATGAGGCGAGGAAAATAAAGGATCTCGTTTTCAGCAAAGATTTTGTAACCAAATACCATGAGTAAGTTTTATGTGTGTGCCCTTCATCCTTCTTGTGTGTTTTGCTTTTAATTTTAATTTTATTGATCCCATCTGTGTATGTTTACTGCAGGAACGCGTTCTTTATGGTGAATAGTCCTTTTGGTGATGTCGAAAATTACAATGTTGATTATATCTAAAATACATTTGCAAAGGATCTTTAATGGACTCGTATCTCATGGATTTTGTCATCAAGTACTGGAAGAAAGACCCTGAATTTTGTTTAGTTTATTGTTCTGGTGAACGTGTGCTACTTTCACCTTCATTTATCATGGTAAATGTGTCCTGTCATTTTTTCTCTTGTACTGATTTTTTCATGTAAATGCGTGCATGCATGTTTTATTCTTTTTTTCATGTCCGTTTTTGTTCTTTTTCTATGCAGTATGTTCTGCAAATGGAAACCTTTGTGAAGAGAGATGATGAAGGAAACCCTGTGTTGCTAGTTGTGCATAGCCCATTTGTTTTAGAAGATGCAGTTAAGCAGTTCAAGGTATTTGTGAGCGGCGACGAAAACCTGTTGGACACAAAACTGGTAAGGCCATTGTTTTCCGGAATTTATTTTCTGGTTTGTTGTGTTTCTTTTTATAGTTATTTTTGGAACAGTGGTCCTAGTGCTATGTGTCGAACGAACTTTTCATCTTTCATTTTGTTTTTTGATGTGATAGATTATGATGCCGCGCTCCAAGGATGGTCATTATTCCTTAGACACGATGAACCAGCATCCCCACACGATTGATATCCATGACACTAGGAAGTACACTGGCCATCCTGATGTCGGGGAAAACGACATCTACAGGATCACGAGGAATCCCTTTTGCTACGGTTGGCGGGCGCGGGGCTGTGGAAAGAGCGGGATTGAGAGATCAACGCTGGGGGATTATCCAGGTTCGGGCCGCAAGTGATGCGTAATACCCTACTCCTGCTGGTTTCTGTTTATCTAGTGTTATTGGACAAGCTACAAAGCGTGCAGGGTCCAAAAGGTCCGAATCCTCCCTCAGTATGCCGCAGGCCTCCTTTTATAGTCAAAAGGGGCTGCCACAGTGGCAGACAGGAGGTGGAAAGTTTTACAGTAGTCGAGTCTATCTCCTATCACCGTAGGACAAGCGCATTTAATGCACTGCTGACGTTCCCTTCTTGCTTTATCGGGGACAACAAGGAAGCTCGTCCCAGCTATCGCCGCCTCACCTGGCTCCGACGCGCGTCTGGGCTGACGAGGCGTGTAGCGCCACGGTGGCTGGCTGCTGAGTTGGTGCGGTGGCAGAGTCTTCACGAAGATCTGCACGCCACCACGCAGGTGCTTGCTGAGTTGGCCTAGAGGCCGCACGTCGCCTCGCAGGTGCTCGCCTAGTTGGTGGGCTGGCAGCTAATGGCGGTGGAGTCTTGGCAGATGTGGGCCTGGCTGCGGCCGCGTGGATGTCTTCGGTAGGGTCTTGCCGGGGCCCGGGCAAGGGTCTTGCCGCGGCATCGTGGGCGTCCCCGGCAAGGGTCTTGCCGTGGGGTCTCGTGGGTATCCTCGGCAAGGATCTCACTAAGGATCTCCGTCTTCTAATTCTCATCTAGTCTTGGTTGTTCTTGGTCTTCACAAAGATCTGCATGCCACCACGGAGGAACCCCCCGAGCCTTGGTTCCAATGTGGTTGATGGCATTGGAACCCTTAGGCTCAAGGGCGGAAGCCCTGCTGGCGTTGGCTAAGTTGCCCCGGCAAGGGACTGGCCAAGGATGTGGAGGCCGCCCCGGCAAGGGACTTGCCGGGGGAGTCCGCCTCGCCCTTCTGCTCTTCGTGTTTCTGGCTTGGCGTCGCTCTGGTTGTCTCATGGCCTTGCTTCCTTCCTCTGCCCTACTAAGTGTGGCCGTAGGCGCGGCTCCAACTGCCCACGCACAAGTAAAGGGGTACAAAAGAGGACCCCTCCTTTTGTGCGCCGACAGGTGCCCCCGGGCCTGGGCCACACATAAGCGCGATGTGTTGTTGGGCTAGGCCCAAAACGGTGCGCGGGTATGCGGGGCCAAGTTTTTACTGCAGTAACTCCCTCGCTCGTTGCGCTTCCCCATGACTCGCGTTGAATGCGCGACATGGGGGTCGCACGTGACGTGGGGGTCGTGCGTCGGGCGGTTGCTGCCCTCATGCGTCACATCGTCATAAAGAGGCGGCTCGCGTCTTCCCCATAAAAAGAAGAAAACGCAGGGGCGCGGCTCATTTACTAGGTGGACTCGAGTCGTGGCCTTCGAGGCGCCCGTGCCCCACGATCACGGGGTGGAAAATAGTCGCCTCACTTGTCTCCTTGATTTCGGCTTGCTCGCCACGTGTCCCCCATTCCTCGAAGATGGTAGGCCGTGGATGCGCGTGGCACATGCCTTAAATGACGAGGCAGGAAACAGGGCGTCGCTGGTTGGAGCAGCGGGTCGGTCTCGATTCCTTGCGCCCCTGGCGGCCGGATTGGTTAAGTGGATGGGGCCAGGGCCAACGACACCTAAGGGATCATGAGGAATCCCTTTTGCTACGGTTGGCGGGCGCGGGGCTATGGAAAGAGCGGGATTGAGAGACAACGCAGGGGGATTATCCAGGTTCGGGCTCCAAGTGATGTGTAGTACCCTACTCCGGCTGGTTTCTGTTTATCTGGTGTTCTTGGACTAGCTACAAAGCGTGCAGGGTCCAAAAAGTCCGAATCCTCCCTCAGTACGCCGCAGGCCTCCTTTTATAGTCAAAAGGGGCTGCCACAGTGGCACACAGGAGGTGGGAAGTTGTACAGCAGTCGAGTCTATCTCTTGGCACCGTAGGACAAACACATTTAATGCGTTGCCGACGTGCCCTTCTTGCTTCTCGGGGGCGGAAAGGCTTCGTCGAGATGTCGCCGCCTCGCTTTGGCTCGATCGTGTCGGTCGGCGAGGCATCTACATCACGCTAAATTTGCTGGCTGCTGAGTTGGTCTTGGTGGCGAGTCTTCACAAAGATCTGCACGCCACCACAGTGCTTCTTGAGTTGGCCTAGAGGCGGCCTCTAGGCCAACTCAGCAAGCACCTGTGTGGTGGCGTGCAGATCTTTGTGAAGACTCTGCCACCGCACCAACTCAGCAGCCAGCTAGCGTGGCGGTAGATGCCTCGTCAGACTGGACACGCATCAGAGCCAGGCGAGGCGGCGACATCTGGGACGAATGGCGGTGGAGTCTTGGCAGATGTGGGCCTAGCTGCGGCACCGAGGATGTCTTCGGCAAGGGTCTTGCTGGGGCCCCGGCAAGGGTCTAGCCGCGGCGTCGTGGGCGTCCCCAGAAAGGGTCTTGCCGGGGGGTCTCATCAGTATCCTCGGCAAGGATCTCGTGGAGGATCTCCGTCTTCTGATTCTCATATAATCTTGCATGTTCTTGGTCTTCACAAAGATCTGCATGCCACCACGGAGGCGCCCCCTGAGCCTTGGTTCCAATGTGGTTGAGGGCGTTGGAACCCTTAGGCTCAAGGGTGGCAGCCCTATTGGTGTTGGGTAAGTTGCCCCGGCAAGGTTCTTGTTGGGGCTGTGGAGGCTGCCCCAGCAAGGGCCTTGCCGGGGGAGTCCACCTCGCCCTTCTGCTCTTCGTGTTTCTGGCTTGGCGTCGCTCCGGTTGTCTCGTTGCCTTGCTTCCTTCCTCTGCCTTGGTAAGTGTGGCCGCAGGCGCGGCTCCAACTGCCCGCGCACAAGTAAAGGGGTACAAAATAGGACCCCTCCTTTTGTACACCCACACCTGATGTCACGACAAAGTGGCGCAGGACTGACTACCACTCAGATTGTACTAAAGTGGTATGTCATTTTTTCTAGCCAAGTGCAAAGCTTTTTTTTTCTCCTACTGCATTTTTTTTATAAACTGCACATGCAATGTTAGCACACATAGCACCACACTTGTTTATATAGTGCACTTCAACATATGCATGACATAACTTCATTTTCTCACACACACACCCCCCAATCTGTGTAAAAAGGTTATAAAAGGAAATGACCTCACGTGCATTTAAAAGAGGGACTGTCTGAACATTGAGAAGAACTTCATATTTTTCGTTTCATCTGAATTGATCTGTGATGTGTGTTATTCAAATTGCGTTTGAATCCTCCAATCCCTTCCCTTTACATTCTTGCAAGTTGCATGCTTTATTTTCCACTGCTCATATACTCTTTGCATGCTTGCTTGCTATATGTTTTGAATGTTAAACTTGTGCCTAAACTCCACTCAAACTTTAAAGAAACTTAAAAAATGCAACTTTGGTACTTAGTGTCTAATCACCCCCCTCTAGACACCTCTTCTCAAGGTCCTACAAGTTGCTCTTGCTCAAGCTCATCATAAGCGAGCACTCGAGGTGACCCGTATGTGAGTTCCGTGGGGAGAACTGCTTCTGCCTTGTAAACAAGGGAGAAAGGTGTCTGGCCGGTCGCTCGATTTGGTGTTGTTTTGATCGATCAAAGAACCGTCGACAACTCATCAATCCAGTGCCTTCCACACTTGTGCAGCCTGTCAAAAGTCTTTGTCTTCAGGCCTCGCAGTACTTTAGCATTTGCCCTCTTCGCCTGGCCGTTGCTCCGTGGGTGCGCCACCCAAGCGAAACAGACCTTGCTACCAAGGTCGTGGATGTATTGCATGAAGGTGCTTCTTGTGAACCGTGTGCCATTGTCGGTGATGACCCTGTTCGGCACACCAAAACGACAAACTAGCCCCTTGAAGAACTTGATGGCTGACTGTGTTGTCACCTTCCTCACTGCCTCCACTTCGGGGCACTTTGTGAACTTGTCGATTGCGACGTACAAGTACTCAAAGCCCCCGACGGCACGGGGGAAGGGGCCCAGTATGTCGAGCCCCCAGACCGAAAATGGCTACGAGAGATGGATTGTTTGAAGGGCTTGAGCTGGTTGATGAAGCTTCTTCGAATGGAACTGACATGCTTCACACTTGGTTACTAGCGCAGCTGCATCCTGGAGGGCTGTGGGCCAGAAGAAACCTTGCCGGAATGCCTTGCCGGCAAGGGCCCTTGACCCTATGTGGGAGCCACACATACCTCCATGTATCTCTGCCAACAGCTCTAGTCCGTCCTCTCGAGGAATGCACTTCAGCCTGACTCCGTTTGGCCTCCTTCTGTACAGGGTATCATCCACAAACTGGTACATGTTGGACCGACGGGCTACTTTCTCTGCTTCTTCCTGCTCCTCGGGGAGTTCTCCTGTTTGGAGGAAACGGACGGTGGGCTGCGCCCATGCCGGAGCCTGGGGCTCGATGGCAAGGACCAAAGGCACATCTTCAGCCGCAGGGGCAGCTGCCTCTACGGTCAGGGCCTGGGGCCCCATCAGAGGTAGTTGCCCCTCGGCAAGCTTGGGGTACCCGGCAACCTCCTTGCCGGCGGCTCCTGGGAGCTTGGTGGGAAGGTACTTGCCGGTGCTTGTCTTCCTTCGCTTGTTCTGCCCTGCTGATGGCTCTACGGATGGTTGTATTAACTAAAGTACAAAGGTACCTGGTTCCACAGGCAACTTGAGGGCAGCGCGTTTGGATAGGTCGTCGGCAATGCTGTTCTCTACTTGGGGAACATGTTCTGCATGTAGGCCGTCGAAACGTTCTTCCAACTTCCTCACATTCACGTAGGCCTCCATCAATGGGCTCTGGTAATCCTTGTTGACTTGCTTGACGACGAGCTGCGAATCACCCCTGATGATGAGCTTCTTGATTCCGAGGTCTGCCACGATCCTGAGACCGGCGAGCAACCCCTCGTACTCCGCCGTATTTTTCGTTGATTTTTCCCGGGGGAAGTGCATCTGGATTACGTACTTGAGGTGCTCTTCGGTGGGCGCGACGAGTAGCACGCCAGCACCAGCACCAGCACCTTGGAGTGGGAAAACTCCATCAAAATACATAATCCACTCACTGCTCGTCTCCTTGCCGGGAAGGGCGGTCTCTTGAATCTCCACGTCAAGCATTGCGGTGCACTCTGCTATGAACTCTGCCAAAGCTCGGCTCTTGATCGTTGAAGTACTTTCAAACCTGAGGCCAAAGCTCGACTGCTCCAATGCCCACTCCACAATCCTCCCTGACGCATCTGGGTTGTGCAAAATCCGTTGCAAAGGGAGGCTGGTGACGACAACAATCTCATGCGCTTGGAAATAGTGGCGCAGCTTTCTCGAGGCCATGAGAAGGCCGAAAAGCAGCTTCTGCATTCCAGAATATCTTGACCTAGCCCCCTGCAAGAGGGAAGTGACAAAATACACTGGGTGCTGCACCATCTTCTTCTTCTGTCCCACTTTGCCAATCTGCCCAGGCTCTGCCACGCCGGGTTCGGGCCTTGCCGGGGGTTCTGGTTCGCCGGTGTCAGGCTCTGCCGGGGAAGACCCCGGCCCGCCATCCGATGGCTCTGCTGCAATTCTTTGCTTCTCCCTCGGGTTCCTCTGCGCCACCGGTAGCAGAAGATCACTTGATTCATTGCTGCTAAGTACAACAGCAACGACTCTCGTAGTTTAGGCGCGACTAGTATTGGCGTGGAGGAGAGGTACCTCTTCAAATCTTGTAGTGCTGCCTCTGCCTTCGAAGTCCATTTTACTGGACCAGTCTTTTTCAAAACTTTGAAAAAGGGGAGGGCGCGCTCAGCAGATTTGGAGACGAACCAACACAGTGCAGCAACGCAGTCCGCGAGCCTACGGACGTCTTTGACACATTTCGGTGCCTCAATCTGCTCAATCGCTTTGATCTTGTCAGGATTTGCTTCGATTCCGCGTTGAGACACAAAGAACCCAAGAAGTTTACCGGAGGGGACACCAAACACGCACTTCTCTGGGTTGAGCTTGAGGTTGATCTTGCGCAGGTTTGCGAATGTTTCTTCTAAATCTTGCACGAGCGTGGCCCTGTTCTTGGTTTTGACCACTGTGTCATCCATATAAGCTTCCATATTTCTATGTAGCTGGGGCTCAAAACCAATCTGGACTGCTCGGGCAAACGTCGAACCAGTGCTCTTCAACCTGAAAGGCATTCGTACAAAATAGTATGTACCACATGGGGTGATGAACGCTGTCTTATCTTCATCTTCCTTTATCAAGAAGATCCGGTGGTACCCTGAATAGGCAACGAGGAATGACAACAGGTCACACCTAGCGGTGGAGTCTACAATCTGGTCGATGCGTGGCAGAGGGAAAGGATCCTTTGGACATGCTTTATTGATGTCAGTGTAGTCAATACACAGCCTCCACTTCCCGTTTGCCTTACGCACCACCACCGGATTGGCCAACCACGTGGGGTGGAGTACTCCTCTTACCAGGCCTGCCGCCTCCAACTTCCTGATCTCTTCAACGATGAACTCTTGCCGCTCCAAAGCTTGCTTCCTGACCTTCTACTTGGCGGGCCGCGGGTAAGGACAGATAGAAAGATGGTGCTCAATCACCTCCCTAGGAACGCCGGGGATGTCAGATGCTTGCCATGCAAATACATCGACATTCGCCCGCAGGAAGGCAATGAGCGCGCTTTCCTATTTGCTGTCGAGGGTGGAGCTTATAGTGAAAGCCCCGCCCTAGCCGTCCACCTTGACAGACACCTTCTTGGTTTCTGGTGGTGCATCCTTGGAATTTTTGCTCTTGCCGGTGGAGCTCTTTGGCACGTCCTCAACGGGAGCACAACACTCTGAAGAGGTGCGCTTGCCGGAGTTAGTGCAAGAGGTCTTGCTGGAAGAGGTCTTGCCGGAAGGAGTCCTGCTGGACTTCTTCCTCCCTGGAGCTTCAGCGGTAGGAGCAAGTGCCCTGGCGGAAGTTGCTACAACTGGCTCTCGGTAGAGTTGGTCGACGCAGATGAGTGCGTCTTTCTTGTCAGAGGGGACGGCGATGATGGTCAGCGGCCCCTGCATCTTCAACGTGTTGTAGGCGTAGTGGGACGCCGCCATGAACTTGGCCAGCGCTGGGCTGCCAAGGATCCCATTGTATGGCAAGGGGATCTCGGCGACATTGAAGACGATCTTCTCCGTCCTATAGTTCAGCTCACTCCCAAACGTAACGGACAGTGTGATTTTACCTTTAGGCTGGCTCCTTCCCGGGTTGACCCCTTGAAACGTGCCTGTCTCTTCGAGGTCTCCATCAGGAATCTGCAGCTTCTTGATCACAACAGGCGAGATCAAATTCAGACGTGCCCCACCATCAACCAGCACTTTGGTCACCTTGAGGTTGCGTATTGTTGGTGAAACCAACAACAGCAAACACCCGACCACACTTGTGCGGTCAGGGTGATCCTCGGTGTCAAAAACAATGGGCGTGTGGGACCACTTCAGTGGCTTCTGGGCATCAAACGACAGATCGGCCCCAGTGACCTCACGCGCCCACAACTTCAGTTGGCGGTGTGAGGTGTGCAACGAGGCGCCACCGTCGACGCACATAGCCTCTGTAGCCTTCTGGAACTCGTGCTCGTCGGACTCGTCGTCCTCGTCGTGATCATCATCCTCCTCTTTCTTGTCGCAGCCACGAGCGGGCCTCTCTTGTCACTACTAGGAAAAGGCCTACTAATGGCGCACCAGTTTTGCCTACTAATGGCGCACTACTGGTGCGCCATTAGTATCACGGCACTAGTATTTTTTACTAATGGCGCACCAGTGGTGCGCCATTAGTATCTGGTATACTAATGGCGCTGCTTGGTGCACCATTAGTATAAACCCTGATGAGCCATTAGTATAGGCCTTTAGTGCGCCATTAGTATAAACCACGCCGCGGCATTAGTATTTTTGTATTTTGAAGGTGAGAAAATAGTAGTGGCGCATCGTCTAACTCCCACCGTGCGCCATTGCTATTTTTGAATTTTGAATTTGGATCTGGATCACGATTTTTTTGCCCATTTTTTGCTCGTTCGTTTTGCTCGTTTTTTTGCACGATATTATTTCAAATTTTGTTTCCGTTTTTGGATCTTGTACGTTCTTTTGCCGTGTTCTTTTGCCGGAGAGGAGTTCGCCGGAGAGGAGGAGGAGGTCACGGAGAGGAGTTCACGGAGCATCGGAGAGGAGGAAGGAGAAACCATGAGGGATGGGAGGAGAGGAGGAGGAGGAGCTCACGGAGAGGTGTGAGGCGGAGCTCACCGGTGAGGAGGGAGGAGGAGCTCTCAGGAGATGAGGGAGGAGGAGCTCACCGGAGAGGAGGGTGGAGGAGCTCACCGGAGATGAGGGAGGAGGAGCTCACCGGAGAGGAGGGAGGAGAAACCGTGAGGGGATGGGAGGGGAGGAGAGGAGAGGAGGGAGGAGGAGGTCGCCGGAGAGGAGGAGGAGGTCGCCGGAGAGGAGGAGGAGGAGGTCGCCGGAGAGGAGGAGGGTAGTATGGTGGAGGAGAGAAGGGAAGATGGAGTGGAGGAGTGGAGGAGAGGTGGAGTGGAGGAGAAGAATGAAGAGGTAAGGAGGAGAGGACACGCCCAGCCATATATACGGCATAGTAATGGCGCACCGTGGGCAGGTGCGCCATTACTTTTTTTTGAATTCTTTTGAATTTTGAAGGCAGGAAGATACTAATGGCGCACCATGGGCAGGTGCGCCATTAGTAACTTTTTTTTATTTTATTTATTTATTTTGAATTTTGAAGGCGGGAAGATACTAATGGCGCACCATGGGCAGGTGCGTCATTAGTATTTTTTTTATTTTTTGTTTTATTTTGAATTTTGAAGGCTGGAATATAGTAATGGCGCACCATGGGCAGGTGCGCCATTAGTAAGTTTGAATTTTTTGAATCTTTTGCCTCTCCAGATCTTAAAAGCCCAATATCTTTTTTTCTGTTAGGTTTTTGAGGATTTTGAAAATGTTTAACGGGGTTCCCCCAGTTAAATTCGGATGTAACTTTTCGAGTAGATGATTTTTCATATAAAAAACTTTTTCATCCGAGTTCGTATGCAAAAGTTATGCCCATTTTTACAAATTCTCGAGAGAATTTGCAAAAAAGTCAAAAATTCATGTTTGTAAATTTTGCTAACAACTAGACCACATATCACATGGGAATCTTATTTTCTATTATTTTTTGACATTTCTATCATTTTCTTTTATTTTTTTTGAAACTGAAAAGGCGGTCCACGAGGGGGGGGGGGTGCATTCGGGGGAATGTTTGGGCCAAAATACTAATGGCGCACTGTGGGAGGGGTGCGCCATTACTAATTTCAACTAGTAATGGCGCACCACTCCCACGGTGCGCCACTAGCAGTCCTGAAAAAAATAATTTTTATTACTAATGGCGCACTGTGGGATGTGGTGCGCCATTAGTATTTGCACACTAATGGCACACCAACACATGGTGCGCCATTAGTATTTAGTAACGGTGCACCACATGTACATTGCGCCATTAGTGTTCATCCCATCTATAGCCCTTTTCCTAGTAGTGTGTTGGTTATCTTTGCCGCGGCGACCCCCTTGGTCGCCATGCTTCTCGCTGGATCCCTCAGCACCATCCTGACCCTTCTCCTTCTCTCGCCTTTCATATTCAGCCTTCTGCTTTTCTGCAAGCAGCTCAACTTGTCTGCAGTTCTGGAGGTCATGGCCCTTGGTGCGGTGGATCTTGTAGTACTGCTTGTCGGAGCCTCCTGGCTTGCCGGTGGCTGCCAGGGCCAAGCAGGCGGCACACCCGGCAACCTCCTTGCCGGGGTCATCAGCCTTGGCCTATTTTGCGGCGCCGAGCTTGCCGGATCCCTCAACGGCAAGCATAGTCTTGTCCTTGCGCTTTATATTGCGGCGCGAGCCTTTCTTTGTCAGCGCGGCGGTGTTTTCGTCTGTGGAGTTGGTTTCCACACCGGTGTCCTCGCCGGGGTACTTCCTCCCCTCTTTAGCTCGAGCACATCTATCGGCCAGAACATAAAGTTCGGCCACATCTTTGACCTTGTTCATCCCCAACTCTTCACGCATGTTGCGGTTGCGCACATTCTGATGGAATGCGCTGATAACGGCGGCGGGATGAACATCCGGGATGTTGTACTGCACTCGGCTGAACCTCTGTATGTACTTGCGCAGGTTTTCACCTTCTTTCTGGGGGATGATATGCAAATCGCTTGCCTGGCCAAGTGCTTGGTGGCCTCTAGTGATGGCGCCAACAAACTCGTGACACAAATCCGACCAAGAAGAATTGGAATCCACCGGCAAGTGCATCAACCATGACATGACGTTGGGTTTGAGTGCCAACGGGAAGTAATTGGCAAGCACCTTGTCGTCGCGAGCTCCAGCAGCTTGCATCGCGATGGTGTAGATGCTGAGGAACTTCGATGGGTGGGTCTTGCCGTTGTAATTCTCGCCAACATCGGGCTTGAACATGCGGTGGGAGGGCCACTAGAACTGCCGCAGCTCTCGGGTAAAGGCTGGACAACCCACCTCGTAAGCCAGGTCACCTGGGGCCTCGCCGCCGGGTGGTCCACAGTAGGCCCCGCACGCTGATCTGACTAATGGCGCGTCTCCCGTCGTCGTTCGATGGTAGTTCGAGCATCTTCCTGGGCCCGTTCCTGAAGGACTTGACGTTGGTCGCGGCGTGTTCGCGGGTTGGACGATGTTGTCGAAACGTTGTCACCGACGTCGGGTCGACGGGCCGGTGGCTGTTGTCGCGGCCGCGGGGGGGGGGGGGGGGGGGTGGGGGGAGTGCACCGTGGTCGCGGCGTCTCTTGTCCCCCCACCGCCGGCATGCACCGGCCCGTCAGGAAGCCGGTGCGAGGGTCCCATCTGGAGCGGCTCCTGTTTGTTGGCAAAGCTAACAAGGCTTCGGATGGTGGCTCTCCACTCATCGAGCTTCTCTGCAACAGGGGGAAGTCGAGGAGTATCTATCTGTGGCCTTGGCCTTCTGCCGACCCGTGTGGCGCTCCGACTTCTAAGCAGGTTAGAACGGGCTCTGTCATGATCCGGTGGTCGCCGCCCTTTGCAGCGTCTGGCCAGCGCTTATCCGGCCTGGTTCGTCATGTGAGTGGCGCACAAGGCTCTTTCCGCGGTGGTGCCCGGGGGCTCCGGCATCGCGGTGTTGCTCATCGCGCGCGGCCTGGGAAGGGCGCGGCGCGGGCGCCGGCTGGGGTGCCGTAGAGGCTGCTGCGCCGCCCATGGGCAGCACGGCCCCGCCCCGGACCCAGCGGCGCGTGGCTCGTTGTCTCAGATTCGGATGACGCCGCTCGCCTCGCTCCGATCACCAGAATGTCGTGGATGCTCGCGGGCCATGTCCCTAGCCCCATCCGTGGGCACCCGCCCCCCTGCTCGCACTGGGGCGGACGGGCCGGCCCCGGACGAGCCGATCGCTGTGATCCCCTTTCTCTCGGGGGCCATGGTGATGATGAAGTCGGTGTGCCAACCTTGAAACTGGATTTTCACAGCCTGCGCCCCCTACCTGGCCCGCCAGAGATGTTGGGGGAAACAACACCTACGGGATCACGAGGAATCCCTTTTGCTACGGTTGGCGGGCGCTGGGCTGTGGAATGAGCGGGATTGAGAGATCAACACGGGGGGATTATCCATGTTCGGGCCGCAAGTGACGCGTAATACCCTACTCCTCCTGGTTTCTGTTTATCTGGTGTTCTTGGACTAGCTACAAGGCGTGCAGGGTCCAAAAAGTCTGAATCGTCTCCCAGTATGCCGCTGGCCTCCTTTTATAGACAAAGGGGATGCCACAGTGGCACACAAGAGGTGGAAAGCAATACAATGGTCGAGTCTATCCTCTGGCACAATAGGACAAACGCATTTAATGCGCTGCCGACGTGCCCTTCTTGCTTTATCGGGACGGCAAGGAAGCTCGTCCCAGCTGTCGCCGCCTCGCTTGGCTTCGACGCCGTCCGAACTGACGAGGCGGGTAGTGCCACGCTGGCTGGCTGGCTACTGAGTTGGTGCGGTGGCAGAGCCTTCACGAAGATCTGCATTCCACCATGCAGGTGCTTGCTGAGTTGGCCTATAGGCCGCACGTCGCCACACAGGTGTTCGCCTAGTTCGTGGGCTGGCAGCTGCATGGGAACAACGGCGGATCTTTGGCAGACGTGGGCCTGGTTGTGGCCTCGCGGATGTCTTCGGCAAGAGTCTTGTCGGGGCCCCGGCAAGGGTCTTGCCGTGGCGTCGTGCTCGTCCCCGGCAAGGGGCTTGTTGGGGGTCTCGTGGGTATCCTTGGCAAGGATCTTGCCGAGGATCTTCGTCTTCTGGTTATTTATCTAGTCTTGTATGCCCTTGGTCTTCACAAAGATCTGCATGCCACCACGGAGGCGCCTCCCGAGCTTTGGTTCCAGTGTGGTTGAGGGCGTCGGAACTCTCAGGCTCAAGGGTGGCAGCCCTGGCGCGTTAGGCGAGTTGCCCGGCAAGGTTTTCTTGGGGCTGTGGCCGCCCGACGAGGACGTCTTGGGGAGTCCACCTCGCCCATACGCTCTTTGTGTTTACGGCTTGGCGTTAGTGCAGTCGTCTTGTGCCTTTGCTTCCTCTGCCCCGCTAATCGTGGCCGAGGGCATGGGGCTGCTGTTGCCGCACACATGTAAAGGGTTGCAAAAAAGGGATCCCTACTTTTGTACACCGACTATATATATATATATATATATATATATATATATATATATATATATATCCACTAAGGGTTTTAGTCCTTCAACTTTTAAAGGATCGGCTAGAGATGGCCTTATGACTTGTTTATTTCAGTTCTTCACAATGTGATACTCTATAGGTGCAAGTATTTTCCATGCAGTTCAATTTCATCAATAAGAGTTTCACCAATACCAATATGAATTACGATATTTGGTTGTTGTTAAGCATATTGCAGTTAACATGCATTTTTATTTTTTTAACAATAACTAGTGTACTTTAGACCTCCATAATACCAGTTTGAATGACTATTTGCTTGTTTTTAAATGTTATTCCTGATGCAGTTAACACACCTTTCTACTTCTTATTTTGCTTAACTAGCGTGCTTAAGCCTGCACACTGAAGCTACCATTTGTAGATTATTTTGTCTACCATGGATATATTTGGTTGATGTTTAGCCTGTTGTGCTTAACATGTCTTTATATGTACTCATGCAGGACAATATTGAGAACAATGTTGTTTTCCATCGAGGTTATATTCATCACATTGTGTATATGTACTCACTGTTCAGGATATCAGTAGCTGGTACCATATATCCTGGGGCTGATAAGGGATTAATCGTCGAATCAGACATTTCAATGAATATATCTGTAACCCATTTATCATTAGGTTAACTAGGGACATATTTAATATATCTGAGGCTACATAGCAACATACATTGTACTGAATGACTAAATATGCAATCCCAGGCTACATAGCAATAAGGAAGAGTGTTACCTTAATGTTTTGATGATGTCTAGATATACATGTAATAACATATTATATAATGGGATGGAGGGAGTGTTGTACTACATCATTTTTAAATTGTTGTTTAGCTTCTAATATTAACTTGGTGCTTTTAGGTACATATATCATTGCCAAAGTTCCACACTTCGACCCTTTCTAGGGCAATTAGATATTCATGAACGAACATCAAGTGAGGAAACCGATAAAGATTGTTATTAAAGTGGGTCCAAAGATGTCAATCGAACTATTTGTTTACACTTTATGCAAGACAACAGTGAACTGCAAGATGGTAACTAAGAACCCTGTAGCCTTCTTTTTACTGCCCCTAATGAGTTGTGTCAGATGACAATGTCTGAATCTTTTTTCCTTTGAAGTGGATCCTGAAGCAGTTTACTCAAGATTACCTCTCAAATTACAGGATTGGCGGCCGGCCATCACAAGGGGTTGGACTAGAGTCCTGCATGCCTTCTGCATCCAGGAGAGCACAATATGGCCATTCCGCTTCACCTTTTTCAGCAACCGGAATATCTGTCGCCTCTTTCTGTACCATCTGTAATACTACAAGTATAGAACCCTGGTTCATCATTCTTTATTTGGTGCTTATGTAATTCTTAAACATATGTACCTGTGAATCGAATAATGCATGGGTTGTTTGAACCTGATGGATATGAATAAAGCTAAATCCTACTTTCAAGTTTAAATTAGGTACAATTTTAAATATCAGCAATTAAATTAGGGCGAAATTAGGGTGTGCAGGTCATTATGGTGCACACAGTTAATAAAGCACAGCGTATGCGATATACATTATAATCCGAAACAGTTCATGGAGAGGAAACGTGTGTAACAATGCACACATTTTCCATTTCCAAAGCGTGTGTGATGTCAGACACTCTCGCATACGGTGCGGGAAAACTAAATGTGTGTAATTGTCTACCTATCGTACACGGTTTATAATCAAGAACTGTTTGTGATGTGCCAGGCATCATAAAACTCCTGTGTCTGGAATCTGCCTGGAAAACTCCCGTGCCTGGAATCTGCCTGGATTTAGGTAAACCCACAAAACTCTGACTACGATGGCAATGCGAGCACAAACGAGTAGCAATGATGAAGCGTTTGGGATATTCGAGATACTGGAAATAGTTATAGAGGGTCAACTATATGCATCAAGGCTCCCTATCCCCGACGATTTCTGGACCCAGTAGGAAGGACCCCCCTATCACCGTCACTCACTAGGCGACGGTTCCAAATGCCATCGCAGAAAGGGGTTAAAAACCGTTTGTATAGCACCGACGCGTACTAGTGGTAGTTAAAAGATGGTTTGCTACTCCATTGGTCTTCTTCGTAATTTGTGCCAATTTTTGACCATAATTTCAAGTAACACAATATTTATGCATGTCATAAAAATTAATGTCATCGAAAACTATGTTCAAATGTGATTCCAATGATATAATTTTTGGTGACATGCATGGACATTTTCTTAGTTAAATTTTTGGTCAAAAATTGGCACAAAATAAAAAGGGGGCCAATAAACCAGGATGCAGGTAGGATGATAAATTTTTGCCTGGGTTACTGCTGGTGGCCTTTCTATTTAAATATGGATGGAGTGGAGAAGTACTATCTTTATCTTAGCCTCGCAGTGCTCTCCTAGCGCCTATGCTCGCCTCCCCGCCTCGCCCACCTGATCCCGCCATTGATAATCCCTTAGATCCTAGGATCCCGAGGGCTGCCCTCTCGGTGTCGCCCGAAGCTCTGCCGCCTTTGAGCAAAACCCACATGTGTTTCATAGGAGATCCATTGCCCTGGAATCACAGATCGGTTGCGCCGGAGGACATGCCTGAGTTGTGTTTCAGGTGGTGGGCAGCAAGGGCAAATCGGATCAAGGAAGCATCGCATCGATTGGAGACATGTACGAAGGAGCTGCACCTGGCGACGCACATGGTGGAGGGGCAAGTTGATCTCAGGGGAGAGATGCTAAGGATGTCAACATCTGGTAGCGTTGCGCTGATTTCGAGCTGGGGCTAATGGCAGAGATCATATTTATGGAGTCGACTGCAGAGGAAAGAATGCGCATGCCTACGGAATGGCATGAGCAGCCGGTGCAACTGTTCAAATGGGCGGTAGGAGAAGCCAAATCATGGGACCAGCCGCGACGGCGCCACTAGGCATGCATTGTAGGCGAGGTGAGCTGCCCTCCTTCCTCGCCAGCGATGCAGTGACCTACTCGGTTGCTGCAGTGAACAAGCAGCGCCATGGCGGTTTGCAACCGTGACAATCACTCCATCTATTTGTATTGTATTCCTGTGAAAATACTTATTCGTTTGGAAAAAGATGGTAATTGATTTATCACTAGTTTTTGAACGCTTGGTCGTGACAATCAGCCGAAGCCACAACCAGAAGTCTCCATCGTGTAATACTTATGGTTGGTCGCACCAACAGATGGTCGGGCGGACCCGCGTCTCACCGAAGGGACACACATCGGCTTGGTCTGACATGTACGGCCAGTTACATCACTGAATTGTGCGACCGCATTTGAGCAGTAGTACTTGAAATTTGTGTTCCAGGAAACTCATAGGGAGCCGTTTCGGGCCTCGAAACCAAAACCATCAATTAATCTTTAGCTTGTTCCCATCACATTCCAAAGTAGTACTACCATGCTATAATTAAGTGCAAACCTTCTCCCACCTTGTACGTATCAAACCTGAACGTGTTCCCACTATGTAGGTTTTAGTACTAGTGCTAGTACGAGGTTATAAAAAGGGGAACTACCTAGCCGAAAATCACTCTACCTTCCTCCTCATAATCTTTGTTGTTCGTCCGTCCTTGCCATGGCTGGTGTGTAGAGCTCAGGTCGAGAGCTACTTGTAACAAGGGAGCGGCGACCAAGGCCACTGGAAAAAAGAGAGGCCTCCCCGCCTCGCAGAGACCTCGAAAGATCTCTCACGGGTAGGCGAGGGCTCCAGGAGTGCCCTAGCTATGGAGGCGAACATGACGAGCTGGAGGTGCCGGAGTCGTTATCCCTTGATGACATGCCTGATCATCTCAATAAGCAGAAGGAGTTCATCGACAACTTGGTGGAGCTGCTGAAGGAGAGCCTCGACGACATGCCCGATGAGCTTAATAAGAAGGAGGAGTTTGTTGGGGAACATAGTAATAATACAAAAAAAATTCTATGTGTCACCAAGATCAATCTAGGAGATACTAGCAACGAGAGATAGGGAGTGCATCTTCATACCCTTGAAGATCGCGAAGAGGAAGCGTTAGAAGAACGCGGTTGATGGAGTCATACTCGCGGCGATTCAAATCGCGGAAGATCCGATCCAAGTGCAGAATGGACGGCGCCTCCGTGTTCAACACACGTACGGACCGAGGACGTCTCCTCCTTCTTGATCCAGCAATGGGAGAGGAGAAGTTGAGGGAGAGCTCCGGCAGCACGACGGCGTGGTGGTGGATCTTGTGGTTCTCCGGTAGGGCTTCGCCAAGCACTATGGTGGAGGAGGAGTTGGGGGGAGGGTTGCGCAAGGGGCAGAGGTTGTCCGGCTGCCCTCTTTCCCTCACTATATATAGGGGAAGGGGGAGGAGGAGGCGCCCTAAGGTTTCTCTAGGGGAGGGGCGGCGGCCACAGGGGAAACCCTAGATGGGTTTGGCCCCCCACACCTAGGAAACATGGCCCCCAAGCTGGGAGGGGCAGCTGCCCTAGGGGAGGCGCTGCCACCGCTCTAGGTTATGTGAGATGGGGTGGGAGGGGCGCACAACCCCTTAGTGGGCTGATGTGCCCCCTCCCCATGGCCCATAAGGACCCCCAACGCTTGTCGGGGCCTCCGAAACTCCTTTCGGTCACGCTGGTCGTCACCCGTTACTCCCAGAACAATTCCGGACTCCAATACCCTTCGTCCAGTATATCGATCTTCACCTCCGCACCATTCCGGAGTTCCTCGTCACATCCAGGATCTGATCTGGGACTCCGAACAAGCTTCGGTAACCACATACTATTCCCATTAAAACTCTAGCATCACCGAACCTTAAATGTATAGACCCTACGGGTTCGGGAACCATGCAGACATGACCGAGACACATATCCGGCCAATAACCAATAGCAGGATCTGGATACCCATGTTGGCTCCCACTTGTTCCATGATGATCTCATCGGATGAACCACGATGTCGGGGATTCAATCAATCCGGTATAAAATTCCCTTTGTTCATTGGTATGTTACTGCCAAGATTCGATCGTCGGTATCCCTATACCTTGTTCAATCTCGTTACCGGCAAGTCTCTTTACTCGTTCCATAATACGTGATCCCGTGACTAACTCCTTAGTCACATTGAGCTCATAATGATGATGCATTACCGAGTGGGCCCAGAGATAACTCTCCGTCATACGAAGTGACAAATCCCAGTCTTGATTCTTGCCAACCCACACTTTTGGAGATACCTGTAGCGCACCTTTATAGTCACCCAGTTACGTTGTGACGTTTGATACACCCAAAGCTTTCCAACGGCATCCGGAGTTGCACAATCTCATGATCTAAGGAAAAGATACTTGACATTAAAAAAGCTCTAGCAAACGAACTACTCGATCTTGTGATGTGCTTAGGATTGGGTCTTGTCCATCACATCATTCTCCTAATGATGTGATCCCATTATCAATGACATCCAATTTCCATGTTTAGGAAACCACAACCATCTATTGTTCAACGAGCTAGTCAACTAGAGGTTCACTAGGGACATGTTGTGTATTCACACATGTATGACGGTTTCCTGTTAATACAATTATAGCATGAACAATAGACAATTATCATGAACAAGGAAATATAATAATAACCATTTTATTGTTGCCTCTAGGGCATATTTCCAACAGTCTTACACTTGCACTAGAGTCAATAATATAGTTACATTGTGATGAATTGAACACCCATAGAGTTCTGGTGCTGATCATGTTTTGCTCATGAAAGAGGTTTACTCAATGGATCTGCGACATTCAGATCCTTATGTACTTTACAAATATCTATGTCTCCATCTTGAATACATTCACAAATGGAGTAGAAGCGGCGCTTGATGTGCTTGGTCTTCTTGTGAAACCTGGGCTCCTTGGCAATTGCAATAGCTCCAGTGTTGTCATAGAAGAGAGTTCCCGGGCCCGACGCATTGGGAATCACTCCTAGGTCGGTGATAAACTCCTTCATCCATACTCCTTCCTGTGCTGCTTCCGAAGCAGCTATGCACTCCGCTTCACATGTAGATCCCGCCAATGATGCTTTGCTTGCAACTGCACCAGCTGATTGCCCCACCATTCAAAATATAAACATATCCGGTTTGTGACTTGGAGTCATCTAGATCTGTGTCAAAGCTAGCTTTGACGTAATCCTTTATGAGGAGCTCTTCGGTACCTCCATAAACGAGAAACGTATCCTTAGTCCTTTTAAGGTACTTCAGGATATTCTTGACCGCTATCCAGTGTTTCATACCGGGATCACTTTGGTACCTCCCTACCAAACTTATCGCAAGGTTCACATCAGGTCTGGTACACATCATGTGTCGGTGTACTAGAGTAGGGGTACCCTAGTATCCCGTACTCGTGCCTGCAGACGATTCAGCACACCCATGGCGTGGTTTTGCCGCAAATCCTTTGCCAAGGTCCTCCGTGGCTCATTTGGAGCCATTCCAGAACAACTTATTTGATTAAGAAGACAAGGCCCCGGCAAGAGGAGCTTGCCGGGAAGGCTCGGAGCGCGACAAGCCTCCGGACGCGACAAGGATTCGGCCTCGGCAAGGCGCTTGCCGCGGCAAGCAACCTCTCTCCATCTCCGCTCCAGCTCATCTAGCAACGTGTCGCCATGGGACCATTCCATGCACGCATGTCGAGAGGCTGTGCAGCCAGCGGAGAGCAGCGATAAGCGGCGACAAGCTTGCCATCGTGGCGGCGATGGCGCTACTGACGATCATTGTTGCCTTTGTTTGGGCGACACTGACGGGCATTTATTGCTTTTTTCCTTGCCGTCAGAGTTAGGTATTTTGCACTGTACACTGTTCGAGTAGGTGTACCAACTCCTGTTTTTACATTTGTACCCTCGCCTATGTTGCCACCTGTCGGAGACCCCTTGAGCATATAAAAGGAGGCCCATGCACTACGTAGAGGGGGTTCGGTTAAAGTTTCGGTTCATTCGACTCACAAGAGACCAGATACGCTCACGCTAGGTTTTGTAGCTCGCATTGCTCCCTAGCAAGAACACAATACATCAAACAAGCAGCAGTAGGAGTTTTATCTCTCCGGAGAGCTCCGAAGCTGGGTAAACTGCTCGTGTGCCTCGCCTCGATCCGCTCTTCGTGCGATCTCCGCCCCCCTCCGAACCACAAAGCGGCCTGGTCCGCCGGCCCCATAGGTGTCCGTGGGTACGATCAGCCTCCCCGACATCTTTGTCGCGCCAGGTAGGGGGCGTCGAGGCCGTGTGAATCTGATCTGACGTTCACACGAGTAGCGTCCTCAACATCTTCCTCAACATGCCACCGAGAAGAAGGCTTGGCGGCGTGAGCCGTCGCGTCGTACCCACCCTCACCGCAGCAAAGCGGGTGGTGGGGCGGACGCCGGCGGAGGAACGGGCACCGGCGAAGGTGTCCGCGACGTTACCAAGTCTAAGGACAAGGCCCGCAAACCTCGGCGTCCGCGCATCCCCGTGCCCATCTCGGAGACGCGGGACCAACAACGTCATGGCGTTCACAATTCCATACGTTCGTTGGATCGAGACCCTCAAGACCAGCATGCGGCGCCAACATGCTTGTACGAGTGAGATCTGATGCCGCCGGACGGTGCTGCTCCTTCTAACGTGGTTAGAAGTCCGAGCATATCCGCTCCTCGCACCGTTCGCCAATGCCACCCACTACTCCGGCGAAGCTCTGGCGAGCTCAGCTGCTCCTCGGCGCCCTCCAGCGGACGACAAAGGTCGATGAGTGGAGGGCCACTGTCGAAGCCTCATCGGCTTTGCCAGCGGCGGCGCTCCACGGCAACCAACGCCGTCATCGCCCGCTGGCGAGAGCGACAAAACACGAGCGGTGGCGGCAGAGGCTGTCGGAGGTGCAACCACCGTGCACTCTCCGCCCACGAAGGCCAAGATCGCCGACTCACCGGATCCACCTCGACAGCGACTCCACTGCGTCGTCGGATCCGCGAGCTCGCCGCGATCAGCGCCAAGTTCTTCATGAGCGACAACAAGAGGACGCTCGAACTCGCATCGAGCATCGGAGAGAAGCGCGACGTCAGTCCGACAAGCGCGTTGGGCCTTCTGTTGACATGCGCGCGCCGGAGGAGCCAGGCGACTTGCCGTACGCGGTAGGTTGCCCTGTGTTCACTCATGAGCTGCGGCAAGTCCAGTGGCCCAGCTAGAAAAACTTTAAACCAGACGTGCCGGAGAAGTATGATGGCAGGACGCATCCGTCGGAGTTCCTCAGCATCTACACCATCGCGGTGCAGGCTGCGGGGGGACGGGACGACAAGATCCTCGCCAAGTACTTCCCGCTCGTGCTCAAGCCCAACGTCAGATCTTGGCTCATGCACTTGCCGGACAGCTCCATATCCTTTTGGGCAGATCTGTGCCATCAGTTTGTTGGTGCCTTCACAGGTGGCCACAAGCCTCATGGCCAAGAGAGCGACCTTCATCTGCCGCCCGGAAGGAAGGAGAGTCCCTGCGCCAAGTTCATTCAGAGATTCAGCCGTGCGCACTACAACATCCCGGATGTCCACCCGCCATGGTGATCAGCGCGTTTCATCAGAATGTGCGGAACCGCAGGATGAGGGAGGAGATGGCGATGTGCAAAGTCAAGGACGTCGATGGAACTATGCGCCTTGGCCGACAAGTGTGCACGCTACCGAGGAAGGGAGGAGACTCAGAGAGAATGCGGAAGCAGGATCTGACAGTGAGGAGACCGCCCCGGCAAAGAAGGGCCGGCGGCGAGGCAACAGGAAGAAGAAAGGTAGAGAAGTGCTAGCTGTTGAGCAGTCCGGCAACGGAGGCGGCGACAAGAACGCCAAGGCTGGTGGCTCCGGCAAGGAGGTTGCACGACGCCAACCACCGGTCGATTGGCTGACGGCCGACAAGCGGGGCTGACTCCGTGCAAGCGATCTTGCAAGATCCACCGCACCAAGGGCCACGACCTCCAGAGCTGCAAGAAGGTCGAGCAGCTTGTTGAACAACGAGAGAGCTGAGTACGAGCCGGTAGCGACAAAGAGAAGGCCCAGGAAGGTGCTGGGGAGCAAGCAAGAAAGCGTCCGGCGGGGAGGACGCCGCGGCAAGGCCAAGCAACGGCAAGGAGACAGACCTCCCGCAGCTGCGACAAGGATGAAGATGATGGCGACAACGAAGATATGGAAGGCAGCGGCGCTGATGAGCGGGAGTTTCGTAGCCACAGAGGTCCTCTGCGTTGACGGAGGTGCTTCCCTGCATACGTCCCACCGCCAACTCAAGCAATGGATGCGGGAGGTCAATGCAGCGGAACCGTCCGTAGAGTCACGCAAACCTCTCAAGTGGTCCAGCACGCCTATCATTTTTGATATTGAGGACCACCCTGATCGCATAACTGCAGTCGGGTGCTTGCCGATGTTGGTCTCACCAACCATCCGCAACTTCAAGGTCACCAAAATGCTAGTTGACGGCGGGCCAGCTTGAATCTGATCTCCTCGCGGTGCTCCGAAGCTTCAAATCCTGACACGGCGAGCTCGAAGAGACCGGTACCTTCCAAGGAATCAATCCGGGAAGGAGCAAGCCGAAGGGGAAGATTACGTTGCCGGTAACATTTGGCAGCGAGCTGAACTTCAGGATTGAGAGGGTTACATTTGACGTGGCCGATTTCCCATTACCTTAAAATGGGATACTTGGCCGTCCAGCACTCGCCAAGTTCATGGCAGCCTCTCACTATGCCTACAACTTACTCAAGATGCCAGGTCCGATAAGCGTCATCTCTATCCATGGCGACAAGAAGGATGCCCTTACCTGTGCCGACAAGATCTACCGGGATGCAGCAGCCGCGACAGATTACGGACACTTGCGCTGAAGCTCCGGGGAAGAAGACAAAGTCCAAGACCGGCAAGGGCTCGATGCTCACTCCGACAAGCGCACCTCTTGGTGCTGCGCTACCGTCGAGGACGCACCATCGAGCTCCACCGGCAAGTGCAAGAAGATGGTGGCTCCGCCAAAGACCAAGAAGGAGCCCACCAAGGAGGATGGCACTGGTGGTACCTTTACCATCAGTGCCTCTCTCGACCCTAAATAGGAAGGCGCGCTCGTTGCTTTCCTGCGGGCGAATGTCGACGTGTTTGCATGGCAACCATCGACATCCCCGGTGTTCCTGTGGAAGTGATTGAGCACCGCTGGCCGTTTGTCCTCATCTTGTGACCCGTCAAGCAAAAAGTTAGGAAGCAAGCGGTGGGCGCCAAGAATTCATAGCGTAAGAGATCAAGAAACTAGAAGCGGCGAGGCCTTGTCGAGGAGTGCTCCATCCCTACGTGGTTGGCCAATCCACAGTAGTCGTCGCCAAAGCAAATGGAAAATGGAGACTTTGTATTGACTTCACGGATGTTAATAAAGCTTGTCCCAAAGATCCATTTCCCTTGCCGTGCATTGACCAGATTATTGACTCCACGGCTGGATGTGATTTGCTTTCGTTTCTTGATGCATACTCGAGATACCATCGGATCTTCATGGCTGAAGAAGATGAGGAGAAAACCGCATTCATTACACCATGTGGCACATCTTTGTTTCATACGGATGCCTTTCGGTTTGAAGAATGCTGGTTCAACATTTGCAAGGGTAGTCCATGGCGCTTTTGAGCCGCAAATGCACAGAAATGTAGAAGCCTACATGGATGACATAGTGGTCAAAACAAGGACAAAGCAACTCTAGTTCAAGATTTGGGCCGAGACCTTTGCAAATCTGCGCCAAGATCAACCTTAAGCTCAACCCGAGAAGTGCGTGTTTGGAGTCCCTTCCGCAAGCTTCTCGGGTTCTTCGTGTCTCAACGAGGGATTGAAGCTAATCCCGACAAGATCAAGGCCATTGAGCAGATTGAAGCACCAAAGCGCGTCAAGGATGTCACGAAGACTTGCGGTTGTGTAGCTGCTCTCGGCAGGTTTATTTCTAGGTCTGCTGAGCGCCACCGCCATTTTTCAAGATTTTGAAAAAGGCAGGTCCAATGAAATGGACTCGAAGCGGAGGCTGCGCTGCGAGACTTGAAGAGATACCTGTCCTCCACTCCAACACTTGTCGCACCTAGGCCACAAGAGAAGTTGCTGCTATATATAGCGGCAACCAATCAAGTGGTTAGTGTTGCGTTAGTAGCGGAGAGGGAGGCGGATGACGAGCCAGCAACCACGGCAAGCACATCCAGCGACAAGGATGAATCCACGCAGGCACATGAACAGATGCAGAAAAGGATGGTGCAGCGCCCAGTCTACTCTGTCAGTTCCCTCCTGCAGGGAGCTAGGTCAAGGTACTCTGGTGTGCAGAAGTTGCTTTTCAGCCTCCTCATGGCCTCGAGAAAGCTGCGCCATTACTTCCAAGCACATGAGATCACAGTTGTCACTCGCTTTCCGCTGAAGAGGATACTGCAGAATCCAGAAGCAACGGGCGCTTTGGTCTCAAGTTTGAAAGCACATCAACTATCCAGCGAGGCGTTGGCGTAATTCATAGCAGAATGGGCGCCAACGCCCGGATGAAGAGATTCCGGAGACGAGCATTCCCGTCAAAGAAGCAAGCAAAGAGTGGCTGATGTACTTTGATGGTGCCTTCTCGCTGCAAGGCGCCGGTGGTGGCGTGCTGCTTATCGCACCCACCGGAGAGCACCTCAAGTACGTCGTCTAGATGCACTTTCCCAAGGAGCAAGCAACAAACAATACTGCAGAGCATGAAGGTTTGCTTGCCGGTCTCAGGATCGCCGTGGACCTTGGGATCAAAAAGCTTATTGTCAGGGGAGACTCACAACTTGTCGTCCGCCAAGTGAACAAAGATTACCAGAGTCCGTTGATGGAAGCCTACGTTGATGAAGTGAGGAAGCTAGAAGAGCACTTTGACGGCCTGCAAATGGAACATGTTCCAAGAGCTCGTAATGATATTCTTGTGACTTCGTCAAAGTGCGCTGCACTTAAGTTGCCTGTGGAACCAGGGATTTTCGTGCTCAAGCTGACTCAACCAACCGAAACACCATCAACTGGACAAAGAAAGAAGAGGAAGTTGCTCTCTGGTGAATACTTTCCGGCAGAGCTTCCCGAAGCCGTCGTTGCGAAGGTCCCCAAGATCAACACCAGCAGTCTTTGAGGGCGATCTGCTCCGACAAGCCTCGGGGTTTGTTTCGTTGAAGCGGAACACTCCCGACAAGTCTTGCTCCGGCAAGCTTGCCGGGAGCATCAAACTCCGGCAGAGCCGCAGGTTCTTGCCGTAGAAGCTGATGTTCCCGCAGCGAGATGTGCCTTTGGTCCTTGTTGTCGAGCCGCAAGCTCCAAAGCATGGGCGCAGCAGATTGTCCATTTCCGTCGAACGGAGAACTTCCCAAAGAGCAAGAAGAAGCGGAAAGAGTAGCCCGGCGATCAAGTATGTACCAGTTTGTCGACAAAGCATACTGCATGCGAAGAAGACTCAACGGTGTGAAATTGAAATGTATTCCCGGGGAAGATGGATGTAAGCTGTTGGCGAGAGATACGGAGGCATATGTGGTCACCACATTGGCGCGAGAGCACTTGCCGGCAAAGCTTTCCGGCAAGGTTTCTTCCGGCCGACCCTCCGTGATGCAACTGCACAAGTAACCAAGTGTGAAGCGTGCGGTTCCATTCCAAACAGATACACCAGCCAGCTCAAGCTCTCCAGACGATCCCTTTATCACGGCCATTTTCGGTGCAGGGGCTCGACATCCTCGGCCCCTTCCCCGGTATCGCGGGCTTTGAGTACTTGTACATCGCCATCGACAAGTTCACAAAGTGGCCGGAAGTGGAAGCGATGAGGAAGGTGGCCAGCACGGACAGCGATCAAGTTCTTTAGGTCGATTGTTTCTTGTTTGAGAATCCCTAACGGGATCATCACCGACAACGACACACAATTCACGAGTCGCACCTTCATGCAAGATGCGTCCAAGACCTTGGCGCCAAGGTCTGCTTTGCTTCGCTGCTCACCCGAGAAGCAACGGTCAAGCGAAGAGGAAAATGCTGAAGTGCTGCGGGCTCAAGACCAGAACTTTTGACGGGCTGCACAAGTGCGGAAGAAAGCTGGATCGAGGAGCTGCCGGTGGTTGTTTGGTCGATCGGGGCGGCCAAATCGAGCTACCGGCCGGACACCTTTTGCTCTAGTCTATGGAGCAGAGGTAGTTCTCCCCACGGAACTTCGTATCACGGATCGCCTCGAGTGCTCGCTTATGATGAGCTCGAGCAAGAGCAGCTGCGACAAGATGACGCTGCTCCTTGAGGAAGATCGTCTTCGGCTTGTCAGCGAAAGCTGCTCGCTACCACAAGCTTTCTTGCGTCGCTACCATAGCCGCAGAGTTAGTGTCGAAGTCTCGAGGAAGGTGACCTTGTTCTTGGCGCGTTCAGTCCGCCAAGAATTCAAACAAGTTGGCCTTGAAGTGGGAAGGCCCTTATCGGGTGAAACGAGTCACTAGGCCTGGCGCTGTCCGCCTTGAGACCAAAGATGGCGTTCCGGTGAGCAACTCCTGGAACATTGAACATCTTCATAAGTTTTACCCATAGAGGCGCGGTCACCGGAACCCGTTCCGGCAACCACCTTTGTACAAGTCTTGCCGCTGTTGCATGTAATCCTTTGTACAAAGCCGGGCGCAGACCCCGTGCATCAGTAAAGCTCATGTGTTGCGCACAACTTGTCAAATTCATGCTTTCATCATTTTATTGCATGTTTTGGCTAACACTTTGTGCAGCAACCATACCCGGTAAGCAAAATCAAGCCGCTAGGCTCCATAACTTTATTTCCTCGTCTTTCTCTTTTCTCAAAGAAAGGAAGGCTCCCTCGCACACAAGTTAACCAGGGGGGAAGGAGGAGATAATACTATGGACCAGGCACCGCTCGAGGAAGTTTCACCTCATCGGGAAGCAAGAGACAGAAAAGCTAAGTTGCCAAAGTTTGAGCAATCAATTTTAAAATTTTTAAGTTATCTTCCTCGAACGATAGTACTTTGTATGGAAAACACATGCGCAGAGGAACCAACTTCATGAGCTAGTCGCGCCCTTACTTTGTTTCGAGTCCGCTCAACAACTTAAGTGAGCTGCGGCTAGTCGCGACAAGGTTGCTTGTCGGAGGCGGCACTTGCCAGCAGGCTCGCGGACGTTCCGCACTCGCGCCATGACAAAAGGTGCCAGCGCCGACAAGTCCCCCAAATGCGTAAGGCGTAAAGCATTACAAATGAAGGAATCAAGTAGAGGAAATAACGTTGCATTGATCGCCTAAGATAGAGTATATTACAAAATAGCTTGTCGCTGATCTAACAAAGTGTTCTAAACATGATCAGCAGCGACAAGGGAAAGATAAAATTGGCGGCCTAGTCTACGCGGTCGCCATCAATCCGCTTGATCTTGTTCACCTTGTCCACAATGGGCGCGACAAGGGCTTTGAGCTCCTCCACGTTGGCGTCTGGCGGCAAGGATCTGAGGACGCCGTTAAGGTTGAGGCCCGGATTGCGGAAGGCCACCTTTATCAACACCTTCTCGAGGGCTCCTGCACAGATCTGGCGTGATTCCTCGGCCAGCTGCTTTGGGACCTCTTCCCGGAGTCGCTGGAGACCCGTCGCCACGCCTTTGAAGAATAAACTGAGTTTGGCGCTGGGTTGGAGATGCTCGTCGGAGGAGTATGCAAGGTCCGTCATCCCCAGCTCCATCAGCTCGTTGTGGATGTCGGCGGCGGTGTCCACAAGACCTTCAGTCCAGTGCTCCACGCTCTCCCTCAAGGTGCTCTGGATGGAAGCAGCATTCGCTAGCAGCTCCTCCTTGGCTTTGATCGTCTCCAACAAACCCACCTCCCGCTCTCTGGCGCCGTCCAACGTCTGCGTCAGGGTGGTCAGCTTCAGCTCAAGATCCGCCTTGGAATCCTTGGCGGCGTCGAGCTCCTTGCCTCTATCAGCGAGGCGACTCTGCAGCTCGCCAAGAGTGTAGACGTCCTTCTCACGCTCATGCTTGAGCGCAGCAAGCTCTTCGTCGCTCTTCTTGAGGCTGGCCTCCAGCTGTGCCACCTTCGCCTTCAGCTCTTCCTTGGGGGCCTCGGCGGCTGCGGCAGCATCCTTCGCTTCCTGAAGCGCCCCGCCAAGTGACTCCTCGTGCGCGGCAAGGTCTTCTTCGTGGCTGTCCAGGTTGACCTTCCGCTGCGCCAGCTCACTTTCCTGCATGGAGAGCTTCTCGGCAGCCAGCCGCTGCTCCTCCTCAGCTGCGGCCTTCTCAAGGATGAAGGCCGTGCGCTCTTCGGCAAGATGCCCCAGCTTACCTTTCGTCGCGGAGGGCTTCTTGGTTGGCGCTCCGGAGCTCTTCTGCGCGCTTCTCCATGTCCGCTCCTGCCCTCGCGACAAGTGCTTCCCGGGTCTCCAATTTGGCTTGCCGGGCGCGGTAGAGCGACATCAGCTTCTTCAGCAACTGCTCCTCCTCAGACTACTTCTGCTGCTTTGCTTGCGTCAAATCCACCAGCGTCGGCCAGTGAGGCGAGTAGCTCTCCATCGAAAGTCTCTCCCTCGATCGGCGCCCTGGAGCTCGGTTCCCAGGGGAGCTTGATGAAGACACCCTCGCCGGCCTTCAGGTAGGCGCCGGGCTGGGGCTCCTCGGGAACTGGCCCTTGCAGCTGGCGGGGAGTCATTTGTCGGTGTAGCGCCTGGCGCTCATGTGGCCTCAGGGCCGTCAGTGCGATCGCCCGACCCCTCGCCGGCTTCTGCGTCGGCAGCCTCGGTGGCCTTCTCGCCAACAGGCTCATCGGCGGCGTCCTCTTCTTCCATAGCGACGGCCTCTTCTTCCTCGACGGCGGCCTCCTCGGTGTTGCCGCGCGCTTCCTCCTCGCCGGCGGCCTCGACCTCCATCGGCTCTGCGTCCGACGAAGAAAGAGCAGTCAAGCAAATGTTCAAAAAAAAAGAAACAAAAGAAAGCAAGCCCAAGGGAGATTTTCGTGTAAGGCAATTACCTGCAACGGGATTCGCAGCCATGGCCTCGACCACTGGAGGGTCACTGGCGCTGTCCCTTGCTGGGGTAGCCTCCCTTGCCGGGGTAGCCTCCCTTGCCGGAGTGGCCTCCCTTGTCGGAGGGCGCTCCCTTGCCGGAGATTCCTCCCTTGGCGGGCGTAGTGGCAGCAGAGATTTGAGGCGGCTTCCGAGCCCTCCTGATGAGGCTGCTCTGCTCCTACACAAGCAAACAGTCAGGTATCGATGAAGAAGGAGCACCCCTGCACACCTAATAGTAAGGAGAAAACTGCACACTTACTCTGGGGGCTGTGCTGGGGGCTGCTCTGAGGAAGGGTTGCCGGGTCAGGCAATGGAGTCTCGGACGCGTCCCCTGTTGCCACGGGAGAATCGTCCTCAACAACGATCGTCGGGATCTTGGCCCTCTTCGACGCTCTCTGGGCGGCGTCACGAAAAGGAAAGAGTCGAGCAAGCAAATCAGATTCAAGTTGAAGCAATAAAATTGAAGAAATACAAGCACAATCTCAAGAGCTTACTCTTCGCCTTCCTCCTCGGAGCTGGCGCGGAGAAGTCAAATTCGGCTCGCCTCCGGTGCGACGAGGCGGGGAGTGGGCTCTCTTGGCCGCTGGCGGGCGTCGGCGGTGGCTCGAGAAGACCCGCCCAGTTTGTCGCAGCAGTCGAGGCGCTCCAGCAACATCGCTTGCCGCGGTAGAGCAACGCGTCATGGCGCTTCTTCTTGTGGGCGATCTGTCGCCCGACTTCGTCTCCGGCCTTGCGGAGGCGCCTCTTCAGCGGAGCCGGGGCTCCATTGGCGGCAAGTCGCTGGGTGGTGGAGAAGAAGCGCCCTCGGCGGGTCCACTCGACCCGGCCTCGGGCTCGACAAGCTCGACCTCGCCGG
Organism: Aegilops bicornis; assembly: GCA_021605145.1. Taxonomy (NCBI): domain Eukaryota; kingdom Viridiplantae; phylum Streptophyta; class Magnoliopsida; order Poales; family Poaceae; genus Aegilops; species Aegilops bicornis. Next base: position 303,168,658 of record CM038674.1, on the reverse strand, counting down.
CGATCTCCCCTCGCTCGGCAAGGCTTGCCGCCTTCGCAGCGTCCGCCTCCTCCACGGTGAACCCGAAGGCTCCAGCGGCCACCCTGGTGGCAATCCGCGCCATCTCCTCGTCGGTGGTGTCGCGGGTGAGCCTTTTCTGCTCGTCAGAGCGGATTGGCACTTCTTCCAAGTCGTCGAAGAACTGCTGCACGACCTCGTCGGGGGGCTCCTGCCAGGTTGGAACGATCCCATGGGAATCGCACAACAGCATCATGGCGCGGATGCGGTTGAGCGCCGAGTTGTTGCACAAAGGGACGACCCCCCTCGGCAACCTAAACCACTCAGGGTGGTCGGGGTCGTTCTTGAAAAGCTCGAGCAGCATTGCATCCAACTCCAAGACGGTGAAGTTCCGATTCGAGGCCGGCGCAACCTCATGATGTCTGCCGCATTTTGGAACTCCCAAGCAGGCCTCCTCCTTTCCTGCAAGGGAGCGATGCGGCGGCGAAGGAAGTCTGCTCCAACTGCGCCTACGGTTAATCCGGCAAGCCTGAGGCGCAGAATCCGGGTCACAGCTATCTTCAACTTCGCATCCTCCGGCGCCAAGTTACTCCAATCTCTGCCGCGCACTATTGGGGTTTGGTGCACGGCAGTGAAGGGCTGCGGGTTCTCCTCTACGACCCAGCACCAATTGGCTCTCCACTCCTCCCACTTGTTGCGGAACTCTCCTTCCAGGTAGGCTTCTTTCTTGCCGATCCTGGAGACCCAAGCTATCCCTCCGGCAAGTGGCTCTCCTCTCTCGACGCGGGGCACGAAGAAATGGCGGAAGAGTGCCACATTTGGGTGGAATCCGACAAAGTTTTCGCAAAGATGCGCGAAAACTGCCATGGTCAAGACGGCGTTGGGGGTGAAATCAAGGAGGCGGAGGCCAAAGGTGTTCATGATGTCGCAGAAGAACTCGAAAAAGGCGGGCAAAGCCGCAATAGAAAAAAGAGGCGAAAAAGGGTACCTGTTGGGGCCAAATCAGAGGCGGAGGCGGGAGTACCTTCGTGCGCGGATGCGCCTGGCGTCTCCATCGACCAAAAAGGTAGAAGACATCCCGCAGCTCCCTTGCGCCCGAGCTGCTGGGGAAGATGGCCCGCTCCTTGCGCATAGCGCCCATGAGCCGCTGCGCTTCGGCCGACTTGACGCCCTTCTCCTTGTCGGCTTTCGGAGCCATGGCGAGGGAGGCGGAGGAGGCCGACGGTGGTGAGCGCGCTTGTGGCGAAAGGGGGTGGGGCGCTGCTCTCTTCGCACCGGAGAAGAAGGGGGGAGCGGCGGTGGTTTTCTTGACAAGACAGCAATGGCGGAGTGGACGACCTGCCCCTGTTTCCTCCGCTTATAAAGAGGGGAGGGGCGGACGTTCGCTTATACTAATAAAGAAACCCCCACGACCACGCCCACGATCTTCGCCTGACGCCACGTCCGGTGCGTGCCGTTAGTGGGGGTCGTGGTGGGTCCTGGCGAGTTGCGGCGTGGTCGAGGCAGCGTTTGTCCGTCTGCTTGTTTTGGGCCTGGCCCGACAGCGCTTCGGCACGTGTCTTGCCGAGGCCCGGGGCTCTGTCGGTGTACTAGAGTAGGGTACCCTAGTATCCCGTGCTCGTGCCGCACGGACAGTTGCAGCACCAGCGGCAGGTTTTGCCTCGTCGCCGCCAAGGTCCTCCGTGGCTCCTTTGGAGCCATTCAAGAACAATGTATTTGATTAAGAAGACAAAGGCCCGGCAAGAGGAGCTTGCCGGAAGGCCACTCAAGGCATGCAGAAAGGCGGGGCCCCGGCAAGAGGAGCTTGCCGGAAGGCTCGAGCGCCGACAAGCCTCCGGACGCAACAAGGATTCGGCGCGGCAAAGGCGCTTGCAGCGGCAAGCAACCTCTCTCCATCTCCGCTCCAGCTCATCTAGCAGCGATGTCGCCATGGGACCATTCCATGCAGCGTGTCGAGAGGCTCTGCAGCCGGCGGAGAGCAGCGATAAGCGGCGCTGACAAGCTTGCCATCGTGGCGGCGATGGCGCTTTTGACGATCGTTGTTGCACTGTTTGGCGACAGCAGCCGGGCATTTATTGCTTTTGTCCCTTGCCGTCGAGTTAGGTATTTTGCATTGTACCTTTGTTGAGTAGGTGTACCAACTCCTGTTTTTACATTTGTACCCTCGCCTATGTTGCCACACTGCCGGAGACCCCTTGAGCATATAAAAGGAGGCCCATGCGCATAGCGTATAGGGGGTTCGGTTAAAGTTCGGCTCATTCTACTCACTAGAGACCAGATACGCTCACGCTAGGTTTTGTAGCTCGCATTGCTCCCTAGCAAGAACACAATACATCAAACAAGCAGCGATGGAGTTTTATCTCTCCGGAGAGCTCCGAAGCTGGGTAAACTGCTCGTGTGCCTCACCTCGATCCGCTCTTCGTGCGATCTCCGCCCCCCTCCGAACCACAAAGGGGCCTGGTCCGCCGGCCCCATAGGTGTCCGTGGGTACGATCAGCCTCCCCGACATCATGGCATACATAATAGTGCCTGTGGCTGAGGCATAGGGGATGACACTCATCTTTATCTTTCTTCTGCCGAGGTTGGGCGTTGAGCTGCGCTCAATCTCACACCTTGCAATACAGGCAAGAACCCCTTCTTGGACTGATCCATATTAAACTTCTTCAATATCTTGTCAAGGTATGTGCTTTGTGAAAGACCAATGAGGCTTCTCGATCTATCTCTATAGATCTTGATGCCTAATATGTAAGGACCTTCTCCGAGGTCCTTCACTGAAAAACACTTATTCAAGTAGGCCTTTATGCTTTCCAAAAGTACTATATCATTTCCCATCAATAGTATGTCATCCACATATAATATGAGAAATGCTACAGCTCCCACTCACTTTCTTGTAAATACATGCTTCTCCATAAGTCTGTATAAACCCAGACGCTTGGATCATTTCATCAAAGTGAATGTTCCAACTACGAGATGCATGCACCAGCCCATAGATGGAGCGCTGGAGCTTGCATACCTTGTCAGCATTCTTAGGATCGACAAAACCTTTCGGCTGCATCATATACAATTCTTCCTTAAGGAAACCGTTAAGAAATGCCGTTTTGACGTCCATTTGCCAGATCTTGTAATCATAGAATGAGGAAATTGCTAACATGATTCGGACAGATTTCAGTTTCGCTATGGGTGAGAAAGTCTCATCGTAGTCAACTCCTTGAACTTGTCGATTACCCTTAGCAACAAGCCGAGCCTTATGGACGGTCACATTACCATCCGCGTCAGTCTTCTTCTTAAAGATCCACTTATTCTCTATGGCATGCCGATCATCAGGCAAGTCCACCAAAGTCCATATTTTGTTCTCATACATGGATCCTATCTTGGATTTCATGGCTTCAAGCCATTTGTTCAAATCCGGGCCTGCCATCGCTTCTTCATAGTTCGAAGGTTCACCGTTGTCTAACAACATGATTTCCAGGATAGGGTTTTCGTACCACTCTGGTGCGGAACGTGTCCTCCTGGACCTACAAAGTTCAGTAGCAACTTGATTCGAAGTTTCATGATCATCATCATTAACGTCCTCTCTAGTCGGTGCAGGCACCACAGAAACATTTTCTTGTGATGTACTACTCTCCGGTTCAAGAGGGGGTACCTCATCAAGTTCTACTTTCCTCCCACTCACTTCTCTCGAGAGAAACTCTTTCTCCAGAAAGGATCCATTCTTGGCAACAAAGATCTTGCCTTCGGATCTGAGGTAGAAGGTATACCCAATAGTTTCCTTAGGGTATCCTATGAAGACACATTTTTCTGATTTGGGTTCGAGCTTTTTAGGTTGAAGTGTCTTGACATAATCATCGCATCCCCAAACTTTCAGAAACGACAGCTTGAGTTTCTTCCAAACCATAATTCATACGTTGTCGTCTTAGTGGATTTAGATGGTGCCCTATTTAAAGTGAATGCGGCAGTCTCTAAAGCATAACCCCAAAATGATAGCGGTAGATCGGCAAGAGACATCATAGACCGAACCATATCCAATAGAGTGCGATTACGACGTTCGGACACACCATTACGCTGAGGCATTCCAGGCGGCATGAGTTGTGAAACAATTCCACATTTCCTTAAGTGCGTGCCAAACTTGTGACTCAAATATTCTCCTCCACGATCTGATCGTAAGAACTTTATTTTCCTGTCAAGTTGATTCTCTACCTCGCTCTGAAATTCCTTGAACTTTTCAAAGGTCTCAGACTTGTGTTTCATTAGGTAGACATACCCATATCTACTTAAGTCATCAGTGAGGGTGAGAACATAACGATAGCCACCATGAGCCTCAATGCTCATTGGACAAAGCATACCTCGGTATGTATTATTTCCGACAAGTTGGTTGCTCGCTCCATTGTTCCGGAGAATGGAGTCTTGGTCATTTTGCCCAGGAGGCATGGTTCGCACGTGTCAAATGATTCATAATCAAGAGACTCCAAAAGTCCATCTGCATGGAGTTTCTTCATGCGTTTGACTCCAATGTGACCAAGGCGGCGGTGCCACAGGTATGTGGGACTATCTTTATCAACGTTACATCTTTTGGCATCCACACTATGAATATGTGTAACACCATGTTCGAGATTCAATAAAAATAAACCATTGACCAGCGGGGCATGACCATAAAACATATCTCTCATATAAATAGAACAACCATTATTCACAGATGTAATGAGTAGCCATCTCGCATTAAACGAGATCTAGATACAATGTTCATGCTCAAAGCTGACACTAAATAACAATTATTGAGGTTTAAAACTAATCCCGAAGGTAGATGTAGAGGTAGTGTGCCGACGGCAATCACATCGACCTTGGAACCGTTCCCGACGCGCATCCTCACCTCGTCCTTCGCCAGTCTCCGCTTATTCCGCAGCTCATGTTTTGAGTTACAAATGTGAGCAACCGCACCAGTATCAAATACCCAGGAGATACTACGAGTGCTGGTAAGGTACACATCAATAACATGTATATCATATAGACCTTTGGCATGGCTTGCCTTCTTATCCACTATGTACTTGGGGCAGTTCTGCTTCCATTGACCATTTCCCTTGCAATAAAAGCACTCAGTCTCAGGCTTTGGTCCATTCTTTGGCTTGTTTCCAGCAACTGATTTACCGGGCGCGGCAACTCCCTTGCCTTCCTTCTTGAAGTTATTCTTACCCTTGCCTTTCTTGAAACTAGTGGTCTTATGCACCATCAACACTTGATGTTCCTTTTTGATCTCCACCTCCGCTGATTTCAGCAGCGAATAGAACTCAGGAATGGACTTCTCCATCCCTTGCATATTGTAGTTCATCACAAAGCTCTTGTAGCTAGGTGGAAGCAACTGGAGGATTCTGTCAATGACCGAGTCATCTGTAAGATTAACTCCTAGCCGAGACAATCGGTTGGGAAACCCAGAAATTTTGAGTTTATGCTCGCTGACATAACTGTTTCCCTCCATCTTAAAACTGTAGAACTTGTCGGAGACTTCATATCTCTTGACCCGGGCATGAGCTTAGAAAAACCATTTTTAGCTCTTGGAACATCTCATATGCTCTGTGTTGCTCAAAACGCTTTTGGAGCCCCGATTCTAAGTTGTACGCATGCCGCACTGAACCAGGGAGTAATCATCACTACGTGACTGCCAGGCTTTCATAGCGTCTTGAGTTGCTGGGAAAATGGGTGCGTCACCTAGAGATACTTCAAGGACATATGCTTTCTTGGAAGCTATGAGTATGATCCTCAAGTTACAGACCTAGTTCGTATAGTTGCTTCCATCGTCTATGAGTATGAGTATGATCCTCAAGTTACAGACTAAGTTCATGATAATTAAGTTCATCTAATCAAATTATTTAATGAACTTCCACTCAGATAGACATCCCTCTAGTCATCTAAGTGATACATGATCCGGATCGACTAGGCCGTGTCCGATCATCACGTGAGACGAACTAGTCTTCAACAGTGAACATCTCCATGTTGATCGCATCTACCATACGACTCATATTCGACCTTTCGGTCTCTCGTGTTCCGAGGCCATGTCTATATATGCTAGGCTCCTCAAGTCAACCTAAGTGTTTCGCATGTGTAAATCCGGCTTACACCTGTTGTATGCGAACGTTAGAATCTATCACACCCGATCATCACGTGGTGCTTCGAAACAACGAACCTTCGCAACGGTGCATAGTTAGGGGGAACACATTTCTTGAAATTTTTCTGAGGGATCATCTTATTTATGCTACCGTCATTCTAAGCAAATAAGATGTAAACATGATAAACATCACATGCAAATCATAAAGTGACATGATATGGCCAATATCATCTTGCCCTTTTGATCTCCATCTTCGAGGCGCAGCATGATCACCATCGTCACTAGCACGGCACCATGATCTCCATCATCGTGTCTTCATGAAGTTGTATCGCCAACTATTACTTCTACCACTATGGCTAACGGTTAGCAATAAAGTAAAGTAATTACATGGCGCTTATATTGACTCGCAGGTCATACAATAAATTAAGACAACTCCTATGGCTCCTGCTAGTTGTCATACTCATCGACATGCAGGTCGTGATTCCTATTAAAAGAACATCATCAATCTCATACATCACATATATAATTCATCACATCCTTTTGGCCATATCACATCACATAGCATATCCTGCAAAAACAAGTTAGACGTCCTTTAATTGTTGTTGCATGTTTTACGTGGCTGCTATGGGTTTCTAGCAAGAACGTTTCTTACCTACACAAAAGCCACAACTGTGATATGCCAATTGCTATTTACCCTTCAGAAGGACCCTCTTCATCGAATCCGATCCGAGTAAAGTGGGAGAGACAGACACCCGCTAGCCACCTTATGCAACAAGTGCATGTCGATCGGTGGAACACATCTCACGTAAGCGTCACGATGTAAGGTCAGTCCAGGCCGCTTCATCCCACAATGCCGCCGAATCAAGATAAGACTAGTAACGGTAAGCAAATTGACCAAATCATCACCCACAACTACTTATATTCTACTCGTGCATAGAATGTACGCATAGACCTAGCTCTGGTACCACTGTTGGAGAACGTAGTAATAATTCAAAAAATTCCTACATGTCACCAAGATCAATCTAGGCTAGACTAGCAACAAGAAAGAGGGAGTGCATCTTCATACCCTTGAAGATCGCTAAGCAGAAGCGTTACAAGAACGCGGTTGGTGGTCGTACTCGCGGTGATTCAAATCGCGGAAGATCCGATCCAAGCGCCGAACGTACGGCACCTCCGCATTCAACACACATACAGCTCAGGGACGTCTCCTCCTTCTTGATACATCAAGGGGAGAGGAGAAGCTGAGGGAGAGCTCCGGCAGCATGACTGTGTGGTGGTGGAGCTTGTGGTTATCCGGCAGGGCTTCGCCAAGCAGTACAGAGCAGGAGGAGGACTGGGGGGAGGGCTGCGGCAGGGGCTGAGGTTCTCCGGCTGCCCTCTCACTCCCTCACTATATGTAGGGGGAAGGGGGAGGAGGAGGCGCCCTAGGGTTTCCCTAGGGGAGGGGCGGCAGCCATAGGGGAAACCATAGATGGGTTTGGGCGCCCCGGCCCCTAGGAAACATGGCCCCCAAGCCAGGAGGGGCGGCTGCCCTAGGGGAGGCGCCGTCACCTCTCCAGGTTACGTGAGATGGGGCGGGAGGGGCGCACAGCTCCTTAGTGGGCTGATGTGCCCCTCCCCTTGGCCCATAAGGCCCCCCAACGCTTCCCGGGGCCTCCAAAAGTCCTTTCGGTCACGCTGGTCATCACCCGTTACTCCTAGAACAGTTCCGGACTCCAATACCCTTCGTCCAATATATCGATCTTCACCTCCAGACTATTCCGGAGTTCCTCGTGACGTCCAGGACCTCATCCGGACTCCGAACAACCTTCGGTAACCACATATTATTCCCAACACAACTCTAGCGTCACCGAACCTTATGTGTGTAGACCCTACGGGTTCAGGAACCATGCAGACATGACCGAGGCACATATACGGCCAATAACCAAGAGCGGGATCTAGATACCCATATTGGCTCCCACATGTTCCACGATGATCTCATCGGATGAACCACGATGTCGGGGATTCAATCAATCGCGTATACAATTCCATTTGTCCATCAGTATGTTACTTGCCCGAGATTCGATCGTCGGTATCCCTATACCTTGTTCAATCTCATTACCAGCAAGTCTCTTTACTCGTTCCATAATACATGATCCCGTGACTAAATCCTTAGTCACATTGAGCTCATTATGATGATGCATTATCGAGTGGGCCCAAAGATACCTCTCTGTCATACGGAGTGACAAATCCCAGTCTCGATTCATGCCAATCCAACAGACACTTTCGAAGATACCTGTAGTGCACCTTTATAGTCACCTAGTTACGTTCTGACGTTTGATACACCCAAAGCGTTCCTACGACATCCAGGAGTTGCACAATCCCATGGTCTAAGGAAAAGATACTTGACATTAGAAAAGCTCTAGCAACGGAACTACTCGATCTTGTGCTGTGCTTAGGATTGGGTCTTGTCCATCACATCATTCTCCTAATGATTTGATCCCGTTATCAATGACATCCGATGTCCATGGTCAGAAAACCAGAACCATCTATTGATCAACAAGCTAGTCAACTAGAGGCTCACTAGGGACATGTTGTGGTCTATGTATTCACACATGTATTACGGTTTCCTGTTAATACAATTATAGCATGAACAATAGACATTATCAAGAGCAAGGAAATATAATAATAACCATTTTATTATTGCCTCTAGGGCATATTTCCAACAGACTTGACCGCCGGCTTGGTGATGCTGCTGAAGCAGAGCATTGCCTCGGGTAAGAAGGCGATCGGCAAAATCCTGCAACTTCAGGAGGACAAGGCAAAGCTCCGCCACGAGCTCAACCTCCTGAGGGAGGTGAACGCTGGCTGGAAGAAGCTGCATGAGAAGAGTAGTTCCTTGGTGAAGATGCTACACGCCCTCATCATGGAACAGAAGGAGGAGTTGGGGAAGCTCCGCATCGAGCACCCAGCTACTGTCAAGGTACGTAATGCAGCCATGGACCAGACGATGAAGGCTCGCGTCGAGAAATCCCGCGTCATGGACAGAATGAAGAAGATGGCGGAGGAGATACGCGAGGAGATGGAGGTTGTGGAGGCGATGAAGAAGCAGTTACGACTCCGTGGCCAGCAACCCTTCATGAAGTAGAGAGCAGCGCGCCAGACATGTGTCTGCGTCTTCCTTGTTTTTTAGGGGGGGATAATGTCGCGGGAATCCACAGCCACCTATGGGACCAGAGGGCCCCTTGCTGGTCTAGCAGGGGGGATGTCGCGTTGCGCAAAGAGCAGACGAGCGTGGGGCAGCGTGACAGGGATCACACAAGCAATTTTACCGAGGTTTGGGCTGCTGTGAGGCGTAAATTCCTACTCCTCTTTGGTGGATTGATGGTGGAAGAATGATGGTGAGGCATAGTACACTTCCCGGCAGGGGTTGCCTCGGGGCGACAGTGGCTATGCACGTATGGGTGTGTGCGTTTTCTAACTTTCCAACCCTTTCTACAGTCGCCATGGGCCTCCTTTTATAGATCAAGGGGTTACCACAATGGCAAAGTAGTCATTATGCACTGATAAAATAGCAAATAGTGCAATCATACCTAACTCTACAGGCTGACAAGGTGCCTTAAATTCACCACTTAACATCACGTCACTGGTTTCCCGGCAAGCCTTGGCGGGCTGTCTCGCTAGCTCCATGCCTGCTTGCTTGACACGTCACAGGATGGGTGTCATCTGTAGGCATTTGTTGTAGAAAGAGGCCGCGTGAGCCCCGTTAGACCCTGCCGGGATGCCTTGGATGTCTTCTCCGGGGGTGACCCCATCCTCGTCGAGCTCGCCTGCCCGGCAAGGGAGGCTTCTCTGCTGTTGGTGTTTTGTTCTTTTGGCTTGGTCTTGGTCTTCTTGATCCGCATGTTGGTCCTTCAATGATCTTTGTCTCTTGTACTCTGGCATGTCTTGGTGCTGTAATCTTGCTCCCATTCTTGTGCACAGTCTGGGCAACAGACCCAAGGTTTGTTGTACCGACAGAAGCCCCTGGGCCTGCCCCGAACGCGCTGCCGAGCATCGTCGGGGTAGAGCCTAATAAGTGCACAGTTGGGGGGTGCTGAAGAGGCTGGTCTTTCGATGTCTTCTTTGGTTCTTCATTAATCGTGAGCTTGGGTCAGTTTCCGATTTCTCCGCGCGTCGCGTATAGCCAATGGTGGTGGGCCGCCCTTGTAATGGCTCGTGAATGACTTTAATGCACGGGGTAGAAACTGCCAATTCACTCTTCCCACAACACCCTTATCATGTGGGGCAGGTAACGGAGGAGCGTGGCGTGGGACAGCATCAAGGGGGAGGGACCGACCTTCTTGAATTGGTGGAGGAGGACGGTGGCCTCCTGTTGAGGGAGAGGCTCCCCTCCCCGGCCTGCCTATAAAAGTAGGGGTGAAGGGAGGTCGGAGCCACCCATCCTTGTACTCCCCCTCCTCTGTTTTCTACTTCTTGCTGGTTATGTTGAAGAGAAGAGCCTAGGGCCAGCCCCCGGGCTCTTAGTTGAGGGTGGTGTTGCCAGATGTTGGTGCTGGTGCCCGGGGAGTGAGCCTGGTCCTTGCTGTGGTGAATCTCTTGGCGTCTTCAGGGCTTGCCCGGGAGGTAGGGCTGGAGATCATTGTTAATCCCAGCACTGCCCCTCCCGGAGGTCTTGGGGATGATGTCGAAGAGATGCGTGCCTTCACGCCCGCCGAGGTGGGGAGCGGTGCGCTTCGAGCCCCCTGGTCGTTTTGGTCGCTCTCCGTTCCCCCGGAGAAGGTGCCGGACTGGAGTCTTAGCGCTTCTCGGGAGCAACGGTGGTGAGGAGAAGATGAGGGAAGACGGATAAGGCGGGTGGTAGGGGGCCAGGTTAGAGTACGATGGCGTGGATGCCTTCGCCTCCGACCGGCGACCTGCCGCCTCGGCTTTCCATCATTCTCCACCCTCCCAGGCATTATCATCACTAGCCTCCTAGGGTGATAGCCGGGGAGGGATGTTCCCTTGGTGCTTTTGCCTCCCCTCCAGCAGTCTTCCGGTTGAGCTTTGGTGCATGACTTCACCGGGGCTCAATCCGGGGCTTCTTGTTGGTCCTGGAGGTGGCGACCAGGGGAACGCCGTTCTGCCCCCGCACTCCTCCTTTGCAGCCTCACCACTCCCGGTCTTGTCAGGCCGCGCCGAGTGGGTCACGACGGGACCGGGAAAGGCTACTCCTTGGGTGCCCTTTTCTCGTCTTTTCCTCCTTCCACCGCAGTGCTTGATGGAGGGAAAACGAAAAGAGGGTATTACGGGGCACTTATGTTTTTTCAATCTTAAATCTCTAGGTGAGGGAGTCCTGGACTAAGGGGTCCTCGAGCGTCCGGCCTGTTAGCCATGGGTCGGACTGATTGGCTGTGAAGATACGAAAACCGAAAACTACACCCATGTTCAGATGGGACTCTCCTTGGCGTGGAAGGCAAGCTTGGCCACTGAATATGTAAATTCCTTTCTTTGTAACCGACCTTGTGTAACCCTAGATCATCCCGGTGTCTATATAAACCGGAGGACTTAGTCCGGAGGGAGATATACTCATTACCATAGTCATACAGGCTAGGCTTTCAGGGTTTGGCCATCTCAATCTCGTGGTAGATCTACTCTTGTAATACTCATATTCATCAAGATCAATCAAGCAGGCAGTAGGTTATTACCTCCATGAGAGGGCCCGAACCTGGGTAAACATCATGTCACCTGTCTCCTGTTACCATCGACCTTAGACGCACAGTTCGGGACCCTTTACCCGAGATCCACCAGTTTTGACACCGACATTGGTTCTTTCATGGAGAGTTCCACTGTGCCGTCGATGATAGGATCGATGACTCGCCTCGTCCTTAAAGACAATATCACCGTCGGAGGAGAACTGGCCCCAGGCCAAACCCTCCGGCATGGTGGCTTTACCATGACCGCCCGTTCGGTCGTTAAGCCGACGATGACCTCTCGGGCCATCGAAAATCCCCTTCGTATCGACTCCAAACACTCCGACCAGATGGATCCGGCGGAGTTTTCGTCTTTAAATGAGCTCCTTGATCGCATCGCCGCCTTGGGAATCGCCACAGATTATGATCGGATCAGGCTTAAACCCGACCAAAGAGAAATCAAATCTCCACCGGTCACCCACCAGATAGCGGTAGTTGAGGAGCAAGACGGCGACTCTTCCCCTATACTGAAGAAGGACTATGTCCGGATCGCCGACCCTACAGAGCTGGATACCCACCAGCAAAAGGAGGTGACCGGCCTTCCGAACATAGAATCGGACGGCGGGCATAAGCAACCAGAAGATACTCCGGAGCCCAGACTGTTAAGTTTGGAAAACCTCCAGACTCTGGATCATCGATCGGGTCAGGGTCCGAATCCAACTCCACCCACCCACCCAGACATAAGCGCTCTCATTAGCATACAACAACAGTCTCAGGAAATGGTCCACCACTTCTGGGCCAGATTCCTCCTTGTCAAGGACAAGGTTAAAGATTGCCGCGACGAGGACGCAATATCAGCGTTCTGCAACAATTGCACGAACGAAGGAATCCTCAACGCCATTAATCGCCGCCGCATACTACACTTCACTGACTTGGCAACTATCGTACAGAAGTACAGCGCAATGGAAAGCGCCTGGAAAGATCAGGCAGCTTGTTGGGAGCCATCGGTCCCAACTCAACCACTGGTCCAGGCGAAAAGGGCGCATCCCCATGACATGCCCAGTCCAACAGCCAAGAAATATAAACCCATTACGCAACATGGAACCGTTCTGGAGGGATTGCTAGATGGCCCATGCAAAGTACACACAACACCGCACACCATACCAACCCACAGCCTTAGAGCATGTTGGATACTCCGGCAGGTAGCCAAGAGCGGTGAGGACATCCTTACCAAAAACACCCCAGAGCAATACCCTCCAGAAGACGACAACCCTAGAGTATTGACGGTCTTAGAGACATTTGCTTCAAAAAATAAGCGCAAAAGGGCACTCCGCGACCTCGCCGAAGTCTGTCAAATCGCCGCGATAAACCCTTGGAACGACACAGCTATAACCTTTAATGCCGGCGACGAACCAAAATACAGGACAGTCCGAGCACCAGCCGCATTAGTCCTCAATCCCATCCTAGACGGCTTTCGACTCACCAAGGTCCTCATGATTGGCGGCAGCGGACTAAACCTCATCTATGAGGATACACTCCACAAGATAGAAATAGATAGAAGCCGCATCGAGCAAAGCAGCACGACCTTTCGAGGAATCATTCCCAGTCGGGAGGCACGGTGTGCGGGAAAAATCACACTTGACGTGGTATTCGGCATGCTGGAGAATTATCGGTCCGAAGAAATAACCTTCCAAGTGGCTCCTTTTAGCAGCGGATACCACGCCCTGTTGGGGCGAGATGCTTTTACATGCTTCCAAGCTCTACCTCATTACGGGTACATGGAGCCCAAAATGCCCGGACCAAACGGCATCACTCTTGTCAGTGATCCGGACATAGCACTCCGCACCGAAAACAAAACCGCATCCATGGCCCTCGAGGCATTATCTAAAGCCCTCGTGGCCGAAAAATTAACCGCACTGCACTCCACGATGGATAGGGATGATGTGATCTTAGACAAACGACCCAAATCCACCTCCTTCAAACCGGCAGAAGAAATAGTAAATTCCAGGTCCACCCAACAGACCCCAAGAAGACAACATCTATTGGAGCGCAACTAGACCCAACGGTCGATGCCGAACTACGGGATTTCCTTCGCTAAAACTGGGATATATTCGCCTGGCACCCTTCTGATATGCCTGGAATCAAATGCAAGCTGGCCGAACATAGTCTCAATATATTAAAGGGATATAAACCAGTCAAACAAGCACTGTGGCACTTTTCCGAAACCAAACGCCAAGCTATGGGGGAGGAATTAGCCGAACTAATTGAGGCCGGATTCATTAGAGAAATAAAACATCCGGACTGGCTGGAAAACTTGGTGATGGTACCAAAGAAGGACAAATCCTGGCGCCTGTGCGTCGAATTCAAAGACCTCAATAAGGCTTGCCCTAAGGATCCCTTCCCCCTTGATGCATATTCCAGATACCACCGGGCACGACTCACTTTGTTTCCTTGATGCATATTCCAGATACCATCAAATCAAAATGAAGGAGTCAGATCAAGCTGCAACAGCATTCATTACCCCATATGGGCCATTCTGCATCAACACCATGCCCTTCGGGCTCAAGAACGCCGGCGCCACATACCAACACATGATTCAAACATGCCTGGAGAAACAGATCGACAAGACAGTTGAAGCTTATGTGGACGACGTCATCATCAAAACTAGGCACGTCGAAACACTATTAGACGATTTACGTCTCACATTCGACAACCTCCACGCGTATGACATTAACCTCAATCCGGAAAAGTGCGTTTTCGGTGTCCCCGCTGGAAAACTGCTGGGCTTCATCGTTTCCAATAGAGGAATTGAAGCAAATCCAGCCAAAAGCTGAGCTCTGTCAAAATTGGCTTAAGGTCTGTTGGCGTAGCCAATTGTGACCTTAAGCTCCAAAAGCTCGCGGGTTACGTGGCAGCTCTAAGTCGCTGCATCTCCAGATTGGGAGAAAAGGCACTGCCACTCTACCGCCTTCTGCGACGAAGCGATCATTTTGAGTGGACGGACGTGGCAAGAGCCGGACTGGAAGAAATAAAAACCATTCTAGCGAGCAACCCAATCGTGGCCGCGCCACACGTCGGTGAAGCCATGTTACTATACATATCGGCAACACATCAGGTGGTGAGCGTCGTGCTCGTCGTTGAACGAGAACAGGACAGACATAAATTCCCGCTTCAGAAGCCAGTATACTACATATCCACTGTCCTTACACCATGCAAATCCCGATACCCCCATTATCAAAAGATAGTATACACGGTCTTCATGGCATCCTGAAAGCTACGACACTACTTCCAGGAGTGTTCGATCACGGTGGCTGCCAAAGTACCACTCAATGGCATAACAAACAACCGCGATGCCACGGGGCGGATCGCCAAATGGGACATTGAGCTCCTTCCATTTGATATTACATACAAACCACGTCGAGCTATTAAATCCCAGAAATCTTGGCTGACTTAAATGCGCCCGAATGGACAGAGGCTGAACTCCCTAAAGCAACGCCGGTCTTCCCCCGCTGCCGCCACCAAGAAGGAATGACGATCTCCATCAGGACGAGGGGGCTGGGGGATTCTAGGAGCCGCGCGCAATCGCCTGCATCTTGGGCGGCGCCCAAGCCCCCGCCTCTTAGCGCATCTTCAAACAATTCGCTCGTGAAGTGAACGCGGTGCTCCCCAAGCTCGAGGCCACACACCCACTCAAGTGGTCCCAATGCGCCATCACTTTCAACTCGGCAGATCAGCTCAAGTGCGCGGCCACTGCTGGCGCCCTCCCGATGTTGTGCTCCCTAGTCATCAGCAACATGCAAGTTACCAAAACACTCATCGACGGTGGCGCAGGGCTCAACATCTTGTCCTGACACGTTCAATAACCTCCAAGTGCCATGTGAGCAGCTCCAGCCTACCAAGCCTTTCTCAGGAGTGACTGACCGTTCCACACACCGATAGGGCAGGTCCGTCTGCCTGTCACCTTCGGAGAGCGCAAGAACTACTGCACTGAGCTCATCGACTTCGACGTCGCGCACATTCGCCTTCCGTACAACGCCATCCTTGGGTATCCAGCCCTGGCCAAGTTCATGGCAGTCACCCATCACAGCTACAATGTCCTCAAGATGCCGGGAAGCGGCGGAATCATCACGGTCCCATGTGAAGAAAGAGATGCGGTGTGCTCCCTTGAGCACGCTTTCCAGGCTGCAGCAATCAATGACCCTGATAGCAGAAGTGAGGGCCCTCTAGAGGCCATCCTCAAGAAGAAGCAGCCATGCCGTGCAGGACCTCAGGAGGATTGCTCCGCATCTGGAGCCTCATCAGGGCCAGCACCCGCTCCAGGGGCGCCTCCCTCCATCGCATAGGAAGGCATGCCCGGCGCCCTCCTCGGGCAGGGCTCGGGGGCTCTTTTCTGGAGGGCCACAGACCATGCCAACCTCACGAGGGAGGCGCTTGGGCACCACTTGGAGGCATGTTTCACGGCACATTTCCCTCAGGAGAACACAAAGGCAAGAAGTGCCCACCACTCAGGAGTTCATCGCCAAGATCACTCAGGAACTGCAAGACCCAAGAGCCATGCGCGGCGATGGCCGCTCACAAGGCGCAGCTCCCCATCCAGTGAGGATCTTTGGGCTGCGATGTGCTGATCGACGTCCCAGGGCTCAACAGGGCCGCATCTCAGTAGCGCTTCTGGCTTTCGCGTGTGGGCCACTGCAAGGGCCCGCCACACAGCTACATTCGCATGCCCTTCGGCTTGCCGAGCGTGGCGACAGCCAATCAGCGCAATATGCAGCGCGTCCTGGCGGCTCAGGAAGCCAGGCACCACGCCGTCCTGGAAGAGATGGAGATGGTCTTCAGGGAACCTCCCGAGCCCCTGGAGCCTCCCGAGGCTCAGGGCCTTGGTGGTTCGTGAGGAGACAGTCCTTCAACGCACGCCTTCAGCTGCACCAACTCTACTTCGTCTACAGAACCAGGTGACACCTTCCAAGCTCGTTTAGCTGGGAGCGCACCTCGGGCTGCATTATTCCCAGGTCGCGTGGGTCCGTCCCTACGGCATGTATCCCTTTTGCTCATGTCTTTAGCTTACCTTGCCGGGGGCGCCCCTCGGGCTGCATTATCCCCAAGCCGCTCGGGCCGGACCCAGTGGCATGTATCTTCCCGCATTTACCCAAGCTGATCTACTTTCCATGCTTAACATGCCTACGGCTATGGCCTGCTCGATCGCCGCCCGCCACGGGTCCATTCTTCCGTTGCAATTTGCTTGCGCGTTAAAAGGGGGGCTCCTGAGCATCGCGACTCAGGAGCTCTTACTGGCTCTCTAGCCCTCACCCCCTGGCCTTGACCATGGCATCGCGACCTGGCATACCAGTGGCGGCTGAGCTCGCTCGAGGGCCGAAACCTGATGACGTAGAGTGCTTGCACCTAACCGCCTTGTAGGAACACACAGTCACCAAGACTCAAGACGAGGCGGAACCCGCCTTGAGGTAGGGCCTCCTGAGTCCCGCACTGGCTCATGAGTGCCCAGATACACCTCGCAGCCCTGTCGTGCAAGCCACGTGTCAGGCAGGGCTGTACACGCCCCGGGGGCTCCTCCCGGAGGGGGCCCCCCATCCCACGCACAAGTGGAAGCACCATGCTCCGTGCTGGCCGTCGACACTGCCGAGGAGCGTCCATGACCGTGCACAAGCGGAAGCACTATGCTTCGCGCTGGTGATAAACAATTAAGGGCGGCCCCACGGTCGTACCAACCTCAGGGAGCCCAGAGCTCGGCGTCCAGCCTCACCGCAACGCCTCCCCTCGGGAGAGCTGCGCGAGGGGGCTGCTCTCGGTTCACACCCAAGCGCATGCCACCCAACCAGGTCTCCCGGACCTGGGCGTCGCGCGCTGCTCCCGAGGCCTCGGCGAGGGTAGGTACGGAAATTGTTTGCACGTCAAGTGGGACTCCTGAGCATCGCGACTCAGGAGCCTAACTAGTCATGTAGCCCCTGACTCCTTGGTCCGTCCTGGTCTCCGGTCGGCCCAATGGCGGTTGAGGTATGCGCGGGGCCGGGCTCTGCCGACGTAGAACATTAATCTATCCTCGCGAACTCTCCCTATAAGCTGTTTGCGTGTCAAGGGGGACTCCTGAGCATCACGACTTAGGAGCCTAACTGGTCACGTAGCCCCTAAGTCCTTGGTCCGTCCTGGTCTCCGGTCGGCCAAATGGCAGTTGAGGTATGCGCGGGGCCGGGCTCGGCCGATGCAGAACGCAAAGCAAATAGGAAGGAAATAGCAAAATCTCAAAGCAAATATTACAAACACATTGTCCTCATGATATCAAATGAAAAGTCTAAAAGCCTCCACGAGGCCTAATGCATGTTGCAGGAACGAAACGGGAGAATAGCCGCAGGTCACCCCCGGGCGCCGCCATCACCTGGGGAAGGTGCTACTTCGTGAGCAACGTTGTCTTCACCTTCACCACCAGCTGCAGGATCGGCGACATCGCCGGACAGAGGAGCGGAGACAAAGCCGCGGAACTTCTTCAGCAAAGCCTCCACTTGAGCTTGTACGGCTACGGTGGCGGCCTCGCATTGATCTTCAGCCACAGGCTGCAGCAACTCGTCAAGGCAAGTGTTGGGGTCGCGAAGGTGCAAGTGGCTGAAAACGCAGGTCAATGCAGCTGAAGATAGGACGCGAGCCTCTGCCTCCGCCATAGGACCAACGCCGTCAACGGCTTCCCCGAGCGCCTTCACCAAGAGAGGAAGCAACTAGGCGGGGCCGTCCTCATCGGTGGCCAGCGACTTCTCCAGGCCGTGCTCGTAGAGCGTCTTCAGCGCTTTGCAAGATCTCTTCTCGAGATTGGAAAATGCCACGCGGTCTTCGGCCAAGACTCGTGCCTTGGCATCAAGATCGGCTTCCCTCGCCCTCATCTTCCGCTCCAACTCTTCCAACCGGTTGCGCTCGGCAGCCTGCGCCTTCCCCAACTCCGCCAGCTCATCATCACGGTTCTTGATGGCGTCCTCCCGGGCCTTCATCTCCTCCTCCTTCGCTTGGTGGCAGCGTGCTTCTTCGGCGTGCTTGTCGCGCAGGCTCTGCAAATCCTCCTCTAGCACTTGGCAGCGGTGACGGCCGGCCTTGGCGTCCTTCAGCGCCACCTCACGATCGGCTACGGCGTTGGCGGCACTCTGCTTATCCTTCTCAGAAGTCGCAGCAGCCTGGCCCAACGCCGCGCGAATCACCAGGTCGGAGTGAAGCCAGCCAAAGGCTAGCTCCAGGCGCCCTGCCACCAGGCGTGGGTCCACGCCCAGGAGATCTGCCTGCAACTGGTCATCTCCGAAAGAGCACGATCCAGGACAGCAGTAGTAGCGGAAGAACCAGGGAGCGGAGGTGCAGCAGTAGCAGGAGGCGACATCGTCACCAGGGCCTGGGAGATCGCGGGTTTCGGAGCAGCTGGGACCTCATCAGTCGCGCCAGGCGCCGACACTTCCGGAGACAGCGGGGCTTTGGGGCTGATTCCACGCGGCGATGTTCCTCTTGGCCCCACGAGGACGACCGGGCTGGGGAGATGCGGGCACTGCTGCCTCCTTTCTCTGCGGAGGGAGGCACAGCCGCCGCATCCTCCTTCCTCTTCTTCGCCGAAGATGTCGGCCTGGTCAACCAAGGGCGAGCATCGGGAAATGACGAGTACAAACAGGGATAAGGCGAAGCTTGAGACACTTATTGATCCACTACAACATACTTCCGCTTGGGGAGCTTGAAGCCTGACAGCATCGGGACCTGGGGAGCAGGCGTTCGGGTACCGGCGGCGCCAGGCGGTGCGGAGGCAGAGCCAGAGCCAGCCCGAGGAGGTGTCAGGACGGAGGCGGCATCGCGAGCCACCAGTGACAACCTACCCCTCGTCGGGATGAGGTGCTGCTCCCTCTCCCCTTGGCGGGCGTCGGCCTCGGCATCGTTAGGAAGGGCGTGGAGGATCTCAGCCTTGCTCAGAGGGGAAGTCTCCCCCACCTCTTCCAGAGTCTTCTCCGAGTCCACCTCCTCTTCCCTCTCCCCGAGGGACTCGTCAGAGGACACCTCCACCGGTTTCTGTGCCGCAGAGACTCCCGGGAGCGCCGGTAGCACCAGCCCACGCGTGTCAAAGGTCGGCCTGGAGGCGACGAATTCCTCCCGTCCTAGCAGAGGAAAAGGGGGCGAAGGCGCCAGTGGGTACTCTGGTTGTCCCCAACTATGAGGCGTGAAAAGCGGCCAATTCATCGTCATTTGGGCCCTGGCCTTAAGCGGTCTTGTTTCCCTCTTCTTCAAGCTCCCACAGGCGGCGCTACCGAGCGGGCAACTCACAGCGTCAAGAACTCCCTCAGGAGCATGACCCCCGTCACCTTGGCCGCCATCGCGTTGCCCGGCTTCAAGTCGGTCATCATCTGCCCCAACACTAGTGATGCCCGCTCATCGGCAAGCTCCGCCTTGGGCCGCCCCCCGTCGGAAGAGGGCGCCGCCGTTGGCAACACCAGACGCGGATCAGCACGCCTGGCATCCATCATGACCCAGTTGGATCGAATGTTGTCGGCCCTTTTCCCGGTGCTCGAGATCTAGTTGGCCTTGCCGCATGTGACGAAATTAGCGCATCTGAAGACGTGCACCTCGCTGACATGGAGGAAGAAGAAATGGCGCAGGAGCGCCACGAATGGCATCACGCCCAGGTACGCCTCACAGTAGTAGGCAAAGATTGTCGGCGTTCTGGGAACGGGGGTCCCCAGACTTGCCTGCATGCGGCCTGCGGCGTGGCTTGAAGGAGGCCCAGCACGGCCCATCTTCATCAACGCAAGCTCAAGACCCTCACGAGGGGCCAAGACCTGAGGCGGACGACAGGGAGCTTCCTCAGGCACGGCCTCGTCAGGCTGACTCATGAGGAGGCGGAGAGTTCAAGGCAGGGTACCTCGCGAGGTGCCCATGACGTAAGCCACGACGACCGGGGGCGCCAGTCGGGCGCCAGCCCGCGCAGTGTCCTCCTTTCCTCTTTGGTGCAAAGGGAGCAAGTGCAGGCGAGAGCATCAAGCAAAGGCATCCGTTTCGGTGCAACAAGACCAAGACCAGCCCAACGGCTGGAAGTGAGTCATCGTGGAGCCCGAGCAGGCGTCATCACCAGAGCCTTTGGCAGGCGAGGACCAACTTTAGTCAGGATAAGTGTACCTACTGTTCCCCTTCAAAATGGCCAATTGTTGGCGCCCTTCCCGCTCAATATTTCGGAAGAGGCCCAGGGCCTTCGCCTATATATAGGAGTAGCCACACTCAGAGCTAGGGCATCTGGATGAGGGCATCTGGCAGCGGGACAAGGGGAATCCTCATCAAGAAACCAGTAGCTAGAGCGACTGAACACCACCTAGCAGTTCATCGCACCCCCAAGAACAGACCCTCGCGAGGCTGTTCTTCCTTGTATTGTTCCTCATCAGCCCAAGAGGCAATCCACCACACCACACACTGGAGTTGGGTATTACACCACAATGGTAGCCTGAACCAGTATAAATCTTGTGTCTCTTGTGCTGTTCTGTTTAGTAGTTTAGGTCCCAGCAATTCGGCGAGGTACGAGACGGTGGAAGGTTGGATCTCCGCGCGCACCCCAGTGTTCGAACCTCAAGGGTCTGCCGGAACCCGAAATCCGACATTTGGCGCGCCCGGGTAGAGTGCGTCGGAATCCACCTTCGCCACCTCGTGTTCCGTCGCATCGTCATCACCATGTCCGCGACCAAGCGGGCAACCCTGATCCTTAGGCGGTGTGGCCCGCCCGCACAGAGCGCTTCGCCTCGGGCGACCCGTGCCCTGTGCAGCTCGCGGTTCGCGAAGCGCAGGCCTTGGGCGACGCGATAAAGCCGCCAGCTCACGCCCGCGGCGGCGCGGTCAGCAAAGGGCCTCCAATCACGCCCGCGACCACGTCACCATACACCCGCCGAGCAGCGAAGCTCGAGGGCCGCGCTCACAAATGGCCCGAGAGCTACTGCAGTGTAGGCTGGAGAGCGGCGACGTGCTCTTTGGAGCGAGTGGCGAAGCTCACCTGAGCTTCGCCGCCTCGAGGCTCACCCTTCTACACCCGGCTTCCATCTCAGGCCCAGGCGGCCTGCACGGGGTCTCAGCGCGTCTGCGGGCTCCAAAGCTACTCCAACACCGGGCGAAATCAGCACGTCGGGCAAGGCGGGGTTGCTCCCCAACCGCCCACGGAGAAGAAGGACTCGACGTAACCCACGGCCTGTGGACCGCGCCACCACCCCACGGTGGGCGCATCAAGCGAGCCGCATGGCATGCTCAGCACTACTGGCGTGACCTTTCGGGATGACGGCGCCCGGAAAAATACGTGCCCCACATGATGGACCAAGGGCACCCGCATGAGGGAGAACAAGGCTCGCTCCTCAGCCCGAGCTGGGGGGATGAGGCACCAGAAGCTGAGCTCTTCCAGGAGCCTCGGGATTGTCCCACTGGTCGCGCCGGCGGCGACGATTATTGGGTACCGCTACTATCAGGACCCCGATTCCAAATCATATCGACCTAGCCGGTAACACCTCATATCACTTTGCGGCCTCACGCACGGTATTCCCACGGGTGTCGCCTTACCATGGCCGGGACCGTTTGCGTCTTTTGGCTCACGTATATGACAGTGTCGCTAGCATCCACATGATAAAGAACTCGGGCCGACATGGCTAGTCGTGAACCCAAAGCGGCGCTAACCTATGGGGACAGGCATACATGAATCACATCGAGCATGTAGGGCATCAACGTATAGATTCGGGCTGTAGAACTGGGCTAACAGGACTCCGGTGAACCGGCTGTAGCGAGCTAGGCAGGACTCCGAATAACACCGCGACATTTCCCGAAGGGACAAACATAAGGAACGAAGTGAAACACATGCCGCCAGATCAAGTGTCCAAGCAGTAGTCTTTGGGCTAGCAGGACTCGGTGAACCGGGCTGGCGGACTACTATCGCTCGGAAGCACGAGACTACATTTCCCCATATGAGAGGCTGCCAAGGATAAACAACTAGTTTGTCGGATCCCACTCATACCAAGCATTTCAATCATACACATAATATGCCCGATATGAGTAAATACAACAAGGCATCATAACAAAAACTCTACAACTCAAAGTACTTTATTTAGAGGGCTCCGAGGAGCCATACATAACATATCCATACAGGTAGGGGTCGCATGACCCAACACTCAGAGTCATACAACATACAAGCACATGCGGAAGCAAACTAGTCTGCAGTACAGACTTTAAAAAGAAAGAAAGCTTGTTGAAGCCTTTCTATCTACAAAGGCCCTTCACAAGCCTTGGATCACCACAGGTGGCTAGTTCACTCGTCGATGTCATGGTCTACATAGAACCCATCGGAAGGGGCAGTGTTGTCGTCTGAAAAACATTAATTAAGCAAACATGAGTACGGAGGTACTCAGCAAGTCTTACCACAGAATCCTATCATACATGCACACTCTCAAGAAGGTGGTGGAGTTAATTGCAGCAAGCCAGCTCTGACTCTTGGCTAAGCTATCCTACGTGACACCACTTGAAAAGCATTTGTCGCACACGAGCCCACTAATAACCATCACAATACTCCACCGTGGATCCTCTCTCGTCATCCCACGAGAGGGCCATCCATGATACTCACACTTATCTTGAGGCTTTTAATAGTATCCATTTACTTGTCTATGAACCATATAGGTAACCCGAAGTCCTTCTCCGTGGACACGGCTATTCAATAGATCATATTAACCCTGCAGGGGTGTACTTCTTCACACACGCTCTCACCACTTACATGTTTACCACGACATGTACTCGGCAACCTTCTGCGGAAGCCCAACGTGGGTGTCGGCCACAGCCTACCTAAACACACAAGTCCCAAGTCCGTGTTTATCGCCTATTCGAGTTCCATCCGCAGGGAGTCCGCCGAGGTTTCCCATACAGCCCCGAACGATGTGTACTGAGGTTCCCGAGACACCAAACAGGCGACCGGTATCGGGCCACGGTGCCTACTGCAACACAACCCACCCCTACGGTCAGCGTTGCGTGCGGCCCCCAGCATGCTACAAACACCAGAAACTACTTGCAATTCCCGGACTGAGAACAAGGGTGGTTAAGAAGTCGAGAGGGTCAATTAAGGATCCCAATGCGTGGTAGTAACTGTTTCATGGATCACAAACACAGATCTCGATTCTTAGGGACGGCTTCAATGAAACAACCCACCATGTACTCCTACATGGCCTCTCATCGATACCTTTAACAAAACGTGTTCAACACTTTCACTCTCGAACCCGACACAACCTTTCACTCCGGTTCATCATCCCGATGAGCCGCACTGACACAACTCTAAGCATAGCAAGCATAGTATGGTAGGAAACACAAACATGGCTCAATCAACTCCTACACATACTAGTGGGTTTCATCTAGTTATTGTGGCAATGACAGTCATGCAAAGGAAGTGGGTTCAACTACCACAAAGACACAACAGCTTGAATCGCGTTGTCTTAATGCAAGAAACAAGAGCGTAAGCGAGAACATGGGTTTGTATCGGAATGATCAATGGGTTGCTTGCACGATGGAGTGGTGGTAGGATACCCGCCTTTGAGCGGATAGTCGGGATTATCCTCGAGGCGTAACCTATCACGAAAGACATACTGAAAATAAACACACATGGCAATATGCAACAATATGATGCATGCTATGACATGGCAATATGGATGTGTATTGGCCTAATGCAAGCTGAAACAAAAAGGGATGAACTCATTTGAATCAAAGATTCAAATGCTAGCTCATTTAAAATAGTTCTAAAGGTGTAATATCTTATTCTGCTTAAACAGCAAGGTTAACTTGTTTTATCATGCATGAAACCTGTACCAATGGATAGAATGGATTTTTTCGATCATTTTCATATATAGATCTTTGCATTTGGAGTTACTGATTAAAAAGTTATGAATATTTCAAGTTTGAACTATATTCTCGAATTTCCTATATTAGAATAAATCCAAGAATTGATTTATTGTGTCGACCATGCGTCGGCCATGGCGTCAGAGTTCAATGGCGACGTCCAGGTCAAACCCGACTGTGGGTCCGTGGTGTCGAGGTAATTGGTTTAGTTAAAGTTTAATTAAAACTAAACCTATTTAGTTAATGGTGGGCCCCACCGCTCATTGACTCATCGAGTCAACCGAGGCCCGCCGTGGTCAAAGTCCACGTCGGCTGCACTGCGCTGTCAGCCCAGCGACGCGGCGGCGGAAGTGAGTTTGGCCATTCCGCGACCAAACGAGCCGCGGAGGGTGGCTATGGGTAGGCTGGGGTTGATCCGCAGCTCTTGGTGGAGTGGGTTGGGGTCAGGCGGCGGAATCGGCGCCGGCGACGACCTAGGCGGCCGCCGGAGTTCGGCCGAAGGCGAACTCGAGGCTAGAGGAGTCGGTGAGGTGCGGGGAGTGCATAGTTAGACCCTATGCGACGTGGTGAGTGTGATGGACACCAAGAGGTGGCCAGAGGGTGACCGGGAGCACGTCGGCGACGAGCTCCGCGGCGGCGGGTGCGGTTGATCTTCGTTCAGTCGCTACACAGCTCGAGAGCGAGGGAGGAAGGAAAGGGGAGATAGATGGGCTCACGGGCAGCTCGGAGAAACTCTCGTTGCGGTCGGGGACGGGCCGGAGCGACGAGGGCGTTGAAGGGGATCTCCGGCGACGGTGGACTCGGGCGAAGTCGGTGCGGTCGACTCGGGCTACTCGAGCACGCGGGGCTCAGCTAGCTCGACGTAGTTGGGGGCGGAGTTCCCCTGGACACGGTGAGGAGGAGCACGGACGGCGGGAGCACGTCTGGCGATGGTGCGCGCGGCGGTGGCGTCGGCCATGGCGGGGAGCGCGAGAGAGAAGCCGGGAGGAGCGGAGGTGTCCGAGGGGTTCGGGAGAGAGGGAGGCGATCCGCATCGACAAATGGAGGAGGGGAGCGGCGAGGCGGCGGCGACCAGGTGCGTGGCACCCATGCGGTGCTCGCCAGCCGAGCACTGGCTGCCTGCACAAGCCGAGCCAAGCAGCTGGCCGCTGCTGGGCCGGCAGGTGGGCCGGTTAGTAGGCGCCATGTAAGGTTTCAATCCTGTTTTCTTTTTCTATTTTTCTGTAACTTTGTGGAGTTTTTTTAAAAATACCAAAACAGTTTCAAAAATCACCAAACTGTTCCTGGTCCATTGTTGGAATATTTCCAACATGAAATATTTTAGTTTGGCAATATTTGGGCATTTGAAATATTTTATATAATTTGAAATGCTCAATCTCAAATACTTATGATTTAATTCAAAGACCTTTGGATGACCTAGATAATGGTGCACCACTTTTTGGTAGAGGCTCTACGAACAAGAGCAAAGATGATGAACATTTTGAAGGGCATTTCAGGTTCATTGAAATAATTTTAGTAAACCCTAGTTGAATTAAAAGAGGTTACTGGGGTTTCTGTCTTCCTATTTCAAATTCAAATGAAATTTAAACATGATGCACACACTAATGCATGGTCTAACTGGGATGTGACAACTCACCCCCACTCAAAAGAATCTCGTCCCGAGATTTAGGATCTGTTGTGAAAAAGGTGGGATACTCAAGTCGAAGACGATCCTCCCTTTCCCAAGTTGCTTCTTGCTCGGAATGGTTTGACCATTGAACCTTTAGAAACTTGATATTCTGACGTCGAGTGGTACGCTCGTCTTGATCAAGAATACAAACGAGATATTCTCGATAGGTGAGGTTATCTTGGAGATCAAGCGTTTCGTGGTTGTCGGTGTACTAGAGTAGGGGTACCCTAGTATCCCGTACTCGTGCACGGACAGTTGCAGCACCCCGCGGCAAGGTTTGCCTCGTCACCACCAATCTCCTCCGTGGCTCCCTTGGAGCCATTCAAAAACAAAGTATTAGATTGAGAAGACAAGGTCCCGACAAGAGGAGCTTGTCGGGAAGGCCACTCCAGGCACGCAGAAGACAAGGCCCCGGCAAGAGGAGCTTGCCTAGAAGGCCCGGAGCGCGACAAGCCTCCGGGCGTGACAAGGATTCGGCCGCGGCAAGGCGCTTGCCGCGGCATGCAACTCCTCTCCGTCTCCGCTCCAGCTCACCCAGCGACGTGTCGCCATGGGACTGTTCCATGGGCGCGTGTCGAGCGGCTGTGCAGCCGGAGAGCAGCGATAAGCGGCGAGCTCGCCATCGTGGCGAGCGGAGGCGCACCTGACGGTCTCTGTTACACTGTTTGGGCGACAACGACGGGCATTTATTGCTTTTGTCCCTTGCCGTCAGAGTTAGGTATTTTGCACTGTACACTGTTCAAGTAGGTGTACCAACTCCAGTTTTTACATTTGTACCCCCGCCTATGTTGCCACCTGTCGGAGACCCCTTGAGCATATAAAAGGAGGCCCGAGTGCAACGTAGGAGGGGTTCGGTTCGCATCTTTCGCAAGGTTCGGTTCATTCGACTGGCCTTAGACTAGATACACTCACGCTAGGTTTTGTAGCTCGCATTGCTCCCTAGCAAGAACACAATAGATCAAACAAGAAGCAGTAGGAGTTTTATCTCTCCGGAGAGCTCCGAAGCTGGGTAAACCGCCCGCGTGCATCGCCTCGATCCGCTCTTCGTGCGACCTCCGCCCCCCTCCGAACCACAAAGGGGCCCGCTCCGCCGGCCCCATAGGTGTCCGTGGGTACGATCAGCATCTCCGACATCTCTGGCGCGCCAGGTAGGGGGCGTCGAGGCCGTGTGAATACGATCCGGCGTTCACGCGAGCGGCGTCATCAACATCTTCCTCAACATGCCACCGAAGAAGAAGGCTTCGGCGGCAGCAGAGCCGTCCGCGTCGTACCCACCCTCACCGCAGCAAACGGGTGGCGGTGCAGACGCTGGCGGAGGAACGGGCGCCGACGAAGGTGCTCGCGACGTTGCCAAGTCCAAGGGCAAGGCACCGCAAACTTTGGTGTCCGCGCATCCCCCGCGCCCATCTCAGAGACGGGACCAACAACGTCATGGCGTTCATAACGCCATACGCTCGCTGATCGAGACCCTCAAGACCAGCATGCGGCGCCAACATGCCGGCACTAGTGAGATACGGTCGCCCGGACGGGCGCTGCTCCTTCTAACGTGGTTAGAAGTCCGGCGTGTCCCGCTTCCTCGCACTGCTCTCCAATGCCGCCTACTACTCCAGCAGAAGCTCTGGCGAGAGCTCAATCGCTCTCGACATTTCTCCGACGGTCGACAAGGTCGACGAGTGGAGGGCCACTATCCAGAGCCTCATCGGCTTTGCCAACGGCGACGCTCCGCGGCAACCAACGCCATCGTTGCTGTGGCGCGACGACAAGGCACGAGCCGGTGGCGATGAGACTGTCGGAGGTGCAACCACCGTGCACTCTCCGCCAAGAAGGCCAAGATCGCCGACTCACCGGATCCACCTCGACAGCGACTCCACTGCATCGTCGGATCCGCGAGCTCGCCGCGATCAGCGCCAAGTTCTTCATGAGCGACAACAAGAGGACGCTCGAACTCGCATCAAGCGCCGAAGAGAAGCGCGACGTCAATCCCACAAGCGCGCTGGGCCTTCTGTTGACATGCACGTGCCGGAGGGACCAGGCAACTTGCCGTACGCGGTAGGTTGCCCTGCGTTCACTCATGAGCTGCGGCAAGTCCAGTGGCCCAGCCAGAAAAACTTCAAACCAGACGTGCCGGAGAAGTATGATGGCCGGACGCACCCGTCGGAGTTCCTCAGCATCTACACCATCGCGGTGCAGGCTGCAGGCGGACGGGATGACAAGATCCTCGCCAACTACTTCCTGCCGTGCTCAAGTCCAACGTCAGATCTTGGCTCATGCACTTGCCGGACAGCTCCATATCCTCTTGGCAGATTCAGGCCACCAGTTTGTTGGCGCCTTCACAAAGCGGCCACAAACCTCATGGCTAAGAGAGCGACCTTCACTTGCTCGCCTGCAAGGAAGGAGAGTCCCTGCGCAAGTTCATCCAGAGATTCAGCTGCAGTGCACTACAACATCCCAGACGTCCACCCCGCCAGGTGATCAGCGCATTTCATCGTAATGTGCGGAACCGCAGGATGAGGGAGGAGATGGCGATGTGCAAAGTCAAGGACGTCGGTGAGCTGTACGCCTTGGCCGACAAGTGTGCGTCTTGAGGAAGGGAGGAGACTCCTGTGAGAGAATCTGAAGCGAGGATCTGACAAGGATGACACCGCCCGGCAAAGAAGGGCCGGGCGGCGAGGCAACAGAAGAAGAAAAGCGAAGTGCTAGCTGTTGAGCAGTCTGGTAATGGAGGTGGCGACAAGAACGCCAAGGCTGGTGTCTCCGGCAAGGAGGTTGCAGCCGACGCCAACCACCGGCCGGTGGCGGCCACGACAAGCGGTGACAGCTCCGGCAAGCAGTATTGCAAGATCCACCGCACCAAGGGCCACGATCTCCAGAGCTGCAAGAAGGTCGAGCAGCTCGTCGAACAGCAGAGAGCTGAGTACGAGCGGCGAGACAAGGAGAAGGCCTAGGAAGGTGCTGGGGGAGCAAGCAAGAAACGTCCCGGCCGGGGAGGACGCCGCGGCAAAGTCAAGCAGCGACAAGGAGATCGACCACCCCGCGGCCGCGACAAGGATGAAGATGATGATGACGATGAAGATATGGAGGACGACGACACTGATGAGCAGGAGTTTCAGAAAGCCACAGAGGTTCTCTGCGTTGACGGGGGTGCTTACCTGCATACCTCCCACCGCCAACTCAAGCAATGGATGCGGGAGGTCAATGCAGCGGAACCATCCAGAGTCGCGCAAGCCTCTCGAAGTGGTCCAAGACGCCTATCATTTTTGATATTGAGGACCACCCTGATCGCATAATCATGCGGTCGGGTGCTTGCCGATGTTGGTCTCTCCAACCATCCGCATCCTCAAGGTCACGAATATGTTAGTTGTCGGCTGGGCCGGCTTGAATCTGATCTCCTCCGCGGTGCTCCAGAAGCTTCAAATCC
The DNA here is from genome assembly GCA_021605145.1 of Aegilops bicornis. NCBI lineage: Eukaryota > Viridiplantae > Streptophyta > Magnoliopsida > Poales > Poaceae > Aegilops > Aegilops bicornis. Next base: position 303,138,965 of record CM038674.1, on the reverse strand, counting down.
CTGACAGCGAGCTCGAAGAGACCGGAACCTTCCAAGGAATCAATCCGGGAAGGAGCAAGCCGAAGGGGAAGATTACGTTGCCAGTCACATTTGGCAGCGAGCTGAACTTCAGGACTGAGAGGGTTACATTTGACGTTGCCGATTTCCCATTGCCTTACAATGGGATACTTGGTCAGCCCAAAGACTCGCCAAGTTCATGGCAGCCTCTCACTACGCCATAACCTACTCAAGATGCCAGGCCCGATAAGCGTCATCTCTGTCCATGGCGACAAGAAGGATGCCCTTATATGTGCCGACAAGATCTACCGGGATGCAGCAACCGCGACAGACTGCCCAACACTTGCCGCTGAAGCTCCCGGGGGGAAGAAGACCAAGTCCAAGTCCGGCAAGCGCACCTCTTCGGAGTGCTGCGCTACCGTCGAGGACGCACCATCGAGCTCCACCGGCAAGTGCAAGAAGATGGTGGCTCCACCGAAGACCAAGAAGGTGCCCGCCAAGGAGGACGGCGCCGGTGGTACCTTCACCATCAGTGCCTCTCTCGACCCCAAATAGGAAGGCGCGCTCGTTGCTTTCCTGCGGGCGAATATCGACGTGTTTGCATGGCAACCGTCTGATATCCCCGGTGTTCCTGTGAAAGTGATTGAGCACCGCTGGCCGCTTGTCCTCATGCTTGCGCCCGTTAAGCAAAAAGTCGAAGCAAGCGGTGGAGCGCCAAGAATTCATAGTCAAGAGATCAAGAAACTAGAAGCAGCAGGCCTTGTCGTGAGGAGTGCTCCATCCCACGTGGTTGGCCAATCACGTAGTCGTATGCGCCAAGGCAAATGGGAAATGGAGGCTTTGTATTGACTTCACGGATGTTAATAAAGCTTGTCCCAAAGATCCATTTCCTTGCCGCGCATTGACCAGATTGTTGACTCCACGGCTGGATGTGATTTGCTTTCGCTTCTTGATGCCTACTCGAGATACCATCAGATCTTCATGGCTGAAGAAGATGAAGAGAAGACCGCATTCATCACACCATGTGGCACCTACTGTTTTCATACGGATGCCTTCGGTTTGAAGAATGCTGGTTCAACATTTGCAAGGGTAGTCCATGGCGCTTTTGAGCCGCAAATGCGTAAATGTAGAAGCCTACATGGATGACATAGTGGTCAAGAGCAAGGACAAAGCAACTCTGGTTCAAGATTTGGACGAGACCTTTGCAAATCTCCGCAAGATCAACCTCAAGCTCAACCCCGAGAAGTGCGTGTTTAGAGTCCCTTCCGGCAAGCTTCTCGGGTTCTTCGTGTCTCAGCGAGGGATTGAAGCTAATCCGGACAAGATCAAGGCCATTGAGCAGATTGAAGCACCAAAGCGCATCAAGGATGTACGAAGACTTGCTGGTTGCGTGCCTGCTCTCAGCAGGTTCATTTCTAGGTTCTGGCTGAGCGCCTCGCCATTTTTCAAGATTTTGAAAAAGGCAGGTCCAAAGAAATGGACTCCTCGGCGGAGGCTGCGCCGCAGACTTGAAGAGATACCTGTCCTCCACTCCAACACTTGTCGCACCTAGGCCACAAGAGAAGTTACTGCTATATATAGCGGCAACCAATCAAGTGGTTAGTGCTGCGTTAGTGGCGCAGAGGGAGGCGGATGATGAGCCAGCAGCCACGGCAAACACATCCAGCGACAAGCAGGGGGCTTCGCCGACAAGCTCTGGTCCCGACAAGGATGAGTCCACGCAGACACGTGAACAGATGCAGAAAAGGATGGTGCAGCGCCCAGTCTACTTTGTTAGTTCCCTCCTGCAAGGGGCTAGGTCGAGGTATTCTGGTGTGCAGAAATTGCTTTTCGGCCTCCTCATGGCCTCGAGAAAGCTGCGCCATTACTTCCAAGCACATGAGATCACAGCTTGTCACCGCTTTCCCTCAAGAGGATACTCGGTAATCCAGAAGCGACAGGCAGGATTGTCGAGTGGGCACTGGAGCTGTCAAGCTTTGGTCTTAAGTTTGAAAGCACATCAACTATCCAAAGCAGAGCCTTGGCGGAATTCATAGCAGAATGGACGCCAACGCCGGATGAAGAGATTCCGGAGACGAGCATTCCCGTCAAAGAAGCAAGCAAAGAGTGGCTGATGTACTTTGATGGTGCCTTCTCGCTGCAAGGCGCCGGTGCTGGCGTCTTGCTTATCGCACCCACGGAGAGCACCTCAAGCACGTCGTCCGCATGCACTTTCCCAAGGAGCAAGAGACAAACAATACCGCAGAGTATGAAGGTTTGCTTGCCGGTCTCGAGATCGCGGTGGACCTTGGGATCAAGAAGCTTATTGTCGTGGTGACTCGCAACTCGTCGTCCGCCAAGTCAACAAAGATTACCAGAGTTCGTTGATGGAAGCCTACGTCGATGAAGTGAGGAAGCTGGAAGAGCACTTTGACGACCTGCAAATGGAACATGTTCCAAGAGCTCAGAATGATATTGCTGATGGTCTGTCAAAGTCCGCCGCACTCAAGCTACCTGTGGAACCAGGGATCTTTGTGCTCAAGCTGACTCAACCGACCGTAACACCATCGGCTGGACAGAGCAAGAAGAGGAAGTTGGCCTCTGGTGACTACTTTCCGACAGAGCTTCCGGAAGCCGTCGTTGCAAAGGTCCCCAAGATCAACACCAACAGTCTTTGAGGAGCGATCTGCTCAAAGACCCCGTGGTTTGTTTCGTTGAAGCGACGCTCCCGACAAGTCTTGCTCCAAGAAGCTTGTCGGGGAGCATCTAGCTCCGGCAGAGCCACAGGATCTTGCCGTAGAAGCTGATGTTCCCGCAGTAGCAGATGTGCCTTTGGTCCTTGTTGTCGAGCCACAAGCTCCAACATGGGCGCAGCAGATTGTCCATTTCCTTCAGACAGGAGAACTTCCCGAAGAGTAGGAAGAAGCGGAAAGAGTAGCCCGGCAGTCAAGTATGTACCAGCTTTGTCGACAAAGATACCGCATGTAAGAAGACTCAACGGTGTGAATTTGAAGTGTATTCCTGTGGAAGATGGATGTAAGCTGTTGGCGAGAGATACATGGAGGCATATGTGGTCACCACATTGGCGCAAGAGCACTTGCCGCAAAGCTTTCCCAAGGTTTCTTCCGGCCGACAGCCCTCCGTGATGCAAATCGCACAAGTAACCAAGTGTGAAGCGTGCAGTTCCATTCCAAACAGATACACCAGCCAGCTCAAGCTCTCCAGACGATCCCTTTATCCCGGCCATTTTCGGTCCGGGGCTCGACATCCTCGGCCCTTCCCCGAAGCTGTCGGGGCTTTGAGTACTTGTGCGTCGCCATCGACAAGTTCACAAAGTGGCCGGAAGTGGAAGCGATGAGGAAGGTGGCGGCACGATCGGCCGGTCAAGTTCTTCGTGTCGATTGTTTGCCATTTAGGAATCCCTAACAGGATCATCACCGATAACGGCACACAGTTTACGAAGTCGCACCTTCATGCAAGACGCCCAAGACCTTGGCGCCAAGGTCTGCGCTTCCGTTGCTCACCCGAGAAGCAACGGTCAAGCGAGAGGGCAAATGCTGAAGTGCTGCGGGCTCAAGACCAAAACTTTCGACAGGCTGCACAAGTGCGGAAGAAACTGGATCGAGGAGCTGCTGGTGGTTCTTTGGTCGATCAGGACGACGCCAAATCGAGCCACTGGCCAGGCACCCTTTGCTCTAGTCTATGGAGCAGAGGCAGTTCTCCCCACGGAACTCGTTTACGGATCGCCTCGAGTACTCGCTTATGATGAGCTCGAGCAAGAGCAGCTGCGACAAGATGACGCGCTGCTCCTCGAGGAGGATCGTCTTCAGGCCGCTATGCGAGCCGCTCGCTACCAGCAAGCCCTGTGTCGCTACCATAGCCGCAGGGTTAGTGCCACAAGTCTCGAGGAAGGCGACCTTGTTCTTCGGTGCGTTCAGTCCGCCAAGAATTCAAACAAGTTGACGCTGAAGTGGGAAGGCCCTTATCGGGTGAAACGAGTCACTAGGCCTGGCGCTGTCCGCCTTGAGACCGAAGATGGCATTCCGGTGAGCAACTCCTGGAACATTGAGCATCTTCGTAAGTTTTACCCATAGGGCATGGTTGTTGGAATCCGTTCCGGCAACCACCTTTTGTACAAGTCTTGCCGCTGTTGCATGTAATCCTTCATACAAAGCCGGGCGCAGACCCCGTGCATCAGTAAAGCTCGTGTGTTGCGCACGACTTGTCAAGTTCATGCTTTCATCAATTTATTGCATGCTTTGACTAACACTTTGTGCAGCAACCACACCCGGTAAGCAGAATCGAGCCGCTAGGCTCCATAACGTTATTTCCTCTTCTTTTTCTTCTCTCAAAGAAAGGAAGGCTCCCTCGCGCACAAGTTAACCAGGGGGTAGGAGGAGATAATACTATGGACCAAGCACAGCTCGAGGAAGTTTCACCTCATCGGGAAGCAAGAAACAGAAAAGCTAAGTTGCCAAAGTTTGAGCAATAAATTTTTTAAATTTTCGTTATCTTCCTCGAACGATAGTACTTTGTATGGAAAACCTGTGCGCAGAGGAACCAAATCGTGACTCGGTCGCGCCTTACTTTGTTTCGAGTCCGCTCAACAACTTAAGTGAGCTGCGGCTAGTCCGCGATAAGGTTGCTTGTCGGTAGAAGCGACCCCCGCCAAAGAGTTCAGCTGAAGTTCCGCGACTGGCGCAGCGGCAAGGGTGCCTGCACCGCAAGTTTCCACTGAAAAGCGAGGGCAATAACATTACAAAGGAAGGAATCAAGTAGAGGAAATAACGTTGCATTGATCGATTCACCTAAGATAGAGTATATTACAGAATAACTTGTCGCTGATCTAACAAAGTTTTCTAAACATGATCGGCAGCCGACAAGGGAAAGATAAGAGGCGGTGGCCTAGTCCACGCGGGTCGCCTCGATCCGCTTGATCTTGTTCACCTTGTCCACAATGGGTGCGACAAGGGCTTTGAGCTCCTCCACGTTGGCTTCGGACGGCAAGGATCTGAGGACACCGTTAAGGTTGAGGCCCGGGTTGCGGAAGGCCTCCTTCATCAACACCTTCTCGAGGCCTGCACAAACCTGGCGAGATTCCTCGGCAAGCTGCTTCGGGACCTCCTCCCGGAGTCGCCGGAGACCCGTCGCCACGCCTTTGAAGAACAGGCTGAGCTTGATGCTGGGTTGGAGATGCTCGTCGGAGGAGTATGCGAGGTCCACCATCCCCAGATCCATCAGCTCGTTGTGGATGTCGGCAGCAGTGTCCACAAGACCTTCGGTCCAGTGCTCCACGCTCTCCCTCAAGGTGTTCTGGACGGAGGCAGCATTCGCCAGCAGCTCCTCCTTGTCCTTGATCGCCTCCAACAAGCCCACCTCCCGCTCTGCAGCACCATCCAACGCCTGCGTCGAGTGGTCGGGCCAGTGCAGATCCGCCTTGGAGTCCTTGGCGGCGTCGAGCTCCTTGTCCCCTGTCGGCCGAGACGGACTCGCAGCTCGCCCAGCGTGTGGGCGTCCTTCTCGCGCTCACGCTTGAGCACGGCAAGCTCTTCGCCGCTCTTCTTGAGGGTGGCCTCCAGCTGTGCCACCTTCGCCTTCAGCTCTTCCTTGGCGGCCTCGGCGGCTACGGCAGCGTCCTTCGCTTCCTGAAGTGCCCAGCCAAGCAACTCCTCACGCGCGGCAAGGTCCTCCTTGTGGCTGTCCAGGTTGACCTTCTGCTGCGCCAACTCGCTTTCCTGCGCGGCGAGCTTCTCGGCAGCCAGCCGCTGCTCCTCATCGGCTGCGGCCTTCTCAAGGATGAAGGCCGTGGCGCTCTTCTGCGAAGCTGCGCGCTGGCCGTCCGCCACGTCGCGGAGGGCTTCTTTGTTGGCTACGGAGCTCCTCGGCGCGTTTCTCCATGTCCGCCCTCGCCGACAAAGGGGCTTCCGGTCTCTAGCTTGGCCTGGCAGCGCGGTAGAGCGACAACAACCTCTTCAAGAGCCGCTCCTCCTCGGACTCGCCACGCCGCTACTTGGCGGCCCACCAAGCGTCCCCCAGTGGAGGCGAGTAGCTCGCCGTCAAGGTCTCGACCTCGACCGGGCGCCACGAGCTCGGCTCGGGGGAGCTTGATGAAGACGCCTCGGCCTTCGTGTAGGCACTGGCTGGGGCTCCACGGAGCCTGACGCCGCGGCGGCAGCGGGGGAGTCGGCTGTCGGTGTAGCGCTTGCTGCTCCTGCGGCCTCAGGGCCGTCAGTACGACCATCCGACCCCTCGCCGGCCTCTAGGTCGGCAGCCTCGGTGGCCTCCTCGCCAACAGGATCGTCGGCGACGGCCTCTTCTTCCACGACGATGACCCCTTCTTCCTCGACGGCGGCCTCGTCGGTGTTGCCGCGCGTTTCCTCCTCGCCGGCGATTTCAACCTCCATCGGGTCTGCGTCAGACGAAGAAAGAGCAGTCAAGCAGATATCCAAAAAAGAGAAACAAAAGAAAAGCAAGCCCAAGGAGATTTTTCGTAAGGGAGTTACTCCTGCAACGGGATCCGCAGCCATGGCCTCGACCACTTTGGAGGGTCGCTGGCGCCGCCCCTTGCTGTGGTAGCCTCCCTTGCCGGAGTGGCCTCCTTGCCGGGTGGCCTCCCTTGTCGAGAGGGAGCTCCCTTGCCGGGGAGTCCTCCCTTGGCGGGCGTGGTGGCAGCGGGCAGGATCTCGAGGCGGCTTCGAGCCTCTCTGATGAGACTGCGCTCTGCCTGCACAAGCACACAACAAATATCAACAAAGAAGGGCACCCCGCACGCCCAATAGCAAGAAGAAAACTGCAGACTTACTCTGGGGGCTGTGCTGGGGGCTGCTCTGGGGAAGGGTTGCCGGGTCCGGCAAGGCGGTCTCGGACGCGGCCCCCGTCGCCACGGGAGAATCGTCCTCAACGACGACTGCCGAGATCTTGGCCCTCTTTCGCCTCTTCGGGCCAGCGTCCTGAAAAGGAAAGAGTCCGTAACGAAGCAAATCAGATTCAAGATGAAGCAATAAAATTGAAGACATACAAGCACAATCTCGAAAGCTTACTCTTCGCCTTCCTCCTCGGAGCTGAGCGCGGAGAAGTCAAACTCCGCCCGCCTCCGGTGCGATGAGGCGGGGAGTGGGTTTCTTGGCCGCGTGGCGGAGGCGCCGGCGGCTCGAGAAGATTCCGCCCGATTGTCGCTGCAGTTTAGGCGCTCCCTTGCAACCTCGCTTGCCGCGGTGGAGCGCGTCGAGCGGCGCTGCAGCTGTGGGCCGACCTGTCGCCCCGGCTCGTCTCCAGCCCTACGGAGACGCCTCCTCGGCGGAACCGGGGGCTCCACTGGTGGCAAGTCGCTTGGCGGTGGGGAAGAAGCGCCCTCGGCGGGTCCACTCGTCCCGGCCTCGAGCTCGACAAGCTCGTCCTAGCCGGCGACCTCCCTCGCTCAGAAGCTTGCCGCCTTCGCCGCGTCCGCCTCCTCCACGGTGAACCCGAAGGCTCCAGCTGGCAGCGCTGCTGCCGCCTCCTCCGCTCTGGTGGCGATCCACGCCATCTCCTGGTCGGTGGTGTCGCTGGTGAGCTCTCTTCTTCTTCGCCGGGCGCGGATCGGCACTTCTTGCAAATCATCGAAGAATTGCTGCATGACCTTGTCGGGGCTCGCCAGGTCGGGACGATCCGTGGGAGTCGCCTGATGTGGCATCATGGCGCTGGATGCGGTCGAAGCGCCGAAGTTGTTGCACAAAGGACGACCCTCGCTGCAACCTGAACCACTCTGGATGTTCGGGTCATTCTTGAACAGCTCGAGCAGCACTGAATCTAGCTCCATGACGGTGAAGTTCCAATTCAGGCCCGGGCGCAGCCTCATGATGTCCGGCCGCATTCTCGAACTCCCAAGCAGGCCTCCTCCTTTCCCTGCAAGGGAGATGGCGCGGCGAATGAAGTTCGCGCCAATCGCGCTAACAGTTAACCCGGCAAGCCTGAGGCGCAGAATTCGGGTAAAAGCTATCTTCAGCCTCGCATCCTCCGGCGCCAAGTTACTCCAATCCTTGCCGCGCGCAATTGGGGTTTGGCGCACGCCGGTGAAGGGCTGTGGGTCCTCTTCTACGACCCAGCACCAGTTGGCTCTCCACTCCTCCCACTTGTTCCGGAACTCCCCTCTAGGTAGGCCTCTTTCTTGCCGATCCTAGAGACCTGTGCTATCCCTCCGCAAGGGGCTCTCCTCTCTCGACGCTGGGAACAAAGAAATGGCGGAAGAGTGCCACGCTCGGTGGACTCCGACAAAGTTTTCGCACAAATGCGCGAAAACTGCCATGGTCAAGATGGCGTTGGGGGTGAAATCAAGGAGGCGGAGGCCAAAGGTGTTCATTATGTCGCAAAAGAACTCGGAATACGGCAGGCAAAGACCGCAATAGAAGAAAAGGGCGAAGAAAGGGTACCCTGTTGGGGCCAGATCAGCGGCGGAGGCGGGGAGCACCCTCGTGCGCGGATGCGCCCGAGTCTCCGTCGACCAGAAAAGATAGTAGACGCCCAAAGCAGCTCCTGCGGCGCCGAGCCTGTGGGGAAGATGGCTCGCCTTGCGCAGCGCCATGAAAGCCGCTGCGCCAAGCCGACTTGACGCCCTTCTCCTTATCGGCCTTCGGGGCCATGGCGAGGGGGCGGAGGAGGTCGACGGCGGTGAGTGTGCTTGTATGGCGAAGGCGGGCGCTGCTCTTCGCACCGGAGAAGACGAGGGGAGCGGCGGTGGTTTCTTGACAAGATAGCAATGGCAGGGGCGGTCGGCTGCCTCTGCTTCTCCGCTTATAAAGGGAGGAGGGGGCGGACGCTCCGCTTATATTAATAAAGAACCCCCACGACCGCGCCCACGATCTTCGCAGACGACGCCACGTCCGTGCGTGCCGTTAGTGGGGATTGTGGTGGGTCCGGGCGGGTTGCGGCGTGGTCGAGGCGCAGCGTCCGTCTGCATTCTGGGCCTGGCCCGACAAGCGCCGGCACCGTGTACAGCCCAGGCCCGGGCTCTGCCGGTGTACTAGAGTAGGGTACCCTAGTATCCGTGACTTGCACCTGGGACAGTTGCAAAGACCTCGCTGCAAGGTTTGCCTCGCCACCGCCAATCTCCTCCGTGGCTCCTTTGGAGCCATTCAAGAACAAAGTATTAGATTGAGAAGACAAGGTCCCGACAAGAGGAGCTTGTCGGGAAGGCCACTCCAGGCACGCAGAAGACAAGGCCCCGGCAAGAGGAGCTTGCCGGGAAGGCCCGGAGCGCGACAAGCCTCCGGGCGTGACAAGGATTCGGCCGCAGCAAGGCGCTTGCCGCGGCATGCAACTCCTCTCCGTCTCCGCTCCAGCTCACCCAGCAATGTGTCGCCATGGGACCGTTCCATGGGCGCGTGTCGAGCGGCTGTGCTGCCAGCGGAGAGCAGCGATAAGCGGCGCTGACAGGCTCGCCATCGTGGCGAGCGGAGGCGCACCTGACGGTCTCTCACTAATCGCTTTGTGCGACATAACGACGGGCATTTATTGCTTTTGTCCCTTGCCGTCGAGTTAGGTATTTTGCATCGTATAATCGCTCAAGTAGGTGTACCAACTCCTGTTTTACATTTGTACCCCGCCTATGTTGCCACCTGTCGGAGACCCTTGAGCATATAAAAGGAGGCCCGAGTGCAACGTGAGGAGGGGTTCGGTTTGCATCTTCGCAAGGTTCTGCCCATTCGACTGGCCTTAGACTAGATACACTCACGCTAGGTTTTGTAGCTCGCATTGCTCCCTAGCAAGAACACAATAGATCAAACAAGCAGCAGTAGGAGTTTTATCTCTCCGGAGAGCTCCGAAGCTGGGTAAACCACCCGCGTGCATCGCCTCGATCCGCTCTTCGTGCGACCTCCGCCCCCCTCCGAACCACAAAGGGGCCCGCTCCGCCGGCCCATAGGTGTCCGTGGGTACGATCAGCCTCCCCGACAGTGGTCCACTCCACGGATAGGTTCCGAGAAGCAACGCCTGAGTTGGGAAACGTGGAAGACATCATGGACTCTGGAAAGATGCGGAGGTAGTTCCAATTGGTAGGCAACTTCTCCTCGTTTGGCAAGAATGCGAAAGGGTCCAATGTAACGAGGAGCCAACTTGCCTTTGATACCGAATCGATGGGTTCCCTTCAAAGGAGTAACCCGAAGGTAAGCCTTCTCGCCAATTTCATAAGCCATAGGCTTATGCTTGCGGGTCATATTGACTCTTTTGACGAGATTGGGCTGTTTTCAATTTCTCACGAACAACGCGAACCTGCTCTTCTCGCTTCACGAATCATATCCGGCCAAAGAGTTGTCTCTCCCGGTTTCTCACCAGCTTAAGAGGCGTTCGACATTTTCGTCCATAAAGAATTTCGAAAGGAGCTTTGCCCAAGCTAGCTTGATAGCTATTGTTAGCGAACTCGGCGAATGGAAGGCATTTCTCCCAATTCATGCCGAAAGAGATGACAGAAGCTCGAAGCATATCCTCTAGGATTTGATTGACTCGTTCTACTTGACCACTTGATTGAGGATGAAATGCGGTGCTAAAAGAGAGACGAGTTCCCATAGCATTTTGAAAACTTTCCCAAAATCGAGAGGTGAAGAGACTTCCACGGTCTGAGTTAATCTCCAATGGAACACCATGAAGAGACACTATTCGAGAGATGTACAAATCAGCTAGCTGGCTAGCGGTTATACTCTCACGAACGGGTAGGAAGTGGGCTACTTTGGAAAGACGATCGACGACAACGAAGATAGCATTATTCCTCTCTTGGTCCTGGGAAATCCGTAATGAAATCCATACCGATTTTATCCCATTTCCATTCAGGAATTTCCAAAGGTTGAAGGGTACCAAGAGGCCGTTGATGCTCGCTTTAACTCGACGACGTGACGCTGCAATTAGCAATGTATTGAGCGATTTCTCTCTTCATCCTAGTCCACCAAAACCTCCGCGAGGGTCTTGATACATTTCAGTACTACCGGGATGAATGGTGAGAGGAGAGTCATGAGCTTCCTTAAGGATCGCTTGTCGTAGTTGTTGTTTCTTGGGAACCACCAAGCGGTTCTCAAAGAAGACAACACCTCGCTCATCTATGGAGAAACACTTAGCAGCTCCGCTAGCAATGTTCTCCTTGATCCGAGATATTCCTCTATCATACCCGAGCAGCTATGATTCGATCCGTAAGGTTAGATTTCGCCACCAGGGTTGAAAGGAATCCTCGATTAACACTGTGTAGTTTAAGCTTACGAAATTCCTCGTTGATATATGGTTGACTTTTTTGTTACATAAGATTGTTACAATAAAATTTGGGACTTAGTGCTTCAGCCATGACATTGGCTTTGCTCGTGTAAGATATTCCTAAGTCGTAATCGTAATCAACTCGACCCAACGTCTTTGCTCGAGATTCAAATCCGGTTGGGTGAAGATGTATTTCAGACTTTGGTGATCAGTAGATTTCGCAACGATTACCAAGAAGGTAATGTCGCCAGGTTTTGAGTGCATGAACCACCGCTGCAAGCTCTAGATCGTGTGGGATAATTATCCTCATGTGGACGAATCGTCGAGAAGCGTAGGCAATCACATGACGATCTTGCATGAGTATGCAACCTAGTCCTTGTCGCGAGGCGTCGCAATAGATAATAAAGTCCTTAGAAAAATCTGGTGGAACAAGTACGGGAGCAGATGTCAGGCGTCTTTTCAGTTCCTGAAAGCTGAACTCGCACTGTGGTGTCCATTCGAACTTCTTATCTTTCTTGAGGAGTTCGGTTAGAGGTTTAGCAACTTTAGAGAAATTCTCGACGAAGCGGCGGCAATAGCTCGCTAAACCGAGGAAACTCCGAACTTGCTTGACCGATTCAGGTGGAGTCCAGTCAAGGACGGCTTGAACTCACTCGGGATTGACAGCAATGCCCTTGCCAGAGATTACATGGCCTAGGTAGGTCACTTCTGGTAACCAGAATTCACACTTAGAGAATTTGGCATAAAGGCGGTGCTCTCGAAGTTTCATCAATACTAGCCTTAGATGTTCGGCATGTTCTTCCTCATTCTTGGAGTAGATGAGTATATCATCAAGGTATACCACGACGAATTTATCCAAGTACTCCATGAAGATTGAGTTCATTAACCGAGAGAAGGTGGCTGGAGCATTGGTTAATCTGAAGGACATGACGGTGTACTCGTATTGGCCATAACGAGTAACAAAGGTCATTTTAGGAATGTCCCCGTTCTTGATTTTGATTTGATGGTAACCCAACCTCAAATCCATCTTGGAAAAGACTGAGGACCCAGCGAGCTGATCATACAGATCGTTGATCCTGGGGAGCGGATACTTGTTCTTGATAGTGACCAAATTGATGTGTCGGTAATCCACAACCATCCGATCCGTACCATCCTTCTTCTTGACGAAGAGGACGGGGCAAGCCCATGGAGATGAACTAGGACGGATGAAACCCTTTTGCAAGGACTCATCGAGTTACTTCTTAAGTTCGGCTAGTTCTAGGGGTGACATCTTATAAGGTCTTCTAGAAATTGGGACGGTTCCGGGAACAAGATCTATCATGAACTCGACATCCCTGTCAGGTGGAATACCTGGCAGTTCTTCTGGAAAGACATCCGGAAAATCACGGACTACCGGAATATCTTCGAGGTCCGGAAGGGATTGGCATTTAAGGAGTAAGTGGCGCTTGGACACTCGGGTTAAAACATTAACCGCCTTGCCCAAGGATGAGTGAGTTGAATAGCTTCTAGTAGAGCAATCAATCTTAGCATAATGGGTCGACATCCAGCCCATACCCAAGATGATGTTTATGTCCGAGGACTTGAGAGCTATTAGAGAAGCAAGAAGGACTAACTCGTCGACAAGAATTTCATTCCATGACTTATTCTAGAGGTTTGCCATCTAGAACCGTGGGTCTGAATTTCCATGGAGGTGTGCATGTCACGTAATGTGGTGTTGTGTAATCGAGCATAGTTCTCGTAAATAAATGAATGAGATGCTCCAAAGATCAAAAGAACAGTTGCGGATGACAATTAACAAGGAGCGCACCGAGAACGACGTTGGGATCCTCATAGGTTTCCTCGGTGAAACATAGTTGACGTGGCCACGAAAGCAAAGGGCAGCTGGTTTAGCATGGAGCACCTTTCCCGCCTGGCTTACCACGGCCAATGCACTTTCCGATCCGATCTGGGTTGTTCTGGGGACACTCATGGATGTAGTGGCCCGTCTCTCCACACTTGAAGCAAGTTATCATATTGGGGCGTGGGGCAGCATTAGCAGCAGGGCCTCCATAAGTCTTGGGCGGAGCATATTCCTGGTTGGGGCGAGGCGCCTCAAAGGATGGCCTCGGGGAGAACCTGGGTGGCGAGGCCGGTATGTGGAATCCAAACCCGCGCTTCGGGATCCAGAGCCGGATGAAGATCCGTAGTCACGGATGTGCTTGCGTGAAGCCTCAAAGTCGACCGCCCAGCCAAAGACCGATAGCCTTATTGACTAACCCGGAAAAGAGGTGCACTCATGCAGACGAAGATCACGACGAAGCTCGGGCTAAGTCCCTTGCGGAACCTTGCTCGCTTCTTGGCGTCGGTAGAAACCTCTTCAGAGCATAACGTGCTAGATTCCCAAATTCACGGCTGTAGGCATCCACAGACAGCCTACCTTGGGTGAAATTGCGAAATTCCTCCTTTTCCGATCCATGAGACCTTCTGGGATGTGATGCTCACGGAAAGCGGCACTAAATTCAGCCCAAGTAGTAATTTGTCCAACCGGACGCATGGCCTCATAATTCTCCCACCAAAGGCTAGCAGGGCCTTCGAGATGATAAGCGGCAAACGTAACCTTATCAGCTTCAGCCACGTTAGCAGAACGCAGCTTGTGGTTGATGCTGCGAAGCCAATCATCCGCGTCGAGAGGCTCAACGGAATATTTGAACTTCGGTGGATACAGCTTGACGAAGTCAATGTGTGAAACCAAATCATTTCCTGGCTGGCGTGCGGTGTTTTGCTCAATCCGTTCCAAAGAAAGCGATTGGTCTCACGCTTATTGCATTCTCGCTTCCAAAGATAACCTCGGCCAAAGATGGCGGTTGAGGCAGATTTGCATTTCCAGCCGCGCTATTTCTGCCTGCCCGGAGCGGCAGGATTGTTATGGTGTTGACCATCCTATGAAACATAACTATGTTTTAAACCTGGATGGCAGAATTTAGCAAGAAAGTGCGGAATGTAATGGATAACACAGAATGCAGAGATGTTCATCAGTATGACATGGTAATATAAAACTGCCATATATATACCAACGGTCATACACACCATACATAGTTTAGTACAAGCCCGACGGAGTACAACTATAGTGAAAGGCGTTACATCTCATCGGAAGCATTCCAAACCCCTATACATTATTTTTCTACACTTCCGGAATGATACACACCAAGTCATATCCCACAAGTCACGCAGACGGTGGAAATACAACTATTACAACACTAGGGATACTACTACTACTCGCATAACTCCGTAGTAGTCCTCATAGAAGTCACCACCCAAGCTCGAAGTGGAACATGATCATCCGGAAAGCAGACGATCATGTGGAGCTTATGGACCAAAGGGCTCGGATGTGGACGTGGTCCAACAAACGGCGGCAGACGAGGTCCACGAGGAGGAGTGATGCCTCCTACCTCACGCCACTCCATAAAGTCTGGCAGACCAGCCCGCACTGGGTACAAGTCCCTCATGTCCATGTATCCGGCTTGCACGGCAGGTGCAAACCGAGTCAGACTAGCCTAGTGATCAGCACGGGCATTAAAGAGCTCCATACGCAAGGCCCGGTTTTCACGGTCCTTGTCTTCCAAAGATCTCCGTGGTGGTGCGAAGAAGTGAGTCCTCATGGGATGCATCGCTGTACATACCTCAAGGTAACCATGCGCCCCTGTGGAGGGATGCCGCATATAGCGGAAATCGGTGTTGCACAAAGCAAGGCAGTTCTGGCTCGAATAATAGTCATCATTGAATAGGCTGCATCTTGCACGGACATCCCAATAGTGATCCCAAGTCCATAAGAACAAAGTGGAGCGGTTCAAGAGTTCGGATAAGATGGATAAATCCTGACCGTGCACAGATATTGGCTTTGATTAAAATCCCTAAACTGCTCCTCGACGGTATATTCAGGATACCATCGGTAATCGGTCTCGACCATCACCCGAACCAACATTGCCGTGTGACCACACACATCAATGCAACGGGTCAGACGAACCACTTGGTTCTGGGGACGGGTGGCCATCTGAAAGCACAGCCACAATGCAAAGACATTAGAATTTCTAGGGAAAATCGGGCAGCATAACATCTGTAAATGCTCAAAAAAACAGATTTGGGACATTCATAATCAGATTGCAAAGCCACAAAACAACATCATATCAAGGTTCTGGTTCAACTGGTAGCATACCAAAAATAATAGAAACTGAAATGAGGATGTAACCAACCATCCTATAAGTTACTACGGATTAGTAGCACGTGAACCTGATAGAGAGAAGAGAGCCTAGTCCTATGCCCACGTAGAATGAGAAGAGGATGACTCAGATCAGAGGGCATAAGGTAAAGGAGTAAAAAGAGCCTTACCTTCCCTCCCACAATCAATTCCCCTACATATAACTAAAGCATTTCTAGACTCAACATCGACCAGTTTGGCTTAGCGAACCTACAGCAGCCCCGCTCGATGCCAACGCTGTCAGACCCCGATTCCAAATCATATTGACCTAGCCAAGAACACCTCATATCACTTTGCAGCCTCACGCACGGTATTCCCACGGTGTCGCCTTACCATGGCCCGGACCGCTTATGCGTCTTTTGGCTCACGATATGACAAAGTGTCGCTAGCATCCATATGATAAAGAACCCGGGCCGACATGGCTAGTCGTGAACCCAAAGCGGCGCTAACCTATGGGGACAGGCATACATGAATCACATCGAGCATGTCGGTCATCAACGATAGATTCGGGCTGTAGCACTGGCTAACAGGACTCCGTGAACCGGGCTGTAGCAGGCTAAGGCAGGACTCAATAATACCGCGACATTTCCCGAAGGGATGTATATAGGAATGAAGTGAAACACATGCCGCCAGTCAAGTGTCCAAGCAGTAGTGCTGGGCTAGCGAGGACTCGTGAACCGGCTGAAGCGGACTACTATCGCCGGAAGCACGAGACTACATTTCCCCATATGAGAGGCTGCCAAGGATAAACAACTAGTTTGTCGGATCCCACTCATACCAAGCATTTCAATCATACACTTAATATGCCCGATATGAGTAAATACAACAAGGCATCATAACAAAAACTCTACAACTCAAAGTACTTTATTTAGAGGGCTCCGAGGAGCCATACATAACATATCCATACAGGTAGGGGTCGCATGACCCAACACTCAAGTCATACAACATACAAGCACATGCGGAAGAAAACTAGTCTGAGTACAGACTTCAAAAAGAAAGAAAGCTTGTTGAAGCCTTTCTATCTACAGTGGCCCTTCACAAGCCTTGGATCACCACCTGGGTGGCTAGTTCACTCGTCGATGTCAAGGTCTACATAGAACCCATCGGAAGGGGCAAGTGTTGTCGCCCCAAAAACATTAATTAAGCAAACATGAGTACGGAGGTACTCAAGAAGTCTTACCACGTAATCCTATCATACATGCACATTCTCAAGAAGGTGGTGGAGTTAATTGCAGCAAGCCAGCTCGACTCTTGGCTAAGCTTATCCCACGTGACACCACTTGAAAAGCATTTGTCGCACACGAGTCCACTAATCACCATCACAATACTCCACCGTGGATCCTCTCTCGTCATCCCACGAGAGGGCCATCCGCGGTACTCACACTTATCTTGAGGCTTTTAATAGTATCCATTTACTTGTCTATGAACTGATATAGGTAACCCAGAAGTCCTTCTCCGTGGACACGACTATTCGAATAGATCATATTAACCCTGCAGGGGTGTACTTCTTCACACACGCTCTCACCACTTACCGCCATTTACACGACATGTACTCGGCAACCTTCAAGCGGAAGCCCAACGTGGGTGTCGGCCACAGCCTACCTAAACACACAAGTCCCAAGTCCAGGTTTATCGCCTATTCGAGTTCCATCCGCAGGGAGTCCGGCCGAGGTTTCCCATACAGCCCCGAACGATGTGTACAGGGTTCCCGAGACACCAAACGGGCGAATCGGTACACCGGGCCGCAGCTCTTGGTGGAGTGGGTTGGGGTCGGGGCGGCCGGAATCGGTGTCGGCGACGACCTAGGCGGCCGCCGGAGTTCGGCCGAAGGCGAACTCGAGGCTAGAGGAGTCGGTGAGGTGCGGGGAGTGCATAGTTAGACCCTATGCGACGTGCTGAGTGTGATGGACACCAAGAGGTGGCCGGAGGGTGACCGGGAGCACGTCGGCGACGAGCTCCGCGGCGGCGGGTGCGGTTGATCTTCGTTCAGTCGCTACACAACTCGAGAGCGAGATAGATGGGCTCACGGGCAGCTCGGAGAAACTCTCATTGCGGTCGGGGACGGGCCGGAGCGACGAGGGCGTTGAAGGGGATCTCCGGCGACGGTGGACTCGGGCGAAGTCGGTGCGGTCGACTCGGGCTACTCGAGCACGCTGGGCTCAGCTAGCTCGACGTAGTTAGGGGGCGGAGCTCCTGGACACGGTGAGGAGGAGCACGGACGGCGGGAGCACGCCTATGGCGACAGGCGGGCGGCGGTGGCGTCGGCCATGGCAGGGGAGCGCGAGAGAGAGAAGCCGGGGAGGAGCGGAGGTGTCCGAGGGGTTCGGGGGAGAGAGGGGGAGCGATCCTCGTCGACAGCTGGAGGAGGGGAGCGGTGAGGCGGCGACCAGGTGCGTGGCACCCATGCGGTGCTCGCCGCCGAGCACCTGGCTGCCTGCTCGTTGAGCCAAGCAGCTACTGTTGCCGGGCTGGGCCGGGCAGCGAGTGGGCCGTTAGTAGGCGCCAGTAAGGTTTCAATCCTGTTTTCTTTTTCTATTTTTCTCAGAACTTTGTGGAGTTTTTTTAAAATACCAAAACAGTTTCAAAAATCACCAAACTGTTCTGGTCCATTGTTGGAATATTTCCAACATGAAACATTTTAGTTTGGCAATATTTGGGCATTTGAAATATTTTATATAATTTGAAATGCTCAAAATCAAATACTTATGATTTAATTCAAAGACCTTTGGATGACCTAGAAAATGGTGCACCACTTTTGGCAGAGGCTCAACCAAAGCAAAGATGATGAACATTTTGAAGGGCATTTCAAGTTCATTGAAATAATTTTTAGTAAACCCTAGTTGAATTAAAAGAGGTTCTGGGGGTTTCCTGTCTTCCCCATTTCAAATTCAAATGAAATTTAAACATGATGCACACACTAATGCATGGTCTAACTGGGATGTGACAGCTACTTCCTCAAGAGCAAGCATACGCTAATCATGGATCGCAGGAGGTGCAAGTCGCCGCGGCGAGCAGCTGCCCGGGAGGAGGGTGCAGGGGGCTGCCGGAGAGGGGCAGAGATCCGACATCACCACCGCGGCGTTCAGAGCAAGGCGTTCTCAGGAGGTAGGCCCTCTGCTGGGGAGGCGCCTCAGGGCCTTCCCCAGGCAGAGGACCCATGGTCGTCGGGGGAACCGCTGGCGACCGCTCTACCCCATCGGCGCGCCCCTGGTTTCCGTCGTCGTTGATGGCACTAGAGTGTGGCGCAATGGGCCCTCGTCTGGCGATATGAAGCAAGGCCGGTACTGTGAAGAAGGCCCAAAGGCTCGTGAAGTTTCGCCGCCCGTGACACTCTCACGTAATAATGAGTGGGCTGTACACGCCCGGAGTCTCAGGGTGCCGGCCTCAGCCTTGGGGCTCCTCTCCCACGCCCAGTGGCAGCACTTAGCTCCGCTACCGTGAGAATACGTCCAAGACTAGACTAGGTGCCGGACGCGGCTTTTCTTCTGCTATCTTCGCCTTTCCATTTGGTTGTCGCTTTCCCCCGCTAGATTTAAGTTGGATTCGAATTTGAGATTTGCGTGTGTTCGGGGAAGAGGTGCTTAGTCTCATTCGAGCAAATCTTTCGCGTTTCGGTTGCCACTCCGCCTCAGCTGCCTCCCTTATGAAGCCGGGCTAGGCCTAGCTTATGCAAGAGCCCAGCCTGCTGCCGCCGCGTCCTCTCCGGAGGGTTTTTACTGCAGATCCTACGGATTGTTGGAAATATGCCCTAGAGGCAATAATAAAAGGATTATTATTATATTTCCTTGTTCATGATAATTGTCTTTCATTCATTCTATAATTGTATTATCCGGAAATCGTAATACACGTGTGAATACATAGACCACAATATGTCCCTAGTGAGCCTCTAGTTGACTAGCTCGTTGATCAATAGATAGTCATGGTTTCCTGACTATGGACATTGGATGTCAATGATAACGGGATCACATCATTAGGAGAATGATGTGATGGACAAGACCCAATCGTAAGCATATCACAAGATCGTAGTTCGCTTTTGCTAGAGCTTTTCCAATGTCAAGTATCTCTTCCTTAGACCATGAGATCGTGTAACTCCCGGATACGTAGGGAGTGCTTTGGGTGTACCAAACGTCACAATGTAACTTGGTGACTATAAAGGTGCATTAAGGTGTATCTCCAAAAGTGTCTGCTGGGTTGACACGGATCGAGATCGATTTGTCACTCCGTATGACGGAGAGGTATCACTGGGCCCACTCGATAGTGCATCATCATAATGAGCTCAAAGTGACCAAGTGTTTGTTCACGGGATCATGCATACGGTACGAGTAAAGTGACTTGCCGGCAACGAGATTGAACGAGGTATTGGGATACAGACGATCGAATCTCGGGCAAGTAACATACCGATTGACAAAGGAAATTGTATACGGGGTTGTTTGAATCCTCGACATCGTGGTTCATCCGATGAGATCATCGAGGAGCATGTAGGAGCCAACATGGGTATCCAGATCCCGCTGTTGGTTATTGCCCGAGAGCCGTCTCGGTCATGTCTACGTGTCTCCCGAACCCGTAGGGTCTACACACTTAAGGTCCGGTGACGCTAGGGTTGTATGAATATGAGTATGCAGTAAACCGAATGTTGTTCGGAGTCCCGGATGAGATCCCGGACATCACGAGGAGTTCCGGAATGGCCCGGAGGTAAAGAATTATATATAGGAAGTGTTGTTTCGGCCATCGGGAAAGTTTCGGGGTCACCCGGTATTGTACCGGGACCACTGGAAAGGTCCCGGGGGTCCACCGGGTGGGGCCACACATCCCGGAGGGCCCCATGGGCTGAAGTGGGGAGGGGAACCAGCCCATAGTGGGCTGGTGCGCCCCCCTTGGCCCACCCCCTGCGCCTAGGGTTGAAACCCTAGGGTGGGGGCCCACTTGCCTTGGGGGCACTCCACCCTTGGCCGCCGCCCCTTGGGAGATTAGATCTCCAGGCCGGGCGCTTCGGGGCCTATATAAAGGGAGGGGGAGGCAGCCGCACTCAAGTTCGCGCATCCTCCCCTCGCTACACCTCTTCCTCCTCCGCCACGAGCTTGGCGAAGCCGCCGGAGTATCGCTGCTCCACCACCACCACGCCAAGGCGTGCTGCTGGAGCCATCTTCTTCAACCTCTCCTTTCCCCTTGCTGGATCAAGAAGGAGGAGACGCCATCCGCTCTGTACGCAGTGTTGAACGCGGAGGTGCCGTCCGCTCGGCACTCGGTCATCGGGTGATTTGGATCACGGCGAGTACGACTCCACCATCCACGTTCTAGTGAACGCTTCAAGACGCGATCTACAAGTGGTATGTAGATGCAATCTCTCTCCCATGACTCGTTGCTTAGATGAACTCATAGATGGATCTTGGTGAAACCGTAGGAAAAATTTAATTTTCTGCAACGCTCCCCAACAAAGTGGCATCATGAGCTAGGTCTATGCGTAGTTCTCTATTGCACGAGTAGAACACAATTTTGTTGTGGGCATAGATCTTGTCAACTTGCTTGCCGCTACTAGTCTTATCTTGCTTCAGCGGTATTGTGGGATGAAGCGGCTGGACCAACCTTACACGTGACGCTTACGTGAGACCGGTTCCACCGATCGACATGCACTAGTTGCATAAGGTGGTGGCGGGTGTCTGCCTCTCCCACTTTAGTTGGAGCGGATTCGATGAAAAGGGTCCTTATGAAGGGTAAATAGAAGTTGACAAAATCACGTTGTGGTTATTCAGAGGTAAGAAAACGTTCTTGCTAGAACCCAATTGCAGCCACGGAAAAGATGCAACAACAATTAGAGGACGCCTAACTTGTTTTTGCAGCAATTGTCATGTGATGTGATATGGCCAGAAGTTGTGATGAATGATGAATGATATATTGTGATGTATGAGATCATGTTCTTGTAATAGGAATCACGACTTGCATGTCGATGAGTATGACAACCGGCAGGAGCCATAGGAGTTGTCTTATTTTGTATGACCTGCGTGTCATTGAAGAACGCCATGTAAATTACTTTACTTTATTGCTAAACGCGTTAGCCATAGAAGTAGAAGTAGTCATTGGCGTGACAACTTCATGAAGACACAATGATGGAGATCATGATGATGGAGATCATGGTGTCATGCGGTGACAAGATGATCATGGAGCCTCAAGATGAAGATCAAAGTAGCTATTTGATATTGGCATTATAATGTCACTAGTTTATATTTACATGTGATGTTTATTATTTTTATGAATCTTGTTTACTTAGAATGACGGTTGTTATTAAGATGATTCCTTATAATATTTTCAAGAAAGTGTTCCCCTAATCGTGCACCGTTGCTATAAAGTTCGCTGCTTCAAGCACCACGTGATGATCGGGTGTGATAGATCCTTACGCTCACATACAACGGTGTAAGACAGTTTTACACATGCATAAACACTTAGGGTTAACTTGACGAGCCTAGCATGTACAGACATGGCCTCGGAACACAAGAGACCGAAAGGTCGAACATGAGTCGTATGGAAGATACGATCAACATGGAGATGTTCACCGATGATGAGTAGTCCGTCTCACGTGATGCTCGGACATGGCCTAGTCGACTCGGATCGTGTAACACTTAGATGACTAGAGGGATGTCTAATCTGAGTGGGAGTTCATTAAAATAATTTGATTAGATGAACTTAATTATCATGAACTTAGTATAAAACCTTTGCAAATATGTCTTGTAGATCAAATGGCCAACGCTCATGTCAACATGAACTTCAACGCTGCTCCTAGAGAAAACCAAGCTAAAAGATGATGGCAGCAACTATACGGACTGGGTCCTAACCCGAGAATCATCCTCATAGCTGCCAGAAACAATATGTCCTAGAAGGACCGCTTAGGTGATGCACCTGTCTCTGAGAACCAAGACATTATGAATGCTTGGCGCCTCGTCTTGATGATTACTCCCTCGCTCAAAGTGCGGCACGCCATACCTTAGAACCGGGCTCCAAAAGCGTTTTGAGCAACACGGAGCATATGAGATGTTCGAGGAGCCGAAAATGGTTTTCCAAGCTCATGCACGGGTCGAGAGATATGAAGTCCCCGACAAATTCTATAGTTGTAAGATGGAGGAAAACAGTTCTGTCAGTGAGCACATACTCAAAATGTCTGGGTTGCACAACCACCTGTCCTAGCTGGACATTAACCTCCGGACGAGGCGGTCATTGACAGAATCCTTCAACGCTTCCCACCAAGCTACAAGAGCTTTGTGATGAACTACAATATGCAGGGGATGGTGAAGACCATTCCCAAAGTATTTTCAATGCTGAAGTCAGCAGAAGTTGAAATCAAGAAAGAACATCAAGTGTTGATGGTCAATAAAACAACTAAGTTCAAAAAGGGCAAGGGTAAGAAGAACTTCAAGAAGGACGGCAAGGATGTTGCAGCCGCCCGGTAAGCAAGTTACCGAAGAAGTCAAAGAATGGACCCAAGCCCGAGATGAGTGCTTTTTATTGCAAAGGGAAGGGTCATCGAAGCGGAACTGCCCCAAATACTTAGCGCATAAGAAGGCCGCAACACTAAAGGTATATTTGATATACATGTAATTGATGTGTACCTTACCAGTACTCCTAGTAACTCCTGGGTATTTGATACCGGTGCCGTTGCTCATATATGTAACTCACAACAGGAGCTGTGGAATAAACGGAGACTGGCAAAGGACGAGGTGACGATGCACGTCGGGAATGGTTCCAAGGTCGATGTGATCGCCGTCGGCACGCTGCCTCTACATTTACCTTCGGGATTAGTTTTAAACCTCAATAATTGTTATTTGGTGCCAAGTTTGAGCATGAACATTGTATCGTGATCTCGCTTAATGCGAGATGGCTACTCATTTAAATCCGAGAATAATGGTTGTTCTATTTATATGAGAGATATGTTTTATGGTCATGCTCGATGGTCAATGGTTTATTCTTAATGAATCTCGAACGTAATATTACACATATTCATAGTGTGAATACCAAAAGATGTAAAGTTGATAACGATAGTCCCACATACTTGTATACTGCCGCTTGGTCACATTGGTGTCAAGCGCATGAAGAAGCTCCATTCGATGGACTTTTAGAGTCACTCGATTATGAATCATTTGACACATGCGAACCATGCCTTATGGGCAAAATGACCAAGACTCCGCTTTCCTAACAATGGAGCGAAAGCAACCAACTTATTGGAAATCATGCATACCGATGTGTGCGGTCCAATGAGCATTGAGGCTCATGGAGGATATCAAGTTATGTTCTCACTCTCATAGACGACTTAAGTAGATATGGGTATGTCTACTTGATGAAACACAAGTCTGAGACCTTTGAAAAGTTCAAGGAATTTCAGAATGAGGTAGAGAATCAACGTGACCGAAAAATAAAGTTCTTACAATCAGATCATGGAGGAGAATATTTAAGTCACGATTTTGGTACACACTTAAGGAAATGTGGAATCGTTTCACAACTCACGCCGCCTGGAACACCTCAGCGTAATGGTTGTGCCCGAACGTCGTAATCGCACTCTATTGGATATGGTGCAATCTATCATGTCTCTTACAGATTTACCGCTATCATTTTGGGGATACGCTCTAGAGACAGCTACATTCACTTTAAATAGGGCACCGTCTAAATCCGTTGAGACGACACCGTATGAATTATGGTTTGGGAAGAAACCTAAGCCGCTGCTTCTAAAAGTTTGGGGATGCGATGCTTATGTCAAGAAACTTCAACCTGAAAAGCTCGAACTCAAATCGGAAAATGCGTCTTCATAGGATACCCTAAGGAAACCATTGGGTATACCTTCTACCTTAGATCCGAAGGCAAGATCTTTGTTGCCAGAACGGATCCTTTCGGAAAAAGAGTTTCTCTCGAAAGGAGTAAGTGGGAGGAAAGTAGAACTCGATGAAGTACTACCTCTTGAACCGGAAAGTAGTGCAGCTCAGAAAATGTTCCTGTGGTGCCTACACCAACCGGAGAGGAAATTAATGATGATGATCAAGGTACTTCGGATCAAGTTGCTACCGAACTTCGTAGGTCCACTAGGACACGCTTTCGCACTGCAGTGGTACGGCAACCCTGTCCCGGAAATCATGTTGTTAGACAACGGTGAACCTTCAACTATGAAGAAGCGATGGCGGCCCAGATTCCAACAAATGGCTTGAAGCCATGCAATCCGAGATAGGATCCATGTATGAAAACAAAGTATGGACTTTGACAGACTTGCCCGATGATCGGCGCAGCCGATAGAAAACAAATGGATCTTTAAGAAGAAGACGAACGCGGATGGTAATGTCACCATCTATAAAGCTCGACTTGTCGCTAAGGGTTATCGGCAAGTTCAAGGGATTGACTACGATGAGACTTTCTCTCCGTGAGCGAAGCTTAAGTCCGTCCGAATCATGTTAGCAATTGCCGCATACTATGATTATGAGATATGGCGGATGGACGCCAAAACAGCGTTCCTTAACGGTTATCTTAAGGAAGAGTTGTATATGATGCAGCCGGAAGGTTTTGTCGACCCTAAGAATGCTAACAAGGTATCCAAGCTCCAAATGATCCATTTATGGGATGGTGCAAGCATCTCGGAGTTGGAACATTCGCTTTGGACGAGATGATCAAAGCGTTTGGGTTTATGCAGACTTATGGAGAAGCATGCTACAAGAAAGTGAGTGGGAGCTCTGTAGCATTTCTCATATTATATGTAGATGACATACTTTTGATGGGAAATGATATAGAACTCTTGGACAGCATTAAGGCCTACTTGAATAAAAAGTTTTTCAATGAAGGACCTTGGAGAAGTTGCTTATATATTAGGCATCAAGATCTATAGAGATAGATCGAGACGCCTCATAGGTCTTTCACAAAGCACATACCTTGATAAGATTTTGAAGAAGTTCAAAATGGATCAGTCCAAGAAAGGGTTCTTGCCTGTCTTTGCAAGGTGTGAGATTGAGCTCGGCTCAATGCCCGACCACGGCAAAAGATAAAGAAGAGATGAGCGTCATCCCTATGCCTCAGCCATAGGATCTATTATGTATGCCATGCTGTGTACTGCACCTGATGTAAACCTTGCCGTAAGTTTGGTAGGAAGGTACCAAAGTAATCCCGGCAAGGAACACTAGACAGCGGTCAAGAATATCCTGAAGTACCTGAAAAGGACAAAGGACATGTTTCTCGTTTATGGAGGTGACGAAGAGCTCGACGTAAAGGGTTACATCGACACTAGCTTCGACACAGATCTGGATGACTCTAAGTCACAAACCGGATACGTGTATATGTTGAATGGTGGAGCAGTAAGCTGGTGCAGCTGCAAGCAGAGCGTCGTGGCGGGATCTACATGTGAAGCGGAGTACATGGCAGCCTCGGAGGCAGCGCATGAAGCAATTTGGGTGAAGGAGTTCATCACCGACCTAGGAGTCATACCCAATGCGTCGGGGCCGATCAAACTCTTCTGTGACAACACCGAGCTATTGCACTTGCCAAGGAGCCTGTGTTTCACAAGAAGACCAGGCACATCAAGCGTCGCTTCAACTCCATCCGTGAAAATGTTCAAGACGGAGACATAGAAATTTGCAAAGTGCATACGGATCTGAATGTCGCAGATCCGCTGACTAAACCTCTTCCATGGGCAAAACATGATCAACACCGTAACTTTATGGGTGTTCGATTCATCATAATGTAACTAGATTATTGACTCTAGTGCAAGTGGGAGACTGTTGGAAATATGCCCTAGAGGCAATAATAAAAGGATTATTATTATATTTCCTTGTTCATGATAATTGTCTTTTATTCATGCTATAATTGTATTATCCGGAAATCATAATACACGTGTGAATACATAGACCACAATATGTCCCTAGTGAGCCTCTAGTTGACTAGCTCGTTGATCAATAGATAGTCATGGTTTCCTGACTATGGACATTGGATGTCAATGATAACGGGATCACTTCATTAGGAGAATGATGTGATGGACAAGACCCAATCGTAAGCATAGCACAAGATCGTGTAGTTCGTTTTGCTATAGCTTTTCCACTGTCAAGTATCTCTTCCTTAGACCATGAGATCGTGTAACTCCTGGATACCGTAGGAGTGCTTTGGCTGTACCAAACGTCACAACGTAACTGGGTGACTATAAAGGTGCATTACAGGTATCTCCAAAAGTGTCTGTTGGGTTGACACGGATCGAGATCGATTTGTCACTCCGTATGACGGAGAGGTATCACTGGGCCCACTCGGTAGTGCATCATCATAATGAGCTCAAAGTGACCAAGTGTTTAGTCACGGGATCATGCATTACGGTACGAGTAAAGTGACTTGCCGGCAATGAGATTGAACGAGGTATTGGGATACCGACGACCGAATCTCGGGCAAGTAACATACCGATTGACAAAGGGAATTGTATACAGGGTTGTTTAATCCTCGACATCGTGGTTCATCCGATGAGATCATCGAGGAGCATGTAGGAGCCAACATGGGTATCCAGATCCCGCTGTTGGTTATTGCCCGAGAGCCGTCTCGGTCATGTCTACGTGTCTCCCGAACCCGTAGGGTCTACACACTTAAGGTTCGGTGACGCTAGGGTTGTATGAATATGAGTATGCAGTAAACCGAATGTTGTTCGGAGTCCCGGATGAGAACCCGGACGTCACGAGGAGTTCCGGAATGGTCCAGAGGTAAAGAATTATATATAGGAAGTGTTGTTTCGGCCATCGGGAAAGTTTCGGGGTCACCCGGTATTGTACCGGGACCACCGGAAAGGTCCCGGGGGTCCATCGGGTGGGGCCACCCATCCCGGAGGGCCCCATGGGCTGAAGTGGGGAGGGGAACCAGCCCATAGTGGGCGGGTGCACCCCCCTAGGCCCACCCCCTGCGCCTAGGGTTGAAACCCTAGGGTGGGGGGGGGGGCGCCCCACTTGCCTTGGGGGGCACTCCACCCCCCTTGGCCGCCGCCCCCCTTGGGAGATTGGATCTCCAGGCCGGGCGCCCCTGGGGCCTATATAAGGGAGGAGGGGCAGCCGCACCAAGTTCTCGTGCCTCCCTCCCCTGCTACACCTCTTCCTCCTCCGTCACGAAGCTTGGCGAAGCCTGCCGAATCTTGCTGCTCCACCCCCACCACGTCGTCGTGCTGCTGCTGGAGCCATCTTCTTCAACGTCTCCTTTCCCCTTGCTGGATCAAGAAGGAGGAGACGTCATCCGCTCCGTACGTGTGTTGAACGTGGAGGTGCCGTCCGTTCGGCACTCGGTCATCGGTGATTTGAATCACGGTGAGTACGACTCCACCATCCACGTTCTAGATGTTGGGGCCACAGGATCTACAAGTGGTATGTAGATGCAATCTCTCTCCCATGACTAGTTGCTTAGATGAACTCATAGATGGATCTTGGTGAAACCGTAGGAAAATTTTTAATTTTCTGCAACGTTCCCCAACACGGATTCGATCAGGAGACACTCGGGTCACCGCAGCCTCCCACAGGCTATCTCAGGGCTCGTACGAAACAAAGGTAAATCAGCCAACCAACACGTCAGCCACAACCACTTGGCGGCGGGCGTATGGGCGATGTAACACCTGCTAATACGATGAACACAAGTTTTACATGAGGGGCTCCCCCTCCCAAAATGCTCTCACATCCATCAGGCCAAAACCTAAGTTCTATTCATGCAGGGTAATGGAACAGTGACAATACATAATCAGTCGGATAAATCCCCCAATGCGTCCTCAGGAGCACCTCCCGAGCCATTGTTGGCGTCGCTGGCCTCACCGTCACTGTCTGCGTGGCCATCGGCAACGTCAGGGCCGTTCACCATGCCGCCCTCATCGGCAGCCACGATCACGCCGTCGTTGACAGAAGCAAAGGCCCTGACGAGAGCATCCACATTGTCTTCCACCCAATGCGTCAGGTCGCCCCGGACGGCCTGGGGAACTGGGGCGATGGCTGCGTCAAAGTCGAAGTGGGGGTCCATGTTCGAGATGACCAAGAACGAGAAAAGGCGCGCCGAAGCAGCGCGCGGCTCCTCTCCTCCACCAATCTATTGGCCCTGACCGACCGCGCCTCCAGCCGCGCCACCACGACGGTGAAGAACTGAATGTTGCCGGCGTAATTAACCGTGTGCGGCTCACCAACAGCCGCCTCGCAGATGTTACCCAAGGCTGTGTTGGCTCTTTCCCAGAGCGTAGTGAGCATGGGGCCGTGCTGATGCTCCAGGATTCACCGCTGACGCATCTCGTCCGCATTCTGGCGCGCGACAGCCTCGGCCTCCTCCACCTGTTGGCGAAGAAGGAGCACCTCGGCCCGAGAGGTGGTTGACTCCCCCTGCGCCACCTCGAGGGCGGCCCGAAGAGCATCGGCCCGCCGCGTCGCCTCCTCCAGCTTGGCCCTCAAGGCAGCAGTCCTGCCTTCAGCCTCGGTCCTGATCAACCCCAGCCTCGCCTCAAACTCGCGCTCGAGGTTCAAGCGCGCCGTCGCCACTCGGCGTCCGACCTCCTCCAAGACGCGGGCTTCCCGTGCAGCGACCTAATCCTCCGCCCGCGTCACCAAGCGCTCCCTCGTCTCCAAGCGCTTGTACTCGCGCGCGCGTTCGGCGGCTTCAAGCATCAACGCCTCCTCACGCTTCTGGAGCTCCGCCGGGTCGCCGGAGGCCACCTTCATCGACGCGAGGGCTGCCTCGCGCAGCTCCACTTGCTCCTCTAGTGAGTGGCACCAGGCCAGGAGTTCCCGTGCCCGCTCCTCCGCCGCCTCTCGCCGCCTGTTACCTTCCCGGGCCTCCTTGACAGCCCGAGAACAGGCCTTCCGAGAGGCTGCCAGCGACGCCTTGGCCTCTTCATCATCAAGATCGCGCTGGTGGCGCGCAAGGGCGACAACGCCCTCCAGCTCACGCCTCTCTGCGGCCAGGCGCAGGCCCTCGGCCTCAAGGCGCGCGTCTTCGTCAGCGAGCTCTTCACCAGGAAGGCTCACCGTGTTAGCCGCCCTTCGAAGAAATCCTTGGCGAAGGGAGCCACGGATCAGCATTCCCCCTCCGGGCAGGGGGCTGGGGGCTGGCACCCTCGTGACGGCCAGGCACGCCGCGCCAGAAGCCCGGCCTCGAGCCAGCCCACCCCCAGACGAAGAGCGCAGGAGGCGCCTCAGCCAATTGCCGTCCACGACCAGGCGAGAAGCCCACGGCAGGCTAGCTATGCCACGAGAAGGCTCGCGAAGAAGGGTCGCGAGGCGCGCAGGGCCTCGATGCGCCTCGGGGCCAGTTCGCCTCCCGGTCGCCCTCACCACAAGGGCTCCACCGCCGAGCGCTCAAGGACGGGAAAGAGGGCGAAGCCAAGGGGGACGGCTCTTCACCCATCTCCGTGAGCTCGGCAGGAAGGGGTCTGCAGGGCAAGGATCAGTACAAGCAGCAGGAGGATCAGGAGCTGGAGAAGGAAAAGGCTTACTCATCGGGCCATGGCACTTCTCGCGCTTCAAAGAAGCGACAAGGGTAATCATCGCTCAGGGCCTCCCTCCTCTTCCGGAGGGCCTCGAAGTCCACGCGAAAGCGACCCAAGATTTGAGCGCAGGGGTCAGCCTGCGACGAGGGAGAAGCACCAACTGACGCACACTGTTGGTCGCCTCACCAAGAGAAGCGGCTGGGGCCTCGGGAGCCTCAGCCGCAAGCGCTGCGGGCGGCTGCCTGCCGCCCTCAGCCACGGCGGCGTGGGCCTCGGGAGATGCTCCCTCATGAGCGTCGCCCGGGCCAGGACTCGGTGGGGTCCCTTCGGCCTCTGGCGGCTCGTGCCTCCAAGCTCCGCCACTCGAGGAGGAGCCGCCATGGCCGACTGGAAGGGCTGTCACCATCACTGGATTCTCGCGAGGCCCCTGGAGACCAGCGGGGCGTGGCCCCCATTCATCGAAGATAGGCATCTGGTTCACAAAATCACCCCTGTTCTGGCAAAGGTACAGCAAGGCCCCTCCATGCCGGATGCCACCGGGGTTGGGGTCGCCAGTCAGGACCAGGAGCACTTTCCTTAGCGCTTCAGCATCAGTCTTCTTCCCGGAGCCTCATACGATCACCAGTTCAGCTGAAGGCCCACATCCGGTGGGAATGACGTTGGAGAGGAGCAACGCGCACATCAGAACTCCTTCACCACCTTGGGCGCTGTCACAAAGAAGCGACCTCGAGAACGCTGGGTCGGGACCTCCCGATTCCAAGTCACATCGACTCCAGCCGGTAACACCTCATATCATTTTATGCCTCACGCACGGTATTCCCACAGTGTCGCCTTACCATGGCATCGGACCGTTTAAGCCTTTTGGCTCACGTATATGTTAGTGTCGCTAGCATCCATATGACAAAGAACCCGGGCCGACATGGCTAGTCGTGAACCCAAAGCGGCGCTAACCCATGGGGACAAGCATACATGAATCACATCGAGCATGTCGGTCATCAACGTATGAATTCAGGCTGTAGCACTGGGCTAACACGACTCCGGTATCCCGGGCTGTAGCAGGCTAGGCAGGACTCCGAATATCACCGCGTGACATTTCCGAAGGCGATGCATATAGGAACGAAGTGAAACACATGCCGCCAGTCAAGTGTCCAAGCGGTAGTCTTTGGGCTAAGCGGGACTCCGGTGAACCGGGCTATGGCGGACTACTATCGCCGTAAGCACGAGACTACATTTCCCCATATGAGAGGCTGCCAAGGATAAACAACTAGTTTGTCGGATCCCACACATACCAAGCATTTCAAACATACACACAATATGCTCAATATGTGTAGATACAACATGGCATCACAACATAACTCTCTACGACTCAAATATTTATTCATTAGGCTCCGAGGAGCGAGATATTACAAACATGGATCTCATGACCCAACACTCAGAGCATACAAGTCAAAGCACAAGCGGAAGCTAAACATGTCTCGAGTACGCATAACTATAAATGAAAAAGGCTGAGAAGCCCGACTATCTACCGAGATCCTGCCGAGGGCACAAGATCGTAGCCGAGGTAACAAGCTAAACGTCAAGTCCAAGCGGAACTACTAGTGAGACCGACGCCTCTCGCAAAACATAAAATAGGCAAACGTGAGTACAATTGTACTCAGCAAGACTTACATCGTAACTAACTACATATGCATCATTATCAAAAGGTGGTGGAGTTTGACCGCAGCAAGCCAGCTTTGACTCGGTGGCTATCCCGAACTACGATCGCAAGTAACTCTTTTGAGGTGGCGCTACGAGTCCACATATTCACCACATCAATACACCACTACGGACCCGCCTCCCGCCTCCCTACGAGAACGCCATCCATAGCACTCACGCTTATCTTGCGCATTTTAGAGTATCCACTTTCACTTGTCTATGAACCGTATAGGCAACCCAGAAGTCCTTCTCCGTGGACACGGCTATTCTAATAGATCATATTAACCCTGCAGGGTGTACTTCTTCACACATGCTCTCACCACTTACCGCCGTTTACATGACATGTAATCGGCAACCTTCAAGCGGAAGCCCAACGTGTGTGTCGGCCACGGCCTACCTAAACACTCAAGTCCCTAGTCCAGGTTTATCGCTTATTCGGGTTCCATCCGCAGGGAGTCCGGCCGAGGTTTCCCATACAGCCCTGAATGATGTGTGCAGGGTTCTCGAGACACCAAACGGGTGAATCGGTACACCGGGCCATGGTGCCTACCGCAACACAACCCACCCCTAAGGTCAGCGTTATGCGGCCCCAAAGATACTACAAACACCAGAAACTACTTGCAACTCCCGGACTGAGGACAAGGGTGGTTAAGAAGCCGTGAGAGTCAATTAAGGATCCTAATGTGTGGTAGTAACTGTTTCATGGATCACAAACACAGAACTCAGTTCCTAAGGATGGCTGCAATGAGACAACCCACCATGTACTCCTACATGGCCTCTCACCGCTACCTTTACCAAATCGTGTTCACACACCCAGCTCACACACAGTAGGACATGTTCACACACCTCTGATTCATTCCCGATGAATCAGACCTGACTCAACTCTAAGCAGTAGCAGGCATGACAAACAAGCATGAATGAGTAGGCACAACATGGCTCAAGCAACTCCTACTAATGCTAGTGGGTTTCATCTAATTACTGTGGAATGACAGGTCATGCAGAGGATAAAGGGGTTCAGCTACCGCAGCAAGTAACAGTTGAATCGTTGTTGTCCTAATGCAGTAAAATAGAGCAGGAGCGAGAGAGTGGGATTATATCGGAATGAACAAGGGGGTTTTGCTTGCCTGGCACTTCTGAAGATAATATAGTTCTTCATCGGTGTCATCGAATTCATCGTCGGTACGTCGGCTACCGAGAGGGGACAATTACCGGAAAACAGGAGAGAACTCAATCAATGCAATGCCCATTCACATGAATGACATGTCATGTTAAGGTTCAGAATTCACCTAATGCAATATCTAGCCAAGTTAATCGAAGTGGAACTCAAACAAGAACAAAGTACAACTCCAAATGTTATTTCATAAATTACCCTAATCATGATTCATCCTATTCAGTGAGGTTAACTTGTTCAATCATGAATGAAAGTGCCATAAACAGATTCTTCATATTTTTCTGATCATTTTTCATATATAATTTGTTTAATTTGGAGTTAAGGTTGAATTTCTATGAATTTTAGAAGTTTGGGGTATTTTCTGAAATTTCCCGAGTTAAAATAATTACGAAAATCATTATTGCGTCAGATTCAGGTCAAGATCGGCCAAGAAATCAACTGAGTCAAACCTGACGGTGGGGGCCTACGTCGCTGACTAACTAAACTAACCTAGTTTAATTAGCACTAACCTAGGTTAAGTTAAATTAGTTTAAACCTAAACTAGATTAGTTAGCCGGGCGGGGCCCGCATGTCGGTGGCTTCGGGGAAGTCAAACTTGGTCAAACCCGGGTCAACTCGCCGGAGTTGACCCGCGCCTCGTCGCCGGCGGAGCCAGAGACGGCGGAGAGCGTCGGGATTCGCCCTCCGGTGACCAAAAGAGCGGCGGAGGGGCTTAACGTGATGCGGGTGCTCCCCCGCATCGAGTGGTGGTGGTGATTGGACCGGGGGTGGCCGGAAGGGACGACGGCGAGCTCCAAGGCGGCGGGCGGAGTTCGGTCGGGGTCGGGTTTAACGCTACGGTGCACGGGAGGAGGAGCGGGTGGTGGCTACGAGCTCCTGGTGGAGCGCTGAGCACAGAAGTGGGGTTGGCTTCGAGCCATTGTGGCTTTAGCCACGACGGCGCCATGGCCGGCGGCGGGGGTGTTTTCGGGTGAGGTGGAAACGGCGGCTACGGAGTCCAAACAAGCACGGGAGCTAGGGGGAGAGGAAGAGGAGTTCACCGTGGAGAGGGAGAGGTGGTCAGCGGGCTCGGGGGCGTCCGGAGTTCGACGAATCGGGCGACGGTGATCGGCGGGTCCGAGGAGGGGAAAAGCGGTGGGGCGGTGCCTCGGGGCTTCTCCGGTCGCGTGAGCCGTCCGGGAGGACGAGGGAGGCACGGCGGGTCTCTAGGGCATGTTGGATGGGCGAGGGAGGGCCTGTGGTCATGGTGGTGGCAGCGGGCGGCGACGGCGTGTTCGTGGCGCCCCGGGAGCGAGACAGAGGTGGGAACGTGGGAGAGAGCGAGGGGGTCCAGGGGGTCGGGGCGGCGCCGAGGAGAAGGCGTGAGGCGTCTCGGTGAGGCAGGCGAGCAGGGAGGAGGCGTGGCGAGCTCGGGCGCGTGCGCCTTGTCCCTCCTCTGCCTACTGGCAGAGGTAGGCGACGACTGGCACTTGCCAGGTGGGATGGGCCGGCCGAGGAGCTGGGCCTGTAAGTGGGCTGCCAGTAATCGCCCAAGTGGCTTCTCTCTCTCCAATTTCTATTTAATCATGTTTTCTATTATTCTCGAAAACTCTCATGGCTTTATTAAAAATATCCAGCACTTTCAAAATCACTAAACTGTGCATGCCCAATGTATAGAATATATCTAACATGGAACATTTCAGTTTAGGAGTATTTGGACATTTAAAATATTTTATAGAATTTAAATGTCCAAATTCAAATACTTATGATTTAATTCAAAGATCCAATTGTCATGGAAAATGTGCAACATCTCTGGTTTATCAAGCTTCAGATTTTTCCAAAAATGGTGAACATTTTTTAAGGCCATTTGGGTTCATTGAAGAATATTTCTTAGTTGAACCTATTTGAATTTCTTTGGTGCTAGGGCTTGGTCATCCCCATTTCAAATTTCATGAGAATTAAACATGATGCATGGATGCAATGCCACTAGTTACCAGCAAGCTCTAGGGCTGTGACAACTCACCCCCACTAAACAAGAATCTCGCCCCGAGATTCAAGACGTGAGGTAAGAGGAAAAGGGAAGTCACAAAACTATCACAATCTTCATGATCCATTTGCCCTTATCGAAGATGTTGATTCACTCCATCATCTTGGTCTTGATGTCTTTGCTTTCGAGATCTTCACTCGACACGACAACAGAAAGAAGGGGGAAACCCTACAGGATTTACTCTTCTTGAAGATCGAACAACTCAAGATCAGTTCATGGAGAGACGAAGAACAACTCTCAAGTTGAGACACCAAACACACATTAGGAATGATGGTAAAGAAATAGATGACGAAGGTTCAATTGGTAGGCAACCATTCCACGCTTAAGTAAAATGGTGCATGATTTCAAAGTAACAAGGAGATGATTGCCATGATTCCATAACGGGATACCTTAGGAAAAGTGACTCGTAGAATTATTCCCTTAAGTGGCAAAAAGAATTACTTTTGATACAAAGATCATCGAAACTCTTTATACCATCCTAAGGCAATCACAAACGATCGTTTGGTGGAGTGCAAAGGAGTGGCATACCCAGGCTAGAATGGATGATGTGGACTACCTTGTTGAAGACAACGCAATGGATGATTTGCTTATCATCGGAAATGGATGGGACCCATGGTAAGTCCACTTTTGAGGATGATCCTAGACATCAACTACTGAGGAGGGCAGCCCATGGAAAATTGGCACGATGGGATGCAAGCTGGGAACAAAATGCAAATGTTGGGAAGGTTCCAACCATCATATCTGCCAGAGATTCAGATCTGGTTGGTGTCGTGGATATTCCGCACCATCCAGCCTAGAGAGAAAAATGAAGTTTGCAACACAAATCGACGAGATGACGCTATGCGAGATTCTCGGGAAAAGAACTACGATAGCAAGCTCCAAAACATGAGCTGGTTCTGCTACAAACAAGTGAACACGTTGTCCAAGACAAGAATGACCACATGATAGTCTTACAACAAAACACTACCGAGTTCAGGTGGGGAACCATCATCGAGGATATCGAAGTCTTTATGCAAGTCCATGGATTAGATCCCAAGCATAGGCTTCTTTTCTTTGAACAAGTCAATTAGTGGCTTAGTATGCTAGGAATACATATAGACTGAAGGTTGCAAGTCTCCAGACTACAGAACACTTCGCACATATGCATGACTGACTTGGGATGATTCCAAGGGAACCAAAACAAACCTTTCTCAAATTCATGGCGGCAACTTGCACCTAATGCATGTGAATTAGAGGAATTCACTTCTTCCATCCAAGCATATGCTTCATGAACGAAACATGAAGAAATGCTTACACAAGTTTCCAATACTAGGTTGATGTTCAACATGAATCATGGGGGAGACAAAATACTGCTGATGGGCTCAACAACAACTCATCGGGATTTCCATAAAACTGGACTTCCACCATCATGTGAACACGGTGATAGCACTGGTCAGACCAAAAGATGTAATGGGGTATGCTCGAGAGATCAACCACGAGTAAGACAACATTACGAACATCGTTGGTTCTGATTTGACTTAATAATAGCCCATACTCAAGTCAAAAGATTGATAAGACAATAGGTCCAAAGAATCGATCACAGGGACCAATCGATGAAGATATCATCTTTCTTCAACACACACTACACAAGAATATCCCTTTGGAACGAACTAAGTCGTGGAAGCTTTTATCCTCCAACTCTCCAAGTTGTTGTTTGGCTTAACCAACTAGCTCAGGGTATCCAACATGCATTCTTGGAGAAAGGGTGGTTCACAAGAAACCAACTTGATCACGAGCTCAACATAACGGTTAGGGGACAACCTGGTAATACTTCTGAGAAGATATTCGGAAAATCACAAACCACCGATATGTTACTAAGCTCGAGAACAACCTTGCTTTTCAGGGCAAGATGATATGAACAATAAGCAAGGGATTGAATAATCCTAACTCGTTGTTCGGAGAGTGCACCGGAAATAAGGATTAGGTAGCACGATCACTCTTAGGATGATGATTGAATAACCAACACGCTAAGAATAAGAATATTGTCCATTAGCTACCAAGCAACGAGTTGTTCGGAGTATTGATTTCACACATCACAATTCACTTGTCGGCATTCCGGTTACAATAACACGGGACCGAGGAATGAATAATGATAGCGAGAAGTATCACTGCGTCAAGAATTCATAAAGGAAGGTGCAATTCTCAAGTTCCTGACATGAAGTGGGTAATACTTCAAGGGTAGAACAGAACAAAAGCTGAATTGGCATTTTGATCTGCGGAATACTACTGCTTTGACCCAATCCTGGATATGGATGAGGTACTGGAGTTTGTTTCTCCAAGTCATTCAGGACAGAATGGCTTGACAGACCACATGAGTAAGAGGGCATCGATGAACACAATGCACACATACTCTTGGCTATCAATTGATAGGCGAGAGTCAGAATACAACTAAAGAGGGACAACTCAAGGAACATATAATTTTCTGAGTTGTGGATGCATAGATTAGTATGTCGAGCAGAGCTCAACATTCCTTCCGGATAATCCATGCAGAGAAGGTAGAACTGGCAGAGTCACAATATAGAATGGAGTACTCCTCAAGAGTACTCTGACTGTGATCCTTCGGTTCAGCGAGGAACTTCTGCCATAAGCGGCTAATGGTATTTGGAAGAAGGAAATACCACGGACCTCGAGGACTATCGCAAAGTTACTAATATCCTAAAGGTACGAGCAACACTATCAACATTAGGTAAGTAGGGTGAATCTCGGGTTCGAGAACCCAGGAATAGATTGCCTACTAACTAATCACATCACGGGATGCTTTCAAGAATAATGGCCAGAATCATTGCACTGGGGATACAAAAGCATTGCTAAATTGCTAGGCGACTTCCTAACACCTAGGGTCATAATAATAGTTCCAACATCTACGCCGAGGCAACAAAGTACCTCAACTTACCGATTAGTGTGCTTATTCTGACCATAAAGGACATCGGGATCGGAAGGAAAGGATTTGCAAATGCATCAGACTATTTAGAGACCTGGGATGACTCGGACAGCATAACGGCTATAAATGCTCAAAATGATTTGAGACATCCTGCAAAATGGTGGCATAACCACTCAATATCACAATATCAAGGGTCCGAGATCAACAATTATCATACAGAAATAGTAGGAACTGAGCTGGGCTTAAATCCTATAAGTCTATGGATTAGCAACACGTCATCCTAATAGATAGATGAGAAGGCCTAGTTCTTAAACCCCGTAGAAGAGAAGAGGATGACTCAGATCAGAAGGCCATGAGGTATAAGGAGTAAAAAGAGCCTTAAGTTCCCTTCCACAATCAATTCCCTTACACAACTAAAGCATTTCTAGACTCAACTTCGACCAATTTGGCTTGGTAATCCTACAGGCAGTCAGGCTCTGATACCAACGCTGTCAGGACCCCGATTCCAAGTCACATCGACCTAGCCGGTAACACCTCATATCACTTTGCGGCCTCACGCACGGTATTCCCACGGTGTCGCCTTACCATGGCCCGTGACCGTTTGGCCTTTTGGCTCACGTATATGATAGTGTCGCTACCATCCATATGACAAAGAACCGGGCCGACATGGCTAGTCGTGAACCCAAAGCGGCGCTTAACCCATGGGGACAGCATACATGAATCACATCGAGCATGTCGGTCATCAACGTATGAATTCGGGCTGTAGCACTGGGCTAACAGGACTCCGGTATCCCGGGTTGTAGCAGGCTAGGCAGGACTCCGAATATCACCGTGTGACATTTCCCCGAAGGGACAGACATAGGAACGAAGTGAAACACATGCTGGCTAGTCAAGTGTCCAAGCAGTAGTGCTGGGCTAGCAGGACTCCGGTGAACCGGGCTGTAGCGGACTACTATCGTCAGAAGCACGAGACTACATTTCCCCATATGAGAGGCTGCCAAGGATAAACAACTAGTTTGTCGGATCCCACACATACCAAGCATTTCAAACATACACACAATATGCTCAATATGTGTAGATACAACATGGCATCACAACATAACTCTACGACTCAAATATTTATTCATTAGGCTCCGAGGAGCGAGATATTACAAACATGGATCTCATGACCCAACACTCAGAGCATACAAGTCAAAGCACAAGCGGAAGCTAAACATGTCTGAGTACAGACAACTATAAATGAAAAAGGCCGAGAAGCCTGACTATCTACCAGATCTGCCGAGGGCACAAGATCGTAGCCGAGGTAACAAGCTAAACATCAAGTCCAAGCGGAACTACTAGTGAGACCGACGCCTCTCGCAAAACATAAAATAGGCAAACGTGAGTACAATTGTACTCAGCAAGACTTACATCGTAACTAACTACATATGCATCATTATCAAAAGGGGTGGTGGAGTTTGACCGCAGCAAGCCAGCTTTGACTCGTGGCTATCCTGAACTACGACTGCAAGTAACTCTTTTGAGGTGGCGCACACGAGTCCACATATTCACCACATCAATACACCACTACGGACCCGCTCCCGTCTCCCTACGAGAACGCCATCCATAGCACTCACGCCTATCTTGCGCATTTTAGAGTATCCACTTTCACTTGTCTATGAACTGGTATAGGCAACCCAGAAGTCCTTCTCCGTGGACACGGCTATTCGAATAGATCATATTAACCTGCAGGGTGTACTTCTTCACACATGCTCTCACCACTTACCGCCACATACACGACATGTACTCGGCAACCTTCAAGCGGAAGCCCAACGTGGCTGTCGGCCATGGCCTACATAAACACTCAAGACCCTAGTCCAGTTTATCGCCTATTCGGGTTCCATCCACAGGAGTCCGGCCGAGGTTTCCCATACAGCCCCGAATGATGTGTGCAGGGTTCCCAGACACCAAACGGGCGAATCGGTACATCAACATTTGGTGCCTACCGCAACACAACCCACCCCTAAGGTCAGCGTTACGTGCGGCCCCCAAAGATACTACAAACACCGTAAACTACTTGCAACTCCCTTGACCGAGGACAAGGGTGGTTAAGAAGCCGAGAGAGTCAATTAAGGATCCCAATGTGTGGTAGTAACTGTTTCATGGATCACAAACACAGAACTCAGTTCCTAAGGACGGCTGCAATGAGACAACCCACCATGTACTCCTACATGGCCTCTCACCGCTACCGTTACCAAATCGTGTTCACACACCCAGCTCACACACAAGAGGACATGTTCACACACCTCCGATTCATCCCCGATGAATCAGACCTGACTCAACTCTAAGCAGTAGCAGGCATGACAAACAAGCATGAATGAGTAGGCACAACATGGCTCAAGCAACTCCTACTCATGCTAGTGGGTTTCATCCAATTACTGTGGAATGACAGGTCATGCAAAGGATAAAGGGGTCCAGCTACCGCAGCAAGTAACAGTTGAATCGTTGTTGTCCTTATGCAGTAAAATAGAGCAGGAGCGAGAGAGTGGGATTATATCGGAATGAACAAGGGGGTTTTGCTTGCCTGGCACTTTTGAAGATAATATAGTTCTTCATCGGTGTCATCGAATTCATCGTCGGTACGTCGGCTACCGAGAGGGGACAATTACCGGCAAACAGGAGAGAACTCAATCAATGCAATGCACATTCACATGAATGACATGTCATGTTAAGGTACTGAATTCACCTAATGCAATATCTAGCCAAGTTAATTGAAGTGGAACTCAAACAAGAACAAAGTCCAACTCCAAATGTTATTTCATAAATTACCCTAATCATGATTCATCCTATTCAGTGAGGTTAACTTGTTCAATCATGCATGAAAGTGCCATAAACAGATTCTTCATATTTTTCTGATCATTTTTCATATATAATTTGTTTAATTTGGAGTTATGGTTGAATTTCTATGAATTTTAGAAGTTTGGGGTATTTTCTGAAATTTCCTGAGTTAAAATAATTACGGAAATCATTATTGCGTCAGATTGAGGTCAGCACTGCGTCAGCAGTCAACCTGGGTCAAACCTGACGTGTGGGGGCCACACGTCAGTGACTAACTAAACTAACCTAGTTTAATTAGCACTAACCTAGGTTAAGTTAAATTAGTTTAAACCTAAACTAGATTAGTTAGCGGGCGGGCCGGCATGTCGGTGGCTCCGGTAAGTCAAACTAGGTCAAACCCGGGTCAACTCGCCGGAGTTGACCCGCGGCTCGTCGCCGGCGGAGGCAGAGACGGCGAAGAGCGTCGGGATTCGCCCTCCGGTGACCAAAAGAGCGGCGGAGGGGCTTAACGTGATGCGGGCGCTCCCCCGCATCGAGTGGTGGTGATTGGACCGGGGGTGGCCGGAAGCGACGACGGCGAGCTGCAAGGCGGCGGCCGGAGTTCGGGCGGGGTCGGGTTTGACGCTACGGTGCATGGGAGGAGGAGCGGGTGGTGGCTACGAGCTCCTGGTGCTGCTGAGCACGTAAGTGGGGTTGGCTTGAGCCATTGTGGCTTTAGCCACGACGGCGCCATGGCCGGCGGCGGGGGTGTTTTCGGATGAGGTGGAAACGGCGGCTACGGAGGCCAAACAAGCACGGGAGCTAGGGGGAGAGGAAGAGGAGTTCACCGTGGAGAGGGAGAGGTGGTCAGCGGGCTCGGGGGCGTCCGGAGTTCGACGAATCGGGCGACCGACGGGTCCGAGGAGGGAAAAGCGTCGGGGCGGCGCCTCGGGGCTTCTCCGTCGCGTGAGCCGTCGGGGAGGACGAGGGAGGCACGGCGGGTCTCTAGGGCATGTTGGATGGGCGAGGGAGGGCCTGTGGCCGTGGTGGTGGCGAGCGGCGGCGACGGCGTGTTCGGTGGCGTCGTGGGGAGCGAGACAAAGGAGGGAACGAGGGAGAGGGAGAGAGCGATGGGGTCCACGGGGTCGGGGCGGCGCCGAGGAGAAGGTGCGAGGCATCTCGGTGAGGCAGGGGAGCAGGGAGGAGGCGTGGCGAGCTCGGGCGCGTGCGTCGTGTCCCTCCTCTGCCTACTGGCAGAGGTAGGCGACGACTGGCACTTGCCAGGTGGGCTGGGCCGGCTGGAGGAGCTGGGCCAGGTAAGTGGGCTGCCAGGTAACTGGCCCAAGTGGCTTCTCTCTCTCTCCTATTTCTATTTAATCCTGTTTTCTATTATTCTGAAAACTCTGCGGCTTTATTAAAAATATCCAGGCACTTTCAAAAATCACCAAAGTGTGCATGCCCAATGTATAGAATATATCTAACATGGAACATTTCAGTTTAGGAGTATTTGGACATTTAAAATATTTTATAGAATTTAAATGTCCAAATTCAAATACTTATGATTTAATTCAAAGATCCAAATGTCATGGAAAAATGTGCAACATCTCTCGTTATCAAGCTTCCAAGATTTTTCCAAAAATGGTTAACATTTTTGAAGGCCATTTGGGTTCATTGAAGAATATTTCTTAGTTGAACCTATTTGAATTGCTTTGGTGCTAGGGCTTGGTCATCCCCATTTCAAATTTCATGAGAATTAAACATGATGCATGGATGCAATGCCACTAGTTACCAGCAAGCTCTAGGGCTGTGACAGAAGCGGTGCCAGACAAAGATGAGTCGAGGGCTTGAAAGCGTCTCCTGACCCCAGCCTGAATTGGGGACAGCAGGCGAGGTTGGCTCCGATAGCAGGGGGCTGGGCACCCCCACATCCACGTACAACCACCTCTCTCATGAACTCAGCCAAGGGCGGAGGCAGGCTGAAGTCAATCCCCGAGGCCGCTGTCTCGGCGCCAAGCGACGAAGCTCACGCACGCCGAGCATTGGGTGGGGTCGACAAGGTGCAGAGAGAAGAAGTGGCGCAGCAAGGCAACCGAAGGAAGGATGCCCATCATTGCCTCACAAAAGAAGGCGAAGACCGAGAGGAGAGTGATGGACTCAGGACCCAGATGCATCATGTGGATCTGATAATGGCAAAGCACGGCATTGAAGAAATCAGAAAAGGGGGGAACCAGCCCCGCCCACAGGGCGTCAGCAAAATACCGGACCTCAGTGACTATCCTATCGATGGAGAAGTGGGACGCGGGCCAGGTTGTCGTCGTCCCGCATTCGTTGAAGGTGGTGGCCAGAGCCGAACTAACCTTGCCCAAGCCCTCTAGATTGAGTATGATCGACAGGTCGACGGCGGGGGCCGCCGGCGGCGGCGAGCGAGGCGGAGGCACAGGTTTCTTCCCTGTCCCCTTCTTCGTCGGAGCCATGACGATTGAAAGGGGGAGGGGAAGGTTCGAGATTGGATTGAAAATGGAAGCTGGAGTTCGAGAGGGGGAAGGACAGGAGCGCTCAAGCAGCAGAAGGGGGAATGGACGTACAGCAGCGTGTCCGCCTAGCAAGGCACGAAATAAGGAGGCGTGGGGGAACGGTGCCGCCCACGTCCAGTCAACCGCCACGCGGCGCCCAAGGCCGCAGGCTGTTAGGGCCCGCGACGCTTCGCACTTGCCCATTCGCCTCTCCGCCGCCATGTTCGGGCGCCATGGGCCGGGCTATCACTGCTTCTCGGGAACGGGGGTCCCCAGACTTGCCTGCCTGCAGCCTGCGGCGTGGCTCAAGGAAAGGCCCAGCGCGGCCCATCTTCATCAGCACAAGGTCAAGACCCTCGCGAGGGGCCAAGCCTCGCAGGGCGGACGACCTAGAGCTTCCTCAGGCACGGCCTCGTCAGGCTCATGAGGAGGCGGAGAGTTCAAGGCAGGGTTCTCGCGAGGTGCCCATGACGTAAGCCATGACGACTGGGGCGCCAGGCGCCAGCCCGTCAAAGGTCCTCCTTTCCTCTTTGGTGCAAAGGGAGCAAGCGCAGGCGAGATCATCAAGCAAAGGCATCCGTTTCGGTGCAACAAGACGAAGACCAGCCCAATCGCTGGAAGGGAGTCATCGTGGAGCCCAAGCAAGCCTCATCACCAGAGCCTTTGGCAGGCGAGGACCAACTTTACTCAGGATAAGTGTACCCGCTGTTCCCCTTCAAAATGGCCAATTTTTGGCGCCCTTCCCGCTCAATATTTGGGAAGAGGCCCAGGGCCTTCGCCTATATATAGGAGTAGCCACACTCAGAGCTAGGGCATCTAGAAGAGGGCATCTGGCAGCGGGACAAGGGGAATCCTCATCAAGAAACCAGTAGCTAGAGCGACTGAACAACACCTAGCAGTTCATCGCACCCGCCAATCACAGACCCTCGCGAGGCTGTTCTTCCTTGTATTGTTCCTCATCAGCCCAAGAGGCAATCCACCACACCACACACTGGAGTAGGGTATTACACCACAATGGTGGCCTGAACCAGTATAAATCTTGTGTCTCTTGTGCTGTTCATTTAGTAGTTTAGGTCCCAGCGATTCGGCGAGGTACGAGACGGTGGAAGGTTGGATCTCCGCCCGCACCCCAGTGTTCGAACCTCAAGGGTCTGCCGGAACCCAAAATCCGACAAAGATGGATAGGAGGAGGACAGAGTTGGGATGGAGATGCAATGCCTGCGGCCCATAGTGGTCGAGGACTTCGTAAAAGAAATCGGAGAAGGGAGGAACCAACCCGACGGCGACACTGCTCAAGAAGAAGGGGAAGCAGGTGCTTTCCTCAGGCTCCGGCACGTCAGAGGCAAGCCGGAGCTCGGTCTTCCCCACTCATTGCTTTCACCCACCATCCGCACGCGCACGGAGGCGAGGCTCTTCTCCATGACGGTGGGCGCCTCAAGGGCCGGCTCATACCAAGACGGTGCAGAGGAAGTCTTGACCTTGCGCGGCGCCATGGATCGTAGATGCAGGATGAGATTGGAGCGGATCTGGTGGTAGAGGTGGCGAGGAGCAAGAAAGGGGATCTAGAGCGAGGCAAGGAAGAAGCAATGAAGGCCAATACTGCCTGCGACAGCCTTTTGTCAGGTCGAGAAGTTGCCGAGGCAGCATGGGGAAGCGGAGGCGCCCACGTCCAATCAACCGCCACACGTAAACCAAGGCCGCAGGCTTTTGGGGCCCACGGTGCTCCGTACTTGACCCTTGGCTTCACTGCGAAGCCAAGCTCGAGCGCACCTTGGGCCCGGGGGCTACTGTCGGTGTTCTGGGAACGGGGGTCCCCAGACTTGCCTGCCTACGGCC
The DNA here is from genome assembly GCA_021605145.1 of Aegilops bicornis. Classification (NCBI taxonomy): domain Eukaryota; kingdom Viridiplantae; phylum Streptophyta; class Magnoliopsida; order Poales; family Poaceae; genus Aegilops; species Aegilops bicornis. The sequence goes on along the minus strand of CM038674.1, from coordinate 303,094,153 downwards.
CACAGCGTGGCTAGGCCAGCAAGCCGTATGGCCCACCTTCATTAGCAAGGCATCCAAGACCCTCGCGAGGGGCCAAGCCTCGCGAGGCGGATGATGCAAGACCTCCTCAGGAGTGGCCTAGTCAGGCAGGCTCACGAGGAGCGGAGATATCAAGGGGGGGGGGGGGCAAACCTCACGAGGCACTCATGACGTGAGCCATGACGATCGACACCAGGCGGGTGCCAGCGCGTGCAGCGTCCTTGTTTCCTCTTTGGTGCTAAGGAAGCAGGCGCAGGCGAGGAGTACCGAGGCATCAGGAAAAGGTTGCCATATCGGTGCAACGAGACCAAGACCAGGAGGACGGCAAGAGGGAGGTCATCATGGAGCCCAAGACGGCGTCACCACCAGAGCCTTTGCAGGCGAAGACCGCTTTTGTCAAGATAGCTTGTACTAGTTGTCCCCCTTCAAATTTTCCCGCTGTTGTTGGCTCCCTTCCCGCTCAATATTTGGGAAGAGGACGAGGGCCTATATAAGTAGAGCTAGCCACCACAGTAGGGGCATCTCATCTTAGCTTGATCCAATCTGATCGAGAGCCTACCCTAGCCACAAGAACACCTCAACCTCAGGAGGCTGTTCTTCCCTTTGTACTGTTCATCATCAGCCCAAGAGGCAATCCACCACCACCACACTGGAGTAGGGTATTACACCACAACGGTGGCCCGAACCAGTATAAATCCCGTGTCTTTCTGTGTTGTGAGTTCGTCGAGTTCGGCCGCGAGATCATAGAGAGCTAGGGCATAGATCGTTAGGAGGGAAAGACTTCGCGCGCACCCCAGTGTTCGAACCTTAAGGGTTTGCCGGAACCCCACATCCGACACTCAGTGGTGAGCTTGCCCAGGACAAGGAGGAAGCAAGGATAAGAAAGGCGGCCGCTGATAAAGCGGTTGCGGACTTAACGGCCGAACAGGCCGCTTGGCGTCATTTTGAGGAACAGGTGACCGAGGTGGAGGAGAAGCTCAAGGATGCCACCCGCAAATGTGAGTCCTTGGAAGAGGAAAATAAGGCAAAGGGGACCAAACTCGCCAAGGTCCTTAAAGATGCCAAGGAGGCGCGGTCCGAATCCCGCGCAGCGTGCGAGGTAATCCGTCAAGCCAGACAAATAGCGGCTGGTAAGCCATTTCTTTTACGGGCTTAATTTAGGGATCAGAAGTATGCCTTGCTTAATCGACTGTGGAGTTCTCCAGATGCATATGCAGATCTTCCGAAGAGTGATGCGGGTGCCGCTGGGTTCTTCCGGGCTCAGGAGGGGTGTGCAACGGAGAAGCTCTTCTGGTCACAGTTTGCGGGGTAGGAGTGTTCCGCACTGCTAAATGACCAGATGGCACAGTGGGCGGAGCTGCATAAGATGTCCAGCACGGTCATGGAGAACATCATAGTCCGGTTGTGGCCGACTGAGGCAATTCCGACCAGCTACTTCGACCTTGTGCAGCGTCTCATCGATGCGCTGCCCCGAATCGATGCCGTCAAGAGATGGTCCTACATAGTAGGAGCGTGAATGGCCTTCGCCCGTGTCAAGATGCACTGGGCGAAGATGAAGTCCGAAAAGGTGGCATTTGAAGGTCCACCCGAAAGCAAGGACCATCGCACACTGGAACGCTATTTTGAGGACGTACTAAAAGGTCCTGCCTTGTAGAAGGCCAATGCTCGAAGGATGTAGTGTTCAAGTGAGCGAGTCCAAACTATTCGGGAGTGTGTATTATGAATTTAGACTTTTTGTAATATATTCGTGTCTGTTTGAAGAGTTTCATCCTCCTGTGCGGCCGTTTTTATATCGGAGAGTTCCCAGTCGTCGGCTTCAACCCCCATGCAGATACTGCTTGGGTGTTCAGAATTGCACATGACTACACTTAATCCAACGTCTTGGTCCGTGAAGGAGGTGTTAGTGCGGTGAACCAGGCAATCAGACTATGAGGTTTTATTCCTCTCACTTAGCCATAGGAGTTTGACGATGGGTCTACAAAGTAGCCCCTGGTATGTGTGCGGCTATCCCAATGCGGATGTGTTGCATATGTGACCGGAAAACAGTCCTTCGTGTAAGACAGAAAAAATCGCTGAAGATTTTGATAAGTCGCCGAGTGGCTGACCAGCTCTCGCCACATCATGATAGTCAATTTTCGGCTTTCTCTACTGAGGTGCTTAACTGGACGAACCAGAAACACAATCGCAGTAGTTCTCCCTTTACTACCCTAGCCGATTAGATGGAACGTAAGGTAGCAAACACAGCAGCCGGGCAACCCAAGTATTGACCCAAGACATGATTCGGAGCCGATGCATATAGTGCCGAGCTCAGGATGCCGAGTTGTGCTATATAGATGTTCGAACTTTTGTTTGGCAACACATATGTTGCCCTATAGTGCCCCCGGCAATTTTGTGCCGAGGTGTGTGCGTGAGACAACTGAATAGACGGAATAGAGTGTATAAGTAAAGATGATACCGCATAAGAATTTGGTTCACTGGAATCTGATTAATACGTCAAAACGTAATCTTACAGAAGGTACCATATTCACCAAGGCCATTTTACATGCCAGGGGTCTAGGGCTAAGGGGAAAAGCTCTATACAGGTTCTTGAGTGAATTTGTGGTCTGCAAAATCCTTTGCACCTTCCTGTCGCACGTCTATGCCGCTTTCGCCCAAGTAAGAAAGATTCCTTGAGAGGAATGGTCTTTGGCTGTTTAGACAGAACCGGGCTCGGAGATAGTCCTTGTGAGTCTGTAAGATGATTAGGTTTTGATTTACCTGTGGTAAATAAATATAATTTAAAGAAAGGGGAAGGTCGTATAAGGTCGAACCGTGCTATAGGCATGGCCGTGTATTGCCTCTGCTGATGCCCAAGGTATTTTGAGTGCGTAATTGTGCATGCGCGGTATGAATTTCGCTGATGTACGTGGCGACCGATGGAGGCGAAACTGCTGGAATTGCCGGGTTGCCGGCATGGAGGACTGACCGGCCTTGCGCAATCAAGTCCGATGGCTTAGTAGCCGATGAGGTGTGCGGCTTGACAGGGCAGCTTTGTACTTCGGCCGCAATGGCCACGCTATGCTCCTCAGTACGGAGGGAGCGCTCCATGTTTCCATTGATGGTAATGACGCCCCGTGGACCGGGCATCTTGAGCTTTAAATAGGCGTAGTGCGGGACCGCATTAAAGCGGGCAAAAGCGGTTCGTCCGAGTAGTGCGTGATAGCCGCTGCGGAAGGGGATGATATCGATGATCAAGTCTTCGCTTTGGAAGTTGTCTGACGAACCAAAGACGACTTCCAGCGTGATTGAGCCCGTGCAGCGGGCCTCTACACCAGGTATTACTCCTTTGAAGGTAGTTCTAGTGGGCTTGATTCTTGATGGATCGACACCCATTTTGTGGACATTGTCTTGGTAAAGTAGATTGAGACTGCTGCCGCCGTCCATGAGGACTCGCGTGAGGTGGAATCCGTCGATGATTGGATTGAGGACCAGAGCCACCGAACCTCCGTGACAGATATTGGTTGGGTGGTCCTTTTGATCGAAGGTGATCGGACAAGCCGACCAGGGGTTGAATTTTTGGGCTACCGGCTCTATGGCGTAGACGTCCTGTAGTGCGCGCTTGCGCTCCCTCATAGGGATATGTGTGACATATATCATATTCCCTGTTTTAACCTCGGGGGGAAATTGCTTCTGTCCCCCTGTGTTCGGTTGACGAGGCTCTCGATCATCGTCGTCGCTGGGCAACCCTTTTCCCTTATGTTCGGCATTAAGTTTGCTGGCCTGTTTAAAGACCCAACAATTTCTGGTGGTATGATTGGCGGTTTTATCGGGTGTGCCATGAATCTGGCAAGGCCGATCAAGTATTCTGTCTAAACTGGGATGGGCCATCTGTCCTTGCCTTGAATGGCTTCTTCCGTTGACCAGGTTTGGAGCCGCTGAATCCGGCTTTGACCGTCGTGTCTTGGGTTCCTTCGTTATTGTTTTGACGCTTGTTCTTGTTGCGTCGTGGCTTAACGTTGTCGTCCCTGGCTTCGGTGGTTCCAGGGTCGCTGGTGTTATTGCTTCTGCGAGCAAGCCAGCTATCCTCTCCCGTGCAGAAGCGGGTCATGAGTGCGGTAAGGGCTGCTATGGACTTTGGCTTTTCTTTGCCGAGGTGTCGGGCGAGCCACTCGTCTCGGACGCTATGCTTGAAGCCCACAAGGGCTTCGGCATTCGGACAATCCACAATCTGGTTCTTTTTTATTAAGAACCTGGTCCAGAGCTGCTGGGCCGATTCTCCGGATTGCTGGATGATGTGACTAAGATCATCGACATCTGGGGGCCGAACATAGGTACCTTGAAAGTTGTCTCTAAATGCGTCCTCCAAGTCTTCCTAGCTACCGATAGAATTTTCCATACTGTTCAGCCAGTGACGTGTTGGCCCCTTCAGTTTTAGGGGGAGGTATTTGATGGCATGTAGATCATCACCGCGTGCCATGTGAATGTGGAGGAGAAAATCTTCAATCCATACTGCGGGATCTGTTGTGCCATCGTACGATTCGATGTTCACGGGTTTAAACACCTCTGGGTGCTCTATTACCTCATCGGTAAAGCATATGGGGTGTGTTGTGCCTCTATATCGGGCCATGTGACGACGCCTTTTGGATGAAGTCCGTATGCGGTTTTCGGCCCGGGCGTGGTTGTGCTTGTCGCGCAAGGATTGATAACAGACCTCCAGCGTCGGAGCACGCCCCCGCGATCCAGAGATTGATCTGGTATGACCTTCTCTATTTTCCAGGTCCTGTCGTAGGTCATATGTGTATCCCAAGCTGTTTTTTCTCTACTTCTACGGGGAGGTGGTGCAGGCTGGTATTTGGCATGAGTTGCCGTTCTGTCATGGCCACGTGGTGGTCGTTCGGGTCCATCAGCCATGTTACGCACTGGTGGTATGGGCCCAGCGCCTCGTCGTTGAATTGGGGTAGCAACTTACACTTTGGGTAACTCTTTGTTGGGCGTTCGAGGTCGTATTCTTTGGCTGCCAGGACATTAGTCCATCTGTCGTTGAGCAGATATTGGTCAGCTTGAAGCTGCTGCTGCTTCTTTTTTAGGCTTCTTGCCGTGGATATTAGCTGACGCTTGAAGCGCTCTTGTTTGAGGGGTTCCTCTGGCACGACGAAATCTTCGTTGCCAAGGCTCACGTCATCCTCGGAGGGTGGTAGATAGTTGCTATCCTCCGAGTCTTTGTTCCCAGCTTGCTCGTCAGGGTTAACTTGCCCGTCCTCCCGATCATCCTGTTCGGATGTCGGTTCAATGGGGCCTTCTTGCTCTTTGCTGTTATACGGAGTATCATTGTCTCCGGTGCCGGTATTGCTGTCTTTTCCGCGACGCGATTTAGAGCGGCGCCGCTGACGTTGACGCTTTGGTGGTATCTTAGGAGGTTCGTCCTCAACTGGATCCTTCTCATCATCGTCGTCGCCTTCTTTAGGTGTGTCCACCATGTATACGTCATATGAGGAAGTGGCCGTCCAGCGTCCGGTGAACGGCGGGTTGTGGGCCCGCTCCTCTCCGGCATCGTCATCCATACCGTCAATGTCTTCGGAGGCGTAATCAAGCACGTCGGTTAGATCCTGGACAGTGGCTATGAAGTGTGTCGGTGTACTAAAGTAGGGGTACCCCAGTACCCCGAACTTGTGCACGGGCAGTCGCAGCGTCCCCGTGGCAAGCCTCGCCGGGCGTCCGCCAAGACCCTCCGCCGCCTTTCAGAAGACAAGACCCCGGCAAGAGGAGCTTGCCGGGAAGGCCTCCCTAGGCACGAAGAAGGCCCCGACAAGAAGAGCTTGTCGGGAAGGCCGCTCCAGGCACGCAGAAGACAAGGCCCCGGCAAGAGGAGCTTGCCGGGAAGGCTCGGGGCGCGACAAGTCTCCGGGCGCGGCAAGGATTCGGCCGCGGCAAGGCGCTTGCCGCGGCATGCAACCTCTCTCCGTCTCCGCTCCAGCTAGAGATCCAAATGCTTCCAACACAGATAAATTCCTGTCTCTGTTAGGGCAAATGAAGTCCCAGCATTGTGCTGCAAAGGGGGAGCTCCAAAAAAGATGATGCAGTGTCTCCTCCTGCTGGCAATCCCTAACAGCACAATGATAATCCCCAAGCTCAAAATTCTTTCTTCGTAGCAGGTTTCTAGTGTTAACTCTATCATGCAGCAGTTGCCAGAAGAAAATTTTCTGCTTTGGTTGACATGAGTTCTTCCAAATCCAACTGAAGTGAGGTGGAGTTGGCTTATAACCAATTAACACCTTATAAGCTTTGGTTGCAGAGTATATTTCATTTCCCCAAATATAGCTCCATGTATCTTTCAACTGCAGATATTCTGAGTTTCTTAATGACATGCAAATATCTTCCATTTCAAGAAATTCCTCATAAGCTTGACTTGTCAGTGGCAGGTGAAATAAATCTTGGAGATACTCAGTATGGATAACTTGGCTTACAGTGATAGAAGTATCTCTGGCAAAAGTGATTAGGTGGTGAAATTTGTGCTTCAAGATGAAATCATGCCGTGATCATCCCGCAGCAGGCAGTAAGACCATCTCCCACATTGCATCTGGCAATAGCCTTATAAGGGTCAATGAGAGCTAAATTAGATTTCCACCAAAAAGAACCCTCCCTACTGTCTCCTGGTAGGTTTCCATTACTGTAGTAAGTCTCCCAAATTAGGTTTACCCAAGGAATATCATGTCTGTTAAAAAACTTATGGAGGTTCTTCATGAGCAAGGTCTTGTTATGTGTAGAAATATCCATGACACCAAGACCCCCTTGACTCTTGGGTCTACACACAGTTTTCCAGGCCACTAGTGCAGGTCTCTTATCCTCCATATCAGGGCTCCTCCACAAACAATGTCTCAAGTACTTGATGATCTGTTGTTTTATTGTAACAGGCACATCCAAGCAGCACATGAAAAAAATAGTTAAGGATGCCAGTACTGATTTCACCAAAAGCAACCTTCCTGCTTGAGTCATGAATGTAGAAAGGCCAGCAAGTTTTTTTGCAATTCTCTGCACTAGGGGCAGGCATTGCTCCACAGTGAGTTTATAAATTCCCAGGGGCAGTCCCAAGTATGTGAAAGGGAAGTGCCCTCTTTGTGAAGATTTCAACTCTTTCTTCTATAATGTTGATGCGCACCATGATTGATTTACCATAATTTACTTTTAAACCAGTGGCAGAAGCAAAGGTATTTAGGAGTGACTTGAGACAAATTAGCTCTCTGGCATTAGCTTTCATGAGGACCAGTGTGTCATCAGCATACTGCACTATTGGGAAGTCAGGACAAGAATTTCTGTGTAGTGGGGGAGTTATATTTCCCAGTCTCATAGCCTTATTCAAGATGGATTGAAGCAGATCAGCTACTAGCACAAATATCAAAGGTGAATAAGGATCACCTTGTCTGACCCCTCTTTTGCAATAAAATTTCTTCCCAGGGACTCCATTAAGCATTATAGCTGAAGTTGCAGATGTGAAAATCATATTCATCCAAGAGATCCACTTCTCACCAAAACCTTTTGCTCTGAATATATCAATGATTGCCTGATGTTCAATAGTATCAAAAGCTTTTTAAAAATCCAGCTTGACCACTAGCATCTCCTCTCTTGATTTGTGACACTGATAGATATATTCATCAGCCCAGCCAGGACAATCTTGTATCATTCTGTGTTTTAAAAACCCATACTGATTGATATGAACCATTTGTAGAATCACTTTCTGAAGTCTGTTGGCTAACAATTTGGTGATGATTTTCATAATTCCATTTAGCAAACGGTGGGTAAACAAATTACTGTTGGGCACTTGATAGAACTTCAAAGAATCACGACGATATCTAGGCAATGATCATTACATAGGCATCACGTCCAAGATTAGTAGACCGACTCCTGCCTGCATCTACTACTATTACTCCACACATCGATCGCTATCCAGCATGCATCTAGCGTATTAAGTTCATGGAGAAACAGAGTAATGCAATAAGAACAGTGACATGATGTAGACCAGATTTATCTATGTAGAGATAGACCCCATCGTTTTATCCTTAGTAGCAACGATACATACGTGTCGGTTCCCCTTCTGTCACTGGGATCAAGCACCGTAAGATCGAACCCACTACAAAGCACCACTTCCCATTGCAACATAAATAGATCAATTTGGCCAAACAAAACAAGAAGAAATATGAGGCTATAAGCAATCATGCATAAAAGAGATCAAAGAAACTCAAATACTTTCATTGATATAAAAAGATAGATCTGATCATAAACTCAAATTTCACCCGATCCCAACAAACTCACCGCAAAAAGAGTTACATCATATGGATCTCCAAGAGAACATTGTATTGAGAATTCAGCGAGAGAGAGCAAGCCATCTAGCTACTAACTACGGACCCGAAGGTCTACAAAGAACTGCTCACACATCATCGAAGAGGCACCAATGGAGGTGGTGAACCCCATCTGAGATGGTGTCTAGATTGGATCTGGTGGTTCTGGACTCTGAGGCAGCTGGAATGGATTTTTGTTCACTCCCCTAGGGTTTCTGGAATATTGGGGTATTTTTTTGAAAGCTTAGGACAGTGAGGGCAACCCCCCACTGACTTTATATTACTTCAACCAACACAACTTACAACCCACACTCTGTCTGGGGCTACATAACGGTGACTATGGTGGAATCCCACCACCAGAGGGAGAAGTAAGTACAAGGACAAAGAAAACAAACTGTTTTACAACTTAGATGGAAGCAACCAAACTGTCCACAGACGGGACCAAGGCCCCGTTGACTCTATGCCTCAGCATCCCAAAGTCATTTTCGAATCTTAGGAGCCAGCCATCAACCGTAGGCACGACACCTCTAAAATGCTTGTTATTGCGTTCCATCCACACGCTCCAAGCCGCAACAATAAAGACTTCCATGAACATGGGCCCCGACCATCTGCCCCTTGCGTCATGCACAAGCTGGATCCTGTTCCCGCCGTCTGCCCACACGACCCCCAGTTTTCTCCAGCAAGCCTTACTGAAGGCACAATGGAAGAAAAGATGCTCCACCGTCTCTTCGGGTGGATTATCACACAAGAGGCAGGTATATACGTCGTCTCGCAGCTTCAAGCCTCTCCTTTTTAGCATGTTCCTAGTGTTCAACCTGTCCGCAAGGAGCAACCATGCAAAAACCCTCCACTTGTTGGTGCATTTTGATCTCCAGATCCATTTGAATGCATCATCAGCCACCACCTCACGGAAGCAGTGCTCATAGTATTTGCTGGCGGTAAACTCTCCTGATCCCCAAACATACCTCCAAACATCAGCAGTATCACGCAGGTCGGTTGCGGCCAGGCTTCCTTGAAGGTCGTGCAACTCCTCTCTGGCTTGTGGGGAGAGCGGCAGTTGGAAATTTTGTTCGAGAGTCGGCGCAGTCAACAGCGCTTTCACCGAGACATCCTCGTGCGCAATGAAAGAGAATAGTCGGGGGTGGCTATCACTGATTATCCGGTCATGCCACAAGTCTTTCCAAAAAAGGACCGTGCCCCCGTCCCTCACGTCCACTGTCGTGACCCCCGTGTAGGCTGGAGTGAGCTGAAGTATATCACGCCACCAAACAATCCGTAGTGCTCAGTTGCATGCGGCACCAACCCCTCATAGTACATAGACCAAATCAGGTCAACCCACGGTACGTCACGGCGGTTGTAAAATTTGTGCAGCTGCTTAATCAACAGGGCCTGATTCTGAGTCTGGAGATCAATAATCCCCAAACCTCCTTTCTCTTTGGGGCGACAGACTAGGGTCCACGCTACTAAGGACATAACTTTGTGTCCATCTTCTGTGTTCTTCGCCCAGAGACAATATCGCCTAAGCTTGTCAAGATGTTCCAAAATTTTCGGAGGTAGTTTGATGGAGCACATAGCCTAAATCGCCAGGGATGTGATCACCAAGTTGACCAGCGTTAGTTTTGACCCGAGATCCAGAAGCGAGGCAGCAGTAGAGAGCTTGCGCTCGACAGACGCAACAAGTGGCATTAGGTCAGCCACTGTCGGCCTGGCCGTGCCCATGTGCATGCCCATGTAAGTGCATCTAGTGCCCCTTAGTGATTTTGGTGTATTGAAGACTTATAGGTTAAGGAACTAATGCGTTTGTGAGTGTACACAGGTCTATAAGTCTATGAGGAGTTTGATATTTACAGAGAAAGTCGACCCCTAAAATGAAGTTCTTATTTGAAGACTTTGATATTCTGAAGACTTTAAAAGTGAAGAAATTGGTGTGACCTTGAAGACTTGGTATTCATTTGAGGAACATGAAGCATGAAGACTTTTGTTTTCGTAGTCTCATTTTCTCTTTCTTGAGTCATAGGAAACACCGTACTGTTAAAGGGGGTCGAGGAAATACTAAGGAAAAATTTCCATGTGATGCTCAACTCAAAATCCTACACCTACCAATCCCTTCGAGTGAAGCCCTTGGAAAACTCATACGGTTCAGTCAATTTCTTGATGTGAGACGAAGCTCTTCCGTCGCCGAGGAATTTGTTCGACCGAGGAGTTAGGAATTCGCCAAAGGCGGATTGCCTACACAGTGAGGAACATGATAGCCCCGAGGAATTTGATATTCAAATTTCCATTTATTCTTGTCTTCTTGCCAAACTGTCCCAAAATATCTTATCCACCTAACGGTCATATCATTGAAGGGCATTTATGTCTTATCATGTCGGGCTGCTCCCTAGGCTATAAATAGCAGCCCCTACAACCACTAGCTGGTTGGCTGCTCCGAGAGAACTTGACACTTGTCATTTGAGAGCAACCCATCCTCCGAGGACTTTGAGCGAAAATCATCAAGTGAGGAAAACCCAAAACCAAACCCCTACAAACCCAAAGTGATTGAGCATCATCAAGAGATTGATCCTGCGTGGATCCGACGCTTGTTACCTTTGAAGACTGTGCTTCTTCCAGACGGTTAGGCGTCATGGTCTAGAGCATCCAAGAGGAATTGTGGATCGCCGAGTGACCAAGTCTATGAAGGTCCGGAAGTCGCTCAAGACTTACCACGAGTGATTGGACGAGGTATGTGTGACCTTAGTTCAAGGAGAATACGGTGAGGACTTGGTGTCCCGAGCTGCGTGCTCAGCGACCGGGTGTCCGGACTGTGTGTCCTCGAGTTTAAATACTCAGCCGCTCCAACCAGACGTACAACTGAGACAGCAGTTGGAACTGGTCTACCAAATCATTGTCTTCACCAACCATACTGGTTCTATCTCCTCAACCCTTTCATTTCCTCATTACTGTGTTGAGTGTTCATTCATATCTGTGTTTGAAGACTTTGACTGAAGACTTTCTCAATTTCCTCAGTTCAATTTCTTCAGTCTGTTTGTCTTCATCTTGTGCTATCCTGTGTTTACGCTTTCTGTACTCTTTGGTTGTCTTCATTTCATCATGATGACCATGCCCGCATTCTCTTATGCTTACTTCTGAGTACTTATTCCGCTGCAAGTAGTTCTTCGCTAAGGAATTTCCTCACCGGCAAATTCCTCAGTGAAGAATTCATAAAAATCGCCTATTCACCCCCCCTCTAGTCGATATATCGCACTTTCAATTGGTATCAGAGCAAGGTACTCCCTTGTTACGTGTGATTTTGGTTTAACCACCGGAGTTTTAGTTATGTCGACCGCAGGTATGAAGAAAGTGACATGCCCTATCTTTGACGGTCACGATTATCCCAAGTGGAAGGCCATGATGAGGAAGCGCCTCATGGCAATGGACAGCGAGTTGTGGACCGTCACTGAAATTGGTCTTACTGATCTGTGCAAGACGGCGAACGCAGATGATATTCGCAAGTACACTCGACTTGACATCATGGCAAAGGATATCATCTGTTCCTGCCTATCTAGAGATGAATTCAAGCGCATTATGCATCTTTGCAATGCGAAGCTTATCTAGGACCGAATCTCTGACGTCTATGAAGGTCATCGAGCCCGTCATGATCCTTGGTTTGAGGACTTCAAGGAATCTCTCAAAATGATGACTTTCGAACCAGAATCATCATCTTCAGTATCATGTCTCATGGCAAAGGGTGTCGAGGTAACCGAATGTTCCTCATCTGAATTTAGTGTCTGTGAATCTGATGATGATGGATCTGATGATGACAATGAACCTAGCTATACCAAACTTGTTTGCATTGCCACCAAACAACAACATGCCTTGGAAAAGGTTCAAAACATGCTAGATAAGAGTGATGATATGTTAGGTGAAGAAATGGATCACACGAAAGCCCCGGTGAAAATCTTCGTGAGACTTGATCTAGGTTTGACAGCCTTCAAGGTCATCATAACACTCTCTTATCTGATCATGAGAAACTTTCTTATGAATTTCTTAAAAGAAAGCAAGATCTTCAGAAGCTAAGAGTGAATTATGAAGATCTTCAGAAGGAGCGCGATTCATTACTTGCTCAACAAATCAACGCTTCTCAAGAAGAATTTGTTCCTCCATGCTTAAAGTGCATTGAACGTGCATCTGCTAATTCTTCACCTGAATGTTCAAATGCTTCAACTGTTACAAATTCTTCACCTGCCTCTGCTATCACTAATTCCTCATCTGAGGACATTGCTAGTATCACTGACGATGCAAGGCTGAAGGAATTGTACATGACAGGCATGTACAGAAGCCTCAAAGGGCATCAGACACTTTGTGATGTGCTTAAAACGCAGATCCTCAATAGGAACCCTAGGAAAGAGGGTATTGCCTTTGAGAGGAAACTCAATGCTGATGGAACATATTGGAAGCCTGAGCAGTATCCCAAAACCTCATGGGTTGCTGCAAAGGGACCTCCAGTTGATCCATCTAACTTATCTGACTTTACATGCGAATCTCCTCATTCTTCTGATGAGTCATTTGACTCCAACTATAAACTGTTCAAAAATCAGAATGGTGAAGTATTTGCTAGATATGTTGGCACTAACTGCAGGAACGGTTCCCCTATGAAGAAAATCTGGGTTCCCAAGAAGTACCTTGAAAGTCTTCAGGTGAATGTCCTCATGACACCACCTATGAAGAATAGGAATCCCAGATCAAATTCTTCATATGGATCCAAGTCCTCATACGGACCAAATTCCTCACGTGGATCAAATTCCTCAGAAGGATCAAAGTCCTCATATGATTATCATCGTGCTAATAACTCTGTTTCGCAGGGTAGAGCTAAGGGCTATGAATATGTGCATTATTCTTCAAACCAATATGTTCATAAGTCCTCGAAGAATTTCTCTGCTTATTCATATGCTTACCCTAACCCCTCTTATGTGAAATGAAATGGATTGGCCTCTATGCCTCCATTCTTATATGGTGCTCGTAGAGTGATGAACTCTTTGCCACCCCTTCAGATGTGGGTGGTGAAGAAAAAGAACTACTTCTTCTGCAGGGTCAGGTCTCCAGACGTGTTTTAAATGTCTGAAGAATTTGCTGGGGGCCTGACAAAAATGCCTGAAAGGACGCAGGCTAATCATGATGAAATGAACTTTCATTTCACACGTCCTCATACTACTTATCTGTTATACTACCCTAATGAAATTCATCTGATGAACTTGATATCATATTCTTCACTGATGAAGTATATGAGATCGTAAGTTGCACTAATTCATCTGCAGGATGATCAACCCAAAGCCAATGAGTGGGTTCTCGATAGTGGATGTACAAATCACATGACTGGTGACAAGAATCTATTGATGGATGCTCCCTTATCACCGTCTCATCTAAAGCATATCATCTTTGCTGACAAAGGCAAAAGTCAGGTATTGGGTCTTGGTAAGGTTGCGATCTCTAAGGACATACACATGGACAAAGTCATGCTTGTTGAGTCCTTAGGATACAACCTCATGTCAGTCTCAATGCTTTGTGATCTTGATATGGTTGTTATCTTTGGCAAGTACCGTTGTGTTGTGATTATGGAAGCTGACAATTCCAAAGTCCTCGAAGGCTTTAGGAGAGGAGACTTGTATATTGTTGATTTCTCTACAGGACCACAACCAGCCATGTGTCTACTTGCAAAAGCTTCGTATAAAGGCTGGCTATGGCATCGGCGACTTGGTCACGCAGGCATGAGGAATTTGAACACACTTGCAAAGAAGAAGCATGTCATTGGCATTGAGAATGTCAAATTCCTCAAGGATCACTTGTGTGGAGCTTGTGAAGCTGGAAAAATGACCAAGGCCAAGCATCCAGCGAAGACTATCATGACCACTACTCGTCCCTTCGAATTGCTTCACATGGACCTCTTTGGTCCTAATCATTACTCAGCTGTCACTAATGATGCATCTCTATATGGCTTTGTTATTGTTGATTACTCTCGTTACACATGGGTACACATTGTTACTTACAAAAATGAAGTGCAGGAAGTCTTCAAACGATTTTCCTCGAGGGCTTCAACTAACTTTGGTGTGAAGATCAGACACATCAGGAGTGACAATGGAACTGAGTTCAAGAATTCCGGTCTTGATGCCTATCTTGATGAACTTGGTATTACTCATGAGTTATCTGCTCCCTATACTCCTCAGCAGAATGGCGTCGTGGAGCGCAAGAACAGAACTCTTGTTGAGATGGCTCGCACTATGCTTGATGAATACAAAACGCCTAGTCGCTTTTGGATTGATGCAATTGATACTGCGTGCCACATCATCAACAGAGTATATCTTCACAAATTCTTCAAAAAGACTGCCTATGAACTCCTCACTGACAAGAAACCCAATGTAAGTTATTTCAAAGTCTTGATTGCTAAATGCTGGATTAGAGATCCTCATCACAATTCTAAATTTGCACCGAAAGCACATGAAGGTTTTATGCTTGGTTACAGAACGGACTCGCACACCTACAGAGTCTTCAACATCGCCCTTCACAAGATTGTTGACACTGTAGATGTGCGGTTTGATGAAACTAATGGCTCGCAAAGAGAGCACCTACCTTCTGTGTTAGATGAACCAGCACCTGAGGAATCTATCAAGTTCAAGGCAACTGAGGATGTCATTCCTACTGAAGAATCTGCTGAAGAATTCATTCCAGTATGCGAAGAACGTCGAGCTGATGCACCTAAAGATAATGCTGAAGACAACGGTGCTGAGGAAAATGATCAAATTCCTTGACGACAACCAGCTCATCCTCGCGTTGCAAAAGAAGTACAAGTTGACAAGATCATCGATGACATTGAAGCGCCAGGTCCTCTCACACGCTCAAAAGCTTCACATTTATCTAACTTTTGTGGGCACTATGCTTTTGTCTCTATCACAGAGACCACTAAAGTAGATGAAGCATTTCTGGAGCCTGAGTGGGTTCAGGCCATGCAAGAAGAGTTACATCAGTTCGAGCTCAACAATGTCTGGGAACTGGTCAAATGTCCAGATCCTCGCAAACATAATATCATTGGCACAAAGTGTATCTACCGCAACAAGCAAGATGAAAATGGCCTTGTGGTGAGGAATAAGGCACGACTTGTAGCTCAAGGCTACACACAGGTTGAAGGAATTGATTTCGATGAAACTTTTGCACCTGTTGCTAGACTTGAGTCTATTCAAGATATTACTCGCAGATGCTAACCATCACAATATCACTTTATATCAAATGGATGTGAAAAGTGCATTCCTCAATGGTAAGCTTGAGGAAGAAGTATATGTTGCTCAACCGCCAGTTTTGAAGATCCAAAGAATCGACAAAGTCTTGAGACTCAACAAGGCTCTCTATGGTCTCAAACAAGCCCCCGAGGCGTGGTATGATACATTGAAGGAATTCTTTGTGAAGAATGGCTTCACACCCGGTTCACTCGACCCTACTCTCTTTACTAAATCATATGATGGTGAACTGTTTGTGTCAAATATATGTTGATGATATTATCTTTGGCTGTCTTGACCAACGTTATAGTGATGAATTTGCCTATATGATGAGTGAAGAATATCAAATGTCTATGATGGGAGAGTTGAAATTCTTCTTAGGTCTTCAAATTCGTCAACAACACAATGGCATATTCATATCTCAGGAGAAATATATCAAAGATGTCCTGAAGAAATTCGGCATGCAAGATTGCAAAGGCGTCAAAATTCCTATGCCCACAAATGGCCATCTATGCACTGATGAAAATGGTATTGACTTCGATCACAAGGTATATCGCTCCATGATTGGTTCTCTATTGTACTTATGTGCATCTAGGCCTGATTTTGTGCTTAGTGTTTTCATGTGTGCCCGATTTCAAGCTGCACAGAAGGAATCACACCATTAGGCTGTGAAGAATTTTCTTCGATATCTAGCTCACACACCAACACTAGGATTATGGTACCCCAAGGGCTCTACTTTTGATCTCATTGGATATTCTGACTCGACTATGCTGGTGATCGTGTGGACCGCAAGTCAACATCTGGTACTTGTCATTTCCTCGAGCGATCTTTGGTCCATTGGTCCTCGAAGAAAGCGAACTGCGTATCACCGTCTCTGCGGAAGCTGAATACATTGCTTCTGGCTCGTGTTGTGCTCAATTGCTGTGGATGAAGCAAACTCTCAAGGACTACGGCATCAACGTGAAGAATGTGCCTCTCTCTTTGTGACAATGAGAGTGCCATCAAGATTGCTCACAACCCAGTTCGGCACTCAAGACAAAGCACATTCAAATTCGTCATCATTTTCTTCGTGATCATGTGTTGAAGGGCGACATCTCCATCGAGCATGTGAAGACTGAAGAACAGCTAGCCGATATCTTCACTAAGCCCTTGGATGAGAAGATATTTAGCAAGTTGCGGTGTGAGCTAAATATCTTAGAATCTTTGAACGTTCTTTGAAAAGGACACACATCCTGACACTTATGCAAAATTGATGATTTAGATGTGCAACACATGAAGAAACGTTTTTCTTCAATCAATGAAGAAACACTCTAAGTGTGAAGAAACTAATGAAGAATTTGATTCTCAGAACCCTACGACAATTGTATGCGGTGTCTGAAATCATCATTCTTATACGGTGGGTCACGCCACCACCAAAGTTGAAAATCTTCAATTTGAGTTTTTGCTCAGTTTTTGAAATTCTTCAGTTTTTCAAATTCTTCAACTTTGCAAAATCTTCACTGTTTCCGTCGTTTTTCTTCATTGGCAATATATATAGATGGGTTTATGTCCTCTACAGCATTCACTTATGGCTATTTCTTCAAGTCTTTTTTTTTTCTGCTAAGTGAATGTGATCGGACCCTTCCCCCTATATGCTATACTCAACCCAATCTATTCACAAATTCTTCATGTGTGTTCTATTTGAAACTCGTTCAAAATCTTCACTGTGTCCTTGTCAGCTGCGGAAATTGCAAACTAAACTTTAAAACTGATCTTATCCAAACTTTCGGTTTGGCCGCTCAAACCGTTCCACATCCCACGATGCATTATTTTACTCACCCGCGATCGTACATGATCTCCACTACACAGTACGTGGGTGACACATGTCGTGAGAAGGAGAATGGTCAGGGGCACGTTCGTCCTAAATCTTCGGACGAATAGTTTTTCACTGCCTCTATAAATACCCCCTCTCTCCATCCTCACTTATTTTACTCCGCTCGACCTCTCTCTCTCGCTCGAGCTCCTCAAACCCTAGCGCCGCCGCTACTCCATCATCGCCGGTGAGGAAGAGCTTCGCTGCCTCGACCTCGTCGCCGACGATTTCATGCGCCCGATCATGGAAATCCTCACTCCGCCGCCGCCATAGCTATCTTCCTCCGCCAAGTTAGGGCGTGGAAGATCTGAATGCATTTAGCTTCACATCTACAACACCCAGTTCGTCGTGTTCTTCATTTAGGTAATTAAAAGTTACTTTTACTGCCCTCGTTGATCTAAATTTTACACTACAAAATCTTCAAAGGTGTTTTATTCTTCAAATCCTCACACACAAACACCTCACTAGTTATATGCTCTTGATTCGTTTCTCTAAGCAATCAATTTTTTTTATTCCTCAATTGTGTGGATCCTCGATCTGTACAACTCTGGAACCTAAGACAAAGAATGCTTAGTGAAATTCTTCAAGGCTCATCTGGTCAAAATCCTCAAAATTTGTTCTTTTTGAAAAATCTTTTGAGAACGCATATGACCTCTCCAAATTCATCGCAACTATACTCTATTCACAGGTACTCATGTCCGTTGCTCAATCATTAGGTTCTCATCAACTTAACTCATTTGCAGCGTTCCTCGAAGAAAAGTTGCATACTTCTTCAGAGAATTCGTTTGTTCAAATTCCTCAGCTGAAGAATATGGCAGAAGGAAAGAAGCCACGTAAAGGAGGAAAGAGGCCTGAGGTCATGACCGCTTGAAATCCACGAGGAAATATATGCTGATTATTGCACACCGATGAAGCCGAAGTTCGCCAAAGAGAACAAAAATCAGCGCAAGGTGCGCGTCAAAGGATTGAACGGAGATGGGCAAGGGAATGGAGGGAGTACCGATATGTAACTCCAAAGTACATGAAGAAATTCGCACTCAATCCTCCATGCCCAAGAGCTCCATTGGCACCTGGTCAAGAAAGTCGACCCCACCAAAGATCAAGTCGGTGAGGACTTTCCTGAAGAATGGTCCAAGCGCCAAGCCAAGTTGGCAAGACAAGCCAATGAGGCAGTGAGGAAATTCAATGAGGACTCTGCTACTGCTGCTGCCCCTGAGGCCTCTGTCAAGCCAAGAAAATCTATGGCAAAGAAGCTCGCACACAAGCCAAGTGCTTCACCAACAGTGCCCTCACGGCCAAGTTCCTCAGCAGTGCCCTCACGGCCAATTCCTCATGCTGCTCCTGCTCCTCCAAAATCCTCCGCTCCTCAAAAATCCTCAGCTCCTCCCAAGTCCTCAGCAGTTCCGACAAAGTCCTCAGCACCTGTGCATCTGGCCACCTGCCAAAGGACTACAGGCTTCTCCATTGCCTCCGGTGTTTCAAAGAAGTTCCTCACCGCACCAAAGTCTTCATCTGGCCCGACTCTGCTGAGACTAAGGCCACAAATGGACGAGGTCCTCGGCCAAGTCCCAAGAAATAACAGTTCGCCTTCCAAGAGCCACCTGAAGATGATGAGGCTGATGATGATGAACTTGCGGAAATCATCAGAGATCGCCAATAAAGGGCCGCTAGAGCCAAAGGCACATCTGTGCCACTGCTGTTGGATCCAAGGAAAATCCTCGATTATATTGATCTCTGGCACAAGGATCCAAACACCCCTATGCCTGACTTTCATCTGACTCCTGGACAAAGTCATATGCTGACCCATTTCATCACTGAAGAGAAATGGAAGTTTGAAAAGGCAAGAGAGATCAACAAAGCTCAATACAGAAAGGAGAAGTTCCTGAAAAAAAACGTTGTCAGAATGACACCTGAGGAACTTCTCAAGGTCTAGACTGAAATTCAAGACCTCAGCAAAAACTTCGATGCTTATTATGCTGATTGGCAAGGGGCCAAGGTTAGATTCGTCAACCTGACGAAGAAGTTCACCAATGTTGCTGCCCCAACGCAACAAGAAATTGCTCAGGCTGGAGCCTCAGCTCAGCAGACTGAAGAACATGCCAGCACCGCTGATGAAGTTCAGGCTGCTAAAGAAAATGCTAGTTCCAGGGCTGATGATCCCATTCCAGCCGCTGAAGAAATTGCCAGGGCATCCACTAGTGGTGCGCCTGAAGAAATTGAACAAGACAGGGCAACTGCATCAGTTGCGCCTGAGGAAAATCAACCAGATTCCTCAGCTCCTCCTGCGCTAACACCAACTCCAATTCTTCCATCTGCCTCTAATGTGAAGAAGACCAAGGCTGCAGAACGAGCTGCTGTGAAGAAACGGAAAGCATCAGCTGCGTCAAATTCTTCGGCTGCGAAGAAAATGAAGCCAATGAACAACTCCTTTGAAAATCCTATTGATGATGTTCCAATCTCCTCAATTCCATCAAAGGACCTTGTTCCTTTTGATGAAGATTATGTGATCCCAAGCGGATCTGATGAAGAAAATCATTCTGCTGCTTCGTCAGAGCAGATTGATGAAGAAATTGAAGTGGAAGCAATCCCTTCAACCCCAATCATTTCCTTGCCTATGCCTCAGTTCACAGCTAAAGAGGCCTGTGTTGAGGAACTTGAAGAAGATGTGGATATTGGAAGCACAACACCAGTGATGAACGATGACTTTTGGGAAAGTCAGCATCCAAATTCTCCACTCTTCACCCCAATCCAACAGATACCTCAGTCCCCTGCTCCAACTGTTCAAATGGGCTGTGAAGAAACTCATCCCACTTCATCTGTCCATGAAGAAATTCCAGCCACTAGCGCTGATGAACCTGCTACTGCTGATCCTCAGACTGCACCTGTTGAGGAACAAGAAATTCCTCAGCCTGAAGAACCTGAGATTGCGATTCCTGAGGTCGTGATGCAACTCACTAACACTCCACTGCCAAAGCCAAAGGATCCCTTCTCAACAAAGCAAAAGTTCAAGGCTGAAGACTTCTTCAGCGAGCACGTATTCTTCACTGATTACAATCCATATGATTCTGCTCGCATAAGGAAGAGGCGTTTACGACTGCCACCAAGCCAATTTCTATTCCTCGGTGCTCTTCAATAAAGACAAAGTCTTCGATCATGCTCATATTCCTCATGTGGACATGGAGTCTCTGCCAAAGCTTCGAGCCAGTCCTCTGTGTTCTTCACGACGCAGAACTTGAATTTCTGCGATATATCTGTGGATCGAATGAAGAACTCATTCTTCAATTCTATGCAACGCTGCACATCACCGGAGACGCTGAAGACGTGAACTCATGGGTGTTAGACTGGATGTCTTAAAATACTCACTACAAGGCACCAGCAACTGAATTGCTTCGTGCCCTACCACTCAGTCCTCCACTTGATGGTGCTCGTTTGTGGGGACCCCGACTCATAAGTCGTGATCACCGAATGCACGTGTACAGTGATCCCAGAGATCAATGCTCACTGAACACACTGAAGTTGAATAACAAGAGGCTTACATCCATACATACCGTATTACACAAGTAGGACCATTATGGTCAAGTCTTGAGTATAACATTGCAGCGGAAATCTTCGTCGATAACTTGGACACATGCCATCTGCCTTAACCCTACAGGCATTCTGACTGGGAAAGCGTCCTAGCTCGCATGTTCGTCACCAACGTGTCCTTCATCACATCCTGTTCTTTCATGCCTGGCCAATAAAATAACCATCGCAAGCCAATGAGTACTTTGAATGTACACGCATAAGCAACCCATGTTTTGGTTCAAGATTCAACAATGCATGATATAGGTAAATTTTTGCGAAAGCTAGTTTTGAGTGCAATGACATGTTCAACAACTTGCATAGCATGCATCAAGAGGATTCATGTAATCCCTGAGGACAAGTTATAGATATCAACATAAATGGAGTGGGCACCAACCCAACTCACTCATGTCAAGTCCTTGGACTTGACCCATGTAGTTCTCTCCACTCGTCCATACATAGTCACCAGGTTTCGTAAACATATGGACGTAGCCCAAGAGCGGTTACCCGACTGTCCTTGACCGTGGACACGGCTATTCGAATAGTTTTACACTCTGCAGAGGTTGCACACTTTACCCACCAGATCCGGGGAACTTCCGTGTCATCCACGACCCGCGGTACCTCAAGTACCCGGGGTAAGCACCCGATCACTATCTTTCCCAAGACGACACTAACATGGAGTCCACTCGATTGGCAGTAACCCCCGTGCCCACATTCCACATAACATTTTCGTGGATCCTTGCTCCCATATTTATCACATACCACTGGCACGGGGTACCAACGGTGTGTCCGGTGCCCTGTGAAAACAGTCATGGCCGCCCTACCTGGCACGACCCCGTCCCGAGAGAGCGCACCAACAACTCCCCCGTCACTAGTAATGCGGGCTCCAAGATAGTATCGGTCTAGGTAATCAATAATGCCCTTTCCCATACAAGGGTAGAGTGGTTGCGCATGTAAGGTTGGAATAACGGTCGCAACTTAAACCAATCCGTTTTTGAAACCACACTCACATATCCTTCTCCGGTACACCACTTCTTTGTCAAGTGGTTACCTAGCTCAATATCTCCCTCGGGCATTAGTGGCACCCGACGGGGTTTTCAAAAAGTCTTTGGGAACATACTTGCCTCCATCACCATGCATATTCCCGTCCCTTTCTGCGTAGCAACTAATTTAGCATCCTATCTACTCCCACCGGCATGACCCTCATAAGGAGGTAGGGTCATGCTCAATGCAAGTATCAATGAGGAAGTAACTGAGGCAGCCAACCAACGTGGTTTACCATCTCATCATGATTCCGATGCAGCAATAATAAGTGATATATGACATGCATAAAAAGGGTTTCATGGACATGGTCAAAGGGCTGCTTGCACGGTTCATCTGAGTCTTGAAATCTTCTGGTCCTTCTCCATGTACTCCGTCTACTTCACAAGTAACGTCGGAAACAATCACAATAAGCAACACAACAAGGCAGGAAATATAAGTGCTCCAAAAATATTAATTTGACTTTTCTAGGACATCTCTGGTTATATGAAAAATAACCAGAGTGGTTTCATTGGAATTGGATCAGTGGATATCTCTGAACATTTCAATATGATGGAATCAAGGGGTTTATGGATTTGCAAGAAGTGTCCAGAAACATGTTTTTGAAAAATGAGCAAAGATACCCATTTAACAAACCATGATTTTAGAAGCATCTAGGAGTTGGTTTCACTGGATTTGGAGTTCAAATGAATATTCTATGGATTTTCAAAGTTGACAAATATGAAGAAATGGCTCATTATTTTGTGGGGTATAGAAAGTATTAATAAAAAGGTTCATAAACTAAGTTATGACCTTAGAAGCATCTAGGAATTTGAATCATGGCATTTGGATCAAGTTTGAGCTCTCTGTGATTTTCTAAAGTTCATCACAGGAATAGGAGGAATAGGATTTGATAAATATTTGTGAAGAAAAGGTCTCTAGAAAAATGTGCATGTTGCACTAACAGGTAGATCATGATTTATAGAGTCACTAGAAATTTGAATCATCAAATTTGGAGTCCATTTGAATAGTTTATGGATTTTTGAAGTTGACTGGAAAAGGAAAAAGGAAAAAGGTCTTAACCTTATCATGCACGCAGGCGAGATATAGACGTGGGCCGGCCCAGTGGCTCGGCCACGCGGACGACAGGCGACGTCGAAGGCGTCTTTGCCGAAGCCGTTTCCACTTAAACGGCGGGGGCCCGCCCACTGGGTTGGTGACGCGCGGGCCCCAGCTGCAGGTCGCCTTCAACCTCCCGCGCGCGCTTCAGCCGCGGAGGGGAGCGGCTCCCGCCGGCGATTGTCGGGGCTACAGAGCGTCTCCGACGACGCTCCGCCCACCGGCGTGCTCAGGAGGCCACGCCACACCCATCCATGTGCTGCATGCACGCCGTGGAGGGCTGCAGCAGCAACGGCCTGGGTGGCCGCGTAGGAAGCTGTCGGCCATCTTCGGCCACGAGCGCGTGGCGCTCCTGGGGATGAACGACGGTGATGGAGGGCCTCGAGGTGGTGTTATGAGGGTACTGGAGTGGCTAGGGAGAGAGGAGAGGCTCGGGATAGCCTAGATTTAGGCGGAGCCCGACGGCGGCGCTCCGGCCGTTGTGATGGATGGAGGGCACGGGGAGAGGAGTGAGTTGGTCCAGGGGTCTTTGGGAGGGAGAGAGAGGCAAACGAGTCGAGAGGGGGCTCGGGGGTGGCCTTAAATAGCCGACCCATAGCTCACCGTGGACGTGGCGCACGGGTGGCCGCGGCAACAGCTCGGGAGGCCAGGAGGGAGGGAGAGGAGCTTTCTACAGCGTTCGTGGGAGCCGCGTAGGGTGCCGGGAAGAGAGAGAGGGAGCGGAGCGAGGCCACAGTGCTCATGGCGTGCACAGCGTCTCAAGGCGAGGCCGGGCATTGGCCGAGCCGGGCGGCTTTGGGCACGCGCCGCAGGGGGTGAGAGAGAGGGAAAGAGGAGGGGGCCAGGATGGTGGCGTGTTGCGGATGTCGAGACACCTCGACTGGCGCGAGGGGGAGGCTCGAGGTGGACGGGAGCGCCGTGTCAATGGTCGGGAGCATGGTAGCGTGCTCCAGAGCGCGTCTTTGGCCGGCATGCGCGGCTTTTCATGGCACTTTCAGCGTGTCCACTTTTGTCTGGCAGCTGCAGGGGGTATGGGCAAAAAGCCGGGGAGAGCCTTGGATGCTCTGGAATGCCAAGGAGGGAGAGAGAGGCTGAGAGAGAGGGAGAATGCTGCTACCTATAGAAGAAAAATAGGGTTCTAACCCCCTTAATCATGGCTCCTCGGGCAGGGATAGATGCAGGTGGTAGAGGGGGACTAGGAGGGGCTGTGGTAAAAAGGAGGGCTCAAGGAGATTAGTGGAAGTGGACAAAACATACATTTTTAATTTCTGCCAGAAGGTGTTTGATGCTGGTTTGGGCAGGAAGATGAACTCCACTTGACATGAGGCTTGACAGGGTCAAATGGTACACATAATTAGGGCCTTCCACCAATCTTGAGTTCATTTGGGCAAAGTTGCCAATGCAACTTTTGTGAACCCTAGAATTTGGCAGAAATGGACTTGTGTAGATCTAGTTGATCAAATCACTTCTCCTTGATGCACCACTCCGTGTGGTGGCCTCATTTGGTCATGTGATCCTGCTCACAAAAGTTGGAATCAAGGAGAGAAAGTTGGTAATGTAGATTTGTTCAAATTTGATTCTGGTCAGAGAGGGTTTTGGGGCTCTTTGATCAAGTTAACTTGTTCTCCAACTTGTACCATTTGGTCTAGATGAATGATTAGACCAGTTGAGCATGTACACAACATTTGAGAGAATTTGGACATGTTTGGCAATGTAAAGTTGCTCAAACTTCAAAATGGACAGAAATGGTTTTGAGGGGATTTCATGGGGTTATACTATTCTCCGTGACATGATACTTGTCCAGATCATCAAACATGTCATATGTGACATGCTATAATTTTCTTCTAATTTTTGGAGAATATTTCCTTTGAAAATATTTCAAAAGCTTGAAATATCCAGAAAGGGTATTTGAGGGATTTGACCAATATTTTGAACATGACCATGTGTTGAAACTCCTATGTATGGGAAATATATGTCCACTGAGTTTCTCTAAATTTTCACAAATATTTTTAAAGCATAAAAATAATTTTAACCTATTAAAGACCATTTCTGGCCTTAAGAAAAAGTTTTTAAATAAAATAGTAAAATAACTTTTAAAATCATATTTTTATGGTTTCTGGGTACCCTATATCTAATAGGAGTCAAATATATTTTTGGAAAGATTTTTACTGCCCTTAATTAAGTACTTGCAGTGCAAACCTCAATTCAGGGGTTTTTGGAAAACTAAATTTAGAAAATACTTTTTGGCCAAAATATTTTTACAAGAAATTATTTTTATGACCTACACACATGGCATGATCATTGGGCAGAAGTTTTGGATCAAGGAGAAGGAGTATAAGAGTTGGAGGATTTATTTTATTTTTAGAGCACTTGCAAGCAACAGACAAAAACCAATCAAGGCAAGGTCCTAAACACTCAAATGTTTTTGTCAGACCATATTTTATCATGATTGTTAGCTTAAGTGTAGTGGCATGAAAATCAGGGTGTGACATCGTTGTATCTACAACGAACCAGAACTTTCAAATCACTATATGCAAGTGCTGATGAAGCCTTTGAAGCCAAGGCAGGCCCCAAGAACCAAATTCCTCGTCAAGGAATTATTGTATGTGCCTCGGACTGTCTATCGGATTCTGACGAAGACAATGAGTCCTATCAAAGGCCACGACTCAAATGATGAAGAAGTCGTTGGCATCATGAAGAATATGCTTTTCAATATCATCCATGGCGTTCCCGTCAACTTCCATGATTTCTTCATGAGGACTCTGGCAAACATTGCTATGTCACCATTTGAGCTGAAGCCTTATGCACCTTGGATAATGAGATTCATCAGGACAAGGTCTTCACTCAATTACAAGGCTGATACTCTGAACCACTGCAGCTACTTGCCCCCGGTTGAAGTCCTCAAACGGACATTTACCTCGGTGATGACAAGGGCAAGGCTACTGCATGATCGATGAAGGCATTCGTCCATTGGATGGACAGTTTTGCAAAGCAGCATCCTACTCCACCAATGATGACTCGCCACACATGACTCTGCCGCAAATACCTCGGTCAAGCAAAGTCCTCAAGCTATCGCACCTGTGGTGATGACTGATCGTGAGTTACTCCTCGGTCTTCATCGGAAGGTTGATCGCAATCATAAATGGGTCAAGCGTCGGTTTGGATCAATTCTTCACAACATGACCTCTACACACAACGCAGTGAAGAAAACCACTACTACCTCCATGAAACCTTCAAACGCACTTTTGGCTGTTCTTTCAAATGTCTACGGTCTTGGAAGAACTGACGACAATGGGACTCAAGGAAGAATTTGACTGGCCTGCACCTCCTCGGAAGAAATACAAGAAGGTCAAAGTTCCTTCCTTGGTGGCCAGCTCCTATTCTTCATCATCGCGACACTGATGAAAATGAAGACTTGGACGACACCGCGGCAGGCCCTACTACAACAAACGACCCCAACAACGCTGGCGCTCCTTCTTCAACTTGAAATTCTTCAGGGGCGTTAGTCCCCAGTTTCGATCCTTTTGGTCATTCGATGACAAAGGGGGAGAAATTTGAGTTAGTCTTCAAGCGGGTCTATTATATGGGCAATTTTTTGTTAAGTTACAACTCTCGTTCTTACGAAACTTTTATTGAATCGAGTTGTAATCTTAAACCCGATGGTGCTTTGATACTTTTTGATGCAATCGTGCTCTTGCACTATGCTCGATACTAGCTCAAATTCTCTTGAGCTCTGATACTCTTGATGCGTTATTCTGCATGCTTGTTCCTCATTAATGTTATCGCACGCATGCTGAATTACATCAAGCACCATATTTCATCATGCATTTCAAATTCTCCATACTGTATGTCAAACGCGTGTATGAATTACAAGATATAGGGGGAGATCTCCATGATTCAACTCTTCAAATGTGCAATGCCTCAAAAGCAAATTCCTCACTATGCACATCTTCAGGGGGAGTTCTTCTATATCATGCAATCAGATTCCTCAATATCAGTATTTACACTTCATATGTTTATCCCCGTTGAAAACTTAACCTATATTGTCATCAATCACCAAAAGGGGGAGATTGTAAGTGCATCTAGTGCCCTTAGTGATTTTGGTGTATTGAAGACTTATAGGTTAAGGAACTAATGTGTTTGTGAGTGTACACAGGTCTATAAGTCTATGAGGAGTTTGATATTTACAGAGAAAGTCGACCCCTAAAAATGAAGTTCTTCGACTGAAGACTTTGATATTCTGAAGACTTTCAGAAGACTTTGAAAGTGAAGAAATTGGTGTGACCTTGAAGACTTGGTATTCATTTGAGGAACGTGAAGCGTGAAGACTTTTCTTTTTCGTAGTTTCATTTTCTCTTTCTTGAGTCATAGGAAACACCGTCTTTGTTAAAGGGGTCGAGGAAATACTAAGGAAAAATTTCCATGTGATGCTCAACTCAAAATCCTACACCTACCAATCCCTTGGTGAAGCCCTTGGAAATCTCATACGGTTCAGTCAATTTCTTCAGCGAGACGAAGCTCTTACAGTCATTGAGGAATTTGTTCTGACCGAGGAGTTAGGAATTACGCGGTGTGGATTGCCTACGATGAGCAACATGATAGCCCCGAGGAATTTGATATTCAAATTTCCGACCGTTCTTTATCTTCTTGGCGCCACCTGTCCCAAAATATCTTATCCACCTAATGGTCATATCATTGAAGGGCATTTATGTCTTATCATGTCGGGCTGCTCCCTAGGCTATAAATAGCCACCCCTACAACCACTAGCTGGTTGGCTGCTCCGAGAGAACTTGACACTTGTCATTTGAGAGCAACCCATCCTCCGAGGACTTTGAGCGAAAATCATCAAGTGAGGAAAAACCCAAAAACCAAACCCTACAAACCCAAAGTGATTGAGCATCATCAAGAGATTGATCCTGCGTGGATCCGGCGCTTGTTACCTTTGAAGATCGTGCTTCTTCCAGACGGTTAGGCGTCATGGTCTAGAAGCATCCAAGAGGAATTGTGGATCGCCGAGTGACCAAGTCTATGAAGGTCCGAAGTCGCTCAAGACTTACCACGTTTTATTGGACGTGGTCAGTGTGACCTTAGTTCAAGGAGAATACGGTGAGGACTTGGTGTCCTGAGCTGCGTGCTTAGCGACTGGGTGTCCGGGACTGTGTGTCCTCGAGTTTAAATACTCAGCCGCTCCAACCAGACGTACAACTGAGACAGCAGTTGGAACTGGTCTACCAAATCATTGTCTTCACCAACCATACTGGTTCTATCTCCTCAACCCTTTCATTTCCTCATTCTTTGTGTTGAGTGTTCATTCATATCTGTGTTTGAAGACTTTGATGAAGACTTTCTCAATTTCCTCAGTTCAATTTCTTCAGTCTGTTTGTCTTCATCTTGTGCTATCCTGTGTTTACGCTTTCTGTACTCTTTGGTTGTCTTCATTTCATCATGATGACCATGCCCGCATTCTCTTATGCTTACTTCTCAGTACTTATTCCGCTGCAAGTAGTTCTTCGCTAAGGAATTTCCTCACCGGAAAATTCCTCAGTGAAGAATTCATAAAAATCGCCTATTCACCCCCCCTCTAGTCGATATAACGCACTTTCAGCCCAGGTATGTGAACGGCAACTTGCCAACCTTGCATCCAAAAACCCCCGCCAGGCGATCCGTCGCATCATCCACCGTGTTTACAGTCATCAGCGTGGATTTCTGAAAGTTAACGCGCAGCCCAATGGAGGAGGCATAGTCTTGCAGAATGGATTTGATCATCGTCGCTTGTGCCTGATCAGCCGGCATCACCAGGATGGTGTCATCCGTGTACTGGATCACAGGATAATCATTCTCCACTGTCGGCAGCGGCAACTGAAGCTGCCCGCTACGATATGCGTCGTTCATGGCTGCTTGGAGAAGATCAGCCGCCAAGACAAAGATGAGCGGGGACAATGGGTCTCCTTGGCGCACACCTCTCTTGCAGAAGAACTGCCGACCAGGGGTCCCATTGAGCAGCACGGAGGATTTGGCAGTCGAGAACAAGCAGTGGATCCACCCTAGCAAACGGTCATCAAAGCCCATGCATTCCATAATCTGCACCATTGGAGTATGTTCAATCGTATCGAAGGACTTCGCAAAGTCAAGCTTGAGGATGGCGATTTTGCGGCCCGAATTCTGGCACTGGTGTATGAATTCATACGCCACGCCACACAATCTTGGATTGACCTACCCCTCAAGAAACCGTACTGGTTACGATGGATAACCCTAAGAACCACTTTCTGCAGCCAGTTGGCCAAGAGCTTTGTCAGAAGCTTGAGACAAGAGTTCAAGAGTGTTATAGGGCGATAATCATTAGCTGTCTCAGGCGACTGCGTCTTCGGGATGAGTGTAATGAAACCAGAGTTCAAGCTTTCCAATTCCAAAGTACCTGCATGAAAGTCAAAGCAAAGTCCATAGAACTCCTCCTTAATGATATGCCAGCAGGCCTTAATGAAACTGCCACTGAAACCATCCGGTCCAGGGGTACGATCAGACGGCATCTCCTCGACCACCTGATCAATCTCCTCCCGAGTGAATTGTTAGGATAAAACCTGCAGTCCATCCACCTTCTTGATGATGCGATCAAGGTCAAACTTAGTGTTGGTAGGGTTGGAGCACCCTAGCCTTTCTTTGTAGGTTTGGAGAAGAACAGCCTCTTTGCCCACATGATCGTAAACTACAGTGTCGTCCGACAGGCGCAGCGAGGCAATGTTGTTTCTACGGAAGCGCTCGGTCGCCACCCTATGGAAGAATTTGGTATTGCCATCTCCAAACTTGAATTGTCTGACAGTACACCGCTTCTTCCAGTACGCTTTTTTGCACTCCAAAAAGATGCAAGAGATGAGCTTTTAGGATTTTTCTAAAGTTCGCTTCTGGCACAGTCAAACGTCGACGATCCTTAAGACCATCAAGCTCCAGGAGGGTTTTGTTGCAGTTCTCAATCAGCACAGACAACTTCGAGATCTTCTTGCTCCACTACTTCAAATCATACCGTAGGGTTTTGAGTTTTTTGCACTGAAGCATAGCTGTGTTTGGGGCGTAGCATCGTTTATTCCACGATCGCTGAACCACATCAAAAAAACCTGGCTGCTTGATCCAGTAGTCCTTGAAGAGAAATAATTTAGTTTTGGGGATTTTGGACTGGATGCTGACATAGCATGGTACATGATCCGACGTGGGTTTCCCTAAGGGCATGACCACTGTATTCGGAAATTTGACCGCCCAGTTTACAGAGGTAAAATGCCAATCCAACTGTTCGAGGAGTGGGTTAGTTTGCATGTTGCTCCAAGTGAATGATCGTCCTTTGATTGGTAACTCCACCAGCGACTGTTTACGTATGAATTCGTTGAATATTAGCATATCATTAGCATCACCTCCCCCATGGTTACGGTCATCAGGCGCTCTGATGTAGTTAAAGTCGCCCAAGACAAGCCAATCTTCCCCAATAGGTATTTGGAGATCAAAAAGCCACGCGGTGAAGAGAGTTCTATTGGGATCAGTACAAGGACCTTAAACGCTAACGAGCGTCCACACATCATTTGATTGAGTTGAAGTAAGCCTAATGCCGAGCGCGAACGATTCAGAAAAGACAGACACACCCGTGAACACTGAACTCATCCAAGCTGTTAACAAACCCCCAGAATTACCAACCGATGGCACAAATTCAAACATATCAAACTTAGGGAAAAATAGTTTAACAAATGACGCATCAAAAGATTCACGCTTGGTTTCTTGAAAGCAAACTACCGAACTACCATTAATCTCGATCGCATTACGGATCGCCAACTGCTTCTTCTCAGAGTTGATTCCACGAATGTTCCAGCAGAGAACATTCCAGTGTTTATTTGCTTTCATCTCAGCCTAGTTTAGCTCTGGATCGTCGCCACGGTCTCCAGCCAGGAGCTTCTGTGCGCTGAGATCTTTAGCTGGTATCCCACATTGCTCAGTACCCACACGCTGCAACTATTGGATCGGAGTTGGCAGGGGCAGTTCAGACTGACCCGCGACAGGCTGCAGAAATTTTGGGCAGGGTTTTGTCACCTTGGAGGAACAGACAACCACTGGAGCACCCCTGGGCTTGACCTTGTACTATGGCTTTTTGGCGTCAACAGCAAGATTTACCTTGAAACCATCATACCTTGTTGCCCTGGAGCTGCGCCTCAAGGAAGTTGTATCAATTGGCCGCTTCTCTGCACGGATCATCCCCTGGATGTGCTTGTTCGGTGGCTTGGCATTGGTAACTATCAAGTCTTCAGAGTTAGCAGCAGCACCACCT
This sequence comes from Aegilops bicornis, assembly GCA_021605145.1. NCBI lineage: Eukaryota > Viridiplantae > Streptophyta > Magnoliopsida > Poales > Poaceae > Aegilops > Aegilops bicornis. Next base: position 303,062,725 of record CM038674.1, on the reverse strand, counting down.
GCCCCAGAAAGTGTGTCAGGGTCCTCCCCCCACACACCGATGATCTTAAGGCTCTGCACCGAGGAGCCCCCACCACCAATCGGCCCATCAGAAGCAGCCAAGGTGGTACAGTTGGCAAAAGCAGCCCTGAACTCAGAAGGAACAGTGATAACATCCGGGAGTGGAGGTAACAGTTCAGTCCATGGGCGAATCTGCATATTCAGATAGCACACACCCTCCACAACAGCAGCAGACACATTGTGAAAACAGTAAGAGGATTCAGAGGGAAAAGAGCCCTCGACAGACCTTCCTCAGTCGCAGTAATGCAACAGGTGTACCTTCCATAAGAAATCATCCAAAGAAACTGCAGAAACTCATGCCGCAAATCAGTCTGCACCTCTACAACAAGAGAGTCACCATTAGCGCGCACAATGCGCAGCCCAGAAGTAGGTGTGCCATTAATCAGCGCATCTGCAGCCTCAGTAATATCAGAGTATATAGACCATTCATACTGAGGATCATCAGAGATGTTGCTATCTTGTTCCACTCCATCCATGAGAGATGGTCCTATATACTGAAATAGCGTTCTGAAACTGAATCCCCTATAAGGAGGTGGAGCAACTGGCCATACTCCCCATCCATCATTCTGTGTTGGCTGCTGTTGTGGGATTTGCTGTTCCCAAGCCGCATCTATTTTCTCCTGCATCCAACGCTGGTGGTCAAGAGCCCACTGTTGTGCCGAGTCAGGTACGGTAGATCATACGGGTGCGAGGATGCGTTCATTGGCGGAGCTTCATCCTCATTTCCTACCAGGTTAGGAATTGTGTTCCTACCATTAAGCACATAAACAGGCAAAGACCATGATCGCCCCATACCAGGCAACGTGCCAATGCGCTTGATCACGAGGCTGTGAGGAACCTGCGCGATATCACTATGGATAACCCGAACAAGCACCCGCTCCTTGTTATGTCCCGGCCTGTGCCAGAGATCTAGCTTCCCAAAGCATGACAACGCCTTGTTGATGTAGTGCTCATTCTGGTAATCCATGGGGAAGGCAAGAAACAAAACCCAGGCAACATACTGAAACGGGCAGCAACGCATATTCTCTCCCTCATCATGCGACACGAAAGAGAAGGTCATGTCATCATCGATAGGATCTAAGTGATGCGGACTTTCCTGAATGTACTGATCCCTCAGAGCAACATAAGCAAAGGACACCATCCCCACCCCGATAGGATAAGAAAAAGCGTCGGGTACTTCAAGATGAAAATCCTCAACCATGATACGAACCACCTCATCCAACACCATCTGCTTCTGATGATCTGGGACGGGGGGAACAGCGGTGACGATGGCGTACCTCTCGCGGCTCAGCTGGGGGTCGTCCACCACCATCATGTTGCGAGCCAGTCTGTGGTCCAACCCGCGCTCAATCCGAGCTCCCATCGGCACAAACTGGAACGGCCTCGCCGGAAAGTTGGCCATTGTGTTGGTTGTTGAGGTGGCGGTCGCAACAGTCAAAGGCGGAGCAGGGGAGGAGGAGGAGGGCTTGTCTCTCTGCTCGTTGGCTGTTAGGGCCGGCAGGCTAGGCAAATGGAGTGCAGGTTGAAGCGGAAACGTCCGCCCAATGGATATTGGGGGAGGGGGCCCAGCTTCTGGTAATTTCCTTTTAGGACGCCATATCATTTTTCTATTCGGAAAAATTGGATTCTGTGGTTGGGGGACTGGTCTAATCTGTGGTAGTGAATCCAAGAATCCAAATTAATTCGAGCTTGTCATTCCACATTCCTCTAACGCCAATACAGACGGGGAGCAGACTTGGAGTCGCACAAGTATCCCTCATGGCCCAGAAATTTACAGTATTTGCACCAAAGAAGCCCAGGGCAAAATTCTCTGTGGTGGGCCAGACTATTACAATTTGTGCATGCGCGGACTGGCCGGCCCATCTCTGTCCTCCTGCAAATGCATGCACGTGGAAAGTTATGGCAGGTGCTACAACTTATGGCATGACAATTAATAGAATCGTGATCTCCTTCGAAGCACCTGGCGCATCTGCCCAAAAGGCGATGAATAAAATCTGAAGGAGGCAAATCTTCTAAATCATAAGCTTGCCGGATATTTGCCTCCTCATAATTGGCTTGCCTTAGATCTAGGATTTTCTCCAAAACCAAGTTTGGAATATTGCACCAAATCTGCTCACGATGATTCTTACCAACAAATTTTTTGGTACTGCAGGCAAGTCGATCCGTCGAAACCGGGATATTCAAACTACCAAAAATCAAACTTTTTTGCCTGTTCTCGAGATTAGCATTGTTGTTCATCCGATCATCCAAACCAAGATCATCCTGAGGTAATCCATAACGAGAAGAAACTGCTTCGAACGAGCTCAAAAGATTATTAGAACGCTGAATGTTAAAACCAAATTTAGCCAACTCCTTTGATGCAGAAGCATCCTTAGCTGCACTTTTCTCAAGAAATGGTAATTTGGTGGAAACGGCTTTAGGTACACTGCCAGCAATAGGAGGATTGCTATGCTCAAGTGGATCCACTCTTGGCGCATTCCACGGGTGTTTGAAGAGGCCAAAATGACAAGTAAAATCTGGCCTAACTCTATCCCGTAGGGCATAGATGAAATGACCCACTTTGTTTGAGGCCACTGAGAACCGAAAGTTCCTAGCTCTAATAGATACAACTTTCAAACCAAAAGCAAGACCACCAATGCAACATTGTAGTGCCAAACCGACCGACGCACAAGACAGAGGGTAAGAGGCAGAAGAAAACGTGACCACCAATAAGAACTCCTTGGAGGAAGAAGCCGGGGAGAAATGGACCGTGGCTCTGAAGCGCCTACGAACCTGGTCCTCGACCTTGAGGCCGGGGTTGAAGTCCCAATGGAGGAGCCCTTCCATGGTGGATTAGAGGGATCCATGGTCACCGGCGATGGAGGTGGAGGGGGTGGAGGAGGTGGAGGTGGAGGTGGGTGGAGAGAGAGCCATCCTCTATTGGGGTATTAATAGAGCAAAGAGGCGGTCCGGGGGGCACCTGAGGTGGGCACAACCCACCAAGGCGTGCCTGGGCCTCCTGGTGCGCCTTGGTGGGTTGTGATCTCCTCGGAGCACCCCCAGGCACAACCTTGGCCAATTAGGTTTCTTTTGGTCCAAAAAAATTCTCCGTAAAGTTTCGTTGCATTTGGACTCCGTTTGGTATTGATTTCCTGCGACGTAAAAAAACATGCAGAAAACAACAACTGGCACTTCGCACTATGTCAATAGGTTAGTTCCAAAAAATGATATAAAATGACTATAAAATTATTATAAAACATCCAAGATTGATAATATAACAACATGCAACAATAAAAAATTATAGGTACGTTGGAGACGTATCAGGCGGCAGCCAGGGACCCTAGGGCGATGGCCCCGCTGCAGGCGGGCGAAGCGCACTGGGGGCTGCACAGGGGGAGCCCGGAGCCAGGGCCTCCACTGCGCCGCATGGAGCAAGGTGCTACACGGAGGTAGGTCCTCTCCCGAGGAAGGAGCCGGCGATCCCTTCCCCCTGGCGGAGGGCCTGCGGTCGCCGAGGGCGCCGCCAGCGTCCCCCTTGCCCCTTGGTCTCGTCCTGGTTTTCGGACGCCCCAACGGTGGTTGGGGGAGGCGCAGGGCGGGGCCCTCGTGAGGCGCCATGAAGCAAGGCCCCGTCCCTGTGAAGGTCTCCGCTCGTGACACTCTCACGTAATAATGAGTGGGGATGTACACACCCCGGAGTCTCTTGAGTGGCGCCCTCGGGCCTCACGGGGGCTCCCACCCACGTCCAAGTAGAAGGACCATGCTTCGCGCTGGCCGTCGACACTGTCCCCCAATGACTATGCCCACGCCCAGTGGAAGCACTTAGCTTCGCGCTGGTGAGAAGACAAAAGACTAGCTTGGTGCCGGACGCGGCCATTTGATCTCGCCCTTCTTTCTGTGACCCAACTTGCCGCCTTTTCAAATGAGATTTGGAATTTTGACTGTTTATTAAAAGAAAAATGGTGGAAATCTTTCTTGACTCGTGCCAATTTCTGGTTTTCTGGCTTTGTGTTTAAGAGTAAGGCTTACGCCTGCTACCCCCCTGTGAGCGCCCCGCGAGCGGGGGCTCGGCGTGGTATGCGCGTGCCGAGTGCGCTCGGGCCAGCCCTAGAGACGCCAAGGCCCCCTGGGGTCAGGAGTACAATCACCGCATGCACACCTTGTCGTAATCCGACAACCGGCTCCTTGCGAGGCCCTCTTGTGCGGGCCAGCAGGCTCCTCGGGAGGCTTAAAACCTCGAGATCCCTGAGGGGAACGTCTCAGGAGAAGGGCGCTTCCGTGACCTCAGGACCCGCTCAAGACCTACGGAACCAAAGATAAGGCGCAACAATTACCCTGCTCAGGAGCCCACAGGCTCGCAACGGCACATTCCAAACCCTATTTTAAAGGCATATCATCATTTCAGACATTATAAGGCCCCCCCTTCAAAAAATGCTTTCATGCCCCGCGGGGCCATGCTCAAAGGTTTTTGCATACATGTAAAGGCATGGGGAAATGCAGGCCTAGTCGGAGGTGCTGCCTTCGACGCCGTCCTTGTCGCCTTCATCTGCGCTACCCGCGCTAACGTTGGCGTCATCGTCATCATCATTCGCACCACCTTCTTCAGCCGCGATCATGGCCACGTCATCCTCGGGAGCACTCTACTACCAGGGCGTCCACATGGTCGTCCACCCAGTTTGCTAGGTTGTCCTGGATGACCCTGGGCACGGGGGCTATGGCGGTGTCCAAGTCAAAATGAGGGTCAAGGTTGAGGAGGTGACTGAAGACGCGCGAGAACACGCGACCAAGAAGGCCCCGACTTCTCTCCTCGATGAGCTGACGGGCCCTCGTGGCCCGGTCCTCCAACCGAGTCGCAATTTGGGTGAAGAAGCAAAGACGACTGGCGTCGTCATCCTCGCGCGGATGAGTGATGCTCTCCTCACAGATGATTTCCAAGGCCCGGTTGGCCCCGACCCGGAGGCCCTGGAGCATCGAGGAACACAAGCGATCCATCATCCGATGGCGGCACACTTTGTTCGCGTTCTTCTTCGCGAGAGACACGGCGCTCACAATCTGCTGCTGAAGGCCAGGTCGACCTAACTGGAAGCCTAGGCCTCCTTGGCAGCCTTCTCGTGCTGCTCTGCTGCGTATAGCTTCGTCCTGAGGGCGGCGGTCCTGTGATGACCCACAAGTATAGGGGATCTATCGTAGTCCTTTCGATAAGTAAGAGTGTCGAACCCAACGATGAGCAGAAGGAAATGACAAGCGGTTTTCAGTAAGGTATTCTTTGCAAGCACTGAAATTATAGGTAACAGATAGTTTTGTGATAAGGTAATTTGTTACGGGTAACAAGTAACAAAAGTAAAAAAGGTGCAGCAAGGTGGCCCAATCCATTTTTTAGCAAAGGACAAGCCTGGACAAACTCTTATATAAAGGAAAACGCTCCCGAGGACACATGGATCCAAATCAGCCCCTTACGAAGCAACGCATAAACTAGGGTTTAAGCTTCTGTCACTCTAGCAACCCATCATCTATTTATTACTTCCCAATGCCTTAACCTAGGCCCAAATAGTGGTGAAGTGGCATGTAGTCGACGTTCACATAACACCACTAGAGGAAAGACAACCCATCATCAAAATATCGAACGAATACAAAATTCACATGACTACTTATAGCAAGACTTCTGCCATGTCCCGAGGAACAAACGTAAATACTCTCAAATCATATCCATGTTCATAATCGGAAGGGTATTAATATGCATAAATGTCGGGGAGGCTGGTCGTACCCACGGACACCTATGGGGCCGGCGGAGCAGGCCCCTTGTGGTTCGGAGGGGGGCGGAGATCGCACGAAGAGCGGATCGAGGCGAGGCACACGAGCAGTTTACCCAGCTTGGAGCTCTCCCGGAGAGATAAAACTCCTACTGCTGCTTGTTTGATGTATTGTGTTCTTGCCAGGGAGCGATGAGAGCTACAAAACCTAGCGTGAGTGTATCTGGTCTCGAGTGAGTCGAATGAACCGAACCCTTTCTACGTTGCGCACGGGCCTCCTTTTATATGCTCAAGGGGTCTCCGACAGGTGGCAACATAGGCGGGGGTACAAATGTAAAAACAGGAGTTGGTACACCTACTCGAACAGTGTACAGTGCAAAATACCTAACTCTGACGGCAAGGGACAAAAGCAATAAATGCCCGTCAGTGTCGCCCAAAAGCGATTACACAGAGACCGTCAGTGCGCCTCCGCCGCACGATGGCAAGCTTGTCGGTACCGCTTATCGCTGCTCTCCGGCTGGCTGCACAGCCTCTCGACACGCCGCCCATGGAACGGCCCCATGGCGACACGTCGCTGGATGAGCTGGAGCGAAGCGGAGAGAGGTTGCTTGTCAGCGGCAAAGCGCTTTTGCGGCGTCAAACCTTGTCGCGTCCGGAGGCTTGTCGCGCGCTCGAGCCTTCCCGGCAAGCTCCTCTTGCGGGGCCTTGTCTTCTGCATGCAAGGTGGCCTTCCCGACAAGCTCCTCTTGCCGGGCCTTGTCTTCTCAATCAAATACTTTGTTCTTGAATGGCTCCAAAGGAGCCACGGAGGATCTACTGGCGGTGTGAGGCAAACCACCAGCTGGTGCTACAACTGTCTGCGTGCACGTAGTCACGGGATACTAGGGTACCCCTACTCTAGTACACCGACAGGAGCCCCCGGGCCTGGGCCGTACACGGTGCCGAGCGCTTGTCGGGCCAGGCCCAAAACTGTGCACGGACACACGCGGCCTCGACCACGTCGCAACTCGCCCCGGACCCACCACGATCCCCACTAACGGCACGCACCGGACGTGGCGTCGTCACGAAGATCGTGGGCTCGGTCGTGGGGTTTCTTTACTAGTAAAGCGGGCGTCCGCCCCCTCCCCTCTTTATAAGCGGAGGAAACAGGGGCAGGCCGTCCACTCGCCATCGCTGTCTTGTCAAGAAAACCACCGCCGCTCCCTCTTCTTCTCCGGTCACCGAAGAGAGCAGCGCCCCGCCCCTTTCGCCATAAGCACGCTCACGCCGTCGGCCTCCTCCGCCGCCCTCGCCATGGCTCCAAAGCCAACAAGGAGAAGGCGTCAAGTCGGCCGAGGCGCAGCGGCTCATGGCGCTGCAAGGAGCGGGCCATCTTCCCCGCAGCTCGGCGCCAAGGGAGCTGCGGACGCTTCTACCTTTTCTCGGTCGACGGAGGCAGCGTGCGCATCCGCGCACGAGGGTACTCCCGCCTCCGCCTCTTATTTGGCACCAACAGGGTACCCTTTTTCGCCCTTTTTCTTCTATTGCGGGCTTTGCCCGCCTTTTCCAGTTCTTCTGCGACATCATGAACACCTTTAGCCTCCGCCTCCTTGATTTCACCCCAACGCCGTCTTGACCATGGCAGTTTTCGGCGCATTTGTGCGAAAACTTTGTCGGAGTCCACCGAATGTGGCACTCTTCCGCCATTTCTTTGTGCCCAGCGTCGAGAGAGTAGAGCCACTTGCCGGAGGGATAGCACAGGTCTCTAGGATCGGCAAGAAAGAGGCCTACCTAGAAGGAGAGTTCCGCAACAAGTGGGAGGAGTGGAGAGCCAACTGGTGCCGGAGTCGTGAGGAGAACCCGCAGCCCTTCACCGCTGCGTCGCCAAACCCCAATAGTGCTTGTGGCGAGGATTGGAGTAACTTAGCGGAGGATCTGAAGCTGAAGATAGTTGTGACCCGGATCCTGTGCCTCGGGCTTGCCGGGTTGACCGTAAGCGCGATTGGCGCAGACTTCCTTCGTCGCGCGCCAGCTCCCTTGCAGGAAAGGAGGAGGCCTGCACAGGAGTTCCAAAATGCGGCAGACATTATGAGGTTGCGCCCGGGCTTGAACTGGAACCGCCGTCTTGGAGGTGGACTCGATGTTGCTCGAGCTGTTCAGAACGACCCGACCACCACTGAGTGGTTTAGGTTGTCGCGGGGTCGCCTTTGTGCAACAACTCAGCGCTTCGACCGCATCCGCGCCATGATGCTGTCGCGACTCCCACGGGATCATCCCAACTGGCGAGGAGCCCCCGACGAGGTCGTGCGGCAGTTCTTCGATGACTTGGAAGAAGTGTCGATCCGCCCGGCGATGAGCAGAAAAAGCTCACCCGCGACACCACCGGCGAGGAGATGGCGCGGATTGCCACCAGGGTGGAGGAGGCGGCAGCCGCTGCCGCCGGAGCCTTCGGGTTCACCGTGGAGGAGGCGGACGCGGCGAAGCCGGGCAAGCCTTGCCAGCGAGGGAGGTCGTCGGCGAGGGCAGGCTTGTCGAGCCCGAGGCCGGGTCGAGTGGACCCAGCCGAGGCGCTTCTTCCCCACCGCCAAGCGACTTGCCGCCCAGTGAGCCCGGCTCCGCCAAGAGGCGTCTCCGCAAGGCCGGAGGCGAAGTCGGGCGGCAGACGCCCACAGCAGCAGAAGCGCCAGCGACGCTCCACCGCTGCAAGCGAGGTTGCAGCAGAGGCGCCCACACAGCTGCGACAAGCTGGGCGGGGTCTTCTCAGGCCACCGCCGACGCCTCCGCCAAGCGGCCAAGAGAGCCCACTCCCCCGCCTCGTCGCACCGGAGGCGAGCCGGAATTTAACTTCTCCGCGCTCAGCTCCGAGGAGGAAGGTGAAGAGTAAGCTTTTGAGATTTGTGCTTGTATTTCTTCAATTCTATTGCTTCATCTTGAATCTGATTTGCTTCGTTCTGGACTCTTTCCTTTTCAGGACGCTGGCCCAGAGAGCGTCGAAGAGGGCCAAGATCCCGACGGTCGTCGTTGAGGACGATTCCCCCGTGGCAACAGGGGACGCGTCCGAGACTCCCTTGTCGGACCCGGAAACCCTTCCTCAGAGCAGCCCCCAGCACAGCCCCCAGAGTAAGTGTGCAGTTTTCTTCTTACTATTAGGTGTGCAGGGGTGCCCTTTCTTCGTTGATATCTGACTATGTGCTTGTGTAGGAGCAGAGGAGCCTCATCGGGAGGGCTCGGAAGCCGCCCCAGAAATCCTGTCTGCTGACACTACGCCGCCAAGGGAGGAACCTCCGGCAAGGGAGCGCCCTCCGACAAGGGAGGCCACTCCGGCAAGGGAGGCTACCCCGGCAAGGGAGGCTACCCCGGCAAGGGACAACGCCCGGTGACCCTCCGATTGGTCGAGGCCATGGCTGCGGATCCCGTTGCTGTGTAACTACCTTACGAAAATCTCCCTTGGGCTTGCTTTCTTTTGTTTCTCTTTTGAACATTTGCTTGACTGCTCTCTCTCTTCGTCTATCGCAGAGCCGATGGAGGTCGAGGCCGGGTGAGGAGGAAGCGCGGCAACACCGACGAGGCCGCCGGCCCGTGAAGAAGAGGTCGTGGTTGTAGAAGAAGAGGCCGGGCGCCGAGGAGCCTGTTGGCGAGGAGGCCACCGAGGCTGCCGACGCAGAGGCAGCCGGGCGAGGGGCTCGCGATCGTGACCGACGGCCCTGAGGCTCACAGGAGCGCCAAAGCGCTACACCGACAACCGACTTCCCGCTGTCGCGCGGCAGTTCGAGAGCCCAGCTCGCTCCTACCAAGGCCGGCGAGGTGTCTTCATCAAGCTCCCCGGGAACCAAGCTCAGGCGCCCGGTCGAGGAGAGACCTTCGACGGCGAGCTACTCGCCCGCTGGGCTGACGCCAGTGGATGCGCCAAGCAAGAACCGGGCGGCGAAGTTCTGAGGATGAGCAGTTGAAGAAGCTGTTGTCGCTCTACCGCGCCCGGCAGGCCAAGTTGGAGACCGAAGCGCTTGTCGCGAGGGCAGGCGGACATGGAGAAGCGCATGGAAGAGCTCCGGGCGCCAACCAAGAAGCCCTCCGCATAGCGTGGCAGTGCGGGGCAACTTGCGAAGCGCCACGGCCTTCATCCTTGAGAAGGCCGCGGTGAGGAGGAGCAGCGGTGGCTGCCGAGAAGCTCTCAGCGAGGGAGAGTGGCCTTGGCGCGGAAGGTCAACTGGACAGCCACGAAGAAGACCTTGCAGCAGGAGTCACTTGGCGGGGCGCTCAAGGAAGCGAAGGATGCCGCCGCAGCCGCCGAGGCCGCCAAGGAGGAGTTGAAGGCGAAGTTAGCACAGTGGAGGCCACCCTCAAGAAGAGCGGCGAAGAGCTTGCCGTGCTCAAGCGTGAGCCGAGAAGGGCAGCTTACACCCTTAGCGATCTGCAGAGTCGTCTCATTGATAGAGGCAAGGAGCTCGACGCCGCCAAGGATTCCAAAGCGGATCTTGAGCTGGCCGACCACCCCCGGGACGCAGACGTTGGGCCGGCGCCAGAGAGCGGGAGGTGGGCTTGTTGGAGGCGATCAAGGCCAAGGAGGAGCTGCTGGCGAATGCTGCCTCCATTCAGAGCACCTTGAGGGAGAGCGTGGAGCACTTTGGGTCGAGGGTCTTGTGGACACCGCCCGGCCGACATCCTAGCAACGAAATGATGGAGCTGGGGATGGCGGACCTTGCGTACTCCTCACGAGCATCTCCAACCCAGCCCCAAACTCAGCTTATTCTTCAAAGGCGTGGTGGCCGGGTCTCCAGCGTCTCGGGAAGAGGTCCCAAAGCAGCTGGCCGAGGAATCACGCCAGATCTGTGCGAGAGCCCTCGAGAAGGTGTTGATAAAGATGGCCTTCCGCAATCCGGGCCTCAACCTTAACGGCGTCCTCGAGATCCTTGCCGCGAGGCGCCAACGTGGAAGAGCTCAAAGCCCTTGTCGCACCCATTGTGGACAAGGTGAACAAGATCAAGCGGATCGATGGCGACCGCGTGGACTAGGCTGCCAACTTTATCTTCCCCTTGTCGCTGCTGATCATGTTTAGAACACTTTGTTAGATCAGCGACAAGTTATTTTGTAATATACTCTATCTTAGGCGATCAATGCAACGTTATTTCCTCTACTCGATTCCTTCCTTTATGCGTTTTACGCCTTACGCATTTGGGGGACTTGTCGGTGCGGGCACTTTTGTCATGAGCGAGTCTGGAACATCGGCGGCTTCTTTGGCGATGCCGCCTCCGACAAGCAACCTTGTCGCGACTAGCTGCAGCTCACTTAAGTTGTTGAGCGGACTCGAAACAAAGTAAGTAGCGACTAGCCGGCGAGTTGGTTCCTCTGCATACAGGTTTTTCCATACAAAGTACTATCGTTCGAGGAAGATAACTTAAAAATTTAAAATTTGATTGCTCAAACTTTGGCAACTTAGCTTTTCTGTCTCTTGCTTCCCGATGAGGTGAAACTTCCTCCAGCGGTGCCTGGTCCATAGTATTATCTCCTCCTCCCCCTGGTTAACTTGTGCGCTAAGAGCCTTCCTTTCTTTGAGAAAAAGAAAGAAGAGGAAATAACGTTATGGAGCCCAAGCGGCTCGATTCTGCTTACGGGTGTGGTTGCTGCACAAAGTGTTAGCCAAAACATGCAATAAAATGATGAAAGCATGAATTTGACAAGTTGTGCGCAACACATGAGCTTTCTTGATGCATGGGAATTCTGCGCATGCGGCTTTGTACAAAGGATTACATGCAACAGCGGCAAGACTTGTACAAAAGGTGGTTCTTTGGGCAGGTTCCGACAACCGCACCCTATAATGGGTAAAACTTACGAAGATGCTCAATGTTCAGGAGTTGCTCACGGAATGCCATCTTCGGTCTCAAGGAGGACAGCGCCGGGCCTAGTGACTCGTTTCACCCGATAAGGGCCTTCCCACTTCGGCGTCAACTTGTTTGAATTCTTGGCGGACTGAACGCGCCGAAGAACAAGGTCGCCTTCCTCGAGACTTCTGGCACTAACTCTGCGGCTATGGTAGCGATGCAAAGCTTGCTGGTAGCGAGCAGCTCGCCTGACGGCTTTGAAGGCGATCCTCCTCAAGGAGCGGTAGCGTCATCTTGCCGCAGCTGCTCTTGCTCAAGCTCATCATAAGCGAGCACTCGAGGCGATCCGTATACGAGTTCCGTGGGGAGAACTGCCTCTGCTCCATAGACTAGAGCAAAGGGTGTCTGGCCGGTGGCTCAATTTGGGGTCGTCCTGATCGACCAAAGAACCACCGGCAGCTCCTCGATCCAGTTTCTTCCACACCTGTGCAGCCTGTCGAAAGTTCTGGTCTTGAGCCCGTGCAGCACTTCAGCATTTGCCCTCTCTGCTTGACCGTTGCTTCTCGGGTGAGCCATGGAAGCAAAGCAGACCTTGGCGCCAAGATCTTGGACGTACTGCATGAAGGTGCGACTCTTAAATTGTGTGCCGTTGTCGGTGATGATCCTGTTAGGGATTCCGAAACGGCAAACAATCAACCTAAAGAACTTGACTGCTGACTGTGCTGTCACCTTCCTCTCTGTTTCCACTTTCGGCCACTTTGTGAACTTGTCGATGGCGACGTACAAGTACTCAAAGCCCCCGACAGCTTGGGGGAAGGGGCCGAGGATGTCGAGCCCCCAGACCGAAAATGGCCAGGATAAAGGGACCGTCTGGAGAGCTTGAGCTAGCTGGTGTATCTGTTTGGAATGGGCCATGCGCTTCACACTTGGTTACTTGTGCGGTTGCATCCTGGAGGGCTGTCGGCCGGAAGAAACCTTGCCGGAAAGCTTTCTTTGGCAAGTGCTCTTCTTGCCAATGTGGTGACCACATATGCCTCCGTGTATCTCCACTTAACAGCTTCATCCATCTTCCACAGGAATACACTTCAATTTCACACCGTTGAGTCTTCTTACATGCAGTATCTTTGTCGACAAACTGGTACATACTTGACTGCCGGGCTACTCTTTCCGCTTCTTCTTGGTCTTCGGAAGTTCTCACTGTCTGAAGGAAATGGACAATCTGCTGCGCCCATCTTTGGAGCTTCGGCTCGACAACAAGGACTAAAGGCACATCTGGTGCTGCGGGAACATCAGCTTCCACGGCAAGAACACTGCGGCCTACTTGGAGCTTGATGCTCCCGACAAGCTTGCCGGAGCAAGACTTGTCGGGAGCGTCTGCCTTCAACGAAACAAACCACGAGGCCTATCGGGCAGACTGCTCCTCAACCTTTGTTGGTGTTGGTCTTGGGGACCTTTGCAACAGCGGCCGGGAAGCTCTGTCGGGAAAGTAGTCACCAGAGGTCAACTTCCTCTTCTTGCTTTGTCCGAGTTGATGGTGTTACGGTTGGTTGAGTCAGCTTGAGCACGAAAATCCCTGGTTCATGAGCAACTTAAGTGCGGCACACTTTGACGAGGCCATCGGCAATATCATTACGAGCTCTTGGAACATGTTCCATTTGCAGGCCGTCAAAGTGCTCTTCTAACTTCCTCACTTCATCAACGTAGGCTTCCATCAACGGACTCGATAATCTTTGTTCACTTGGCGGACGACAAGCTGTGAGTCACCCACGACAATAAGCTTTTGATCCCAAGGTCTCTGCGATCTGAGACCGGCAAGCAAACCTTCATACTCTGCAGTATTGTTTGTTGCTTGCTCCTTGGGAAAGTGCATCCGGACTACGTGCTTGAGGTGCTCTCCGGTGGAGTGCGATAAGCAACCGCCCGGCACCGGCGCCTTGCAGCGAGAAGGCACCATCAAAGTACATTAGCCACTCTTTGCTTGCTTCTTTGACGGGAATGCTCGTCTCCGGAATCTCTTCATCTTGCGTTGGCGCCCATTCTGCTATGAATTCTGCCAATGCTCTGCTTTGGATAGCTTATGTGCTTTCAAACTTGAGACCAAAGCTTGACAGTTCCAGTGCCCACTCGACAATCCTGCCTGTCGCTTCTGGATCAAACTTCTCTTGTGGCTTAGGTGCGACAAGTGTTGGAGTGGAGGACAGGTATCTCTTCAAGTCCTGCAGCGCAGCCTCCGCTTCGGGAGTCCATTTCATTGGACCTGCCTTTTTCAAAATCTTGAAAAATGGCAGGTGCGCTCAACGAACCTAGAAATAAACCTTTGAGAGCAGCCACGCAACCGCAAGTCTTCGTACATCCTTGGCGCTTTGGTGCTTCAATCTGCTCAATGGCCTTGATCTTGTCGGGATTAGCTTCAATCCCTCGTTGAGACCACGAAGAACCGAGAAGCTTGCCGGAAGGGACTCCAAACACGCACTTCTCGGGGTTGAGCTTGAGGTTGATTTTGCACAGATTTGCAAAGGTCTCGTCCAAATCTTGAACCAGAGTTGCCTTGTCCTTGCTTTTGACCACTATGTCATCCATGTAGGCTTCTACATTTCTGTGCATCTGCGGCTCAAAAGCGTCATGGACTACCCTTGCAAATGTTGAACCAGCATTCTTTAAACCGAAAGGCATCCGTATGAAGCGATATGTGCCACATGGTGTAATGAATGCGGTCTTCTCCTCATCTTCTTCAGCCATGAAGATCTGATGGTATCCTGAGTATGCATCAAGAAACGAAAGCAAAACACATCCAGCCGTGGAGTCGACAATCTGGTCAATGCGCGGAAAGGGAAATGGATCTTTGGGACAAGCTTTATTAACATCCGTGAAGTCAATACAAAGTCTCCATTTTCCATTTGCTTTACCTACGACTAAGAGGATTGGCCAACCACGTAGGATGGAGCACTCCTCGACACGACTGTTGCTTCCGGTTTCTTGATCTCTTACGCTATGAATTCTTGGCGCTCCTGCTTTCTTCGACTTTTTGCTTGACGGGCCATGCATGAGGACAAACGGCCGGCGGTGCTCAATCACTTTCACAGGAACACCGGGGATGTCGACGGTTGCCATGCAAACACGTCGACATTCGCCTGAGGAAAGCAACGGCGCCTTCCTATTTAGGGTCGAGAGAGGCATCGATGGTAAAGGTACCACCGATGCCGTCCTCCTTGGCGAGCACCTTCTTGGTCTTTAGGCGGAGCCACCATCTTCTTGCACTTGCCGGTGGAGCTCGATGGTGCGTCCTCGGCGGTAGCGCAGCACTCGAAGAGGTGCGCTTGCCGTAGTGAGCATAAGAGCCCTTGCGGGACTTGGACTTCGTCTTCTTCCCCGGAGCTTCGGCGGCAAGTGTCACGGCAATCTGTCATGCGGCTGCTGCATCGGTAGATCTTGTCGGCACAGATAAGGGCATCCTTCTTGTCGCCATGGACAGAGATGGCGCTTATCGGGCCTGGCATCTTGAGTAAGTTGTAGGCGTAGTGAGAGGCTGCCATGAACTTGGCGAGTCTTTGGGCGGCCAAGTATCCCATTGTAAGGCAATGGGAAATCGGCAACGTCGAATGTGACCCTCTCGGTCCTAAAGTTCAGCTTCGCTGCCAAATCTTCACCGACAGCGTAATCTTCCCCTTGGCTTGCTCCTTCCCGGATTGATTCCTTGGAAGGTGCAGTCTCTTCGAGCTTCATTGTCGAGGATTTGAAGCTTACGGAGCACGCGGAGGAGATCAGATTCAAGCCGCCCGCCGTCAACTAACATTTTTGTGACCTTGAGGTTGCGGATGGTAGGTGAGACCAACATCGGCAAGCGCCCGACCCTTGATTATCTGATCGGGGTGGTCCTCAATATAAAAATGATAGGCGTCTTTGGACCACTTCAGAGGCTTGCGTGACTCTCACGGATGGTTCCGCTGCATTGACCTCCGCATCCATTGCTTGAGTTGGCGGTGGGAGGTATGCGAGGAAGCGCCTCCGTCGCAGAGGACCTCGGTGGCTTTCAAACTCCTGCTCATCGGCGTCGTATTCCATATCTTCGTTGTCGTCATCATCTTCATCTTTGTCGCGCCACGGGAGGTCGATCTCCTTGCCGCTGCTTGGCCTTACCAGCGGCGTCCTCCCGGCCGGGGCGTTTCTTGCTTGCTCCCCGGCACCTTCCGGGCCTTGTCCTTGTCGCGCCGCTCGTACTCAGCTCTCTGGCTGTTCGACAAGCTACTCAACTTTCTTGCAGCTCACGGAGGTCGTGGCCCTTGGTGCGTTGGATCTTGCAATCTTGCTTGCGGAGCTGTCACGCTTTGTCGGCTGCCTGCCACCGAAGTGGTTGGCGTCGTGGCAACCTCCTTGCGGAGCCACCAGCCTTGGCGTTCTTATCGCCACCTCCATTGCCGGACTGCTCAACAGCTAGCACTTCTCTACTTTTCTTCTTCCTGTTGCCTCGCCGCTGGCCCTTCTTTGCCGGGGCGGTGTCCTCACTGTCAGACCCTGCTTCCGCATTCTCTCCTGGAGTCTCCTCCCTTTCTCAGCGCGTGCACACTTGTTGGCCAAGGCGTACAGCTCACTGACGTCCTTGACTTTGCACATCGCCATCTCCTCCCTCATCCTGCGGTTCCGCACATTCTGGTGAAATGCGCTGATCACCGCGGCAGGGTGGACGTCTGGGATGTTGTAGTGCACACGGCTGAATCTCGGAATGAACTTGCGCAGGGACTCTCCTTCCTTCTGGGCGAGCAGATGAAGGTCGCTCTCTTGGCCATGAGGCTTGTGGCCACCTATGAAGGCGCCAACAAACTGATGGCACAGATCTGCCCAAGAGGATATGGAGCTGTCCGGCAAGTGCATGAGCCAAGATCGGCGTTGGGCTTGAGCACGAGTGGGAAGTAGTTGGCGAGGATCTTGTCATCCCGTCCCCCGCAGCCTGCACCAAGCGCTGGTGTAGATGCTTTGAGGAACTCCGACGGATCGTCCGCCATCGTACTTCTCCGACGCGTCTGGTTTGAAGTTTTTACGGCTGAGCCCTTTGGACTTGCCGTAGCTAACGAAAGTGAACGCAGGGCAACCTACGCGTCACGGCAAGTCACCTGGCTCCTCCGGCTGCGCATGTCAATGAAGGCCCGGTAGCGCTTGTCGGTGGCGTCGCTCTTCTCTCCGGCGCTTCGATGCGAGTTCGAGCGTCCTCTTGTTGTCGCTCATGAAGAACTTGGCGCTGATCGCGGCGAGCTCGCGGATCCGACGCCGCGGTGGAGTCGCTGTCGAGGTGGATCCGGTGAGTCGGCGATCTTGGCCTTCGTGGCGGAGAGTGCACGGTGGTTGCACCTCCGGCAGTCTCGTCGCCACCGGCTCGTGCCTTGTTGTCTCGCCCACGGCAACGATGGCGTTGGTTGCCGCGAGCGTCGCCGTTAGCAAAGCCGATGAGGCTCTGGATAGTGGCCCTCCACTCGTCGACCTTGTCGGCCGTTGGAGGGTAGTCGAGAGCAGCTGAGCTCTCGCGGAATCTTCTGCTGGAGTAGTGGGCGGCATTGGCGAGCGGTGCGAGGCGGGATACGCTCGGACTTCTAACAATGTTAGAAGGAGCAGCACCCGTCCGGCGACCGAATTTCACTGCGTGCCCGGCATGTTGGCGCATGCTGGTCTTGAGGGTCTCGATCCAGCGAGCGTATGGCGTTGTGAGCGCCATGACGTTGTTGGTCCCGCGTCTCCTGAGATGGGCGCGGGGGATGCGCAGACGCCGAGGTTTGCGGGGCCTTGTCCTTGGACTTGGCAACATCGCGAGCACCTTCGTCGGCGCCCGTTCCTCCGCCAGCATCTGCCCCACCACCCTTTTGCTGCGGTGAGGGTGGAGTGCAGCGTGACGGCTCTGCTGCCGCCGAAGCCTTCTTCTTCGGTGGCATGTTGAGGAAGATGTTGATGACACTTTGCTGCGTGTGAGCGCCGGATCAGATTCACACAGCCTCGGCGCCCCTACGGCGCGCCAAAGATGTCGGGGAGGCTGATCGTACCCACGGACACCTATGGGGCGGCCAGCCGGAGCAGGCCCTTTGTGGTTCGGAGGCGGAGATCGCACGAAGAGCGGATCGAGGCGAGGCACACGAGCGGTTACCCAACCGGAGCTCTCCGGAGAGATAAAACTCCTACTGCTGCTTGTTTGATGTATTGTGTTCTTGCCAGGGAGCGATGAGAGCTACAAAACCTAGCGTGAGTGTATCTGGTCTCGAGTGAGTCGAATGAACCGAACCCTTTCTACGTTCCGCATGGGCCTCCTTTTATATGCTCAAGGGGTCTCCGACAGGTGGCAACATAGGCGGGGGTACCCACGGACACCTATGAAGCTTGTCAGCGCCGCTTATCGCTGCTCTCCGCTGGCTGCACAGCCTCTCGACACGCGCCCATGGAACGGCCCCATGGCGACACGTCGCTGGATGAGCTGGAGCGGAAACGGAGAGAGGTTGCTTGTCATGACAAGCGCCTTCGCGGCGGCTGAAACCTTGTCAGCGTCCGGAGGCTTGTCGCGCTCGAACCTTCCGGCAAGCTCCTCTTCTTTGGGGCCTTGTCTTCTGCATGCACAGGTGGCCTTCCGACAAGCTCCTCTTGCCGGGGCCTTGTCTTCTCAATCAAATACTTTGTTCTTGAATGGCTCCAAAGGAGCCACGGAGGATCTACGCGGTGACGAGGCAAACCCTGCCGCGGGGTGCTACAACTATCCGTGCACGAGTACGGGATACTAGGGTACCCCTACTCTAGTACACCGACAATAAAGGATCTGAACATATGATCTTCCACCAAATAAACCAACTAGCATCAACTACAAGGAGCAATCAACACTACTAGCAACCACATGTACCAATCTGAGGTTTTGAGAAAAAGATTGGATACAAGAGATGAACTAGGGTTTGAGATGAGATGGTGCCGGTGAAGATGTTGACGGAGATTGACCCCCTCCCGATTAGAGGATCGATGGTGATGATTTCCCCCTCCCGGAGGGATGTTTCCCCGGCAGAACAGCTCCGCCGGAGCCCTAGATTGGTTTCGCCAGGTTCCGCCTCGAGACGGCGGCGCTTCATCCCGAAAGCATCCTTCTTATTTTTTCCAGGGCCAAAGACTTCATATAGCAAAAGATGGGCGCCGGAGGCCTGCCAGGGGGCCCACGAGGCAGGGGGCGCGCCCCCACCCTTGTGGATAGTGTGTGGCCCCCCTCTCGTGCTTTCTTCGCCTAATATTTTTAATATATTCCAAAACTGAATTCCGTGGTGTTTCAGGACTTTTGGAGTTGTGTAGAATAGGTCTCTTAATATTTGCTCCTTTTCTGCCCAGAATTCCAGCTGCCGACATTCTCCCTCTTCATGTAAACCTTGTAAAATAAGAGAGAATAGGCATAAGTATTGTTACATAATGTGTAATAACAGCCCATAATGCAATAAATATCGATATACAAGCATGATGCAAAATAGACGTATCATCCCGCCCCCAAACTCGCCCTCCTGAAGCTCAAACTTCAGGCGGTACTCGTTGGAAAGAGCCGCGTGAAGCTTCGCCACCCTTTGCTCGACCTCTCGTCGGATTCTGGCCTCCCGAGTCGCGACGGCGTCCTCAGCCGCGACTACCTGGCACTCCCTCACCTCCACCCGTTCAAGCTCCAGGCTGCGCTCCAAGACCTCTAGCACCAGCGCCTCCTTGCGTTCCTGGACCTCCTTCTCATCGGAGGGGCCCCTGCTCGGCGGTGCCGCCAGGGTAGCCCTGCGTGCTCGGATCTGCCGCTCAAGGATGGCGTTTGAAGCTCGAAGCTCCCGCTCTCGCTCCTTGGCCGCGTCACGACGGCAGTCGGTGGCCATGGCTTCCTCCAGAGCGCAGGCGCAAGCCTCACAAGAGGCCGCAAGGGACACCGCGGCACTTGCGCCAGCACGCTCGTGCTGAAGATACCCGAGGTTGATGGCGTCCTTCAACTGGTGCAACTCGCGTGCCAAGTGGAGGTCCTCCGTCTCAAGGCGGGCGTCGACGTCTGAAAGTTCTCCTCCAAGCCAGCTCAGCGCGCCCATCGCCTCCCAGAAAAGATCATGGCGGACTGTGCTGCGCCCGCACACGAGCTCCAGCGCGTTACCAAGCCCACCGTCCGTGCCAGGGCTAACAGAGAGGCACGTAGCGGCTCGCCTGCCCCTCGTAGGTGGCTGGAGGCTGGTGCCTTCCCGGCCGCTTGGCAGCAGGGTCTAGCTGCTCGAAGATGAAACCAACGCTGGAGTCGCCCAGCCACTGGAGATGACCAGTGGACGAGCCCTCGGCATGCCTCCTACACCACAAGCCAGACTGCAAAGGAAGGATGCTCGAGGCACAGGCTCACGCCCCCAAGTGGCGCATCCGCCTCCAGGACCGGCCCGGTAGCTCACGCAGGAGTCGGGCGCGGAGGGCTCGGAATCAACAGCGGGGCAAGGACTTCTGGGGGACGCTTTCCAGGAGGTTTTGCCTCGTTAGCGAAGGATCTGAGAGCCATTGTCGAGAAGGGCCGACACATGGGAAACCACGAAGACAAGGTACTTACTCGTCTACGGCTATGTACTTGCTCTGCTTCAGTGGCCAGTAGGCGTCAACACTGCAGCTTGGAGGCCATTTCCTTTTGCGGAGTGCTTCAAGGTTCAGGCGAAGCTGGCCGAGGTTCGGGGCGTGACTCTTAGCGGCTGAGAGACTTGTTGGGGCCTCTTGGGCGGCAGCCTCAGGGACACCGGGCCGCACCTGCCCACGAGCCGCCACCTCAGGACCACTCGCCCAAGCTGCGAGGGCAACCGCCTCAGGAGCATCAGGTCACGCCAGCTCGTCAGCAACCCGCCCAGGAGCGCTCGCCAGGGCCTCAGGAGCGACAACCTCGGGAGCGCCTGCCGACACCCGCTCCCCAGCGGTCGCCCCAACGGTACCCGGTGGCGTTCACCCCCTGCATCCTCATCCGGGGTGCGCGCCGCAGGGTCGACGAGAAAAGGATCCATGGAGATGGGATTCTCGCGAGGCTCTTCAAGGCCCTCCGGGCGCATCCCCCACTCATCAAAAAGGGGCATCTGCCAATGAAGTCCTCCTTGTTCGAGCATTGGTACAGGAGGCAACCATCCTCCAGAAGCGCAGCAAGTGTTGGGTCACCCGTCAGATGCTCGAGCACGGCGCGCAGCGTCTTGGAAGGAAGCGCAGGCACCTGGAGCCTCATGGGGTCCTTGCTGCCGGTAAAGGCTCACATTGCGCGAGAATGGCGCTGGAGCGGAGCGATGCGCCACCGGACAAATTCCTTCACCACCATTGGCTTCGTCACCCTGACCTTCTTCAACCTGGTCAACTTGGACCAGACAAGGGCAAGCCAACAGTTGACAAGCTTCACGTGCCCCCAGCCTGAGCTGGGTGCCGCCGACACTTGCGGAAGTAGGAGCAAGGGGTTATGCACGCCAACATCCACATACACCCACTGCTTCCGGAACCCCCTCACATCTGGGCGAAACATGAAGTCGATGCCCGAGCCAGCCGTCGCCGCCACGGCCTAGAAGGCCGCGCACCCTGAGCACTGGTGGGTGTCAACCAGGTGAAGCAAGAAGAAATGGAGGAATAGAGCAACGGAAGGGGCGAAGCCTACCATAGCTTCGCAAAGGAAGGCAAAGATAGCGAGGAGGATGATGGATTGGGGGTCCAGATGCAGCACCTAGATCTGGTAATGTGATATTATGGCATTGAAGAACTCAGAGAAAGGAGGGATCAGGCCAGCCCAAGAGAGCATGAAGATGGATGGGGATTTTGGTGGCTTCCATGTCGATCATAGCCCGGGAGGCGGGCCAAGCCGTCGTCGCCTTCCACTCGTTGGAGTCGGCGGCAAGGGCCGGGCGGATCTTGGCCAACCCCTCTCAATTGACCACCATCGACCGCTCAAGAGCAGGCTCCAATCCTGGCTGGGATTCGGCGGGAGCGCAGGCCTTTCCCTTCTTCTTCGACCTCGGGGCCATGGCGGAAGTGAAGGATAGGTGCCAGCGCTGAATCTGGGAGAAGAGCCGCGGGGTCACAGAGAAGAGCCGCAGGATCACATAGAAGAGGAGGAGCCAAGGGCGAGCACGACAAGCGATGAATGCAGAGTAGAGCTAGCACCAGGCGGCCGCCAAGCCTACCGGATATCAAGGCTGCGTGGGGAAGTGGGGGCGCCCACGTCCCATCAAT
This sequence comes from Aegilops bicornis, assembly GCA_021605145.1. Classification (NCBI taxonomy): domain Eukaryota; kingdom Viridiplantae; phylum Streptophyta; class Magnoliopsida; order Poales; family Poaceae; genus Aegilops; species Aegilops bicornis. Next base: position 303,040,942 of record CM038674.1, on the reverse strand, counting down.
CGCCAAGTGTCGACCAAGGCCATAGTCGGTTAGGGCCCGCGTCTCTCCACACTTGAACTTTGGCTTCGCCTCGAAGCCAAGTCCGAGCATGCCTTGGGACTGAGGGCTACTGTCGGCGTTCTGGGAACGGGGGTACCTAGACTTGCCTACCTGCGGCCCACGGCATGGCCCCATCAACGGCCTGGTATGTCCCAGCTTCATTGTCAACAACTCAAGACCCTCGCGAGGTGGACGACACCAAGACCTCTAGCAGGAGCGGTCGCCTCAGGCTGGATCCTGAGGAGCGGGGATTTCTATGCAAGCCCCACCTCACGAGGTTCGGGTGACGTGAGCCATGACAACCAAGGTCAGGCACGCGTAGTGCAGCAGTTTCCTCTGTGGTGCTAAAGAGGCAAGCACAGGCGCTGAGTCCCGAGGAATCAGCCGAAGGTTTCCATTCTCATGCAACAAGACCTAGACCTCTAGGGACGGAGACGGAGGTCATACCGAGCCCACCGCAGCGTCACGACCAGAGGCTTTTGCAGAAGAAGACTACTTTTGTCAGGATAACATGTACTAGTTGTCTCCCTTCGAATTTGGGCGTTGTGGGACCCCTTCCTGCCTTTACTTGGGAAGAGGACCAAGGCCACTGTTGGATTTTGGGTTTCGGCAAAACCCTTGAGGTTCGAACACTAGGGTGCGCACGAAGATCTCCCCCTACCTAATCATGCCCTCAGCCTCACCACGATCTGAAAGTCTAGCTCGACGAACTCGCAACACAAGAGACACGAGATTTATACCGGTTCGGGCCACCATTGTGGTGTAATACCCTACTCCAGTGTGGTGTGGTGGATTGCCTCTTTGTCTGAGGATGAACAGTATAAAGGGAAGAACAACCTCCTGAGGTGAGGTGTTCTTGTGCTTGGTGAACTTATGTGGGTGAGGATGATCTGAATCTGTTCTCTCCTACTGTGGTGGGTAGTCCTATTTATAGAGGCCTACTCCTCTCCCCGAATATTGAGCGGGAAGGGATGCCACAATGGCCAATTCAAAGGGGGAAAGCTAGTACAAGCAATCCTTCTAAAGGTGGTCTTCACCTGCCAAAGGCTCTGGTGGCGACGCCGTCTTGGGCTCCACGGTGACCTCCGTCCTGCCATCCTGCTGGTCTTGGTCTTGTTGCACCAATATGGAAACCTTTGCCTAATGCCTCGGTACTCCTCACCTGCGCTTGCCTCCTTAGCACCAAAGAGGAAACAAGGACACTGTGCACGCTGGCACCCGCCTGGTCTTGGTCATCATGGCTTACGTCATTAGATCCTCGCGAGGTTCGCCTTGCCTTGATCTCTCCGCCCCTTGCGAGCCAGCCTGGTGAAACTACCCACGAGGAGGTCTCGTGTCGTCCACCTCGCGAGGCTTGGCCCCTCACGAGGGTCTTGAGTGTTTGTTGGTGAAGATGGGCCTCACTGGGCCTTGAGTGGAGCCATGCCGTGGGCCGCAGGCAGGCAAGTTTGGGGACCCCCGTTCCCAGAACGCCGACAGCCAGTATAAGTAGAGCAGCACCACCGCCAAAGAGAAGGGCACCCCGGATCGTATCCATTCCATCCTTACACCCACCAGATCACTCGAGCACAAGAACACACCTCCTCCCAAGGTTGTTCCCGCACTATACTAGTTTATCCTCAGCCCCTCAAGGCCAATCCACCACAAAGGAGGAGTAGGGTTTTACACCGCAAGGTGGCCCGAACCTGGGTAAACTGCTGTGTCGTTTTCCTTACAGTTCGTCGAGCTAGGCTGTGAGATTAGCGAGTAGGCAGACTGGGGAGGGCGATTTCTTCGCACGCACCCCAGAGTTTGAACCTCTAAAGGGTCTACGGAACCCGAAATCCGACAATTCGTCCGTATGCTCGGCCGCTGGTGGAAACCTCACCAGCAGCTGAGCCCGCGCCATGGCCTCCGTAGATGTACTTGGCATGGCTGATGATGAAGTAGATCACGCCGTCGCTCGGTCCTGACGGTGCCCACGGCGGTAGCACCGTGCCCCTGCTTTTGCAGGGTGGCCACTTGGATGGCAGGGGGACGCGGCGAAGGCACTCGAGGGCCAGTGGCTCCGTCGGGCGCAACAATTTGGTTGACCCGTCCCGGGGGAGGCGCACGCGTTGCGGTCGCTCCCTTGGTGGGGAGGTTTGGAGGGCGGCGGTTCGCCCCGGACCGAGCGCCATCGCTACGGCTGTGCCCATCTGCGGGAGGAAGGGGCGCAGATGCAATAACCCCTTCATCCTTACCTTGCGGAGCGTGACCCCTGAGGCGTCGTTGATGTTGTTCCTCCGGTGTCTCCCGCTCTTGTGTCGGCCGCGGGGGAAGTGGTGATGGCGCCGCCCACGCCGACCACATCCCCAGCAGCGTACACATCCCCGTGATCGTTCGCACCCCCCGCAGTATTAGAGGCCATGGGCGGCGGAGCCTTCGAGGTGGATAGATGAGCCGAGGCACCAAGTTTCTTCTCGGGCGCCATGGTCGGTGGCACCGTCGAAGGTGAAGATGGTGATGAAGATGACGCGCTGCGTACGCTTTCAGTTTCACGCAAGCGATCCCCCTATCTGGCACACCAAAGATTTCGCGAGAAACCACGACCACCTATGGGAACAGAGGGCCCCTTGCTGGTTCGGCAGGGGGGACGTCGCATTGCACAAAGAGTAGACAAGCGTGGGGCAGCACGGCAGGGATCACACAAGCAATTTTTTACCCTGGTTCGGGCCATCGTGAGGCGTAAAACCCTACTCCTGCTTTGGTGGATTGATGGTGGAAGAATGATGGTGAGGCATAGTACATTGCCCATCAGGGGTTGCCTCGGGGCGAAGTGGCTATGCGCGTATGGGTGTGTGCATTGTCTAACTTTCCAACCCTTTCTATGGTTGCCATGGGCCTCCTTTTATAGATCAAGGGGTTATCACAATGGCAAAGTAGTCATTATGCACTGACAAGATAGCAAATAGTGCTATCATACCTAACTCTGCAGGCTGACAGGGTGCATGAAATGCACCACTTAACGTCACGTCACTGGTTGCCCGGCAAGCCTTGCCGGGCTATCTCGCCAGCTCCACGCCTGCTCGCTTGACACGTCGCAGGACGGGTGTCATCTGTAGGCATTTCTTGTAGAAAGAGGTCGCGAATGTGGCTAATGGCTGCCACTCGACCACTTCGCGGCTTGACACTGCACTAATAGATGACGTGGGTCGTGGTGGAGTGGTTGGGTGAGTTGTTGTTGCCTCCTTGAGCCCCGGCAGGCCCTACCGGGACGCCTTTGATGCCTTCTCTGGAAGTGACCCGTCCTTGTCGAGCTCGCCTGCTGGCAAGTGAGGCTTCTCTCCTGGTGGTGTTTTGTTCTTCTAGCTTGGTCTTCCTCCTCTTGATCCGCATGTTGGTCATTCGATGATCTTAGTCTCTTTGACTATAGCATGGTTTGGTGTTGTAATCTTGCTCCTGTGCCTATGCATATTTTGGCAACAAACCCAGGGTTTGTTGCACCGACAGATAATCTTCCTCTTATTTTGCTCCTGTGTTTCTTCTTTTGCTTCAGGTGTTTCGCCGCATGTGTCACGTTCTCTGTGAGGCACGAATAGAACAATGCTAACGATGATCGGGCGTCGTGGGATCGATGACTAGCAAATTAGATCATTTTTATCGCCATATCGCACTGGGCTGCCGTGTTTCATGCTCCTCCGTCGTACTAGTAATCAAGTGACAAACTTGAGTATATACCGCACGGTTCTTTGCTAGTCCCCCGGTCGCCAGCAACATTTATACGAGCAGTCAAATCACAAGGCCCCACTTTCCAGCAGTAATGAGACATCTGTAGGATCGAAAGTATGTCTAGAGGGGGCGGGGTGATTAGACTACTTGACCAAATAAAAATCTAGCCTTTTCCTAATTTTAAGTCTTGGCAGATTTTAACAACCTAGCAAAAATCAAGTAATCAACCTACACATGCAATTCTAAGAGTACATCAGTGGAATGTAATACAATTGCATATGAAGGTAAAGGGAAGAGTTTGGAGTGAGCAAACGCAATGTAGACACGGAGATTTTTATCCGTGGTTCCGATAGGTGGTGCTATCGTACATCCACATAGATGGAGACTTCAACCCACGAAGGGTAGCAGTTCTTGTGAGTCCACGGAGGGCTCCACCCACGAAGGGTCCACGAAGAAGCAACCTTGTCTCTCCCACCATGGCCATCACCCACGAAGGACATGCCTCACTAGGGTAGATCTTCACGAAGTAGGCGATCTCCTTGCCCGTACAAACTCCTTGGTTGAACTCCACAATCTTGACAGAGTCTCCCAAGTGACACCTACCAATCTAGGAGACACCACTCTCCAAAAGGTAATAGATGGTGTGTTGATGATGAACTCCTTGCTCTTGTTCTTCAAATGATAGTATCCCAACACTCAACTCTCTATCATAGGATTGGATTTGGTAGAAAGAAGATTTGAGTGGAAAGCAACTTAGGGAAGGCTAGAGATCAAGATTTATGTGCTTGGAATGGAATATCTTGACCTCAACACAAGTGTAGGTGGTTCTCTCTCAGAAAATATATGTTGGAAGTGTTGGCATGTTCTGATGGCTCTCTCCACGAATGAAGAGTGGGTGGAGGGGTATATATAGCCTCCACACAAAATCTCACCGTTACACACAAATCACCAAACTTAGTGGGACCGAATTAGAAAACTCGGTCAGACCGACTTGGTTCATAATGTGACTGTTAGGCATTTCGGTGGGACCGATATGTCAACTCGGTGTGACCGATTTCATTAGGGTTAGGGCATAACGTAATCTCGGTGAGACCGATTCATAAAAGTCGGTGGGACCAATTTTGGTAATAGCCAAATAGAGAGTTGGTCGAGCAAACTCGGTGGGACCAATTAAGCTCATCTCGGTAGGACGAGCGTTATGAAAAGGAAGCAGAGTTTGCATTACAGACTCGGTGGGACCGATCTCTCATCTCGGTTAGGCCGGAACGTTACGAAGGGAAAAAGAGAGTTCGCAATCCCATCTCGGTGAGACCGAGATCCCTATCGGTGAGACCGAAGTGACTAGGGTTTGTGGCAGTGGCTATGCCAAGAGAACTCGGTGGTGCCATATACAAAGTTTCGGTGGGGCCAAGTTTGACTTTTGGTTTGGGACATATGTGGATATGAGAAAGTAGTTGAGGGTTTTGGGAGCATATCACTAAACATTTTGAGAAAGAAACTCATTAAGCAACACCTCACCCCCTTTTGATAGTAGTCGCTTTTCCTGTGGACTCAATGTGATATTAGATCACTAGAAATAAAATGTAGAGTCTTGTGCTTTGAGCTTAAGCCAATATTTTGTCCTTAGCATTTTTAGGGGTCCACTTTCTAATCCATGCCATACCAATCATTGAGCTTTCCTGGAATATTTATCTTGAAATAGTGTTAGCTCAATGAGCTATATGTTATCAATCTCCCCCTTTTTGGTAATTGATGACAACATGTAGATCAAAGCTTCGACAAATGATAATAAGATTGAAATACATTGTCGCTTTGAGATGTATGTGATAAGCAAGAGCTCCCCCTAAATTTGTTCATTATTTAAAATTTGCTTTGGACTGCAAATGCACAATGTGTTAGGATCATGGGTCACTCTTCCATGTCACATACATCTTGGTGGAGCGGTCAAAATGATAGAAATTAAAAGCATGCACTCATCACCAAGCAAGTGAATGATCATATATAAGATATAAAAGATAGTATCATCCAAACAAGCATTTAAGGTAGCAAATGATCCATCACATGATCATAGAAGTATCTCACAAGACATAATGTAGCAAGAAAACACACAATAAAGTTGAAGCAAGTAAAATGCAAAGAGAGACAAAACAACTCACTCTATCTCTCTCTCGAAGGCTATGATCTATACATATTTCTCCCGCTTTGGCATCAAGTTACCAAAAAGTTCAAATATGCATAGTGCTATGCGTCTCTCAAGTTTGGCCTTCATGAGGTGGTGTAGAGATGACTCCAAGGGCCAGCTTACATCGATGTAGCTGGAGCTGGTGGCACTTGAGGTTGTGGCTGCTGATGCGGATGTAGTATCTCTAGTGTGCAGGATAGGCACCTTTGCAACAGACCTCTGGCTTCGGGCACTCTAGCAAAGGTATCTGTAGTAGACTTGCCCTTCTTCTCCTCCACTTCCTCCTGAAGTTGCTCAACCTTGGCTGGATCTCGGTTACTTTGACATCAAGATCATAGAATTTCTGCTCAATGATGCTCTCCATGCTCTACTGCTTTTGAGTCAGGGTGGCCAAGCCCTTCTCAATCCTCAAAGTGGATTGGATCAGATATCCAAGCTGATCTTGCTTGCTCTTCAAGAACACTTGAGGTGCCTCTTCAACAGTTGGCATCCTTGTAGCTTTCTCTGCCCTTGCCTTCTCTCTCTTCTCATGTGCTTGCCTGGATGTGGGGTCTTCCTCATTCATCACAACAGTATTGTCTTCAAAATCAGGATGCAGAGGAAGGTGCTCCTTGTCCAACAAGTATGTACCTGTGCCCATCTTGGAGTTGATGAGCTCCTGAATGTGTGGAGCATTCCCACAGCTTCTCTTCTAGTTAGCAGCTGCCCTTTTGATTGTCTCTACAATCAAACTCATGACCTTGAACTTCTTAGGCACATCAAACAAATGTAGCAAATTGATAGCTTGTCCTCTGATCATCTTGTCATCTCCTGACTTGGGTAGCAATGTGTGCCTAAGGATCCTGTTGATGGTAGGCAGACCAGACAACAGGTAATGTACTGATCCAAGCTTATGAGTCTCCCAAGCCTTATCTGGGATCTCCTTGTACATGTTTGCCATTGAGTTGTGATCCTTCTTCTCGTCGGCATATACATCCAAGTCATCCTCATGTTCTTCAGGGGCATTTATCAGATTAGCCCATTCCTCGACTGTGGACTACTACCTTGTACCCTCAGACATCCATACTATCCTCCCATCTGGATAGAAATGAGCAGTGGAGTAAAACTGCATGATCAGTTCATCATTCCATTTGGTGAGCTTCTGTCCAACAAATGTATCTACTCCACAAGCCTTGAAGCTGTCATAGACTCCTTGACAGTGATCTTCATTTTCCTTGATTTACTCCCAGTCCACCCATCTCATGTCACACACTATGGGCTTCTTGTCAAGCAGGATAGTCTCATAGAAATCTTGTTGTTCCTTTGTATGGAACCTATAGTCAACTGTTGTTCTCCTCCTCGCAGCATAAGGATCTGATTGTCTCCACAATCTCAGTCTTGCATCCTTTCTGATCCTCATATCTTTTGCAACAGGATGTGCATCATTATGATCAAGGATCTTTGGCTTTAGCTTCCTTAGCACTTGAGCTCCAACTTCCTCTTCTTCAGGCTCAGGCACTGGCGCCTTGTTCTTCTCCTCGACTGGAATACTTCTGGTGTTCCTCTTGGGTTTGGGTGCTTCTGAGTTTGAGCTTTGGGAGTTTTTTTGGGCTTTGATAGAGCAGCCCCTGCCTTTATAGCATCCCCCATGAGCTTCTGTGCTTGGGGTGCTGGTGCAGCATCCTCTTCCTCTTCCTCTTCTCCTTCAGAATCTCTCTTCATTGAGGGCTTGCCAAGAACTCTGGCAGTAGTGGTTCTTGCCCTCTTCTTCTTCTTGTCCTAACCAGCTGCTTCTTCTTCACATTCAATGGTGAACTTCATAGTTTCACATGTGGCAACTTTCCTTGGCTTTGACATTGGCATCCTCCTTGCAGGTGCCTTCTTGTTCAGTCCTGGCTTACTTGCAGCAGTTGTGACATACTCCTTCTTTAGCACCTTCTTCTTGGAGCTTACTTCCTCCTCAGTGGCCACATAGTCCTCATCCTCTGATTCTGAGGTTCTCTTCTTCCTAGACCTGGTTGTTGCCTTTGGCAAGTTGCTTCGGGTGCTCCTGCTTCCATCATCAGAAGTGCTAGAGGGATCCGAGCCATCACTCATCTGCACATGTTCCTCTGACCTGTTCTGGCTGTCACATTGATCAGTGTTGGAAGTGTTGGCATGTTCTGATGGCTCTCTCCACGAATGAAGAGTGGGTGGAGGGGTATATATAGCCTCCACACAAAATCTCACCGTTACACACAAATCACCAAACTCAGTGGGACCGAATTAGAAAACTCGGTCAGACCGACTTGGTTCATAATGTGACTGTTAGGCATTTCGGTGGGACCGATATGTCAACTCGGTGTGACCGATTTCATTAGGGTTAGGGCATAACGTAATCTCGGTGAGACCGATTACGCAAAGTCGGTGGGACCAATTTTGGTAATAGCCAAATAGAGAGTTGGTCAGGCAAACTCGGTGGGACCAATTCGCTCATCTCGGTAGGACCGAAGCGTTATGAAAAGGAAACAGAGAGTTTGCATTACAGACTCGGTGGGACCGATCTCTCATCTCGGTTAGGCCGGAACGTTACGAAGGGAAAAAGAGAGTTCGCAATCCCATCTCGGTGAGACCGAGATCCCTATCGGTGAGACCGAAGTGACTAGGGTTTGTGGCAGTGGCTATGCCAAAGAGAACTTCGGTGGTGCCATATACAAAGTTTGGTGGGGCCAAGTTTGACTTTTGGTTTGGGACATATGTGGATATGAGAAAGTAGTTGAGGGTTTTGGGAGCATATCACTAAACATTTTGAGAAAGAAACTCATTAAGCAACACCTCACCCCCTTTTGATAGTAGTCGCTTTTCCTGTGGACTCAATGTGATATTAGATCACTAGAAATAAAATGTAGAGTCTTGTGCTTTGAGCTTAAGCCAATATTTTGTCCTTAGCATTTTTAGGGGTCCACTTTCTAATCCATGCCATACCAATCATTGAGCTTTCCTGGAATATTTATCTTGAAATAGTGTTAGCTCAATGAGCTATATGTTATCAATCTCCCCCTTTTTGGTAATTGATGACAACATGTAGATCAAAGCTTGACAAATGATAATAAGATTGAAATACATTGTCGCTTTGAGATGTATGTGATAAGCAAGAGCTCCCCCTAAATTTGTTCATTATTTAAAATTTGCTTTGGACTGCAAATGCACAATGTGTTAGGATCATGGGTCACTCTTCCATGTCACATACATCTTGGTGGAGCGGTCAAAATGATAGAAATTAAAAGCATGCACTCATCACCAAGCAAGTGAATGATCATATATAAGATATAAAAGATAGTATCATCCAAACAAGCATTTAAGGTAGCAAATGATCAATCACATGATCATCCAAGTATCTCACAAGACATAATGTAGCAAGAAAACACACAATAAAGTTGAAGCAAGTAAAATGCAAAGAGAGACAAAACAACACACTCTATCTCTCTCTCGAAGGCTATGATCTATACATATTTCTCCCGCTTTGGCATCAAGTTACCAAAAAGTTCAAATATGCATAGTGCTATGCGTCTCTCAAGTTTGGCCTTCATGAGGTGGTGTAGAGATGACTCCAAGGACGAAAGCTTCTGTCGATGTAGCTGGAGCTGGTGGCACTGAGGTTGTGGCTGCTGATGCGGATGTAGTATCTCTAGTGTCTGGGATAGGCACTGCAACAGACCTCTGGCTTCTGGGCACTCTAGCAAAGGTATCTGTAGTAGACTTGCCCTTCTTCTCCTCCACTTCCTCCTGAAGTTGCTCAACCACTGACTGGATCTCAGTTACTTTGACATCAAGATCATAGAATTTCTGCTCAATGATGCTCTCCATGCTCTACTGCTTTTGAGTCAGGGTGGCCAAGCCCTTCTCAATCCTCAAAGTGGATTGGATCAGATATCCAAGCTGATCTTGCTTGCTCTTCAAGAACACTTGAGGTGCCTCTTCAACAGTTGGCATCCTTGTAGCTTTCTGTCCTTGCCTTCTCTCTCTTCTCATGTGCTTGCACAGATGTGGGGTCTTCCTCATTCATCACAACAGTATTGTCTTCAAAATCAGGATGCAGAGGAAGGTGCTCCTTGTCCAACAAGTATGTACCTGTGCCCATCTTGGAGTTGATGAGCTCCTGAATGTGTGGAGCATACCCACAGCTTCTCTTCTGGTCAGCAGCTGTCCTTTTGATTGTCTCTACAATCAAACTCATGACCTTGAACTTCTGAGGCACATCAAACAAATGTAGCAAATTGATAGCATGTCCTCTGATCATCTTGTGATCTCCTGACTTGGGTAGCAATGTGTGCCTAAGGATCCTGTTGATGGTAGGCGGAACCGGACAACGGGTAATGTCTTGATCAAGCTTATGAGTCTCCCAAGCCTTATCTGGGATCTCCTTGTACATGTTTGCCATTGAGTTGTGATCCTTCTTCTCGTCGGCATATACATCCAAGTCATCCTCATGTTCTTCAGGGGCATTTATCAGATTAGCCCATTCCTCGACTGTGGACTACTACCTTGTACCCTCAGACATCCATACTATCCTCCCATCTGGATAGAAATGAGCAGTGGAGTAAAACTGCATGATCAGTTCATCATTCCATTTGGTGAGCTTCTGTCCAACAAATGTATCTACTCCACAAGCCTTGAAGCTGTCATAGACTCCTTGACGGTGATCTTCATTTTCCTTGATGTACTCCCAGTCCACCCATCTCATGTCACACACTATGGGCTTCTTGTCAAGCAGGATAGTCTCATAGAAATCTTGTTGTTCCTTTGTATGGAACCTATAGTCAACTGTTGTTCTCCTCCTCACAGCATAAGGATCTGATTGTCTCCACAATCTCAGTCCTGCATCCTTTCTGATCCTCATATCTTTTGCAACAGGATGTGCATCATTATGATCAAGGATCTTTGGCTTTAGCTTCCTTAGCACTTGAGCTCCAGCTTCCTCTTCTTCAGGCTCAGGCACTGGCGCCTTGTTCTTCTCCTCGACTGGAATACTTCTGGTGTTCCTCTTGGGTTTGGGTGCTTCTGAGTTTGAGCTTTGGGAGTTTTTTTGGGCTTTGATGGAGCAGCCCCTGCCTTTATAGCATCCCCCATGAGCTTCTGTGCTTGGGGTGCTGGTGCAGCATCCTCTTCCTCTTCCTCTTCTCCTTCAGAATCTCTCTTCATTGAGGGCTTGCCAAGAACTCTGGCAGTAGTGGTTCTTGCCCTCTTCTTCTTCTTGTCCTAACCAGCTGCTTCTTCTTCACATTCAATGGTGAACTTCATAGTTTCACATGTGGCAACTTTCCTTGGCTTTGACATTGGCATCCTCCTTGCAGGTGCCTTCTTGTTCAGTCCTGGCTTACTTGCAGCAGTTGTGACATACTCCTTCTTTAGCACCTTCTTCTTGGAGCTTACTTCCTCCTCGGTGGCCACATAGTCCTCATCCTCTGATTACGAGGTTCTCTTCTTCCTAGACCTGGTTGTTGCCTTTGGCAAGTTGCTTGGTGCTCCTGCTTCCATCATCGGAAGTGCTAGAGGATCCGAGCCATCACTCATCTGCACATGTTCCTCGACCTGTTGGCTGTCACATTGATCGGACATCTTGCGTGCAAACCGTCGTGAGACCCTAGAGCGGCAAGTGTTACGCTGGTATGGCGACCCGACCCGAATGGATCAAGTCTACGTGCTTTCGTGTCATCCACGGATCGGTATCTTTGACACACACGATTACTCGAAGGATTTATAACAGAGGTAAATCACATGTATAAAGTAACGTAAATACTATTACCTCAATCCAAAATATAGCGGAAGCAACAAGGTTGTGGATTCCCATCAACACCAGCGGCAAGGTTGAGTATAGGAAATCGTAACCCTAACGTATCACTTACTGTCGTTCGAGAAGTCTGCAACATGAAAAGTTGCAGCCCGAAACGGGTCAAGACATGGAATATCTTTGGCAATGTAACACATAGAGAGTAATGAAAGAATAAGCCTATACTACATGCATATATGGCTGGTGGAAAGCTCTATGGCTACAGTTTTGCGAAAAGCCAATTTTTCCCTACTTCAAAGGAATAAATTTATTTAACTATCATGGTTGTTGTTAAACATTGAGAATGGTTGACAGCATCCTCAATCCCAATTAAAAGTACTCATTAAAAACCCAACAATATTAATTAGAGTAACATGATGAGATCAACAGGATATCCAGGTACTAGATACTCAAAATTGTCCATAACCGGGGACACGGCTAATCATGATTAGTTTTTACACTCTGCAGAGGTTTGCGCACTTTTCCCCACAAGACTCGATCGCCTCCGTTTGGTTCTCGCACTTCATGGTGTTTGAGAGACGGATGACCGAGACACAGTCTTTCAGAAGCGCTAGCACCTTACGATGGGTGGACCGGTACACCTACATCCCGTACATCTGCTAGTACACCTCTATAAGAGTTCGTGACGACTTACTCAACTATGCGAGCCCATAATGGCTTGTGGCTGCACGGAAGTTTCTAGTTTGAATAATCTTATGATCCCTTTGAGCACAGGTGGCGATCCGATGAAATCTGAGGCAAGTCCTCGATAGAAACCAGGTGCCTCAATCCACCCGGATGTGTGTTTAAGTTGCCACCTTAAATAAACCATTAATTAACAATCTCACATCTGTCATGGATATTCACTCACCCAATCCACGTCTACTAGCATAGCATGGCATCATAAGCAATCGTAGAAGTAACTCCCAAGGTTTCATAAGTAAAACAGGTAATAGGTACTACCTCAATCTACTTCCCATCCCACAATTTAATTAGATCCTAATCATGCAAGTGTTTGAGGATTGATCTAATGCATAAAAACTGGGTAGTAGAAAAGATATGATCAAGTGTTACTTGCACGCAAAGTTGATGAAGATGATTCGCACTCAAAACTTTTGATAGCTCTACTCGTCACACTCCGGTCAATCTATCGTAATCAAGCAATAATAACCACACATAAGCAATCACTCAAAAGATCGGAAAGAACGAAGAAAAAATTAGGAAAGCGTCAAAACCAAATCAAATAACTCTTGCAGCATAAAACAATTTCTAACAGTACCAAAACTATGTGTATTTGGCCTTATCAGAAAGTTTAGGTCAAGAGCTTCGATTTGCAAAAAGAATCAACTAAATCAGATTCTGAAACTCAAGTTATGATCAAGCGAAGTTCAAATACAAATCTGTTTGAAATCAAATTTTAAAACTTTCAAAAACATGTTTGAGTTGTATTCTTTGGATAGAGGAGATCATAACGAAGAAGTGGGCGTTGGTTTCGTTGGATTACGACTTCTGAGTAAAAAGTTATGATCGTTTGAAGATTAGGGACTACGGATAGGTCCATGACGAAAATTAAAAATAAAAAGAAAAATCTATCGAGCGAATGCTCGCTAAACAAAACCGGAAGAAAAACCGGCGAGAAAACCGATCTAGGGTTTCGGAAAGGAAAACCGAAACGAAAAACCGATCTAGAAAACGGAACGGAAACCGATTTAGAAAACCGATCTAGAAAACGCGGCGCGGGGCTAGTACCTCGAAGAGGCGAGGGGCTCCGGCGGTGGCGGCGTAGGGCGGCGGCGGCGGCAAGTGGCGGCAGCGGCGCTGGTGAGGGGCGGCGGCGGCGCTGGTGAGGGGCGGCGGGTGAGGGGCGGCGAGGGCGGCGGCGGCGACTATGGCGGCGCGGCACTGCTGCTCTTGCTGCGGAGGAGAGGAGAGGAGAGTTGATTTGATGTGTTGGAGGGGGTGCTTGGGTATTTATATTGGGGAGGGAGGGTTTTGCTTGGGGTAGGGGACAAGAAATAGATTAGGATTAGGAATACTAAGAATAAAAAGCGGAATAACAAAAGCAGGGGTCAAATTCTACTAAGAATTGTAAAAGTATAGGAAACTTGGGGCTCCTGGGTCCCCTAGGTGCGTCTTGCGTCGTCGTTGGCCTCGTGGCGGCCGGTGGCTCCTAGGCGGCTTGGGCCTTTGGCCCAAGGCGCTGCAGCTTTTTTTTTTTAACAAAATTTTCGGAGAACTTAAAAAAAATGACTAAAACTTTTATATAGGCATATAATATATCAAAATTTTCAGAAAAAGATTTCCTACATGATGAACTTTATTCTAGCTTCAAATAAAATACACACAAATCCAAATAAAACAAAAGAGTGTTTCAGCTCTAATAAAATCCAATAAAAATCATTTTAGAAAATACCAAAATGACTTCAAATTAATTTCTCTCCAATTTTCTGATGTAGGGAATCATGTTACCCTATTTTCCATATATTTTATTTTTGGAGAAAAATAATTTGAATAAAACTCAAATAACTCCAAATTGAAAATAAATCCAAAGGAACTTTGAATTTAATCCCTTGAAACTCCCAACTCATATTTCATATAATTTGAAGAAGTCATTTTATCTTCGCTCGTGAAAATCATTGAGTTGCATAAAGTTTCAGAATTGGAAATATTTTTTTTCAAATGAAATTCAAATATTTTCAACACCCTTGTCATTTAAATAAATGGAAGAAGTCATGTCATCTTCTCTCCGGGGTTTTGTGATGAAAAGAATTTGAATTCCGAAGATCATAAAAGCAAAAAATGAAAGTTTGGGAAAGTCCTTTTATTCCCTCTCATCTAACTTTCAAAAGTTTGAATTCACTCACTTTCAGTCAATCAATCAAGCAATCAATCAAATCTATCTATTTGTTTATAACATTCCAAAATTTAGAATTTTGGGATGTTACAAACTTCTACCCTTAAAATGAATCTCGTCCTCGAGATTAGGAGAAACTAGAAAGAAATAGGTTAGGGTTTGGGGTCTTCTCAAAATCCATCGATCGTCTCCGGGGTCTCGGGTGCTACCACCCTTAGAAGCTTGGTTACGGTTCCATCAAAACTCATATACTCCATCCTTATTACTGACAGTGTCGGTCTTCTCAGATATTAAGGATAATTCCTTCTCTGAGCTCTTCCGGTAGTGGCATAACCTTTTCCTCAATTCCTTTGTCCTTTCCTCTTGGTAAGGTTATCCCGAAATTGGGTCTTCTTAGCTGACGGGTCTGGCGCCAATTCTAAACAAATATCGGTATCTCATGGTGGTCAACGATTTATGGTTTGTCCTGCATGAAAGCAGGTGCAGGTTGTACCTCACCGTATGACCTCTACGGTTGGCAACTGCCGTGTACAAGGGGAAAAGAAATACCTATACCGTTATAAGGTTTAAACAAGGTTTAATATAAATGCGTCTTGCAACTATAGGTAAGTCACTCAGATTTACCATCCCATATAGCAAAGCGAATAATAAGAGTAAGTCGGTATGGTGATCAATCCATCCCGCACCCAAATCATTACCTTGTACATGGTTTAGCGAATCTCGCATTCTAACACTCGGTCAACCTCACAAGCATTGCAGAATTTCTCTTGTCGATGAACCAAGTCCAGAAAATCCATTGATTCTGCAAGCCAACAAACAACTATCGATCCTTCACAACTCTCAGGTTTTGCGTAAACTCCTATAAGATCGTCGGTCGATAAAATCGCAACTTCTGCCAGGGTTTTTCCTTCTGCAAGAGTGTGCTTGCTTCTTGGCAGGTCACAGGGCACATGGGTTATGGCCCATCTCCTCACTTTATAATCCTTGAACTCATCATCGGGGCAACTGATACTTAATCCAACATCCAACTTCCTGGCATACTTAAATCCATCCAATTGTACTGTCTCTTTTCCTTATATTTGCACCAAACTAAGATGTGATTACTCAGACTCATCATGGAATTTCCATTGATCCATATTTCCAACATCATACCTCCTTTATATCCAATAACACTTCATCTCTTCATCCTCGTGGGATGTCCCACATACCGTGATAAAACTTATACTTATGAAATCCATACTCCACTTCGTGGAACCTCATTATCCTTTCGAGGTCAAGCGTCCTTACAAGGAAATATTGGCCATCTCTGCATGGCACTTCTTCAAGCTGGAAAAGCGTGAAACACATCATGAACTCCCGACAGTCCTTGGTGACTTCAACTTGTTAGCCTATTCTCCCATACGCTCCAAAACTCAGTATGGTCCTACAAATCTCGGGGCTAACTTTCCCTTAACTCCAAATCGTTTAACTCCTCGCAGAGGTGGCACACAAAGATCTGCTCTATCTCCAATTTCAGACTTCCTCCTTGCGTTTTTGAGTATGCATAACTCTTACACTGGTGAGCTATCTTGATCTATCTCGAATCAACTTAACATTCTCTTCTCACTCCTTGATCACATTTGGTCCAAACAAGCGGCGGTCTCCAACTTCATACCACATCAACGGTGTCGGCTCCTTCTCCCATACAAAGCTTCAAAAGGGCCTTCTTCAAACCGACTTGGTAACCTTTGTTGTATGAGAACTCAGCGTAAGGTAGATTATCATCACTACTAGATCCGAAATTTAGCGCTGCGCTCTCAATATGTCCTCCGGTATCTGATTGACTCTCTTGGTTTATCCATCTGTCTGCGGATGAAAGGCTGTACTGAACTCTAGCCTAGTATCCAAAGTCTGGTGCAGCTGTTTCCAAAACTTTGAGGTAAACTGTGTTCCTCTCGATGGTCCTCGAAACTCCATGCGGACATACGATCCTTTCTCAAATATATATCTTGGCCAACTTCGCACTTGTATAGGTGGTTTTCCACAGGATAAAGCGAGCCACTTTGGTCAAGCGAATCAACTACTACCCGGATAGAATCTTATCCCAATCGGGTTACGAAATCCGGAAATGAAATCCATGCCAAGCTTATCCTACTTCCATTCGGGTATCGGCATAGGCTGCAATAATCCTGCTGACTTCGATGCTCGCTTTTACTTTCTCGACATACATCACTTACGACTACATACTCCATAATATCCTTCTTCATACCAGTCCACCGAAACACTCCTTCAAATCCAAATACATCTTGGTGTTTCGAGGCGAATCAAGTATGGTGAGTCATGAGCCTCCTGAAGTATTAACTTCCTGATCTTTGCATTATTGGCACATATATACACTATCCTCAACCATAAGGTGTCGTGTTCATCCTTATGAAAACCTTTGGCTTTTCCTTTGCTCATCCTATCTTTTACCTCAGCAATCTCTTTGTCATCCTTCCGGCTTCACGGATCTTTTCCAACAATGTAAACTGAACTTCCATTGCGCAACAAAACCTTTGGGAACAATCTCCAATCGAAGTTCCCTGAAAATCCTCGGCTAACTCCTGTGATAATCCTCAGCTTATGAGGGTATTCGTCCTTGTTTTCTTTATGGTTGTGTCCTATTTCTCCACAAAGCTTGTATGCACAAGGTTTCTTCATATCCTTTCCATAAGGCTCCAATTTACGGGACACAAACCTAGACTTTGACAAAGTCAACTTAAATTTCCTTCCGGTGGTTACTCCTTGCAATCCATTGATGGTTTGGTACATCCTCCACCAAATAGCAGCACCTCTTTCAAAATCTTGAAAAGCATATTGGGTCATATCTTTTACGACTATCGGGTTATTCTCCATTTGATCCTCCATGTTCGAATCCATTGGTACATCTCCAATTGACTCATCGGTCCAGAAAATATAAGCTCATCTCCATTCATCCTCTATTGGGTCCATGGGTTTGGGGTGGGATAAGAGAGATCGAGAGGGATGTACACAATACAAACAAAAGTTTTGAAAAGGCAGATTTTATTGTGGGCTGTCGGAAAAACATCAAACAAATGACAGCTCACAATCGCCGTGGCATCTAACGTAAGTATGTAACAGGGTTTGGTCTTCTAAAGGTCAATGTCGTCAAAACTCTTCAAGTCTTGGTCATGTCTCGATGGCTTCTTACGATCACGCTTGTCCTTCTCAAGTTCTTTTGCGGATCATCTCTGTTGACGCCAAGTCTCTCGCGACGTCCTTTAATATTTCTGGAGTGGCATTCCAAACTTGGTTTCAACTTCCTTGACATGAACCATGGTCCTCTCATCCTTGAGTTCTGACAAAACTTTGATGTCTCAAGGTTTTGCTCCTCGGCTGTCTACTTTCAACCACGGATCCTGAGTTCTTCATGAAATACTTCCTTGTCAAAATTTAGCTTCTTGTGGGTCCATCTTAACTTTACGATGTAACACTCCGGATCCAATACACCTTGATCTCGGTATTGATAACTTCCATGGTCCGTCAAATTCCATAAGCGTAACCTTCCTAGGTCATACAAATCCGAAAATTCTTCAAAGCCTTCAAATTCTCCAAGTCTTGAGTCTTCAACAGTTGTAGTTTCCATTTACGGTAAAATCCTCTTCATTCCAAATGGTCTTAGTTGTCCGATATCTTGTCTCCTTGGAGTGGTCTCATCACCAAATCTTCGAGTGGTCAAAAGGAAAAGGGTATGGTCTCACTAAAGGGAATATTTGAATAAGCTCGAGAGAAGAGAGGTAAAAGATTTTTTTGAGAAGAAAGTTGTAGAGAAAAATCTTTCCTATGGGCTTGTCGGTTTCTAGGGTCACGTCCTACAACAACATGTGCTCGATACCATCTTGTAGGGACCCGACCGAATGGATCAAGTCTCTGTGCTTTCGTGTCATCCACGGATCGGTATGTCTTGACACACACAAGACTCGAAGGATTTATAACAGAGGTAAATCACATGTATAAAGTAACGTAAATACTATTACCTCAATCCAAAATATAGCGGAAGCAACAAGGTTGTGGATTCCCATCAACACCAATGGCAAGGTTGAGTATAGGAAATCGTAACCCTAACGTATCACTTACTCGTAAATGCGAGAAGTCTGCAACATGAAAAGTTGCAGCCAAAACGGGTCAAGACATGGAATATCTTTGGCAATGTAACACATAGAGAGTAATGAAAGAATAAGCCTATACTACATGCATATATGGCTGGTGGAAAGCTCTATAGCTACAGTTTTATGAAAAGCCAATTTTTCCCTACTTCAAAGGAATAAATTTATTTAACTATCAAGGAGGTTGTTAAACATTGAGAATGTTTGACAGCATCCTCAATCCCAATTAAAAGTACTCATTAAAAACCCAACAATATAAATTATAGAAACATGTTGAGATCAACAGGATATCCGGTACTAGATACTCAAAATTGTCCATAACCGGGGACACGGCTAATCATGATTAGTTTGTACACTCTGCGAGAGGTTTGGCACTTTTCCCCACAAGACTCGATCGCCTCCGTTTGGTTCTCGCACTACATGGTGTTTGAGAGGCGGATGGCCGAGACACAGATCTTCGTGCGCTAGCACCTTACGATGGGTGGACGGTACACCTACATCCCCTACATCTGCTAGTCCACCACTATAAGAGTTCGCACGACTTACTCAACTATGCCAGAGCCCATAATGGCTTGTGGCTGCACACGGAAGTTTCTAGTTTGAATAATCTTATGATCCCTTTGAGCACAGGTGGCGGTCCGAAGAAATACATGCAAGTCCTGATAGAAACCAGGTGCCTCAATCCACCCAGGATGTGTGTTTAAGTTGCCACCTTAAATAAACCATTAATTAACAATCTCACATCTGTCATGGATATTCACTCACCCAATCCACGTCTACTAGCATAGCATGGCATAATAAGCAAACGTAGAAGTAACTCCCAAGGTTTCATAAGTAAAACAGGTAATAGGTACTACCTCAATCTACTTCCCATCCCACAATTTAATTAGATCCTAATCATGCAAGTGTTTGAGGATTGATCTAATGCATAAAAACTGGGTAGTAGAAAAGATATGATCAAGTGTTACTTGCCTGCAAAGTTGATGAAGATGATTCGCACTCAAAACTTTTGATAGCTCTACTCGTCACACTCCGGTCAATCTATCGTAATCAAGCAATAATAACCACACATAAGCAATCACTCAAAAGATCGGAAAGAACGAAGAAAAAAATTCGGAAAACGTCAAAACCAAATCAAATAACTCTTGCAGCATAAAACAATTTCTAACAGTACCAAAACTATGTGTATTTGGCCTTATCAGAAAGTTTAGGTCAAGAGCTTCGATTTGCAAAAAGAATCAACTAAATCGGAGTTACGAAACTCAAGTTATGATCAAACGAAGTTCAAATACAAATCTGTTTGAAATCAAATTTTAAAACTTTCAAAAACATGTTTGAGTTGTATTCTTGGATAGAGGAGATCATAACGAAGAAGTGGGCGTTGGTTTCATGGATTCTGACTTACGAGTAAAAAGTTATGGTCGTTTGAAGATTAGGGACTACGGATAGGTCCATGACGAAAATTAAAAATAAAAAGAAAAATCTATCGAGCGAACGCTCGCTAAACAAAACCGGAAGAAAAACCGGCGAGAAAACCGATCTAGGGTTTCGGAAAGGAAAACCGAAACGAAAAACCGATCTAGAAAATGGAACGGAAACCGATTTAGAAAACCGATCTAGAAAACGCGGCGCGGGGCTAGTACCTCGAAGAGGCGAGGGGCTCATGGCGGCGGGCGAGGGCGGCGGCGGCAAGTGGCGGCGGCGGCCTGGTGAGGCGGCGGCGGCTGGTGAGGGGCGGCGGCGAGGGCGGCGGCGGCGCTGACTATGGCGGGCGGCGGCACTGCTGCCATCATGGAGGAGAGGAGAGGAGAGTTGATTTGATGTGTTGGAGGGTGCTTGGGTATTTATATTGGGGAGGGAGGGTTTTGCTTGGGGTAGGGGACAAGAAATAGATTAGGATTAGGAATACTAAGAATAAAAAACGGAATAACAAAACGGGGTCAAATTCTACTAAGAATTGTAAAAGTATAGGAAACTTGGGGCTCCTGGCTCCCCTAGGTGCGTGCGTGCGTGCGTTGGCCTCGTGGCCGGCCGGTGGCTCCTAGGCGGCTTGGGCCTTTGGCCCAAGGCGCTGCAGCTTTTTTTTTTTTAACAAAATTTTCAGAGAACTTAAAAAAAATGACTAAAACTTTTATATAGGCATATAATATATCAAAATTTTCAGAAAAAGATTTCCTACATGATGAACTTTATTCTAGCTTCAAATAAAATACACACAAATCCAAATAAAACAAAGAGTGTTTCAGCTCTAATAAAATTCAATAAAAATCATTTAAGAAAATACCAAAATGACTTCAAATTAATTTCTCTCCAATTTTCTGATGTAGGGAATCATGTTACCCTATTTTCCATATATTTTATTTTTGGAGAAAAATAATTTGAATAAAACTCAAATAACTCCAAATTGAAAATAAATCCAAAGGAACTTTGAATTTAATCCCTTGAAACTCCCAACTCATATTTCATATAATTTGAAGAAGTCATTTTATCTTCGCTCGTGAAAATCATTGAGTTGCATAAAGTTTCAGAATTGGAAATATTTTTTTTCAAATGTAATTCAAATATTTTCAACACCCCTTGTCATTTAAATAAATGGAAGAAGTCATGTCATCTTCTCTCCAGGGTTTTGTGATGAAAAGAATTTGAATTCCCGAAGATCATAAAAGCAAAAAAATGAAAGTTTGGGAAAGTCCTTTTATTCCCTCTCATCTAACTTTCAAAAAGTTTCGAATTCACTCACTTTCAGTCAATCAATCAAGAAATCAATCAAATCTATCTATTTGTTTATAACATTCCAAAATTTAGAATTTTGGGATGTTACAACGGCGGCGACGGCGGAGCAGATTCCGTCGACGGCGGCAGGATCCAACAGCGGGAGGTCGTTGGCGGCGAGGAGAAGATCCAGAGACTCGGGGAGCCAGAGTAGGACACGCGCGGGCTGAGAGAATTCGAAGAAATTTTCAAAGTCTCACCCATGGATATTTATATCCCGACCCTGTCGGTGGGACCGAGTGGAACAACTCGGTGGCACCGAGATTGCAGAATCGCAAGCGGTTGCTGCAACTCGGTGTGACCAAAGTGTTCAAATCGGTTGCACCGAGATGAAAACCTAGATCAACTTAGTGAACTCGGTTGGACCGAAATGGATTTCTCAGTCATATTGAAGTGGACAAAGAGGTTTTGGAAGTTTAATTCTATGACAAATCGGGGACTCCGAGTGCTTCTCACACTGTGGTTCGAATCTGACTTGGTCAAACTTTGTGATGCAGCATGAATAGAGTTTGAGACGAGAAAAGCATTGATAGCTAGAGGGAGTTCTTAGGCATTCTTATCCATCCATTTGGCAAAAGAAACCAAACAAACAAAACAAAAAATGGATGTCCTTGAATGAGCAAATTATGCATCCAACATGCTCACACAATAAAATGACAAATGAAATATGTGACAAAGCATGCACAATCACTCTAGCATCTATCAAGCAATTTGGCGATGACTAGGTCATCTATATATGAGTATATTGACTTAGGAGTCAAATGAGAACATTGATCATAGGCCATACTCATTATTTAAGCACAAGTGGGGTTGCCACTTTTACATAAAGCATTGTTGTGTTCACATCATTAGAGTTGCTTTAGCTCAATTGATTAGAGTAAAGCTCCCCCTAGATGTGATAACCCTCCTAAGAGGGGTGAACTAACCTTGGGTTTTGTCGATGATGACTTCATGTAGGTATTGAAGATGTGGATGCTCAATGTTTATGTAGATCATTCGGAGCAATCCTTCGGAATGACTTGCACTTTCAATACCTACATGGGTTAGTCCCACAATGAATAAACATGGATATCCACAGACATAGAGTGATGTTCACATGAGATGATGTCCATGAATGCATTTGGTTACCTTGTCCTTTGTCTTACAAACAAGAGGGTTTGTGACTCCTTGAACTAGTGCAAGATATGGAAGTTGTTTGCACTCAACCTTGCTAAAATGATAAGAGTGAAGTATGTTGGCGGAGTCACCCTCAAGAACTCTCTAGTTCTTCTTCTTAGGGATCCACACCATCTTGATGGGAATCCTTGGAGTTGTATTCATACATGATGAAGTGGAACTTGATGTAGTCTAGGGAACCCACTTGACCAAGGCTTTAGGAGCTTCTTCAAATGCATCAATTTCCTCTTGAAGCTTGTCCTTGCCTTTTAGCTTGTGGTCTTGTGGTGGAAGATCATCTTGAGCTTGTGTTCCTTGGAAAGAAGTAGGATCATACTTATCTTGTTGAGGAACAAACTTCGTCTTGGGGTATTGATATTTTTCCCACTCAACTCCATTAGCATTGAACTTCCGCCCAAAACCAACACCTTGATTCTTCCGGTGTCGTCCTTGCTTGCGTACAATTTCCTCAAATTGCTTACTTCCGGCAAGACTCTTGTAAACACATTTCTCTATGATTCCCTTCAATAAGCTATTTTCTTGCTCAAGTGTAACTTGGCTAAGAGAATCATTAGTGGAATCAAGAGAACTACTAGAAGCAACAACATTGGATTTAGCATGATTGTTGTTACTACTAGAGGAAGAATCTTTCTTGTTCTTATTGCTAGATTTAACTTGTGGCATGTAAGCAGACAAGAGTAAACGCTTGGCAATGTAAGAAGAACTTTTCTTGTGAAGATCATCATTGATTGCTTTTAAGAACTCATGCTCTTGCTCAAGGTTGAGCTTTTCAAAGCGTAGCTTCTCATGAGTCTTTAAAATTTCTCGATGATCTTCCAAGGTAGTTTCATGAGCTAACTTAAGAGTTTTTAGTTCTTTAGTTAGAAGCTCAATCTTCTCCTTATCATTGTCATTCGTTTTATCTTGATTATCATGATTAATAGAAAGTTCATCATAGTTCTCATAACTAGAGTTGTCAACAAGTAAATCATCATCTCCTAGCAAATCATCTTCATCACTATTGAAATCAACATACTCGGGGTGTGTTACCTTTGGACCTTTAGCCATGAAGAATCTTCCAATTCCTTCAATTGATGAGTCAAATATGTCATAGGAGTTGGTTGTCACAAAAGCTAGACCGGCAACACCTTCATCTTGAGTATATTCGGAGTCGGAGTGATAACTTCTTACGGAGTGATGGTCGGAGTCAGAGCCGGATACCCATTCACCAACATGATCTTGATGTCTTCGTTCTGTGTAGCTCTTTGATGATTTGTCCTTCCTCTCCGAATCTTTGCTTCTCCGAGAGGGTCTTCGTTCATAACAATCATCTCTACTCCTCTCTTTTGGTGGTGATTCTTCTCTTCTACTTCTTCTCTTGGGAGAATCTTCTCTTCTTTTGTAGGGAGCCATACACCCATTGGAGTAGTGTCCGGGTCTTCCACAATTGTAGCAATTCCGTTCACGACTTGAAGATCTCTTGTCATTGTAGGACCTTGACTTGGAGCTTCTTTCCTTGCTTCTACTCTTGTAGAATTTGTTGAAGTTCTTCACCATTAGGGTCAATTCTTCATTAAAGGTTTGTTTCTCACTTGATGATGTGGGAGCATCACATGAGGCTTTGTAAGCACCGCTTGACTTGTTGTGATGCTCCTCCTTATCCTTGAGTGACATCTCATGAGCAACAATTCTTCCAATGACTTCCGTTGGCTTGAGGTATTTGTAATTGGGCATCATTTGGATCAATGTGCACACGGTATCATATTTTCCATCCAAGGCTCTTAGGATTTTCTTGATGATGAATTCATCGGTCATCTCTTCACTTCCTAAGACGGCAATCTCATTTGTGATGAGAGCAAGCCTAGAGTACATTTCAGTGACACCTTCACCATCCTTCATTTTGAACTTGTCAAGTTGACTTCGAAGCACATCCAGTTTGGATTCCTTGATGGAGTCGGTACCTTCGTGCATATCAATCAAAGTATCCCAAATTTCCTTTGCATTCTCGAGTCGGTACCTTGGGGCACAATCCGTTGAAGAGAATATCACAAGCTTGAGCGTTGTATTGTAGCATATTCAACTCTTCCGCGGTAGCTTCACGGTTCAATTCTCTCCCATCAAAGAATTCACCTTGTAAGCCAATACACACAAATAGCCCAAACGGCGGGGGTTATGTCCAAGAATATGCATTTTCATCTTATGCTTCCAACTAGCAAAATTAGTACCATCAAAGTAAGGACCTCTACGGTGGTAATTTCCCTCGCTAGATGCCATACTCTCCTAGGTTGTGAAACCAAGGCAATGATCACCAAAAGCTATGGAAATGAAAGCAAATGGAGACCAAAGCTCTGATACCAATTGTAGGATCGAAAGTATGTCTAGAGGGGGGTGATTAGACTACTTGACCAAATAAAAATCTAGCCTTTTCCCAATTTTAAGTCTTGGCAGATTTTAACAACTTAGCACAAATCAAGTAATCAACCTACACATGCAATTCTAAGAGTATAGTAGTGGAATGTAAAACAATTCCATATGAAGGTAAAGGGAGGAGTTTGGAGGGAGCAAACGCAATGTAGACACGGAGATTTTTTATCCGTGATTCCGATAGGTGGTGGTATCATATATCCACGTTGACGGAGACTTCAACCCACGAAGGGTAACGGTTGCGCGAGGCCACGGAGGGCTCCACCCACAAAGGGTCCACGAAGAAGCAACCTTGTCTATCCCACCATGGCCATCGCCCATGAAGGACTTGCCTCACTAGGGTAGATCTTCAAGAAGTAGGCGATCTCCTTGCCCGTACAAACTCCTTGGTTCAACTCCACAATCTTGACGGAGGCTCCCAAGTGACACCTAGCCAATCTAGGAGACACCACTCTCCAAAAGGTAATAGATGGTGTGTTGATGATGAACTCCTTGCTCTTGTGCTTCAAATGATAGTCTCCCCAACACTCAACTCTCACTCGTAGGATTGCATTTGGTAGAAAGAAGATTTTGTCGGTGTTCTGGGAACGGGGGTCCCCAGACTTGCCTGCCTGTGGCCTGCGGCGTGGCTCAAAGGGGGGCCCATCATGGCCCTTCTTCATCAACACAAGCTCAAGACCCTCGCGAGGGGCCAAGCCTCGCGGGGCGGACGACAGGGAGCTTCCTCAGGCACGGCCTCATCAGGCTGGCTCGCGAGGAGGCGGAGAGATCAAGGCGGGGTACCTCACGAGGTGCCCATGATGCAAGCCATGACGACCAAGGACGCCAAGCGGGCGCCAGCCCGCGGAGTGTCCTCCTTTCCTCTTTGGTGCAAAGGGAGCAAGCGCAGGTGAGAGCATCAAGCAAAGGCGTCCATTTCGGTGCAACAAGACCAAGACCAGCCCAACGGCAGGAAGGAAGTCATTGTGGAGCCCAAGCAGGCGTCACCGCCAGAGCCTTTGACAGGTGAGGACCAACTTTAGTCAGGATAAGTGCACCAGATGTTCCCCTTCAAAATGGCCAATTGTTGGCGCCCTTCCTGCTCAGTTTTAGGGAAGAGGCCCAGGGCCTGTGTCTATAAATAGGACTAGCCTCCCACAGGGTAGAGGCAGCTTGATCTTGACTCGAGAGAGTGAGAGAGAGAAGGCGACTGAACTCCTCCAAGCATTTCATCGCCCCGGCCAAGAACACACCCTCGCGAGGCTGTTCTTCCTTGTATTGTTCATCACCATCAGCCCAAGAGGCAATCCACCACACCACAAACTAGAGTAGGGTATTACACCACAGTGGTGGCCCGAACTAGTATAAACCTTGTGTCTCTTGTGTTGTTCCTTTCGTAGTTTAGATCCACGCGAGGCGGCGGGGTGCAGGTAGGTAGAGGGCGAGATCTCCGTGCGCACCCCAGTGTTCGAACCTCAAGGGTCTGCCGGAACCCGAAATCTGACATTTGGCGCTCCAGGTAGGGGTGCGCCGGAATTCGTCTTCTGCTGCCCTGTTCTCCGTCGACCACCGCATCCATGTCTGACGCTCGTCGGGCCCGCGCCGAGCACCGAGCTGCTCTCGCTTCCCGCATCGCCTAGACGGCTCCCGTCGGCGGGCGCCCTCGACGTTCCCCGTCGCCTGCCGTCAACACCGCCACCTGCCCGGCGGGGAACGAGCAGCAAGCATCGTCCCAGCATCCCTCCGTGAGGTAAGACGGCCGCACTGCTACTCCCTCACTCGCCCCGGCTGGTTCTTCGTCTCGCGCGTTCCGCGCGCCCATGGAGGCTCGAGCTGCGCTCATCGCGGCAAACGAGCTCCTGCGCTACCGTCCAGTTGACGACGTCTATGAAGAGTGGCTCGACCGCGTCGCCGAGCTCATCCACGCCGCAGGGGGCTCCCCCGCGCCGTCCGTCCCGCTGTACCGCACCCCACCCTGCACGGGCGACGAAGCTCCGGGGGCGCCTCGGCCGCCTCCCCCTCATGAAGGCGCCCTAACCCCAAGGCGCGTGGTCCTTGGGCGGAACCCACTCCGTCCGGCGCTAGCGCGACAAGAGCAGAGCTGCCAGGAAGTCCCTCGCCCACAAGAAGCTGCTCGAGTGCTCCCCGCTCCAGCTCGTCATGACCACGCTCCTGATCCAGCACGTCAAGACCCCGCGCTACTCCCAGCTGTAGCGCATGGGGACCCGCAAGACCAAGCTCTTCATCATCCAAGGCCTCCCATGGCCACAGCAGGCTGCCGTGCCTTCACCACCGAGCTGCGCAGCGTCGCGTGGCCCGGCAAGTTCAAGCCAGACCTGCCTCCTCGCTACGACGGTACGGCCGTCCCTGCGGAGTTCCTCCAGCTCTACGAGCTGGGCATCGAAGCTGCCAACGGAGACGAGAAGGTCATGGCGAACTGGTTTCTCATGGCGCTCAAGGACGGGGCGCGCACCTGGCTCCTGAACCTAGCTCCAGGCACGATCTCCTCCTGGGACGAGATGCGTACCCGCTTCATCACCAACTTCCAAGGTACTCGTGATCGGCCACCCGCCGTGAGCGACATGCGCCGCATCAAGCAGCAACCAGGGGAGACCTTGTAGAAATACATCCAGCGCTTCAACAACGCACGCCTCAAGATTCCCAAGGTGACCGAGGAGGCCATCATCTCCGCCTTCTCCGACGGTGTGCGCGAAGTCAAGATGAAGGAGGAGTTGGCGATGCATGAAGACTTGTTCACTTCCTTGGAGCTATTCAACTTGGCGACCAAGTGCGCCAGGGCCGAGGAAGGGCGTCTCTCCCTCCTCGAACTGCCTGCCGCAGACCCAGAAGAGAAGAAACCAAAGGCCAAGGATGTGAAGCGCAAGGGGGCTGCCGTGCTCGCGGCAGAACCGGACACCAAGCGGGGCAGAGACCAGCCCGAGTCTTCCAAGGGCAGCCGGAACTACGTGTACCATGACCTCCACACCCACAACACCAACGAGTGTCAAGAGCTCCGAGCCGTGCGAGAAGGGAGGATTGGCCGACGTCCCGACCGCAGCGTCCGGGGCTACGGCCGAGGAGGAGGAAGTAACGCAGGACGCTGGGAAGACCGCGCCCCTCGCCAAGGGTGGCGCGACCAACCTCGCGAGGATCGCTGGTGGGACCCGCCTTGCGAGGGAGGCTGGAGGGATCAGCCTCGCGAGGATCGCCTGCAAGGCAACGCAGGCCTCCATCCTCTGCCGTAGCAGCCAAGGAGAAATGAAGACCATCATCAGGACGAGGGGGCTGGGGGCTTCCAGGAGCCGCGCGCAATCGCCTGCATCCTGGGCGGAGCTCAGGCCCCAGCCGCTCAACGCATCTTCAAGCAGTTCGCCCGCGAAGTGAATGCAGTCCTCCCCAAGCTCGAAGCCACACGCCCCCTCAGGTGGTCGGCATGCTCCATCACGTTCAGCTCAGCGGATCAGCTCAAGTGTGCGGCCACAGCCGGAGTCCTGCCGATGCTTTGCTCCCCAATCATCAGCTCGGCTTCTCTTTCTTCGTACATGCGCACTCGAGGTGAGTCATGTATTATGTCGCAGGGGAAGACTACCTCTGCGCCGTACACCATGAAGAATGGTGTGAATTCGGTAGTACGATTCGGCGTGGTCCGCAGCCCCGTAGTCTGAGTCGAGCTCCTCAACCCGGTCGTGTTAGATTCCTTGAGGGACCGCACTAGTCCGGGTTTAATGCCGCTCATTATTAGACCATTTGCCCGTTCGACTTGGCCGTTGGTTTGAGGGTGATAGACTGAGGCGTGTCGAGCTTGATGCCCATGTTTTTGCACCATGATTTGACCTCATCGGCCATGAAGTTGGTGCCATTATCGATGATAATCTTGTGGGGACACCGTAATGGTGCACTATCCCTGATATGAAGTCTATCACTGGTCCGGATTCGGCCGTTTTAACAGGCTTGACCTCTATCCATTGGGTGAATTTATCCACCATGACCAATAGGTATTTTTGCTTGTGGGTTCCTCCCTTGAGGGGTCCAACCATGTCAAGCCCCAGACCGCGAACGGCCAGGTGATGGGTATAGTTTTAAGGGCGGTGGGTGGCATGTGGCTTTGGTTAGCAAAGAGCTGGCAACCGACGCATCGTTGGACTAAGTCATGCGCATCTGCCCGGGCCGTCGGCCAATAAAATCCTGTACGGAAGGCCTTGCCTACAAGGGCCCGGGCTGCGACGTGGTGCCCACCCAGTCCGGCATGAATTTCAGCCAGGAGGTTTCGCCCTTCCTCTTCGGAGATACACCTTTGAAGGACTCCGGTAGTGCTTTTCTTATAAAGCTCTCCCTCATGGACTTTATAGGCTTTAGAGCGCCGTACTATGCAGCGAGCCTAATTTTGGTCTTCGGGGAGTTCCTGCCTAGTTAGGTAGGCTAGGAATGGTTCCATCCACGGGGCGATAACCGCCATTATTTCGTGAGCAGAGGGTGTTATCTCGGGGGCAGAGCCTCCGGTTATGTCAGAGTGTTCGGCGTCAGGCAGTGTGGTTGGGTCCGGATTGATATTGCCGAACTCCCCTTCCCATAGTACGGATGGTTTGAACAGCCATTCCAGAAAGATATTGGGTGGGACGGCATTGCGTTTTGCACCGATGCGTGCCAATATATCCGCCGCCTGGTTGTTGTCCCGGGCTATATGATGAAATTCGAGCCCTTCGAACCGTGCTGACATTTTTAGGACCGCATCGCGGTATGCTGCCATTTTTGGATCTTTGGCATCAAAGTCTCCATTTATTTGAGATATCGCGAGATTCGAATCCCCGCGCACCTCTAGGCATTGAATGCCCATGGAGACTGCCATCCGGAGGCCGTGCAGAAGGGCCTCGTATTCGGCTGCGTTGCTAGAGTCCGTATCCATTATCTAAAGGACGTATTGGACTGTGTCCCCGGTTGGGGACGTCAGGACGACGCCAGCCCCCAGGGCGGCCAACATTTTGGAGCCGTCAAAGTGCATGATCCAATTGGAGTATGCGCCGTACTCTTTAGGGAGTTCGGCTTCGGTCCATTCGGCCACGAGGTCGGCCAAAACCTGCGACTTAATAGCTCGTCGTGGCTTATAAGTTATATCGAATGGAAGGAGCTCTATGGCCCATTAAGCAATCCGGCCCGTCGCGTCGCGGTTGTTTATAATGTCGTTAAGAGGTACTTCGGAGGCTACCGTTATCGAACACTCTTGAAAGTAGTGTCGCAGCTTCCGGGATGCCATGAACACCGCATATGTTATCTTTTGATAGTGTGGGTACCGGGACTTGCATGGAGTTAGGACAGTGGACACATAATAAACCGGTTTTTGAACAAGGAACCGGTGTCCGTCCGTTTCTCGTTCGAGAACGAGCACCGCGCTGGCAACTTGATGTGTTGCGGCGATATATAATAGCATTGGTTCGCCCATGTTGGGCACGGCCAGGACCGGATTTGTTGCCAAAATGGCCTTTGTTTCTTCGAGTCCGGCCGTGGCGTATCAAATCCACTCGAAGTGTTCTTGCAGCGGAGGAGGCGGTAAAGAGGTAATGCCTTTTCTCCTAAGCGGGAGATAAAGCGGCTTAGAGCCGCTACGCATCCCGTCAATTTTTGTATTTGTTTGAGGTCTTTTGGAATATCCAATTGTGACAGAGCTCGAATCTTGGCTGGGTTTGCTTGAATTCCTCTACCGGACACAATGAAGCCCAGGAGCTTTCCGGCTGGAACGTCGAAGATGCATTATTCCGGATTGAGCTTGATGTCATATTTTCGAAGATTGTTGTAACGCCCTCGATGCGGCTATATCTCCCACGTGTCGAAGCACGACTTAGAGGCATAACCGCATTGAAAGCAATGTCGCAAGTGAGGTAATCTTCACACAACCCATGTAATACATAACGGAAAGAGATACATAGTTGGCTTACAATCGCCACTTCACACAATACATGAGTAAAGCTTTACATCATACAGATACAATCAAGGTCCGACTACGGAACCAAAATAAATGAAGACTACCCCAAATGCTACACAGATACCCGATCGTCCAAACTGGGCTCCACTCTTGATCAACCAAAGCGAAACAACACAATGAACAAGATCTTCATCGAGCTCCTCCTTGAGCTCGGATCGTCCACCGCACGGTTTCATCGGCACCGCAAACTGGTTTTGGAAGTATCTGTGAGTCACGGGACTCAGCAATCTCACACCATGAGATCAAGACTATTTAAGCTTATGGGAAGGGTAAAGGTATGAGGTGGAGCTGCAGCAAGCGACTAGCATATATGGTGGCTACCATACGCAAAAGAGAGCGAGAAGAGGAGGCAAAAGCACGGTCGAACAACTATGATCAAGAAGTGATCCTAGAACAACCTACGTCAAGAATAACTCCAACACCGTGTTCACTTCCCGGACTCCGCCGAGAAGAGACCATCACGGTTACACACGCGGTTGGTGTATTTTAATTAAGATCAACTTTGGATTTTCTACAACCGGACATTAACAAATTCCCATCTGCCTCATAACCACGGGCACGGCTTTCGAAAGATAATACCCTACAGGGGTGTCCCAACTTAGCCCATTATAAGCTCTCACGGTCAACGAAGGATATTCCTTCTCCCAGGAAGACCCGATCAAACTCGGAATCCCGGTTTACAAGACATTTCGACAATGGTAAAACAAGACCAGCAAGACCACCCGCTGTGCCGACAAATCCTGATAGGAGCTGCACATATCTCATCCTCAGGGCACACCGGATAAGCTAAGCGTACAGGTACCGACGTAATCCAAGTTTCAAAGGAATGGTCCCACACGGTGCTCTAGTTTGGACCAACACTCGAAGGAGCACTGGCCCGGGGGGTAAAATAAAGATGACCCTTGAGTCTGCAGAACCCAAGGGAAAAAGGCTTAGGTGGCAAATGGTAAAACCAAGGTTTGTCCTTGCTGGAGGAGTCTTATTCAAAGCGAACTGTCAAGGGGGTCCCATAAATCACCCAACCGTGTAAGGAACGCAAAATCAAGGAACATAACACCGGTATGACGGAAACTAGGGCGGCAAGAGTGGAAAAAAACACCAGGCATAAGGCCGAGCCTTCCACCCTTTAGCAAGTATATAGATGCATTAATTACGATAAGAGATATTGTGATATCCCAAAATATCCATGTTCCAACAAGGAACAAACTTCATCTTCACCTGCAACTAACAACGCTATAAGAGGGGCTGAGCAAAGCGGTAACATAGCCAAACAATGGTTTGCTAGGAAAGGATGGTTAGAGGCTTGACATGGCAACATGGGAGGCATGATATAGCAAGTGGTAGGCATCGTAGCATAGGCATAACAAAAGAGCGAGCATCTAGCAAGCAAAGATAGAAGTGATTTCGAGGGTATGGTCATCTTGTCTGAGATCCCGCAAGGAAGGAGAACGAGTCCATGAAGAAGACAAACGGACGAAGTCGAACGAATCCTCACAACTCCGGAGCAGCGAAGCTAACGAGAGAAGCAACCCGGAAAGAAGCAAACAACATAGTAAACAACCATCACATAAACATGACATGATGCGCAAACAAGTATGATGCATGCCCGGTTTAAATAGCATGACATGGCAATATGCACAAACAAAACTACAAGTTAAATGGAGCTCAATATGCAACCAGTTGAATATTGACGAAACACCACATCAATTATTTAGTTTCTCTCTCGGTTATGGACCCAACAATATTAAATGTTATTAAACATGGCAAGGGGTGAAGCATAATTAAACTAGCTATTTAGGCAAGTTTAAGTGAGGCCGGGAACAACAAACAACAAATTTCAGAAAATCCCCACATGTTATTTAGCAATTTAATGCAAACACAATTTTAAGCATTTAAATGTGGTTATCATGATGCGGATGACATATACAAATTTTACGCTATTTTTATGCAAATGTTGACATCTAATATGATAGGGAGCATTTGGTCACCATGGCGGAACAAAAGGGGTGCCACGGCAACAATAACGAGAATGGCGCCACGACAACATTCGAGTCCCGGTAACTCGATTGAGATACCGATGCAAGAGAGAAATGTGCGGATGTGTGGAACACGCAAGAGATGGGGAGTGATCCCGTATACCGGGTGTCCCACATGACGGTGGCATGGCAAACGAGGAACGTGCAAAGACAATTCGATCACGGTATAAAACTCGAGCATCTCATACAACACACAAGCATTCGTTCACGGGCGGTCGTCTCGGGGTTATACCTTCGAAGCGTGCATTTCGGAGCGGGTCGAGTTCAACGAAGGAAGTAGTGGTACACGGGCCGTAGTGGAAGTCGTCATTCTCGCGGCGGTAGTGGAAGTAGTTGTACTCGTTCGTAAACTTCCTGTGTCGTTCGTAGAGGTACTTGGCGTCCGGTGCGGTACTTGGCGAATCCCAGACGTAGAGGTACACTTGTTGAGGCGGAACTTGACGAAATCCCTCTGGAGGTAGTCGTCCGGGGTCGTTCTCATGTTGACGTGCAACACAAATGGTCTTGATGGATCGTAGTCGAACTTGGCGGTCCGTATGGTTCACCGTAGATGAACTTGGCGGCTGTAGATTCTTGTGCTCACGAACGGCAAAGAGACGCAGCAGCAGCAGCGCCGCTGCTCGGGACGCTATGATCGGTCAACGCAGAGGCCGTAGATGGCGTAACGACAGCAGCAGAGAGAGCCGGCGAGAGGATGCAGGCAGGTGGCTGTCCATGGCAGCGGAAGGGAAGCGATGGGCTGGACCGTGCAGCAGCAGACGAGGGACTCGGGACGGCATGGAGGTCGAGGATGATGAGCTCGAGGCGGTCTTTGGAGCATGGCGCGCCGGGCCGGACGAAGCAGGGAGGCGTGATGGAGGTCGCCGGTGCGGAGAAGTCGCAGCGAGGTGCGGGTGTAGCGAGAGGAGGCAGGCGCTTGGGGCTCGGGGTCGCGGGGAAGGAGAAGCTCCGGTGCTGCGGCGCCGGAGACGGCAGGGGAGCGACGTCCTGGGGCAGTGCGGCGAGGCGAAGCCCGGCGGCAACGAGCGGGCTTCGGTGTCCGGCTGGAGGTGCGGAGGTGACATGGTCGACGGGGAGGTGCGGGGCCGAATGGGTCAGAAGGGGATTGGGCGAGGCGTGGCTCGATGGGTGCGTGTGTGTGAGTGGCGGCGTTGTGGGAGGACGAGAGGAGGAGGGGATCGATCCCGATCGGGACGAGTGGCTGGCGGCGGAGTGGGGAACGAGAGGGAGGGATCGAGAGATGGGGATCGGGTTCTTTGGCGGCTAGGGTTAGGAGGGGGTCGACGGGGCCTTGGGCCAACTGGTGGGCTGGCCACAACTCACTCTCTCTCTAACCTCTTAGCAGAAAAAAAGAAAGGCTAGGAGGCGAGTTTGGGGATTATTTTCCCGGACTCACAAAAATATGCTTGTTCCGAGAAAATAGAAAAAACCCATGATTGAAAGATGTAAATTCAAACTCATTTGAATGGGTTTGAACTAGGACTTGATAAAAGGAAGGTCCAAAATGTTGTGGATTTCGTGGGGCTCGGAAAATGATGAAAGAATAAATGGCAAAGTTGGAGATCAAGAATTAAGACAACAAAGGCATTAGGATATTTTGTAAGTGTGTTTTGCAGAAATCCAAATAATTGGAATATTTACTATAGCTCTCTAAATATCGAGAGGATATGTTTTAAAGAGAATCACCAGTGAATTCAAATGCGATTTAAATGGATCAAAGATCCATGCCATTTATTTAGTTGAGTTGCAAAAGATTTATGAGATGATGGCATGATGACATGATGCAATGCAAAAATAAAAAGGCGGCACAAATGAAACACACGGCGAAACCCGGAATATATGGAAGTCTTCTCGAGCATCGGTTTCGGGGCGTTAGAATTGTCGAATGTGAGCCTCAAGTCGTCTACTAGAGTTTCGACGTGCTTGGTTTTGACGACCACGTCGTCTACATATGCTTCCACCGTTTTGCCGATCTGGTTCGCCAGACATGTCTGAATCATGCGCTGATATGTTGCGCCGGCGTTTTTGAGCCCAAAGGCACTGTGTTGAAGCAGAACGGGCCGTATGGAGTAATGAATGTTGTTCCAGCTTGGTCTGGCTCCACCATCTTGATTTGCTGGTAGCCGGAGTACGCGTCGAGGAAGCACAATGAGTCGTATCCTGCTGTAGCGTCAATGATTTGATCAATTCGAGGGAGGGGGAAGGGATCCTTTGGGCAAGCCTTATTAAGGTCTTTGAAATCGACACATAGGCGCCAGGATTTATCCTTCTTTCGTACCATCACCAGGTTTGCTAGCCAGTCCGGATGTTTTATATCTCTGATGAATCCGGCTTCCAAAATTTTGGCTAGCTCCTCTCCCATGGCCTGTCTCTTGGGTTCGGAAAAGCCCGAAGAGCCTGTTTGACTAGCTTGAATCCTTTTAGGATATTTAGGCTGTGCTCGGCCAGCTGACGTGGGATTCCTGGCATGTCTGAAGGGTGCCAGGAAAAGATGTCCCAGTTTTCTTGTAGAAATTCTCGTAGTCTGGCGTCTACATCAGGGTTTAATTGTGCCCCAATGGCGGCCGTCTTTGCGAGGTCCGTTGGGTGGACTTGGAATTTGACTATTTCATCCGCTGGTTTAAAAGAGGTGGACTTGGATCTTTTATCAAGTATCACATCGTCCCTGTTCACCGTGGAGCGCATCGCGGTGAGTTCCTCGGCCGCTATGGCTTCGGATAGTGCCTCGAGGGCTAGTGCGGCTGTCTTGTTTTCGGCGCGGAGTGCTATGTTCGGATCACTAGCGAGAGTGATGATTCCGTTAGGTCCGGGCATTTTAAGCTTCATGTACCCATAATGGGGTATAGCTTGAAATATTGTGAATGCCTCTCGTCCTAATAAAGCATGGTATCCGCTGTTGAATGGGGCCACTTGAAACGTAACCTCCTCGGACCTATAATTGTCCGGCGAGCCGAACACTACGTCCAGTGTAATTTTTCCTGTGCAGCATGCTTCCCGGCTAGGGATAATTCCTCTAAAGGTTGTGCTGCTTCGCTCAATGCGGTTCCAGTCTATTCCATTTTTCGGAGGGTTTCCTCATAGATGAGGTTTAGTCCGCTGCCGCCATCCGTGAGTACCTTAGTAAGGCGAAAGCTGTCCACTATCGGACTGAGGACCAATGCGGCTGGTGCCCGGGCAGTTCGGAATTTAGGTTCGTCACTGGCATTATAGGTAATAGCCGTGTCACTCCATGGATTTATTGTTGCTACTTGTTAGACTTCGGCAAGGTTGCGAAGTGTTCGTTTTCGCATGTTATTTGATGCGAAAGTCTCGAAGACTGTTAACACCGTACTGGTGTTGCTGGGCTGGGATTCTGAAGCTAGAAGCTCTTCGCCACTTTTGGCCACCTGCCGTAGTATCCAACATGCTCGAAGGCTATCAGATGGAGTGGCGCCCTCTAAGCTATGAATTTTGCAGGGTCCGTTTAGCCAACCCTCCAGTACGGTTCTGTACCCTTTAGGGGGTTTTGGTTTTTTGGTATTTGACCCAGGTGCTTGATAATGATGCACCCTTTTGTTCCGTACTAGGGATCTATTCGGGGCCGGATTATCCCAAAATTTACTTTCGGTTTTCCAGGCGCTCTCCATCGCACAATATTTTTGTACTATGGTCACCAAGTCAGCAAAGCGTGTAATTTCGCGACGACTTATGGCGTTTAGGATTCCCTTGTCCGTGCAGTTATTGCAAAAAATTGGGATCGCGTACTCCTCTCGGAAATCTTTTATGCTGTTCATAACCAGGAGGAATCTGGCCCAGTAATGATGTACTGTTTCAGCGGGCTCTTGCCGAATTCGAGAGAGATCGCTAATGTTTGGGTGGGCGGGTGGCACTAAATCCGGAACCCCATCCAATTTAGGACTCAAGGGCCGAGAAGTTTCCGAACTCGGAAGTTTGGATTTTTGAGTGCTATCCAATGAGTCCCACCCGCCGCCTGACTTTAAGTTCAGGGCTTGATCGACATCCGTCCCTCCGTAGGAATCCGGCATGGAGGGATCGGGAATCCGGACGTAGCTAGTCCTTAAGATAGAAGAAGAATCGCCGCATTGCTCCTCTATCACAGCAACATGATGGGTGGCCTGGGGAGAGTTGATCTCTCTCAGATCGGTTTTAGGCCCGATCCGATCGTAATCCGTGGCGAATCCCAGGGCGGTGATGCAATCCAAGAGCTCGTTTATGGAGGAGAGCTCGATCGGATCTAACTGCTCGGCAAGTTCCGAACTAACATGGAGATTGGTTTCGATGACTCGAGAGGTCATCGTCGGCGCGGCGGCCGAACTAGCGGTCATGAGAAAACCGCCTAGCCGAAGAGTCTCGACCCGATGGCCAAGGCTTCTTTGGCGATGGTGTCGTCTTTAAAGACGAGATGAGGCATCCTACCTGATGGCGACAACACAGAGGAACTCTCAATGAAAGCACCAATGTCGGTGTCAAAACCGGCGGATCTCGGGTAGGGGGTCCCGAAATGTGCGTCTAGGCGGATGGTAACAAGAGACAAGGGACACGATGTTTTTACCCAGGTTCGGGCCCTCTCGATGGAGGTAATACCCTACTCCTGCTTGATTAATATTGATGATATGGGTAGTACAAGAGTAGATCTACCACGAGATCAAGGAGGCTAAACCCTAGAAGCTAGCCTATGGTATGATTGTTGTTCGTCCTATGGACTAAAACCCTCCGATTTATATAGACAGCGGATAGGTTAGGGTTACACAGAGTCGGTTACAATGGTAGGAGATCTACATATCCGTATCGCCAAGCTTGCCTTCCACGCCAAGGAAAGTCCCATCCGGACACGGGACGAGGTCTTCAATCTTGTATCTTCATAGTCTTGGAGTCCGGCCGTGACGATAGTCCGGCTATCCGGACACCCCCTAGTCCGGGACTCCCTCACCCGGGCTGCATCAACCTCAGGGAGCCCAGAGCGCAGTGTCTGGCCTCATCACAACGCCTCCCCTCGGGAGTGCCGCGCGAGGGGGCTGGGCACAGGGGCTGCGCCTGGGTCACGCCCAGATGCACGCCGCCCAGCCAGGCCCCTCGGGCCTGGTTCGTCGCACGTCCCTCCCCGAGCGGAGCCAAGGTACAAAGGCCGTTTGAGCGTCAAGGGGGACTCCTGAGCATCGCGACTCAGGAGCCTAACTGGTCATGTAGCCCCTCACTCCTTAGTTCCAAAAGGCTAACAGTGGTTGAGATATGCGCGGGTCCGGGCTCTGCAGACGTAGAACGGTAGATCCACCCACATTTCACCTCCCTACTTGTTGTTCGTGCGCCAAGGGGGACTCCTGAGCATCGCGACTCAGGAGCCTAACTTGTCACGTAGCCCGTCACTCCTTGGTCTCGTCCTGGTTTCCGGTCGGGGCTAACGGCGGCTGAGGTATGCGTGGGGCCGGGCTCTGGCGGCGTAGAACATAAGCAAGTAGGAAGGAAAAGCGCAAATTTCAAGGAATTCAAAAGCAAATAATACAGTCCATAACTGTTATCACAACGCCAAATGCAAGTTTAAACGCCTCCCCGAGGCATGATACATGTGCAGGAATTAAAAGCAGAACAGGAGCCACAACGGAGTCACTTGTCGGCGGTGGAGGTGCGCGGAGTGGGTTCGACTTATGGAGCCGCAGGGTTGGCAGCGCCCCGCTTCGGCTTGGTGCTGAAGGCCCGGAACTTCCCCAGCAGAGCCTCCGCACGACCCTTCACAGCCTCAGCAGCGGCAGTGGCAAGCTCGCCACTCGCTGGCTCCACAGGCTGTCGAGGTCGACGTTGGGATCACGAAGGTAGACGTGGGTGAGGACCCGCGTCAGCGCTGCAGAAGACAAGACACGCGCCTCGGCCTCAGCCGTAGGGCCAAGGCCAAGGGCGACATCTTCAAGAGCGCGAACCAGGAAGGGAAGCAGCTTGGCGGGGCCGTCCTCTGCGCCGGCTAGCGGGCTCTCCAGGCCGCTATCGTAAAGCTCCCTCAGCAAGGTGCGAGCCTTCACCTCCATCTCCGCGAAGGCCAGGCGATCCTCGGCAAGGACGCGTGCCTTGCCATCCAGCTCGACCTTTCTCACCTCCAACTCTTGCTCCAGCACGCCTAGGCGTTCACGACGCTTCTTGAGCTTGGCGTCCCGATCCTTGACGGCCACCTCACGAGCTTTCATGCCTTCCTTCTGCTCTTGGCGAAGGCGGGCTTCCTTGGCGAGCTGGTCCCGCAGGCCCTGCAGCTCGCTCTCCAGCGCCTTGCAGTGACCTCGGACATCGGCTACCTCCCCCAAGGCGGCGTCACGAGCAGCTTTCGCCCCAAGGACGGCCTGCTTCTCCTCGTCGCAAGCCGTCGAGTCTTGGACCAGCGCCGTCCGAATCGAAGCGTCGGAGCGAATCCAGCCAGAAGCCAGCTCCAAGCGCCCGGCCACTAGACGAGGGTCGGCGCCCAAAAGATCCTGCCGCAGCCGGTCTAGTTCGGCAGCAGCACGATCCAGAACGGTAGGAGGAGTCGGAGAGACAGCAGTCGGTGGGGTAGGAGGAGAAGGTGGCAGCGTGACCACAGTATCCTGAGGCGGAGCCTGCTGCGCCCCAACGGCAGTGGTGGCAGCATCAGGCAAGGGCACCTCAGGAGCCGCTTGGGCCGTGGGGGCTGAGCTCGCCCCAGCCTGCTCAGCCAGGCCTCGTGAGGAGGACCGGGAAGGAGAGGCCCGTGCATTGCGGTCACCTTCTTTCGTGGGCAGAGGCGCTGCCCCAGACGGAACCTCAGGAGATCCCTTCGGTTTCTTTGCCGCGGGCGCCAGCCTAGCCAAGAGATATAGATGTCAAGCCTCATCGACAAAACAAGAAACAAGATAGGAATCGAGCACATACTGGTCGTCGCTCGCGGGCTCGAGAAACCTCGGGCCATACTTGAAGCCCGAGAGCCAGCTGCAAGGATCAGCCTCAAGGAGCTTAGGAGCAGAAGGCGCGCCTACGGATCGCCTCGCGGCCGGGGCAGACCCGCGGGGGATCAGCCCGGTCCTATCCTTCTTCTGGATCGGGGGCAAGCTCCCGCCGCCCTTCTCGTCATCATCCTCATCGTCGTCGTCGCTCAGTGAGAGGCGGAGAACGCGGGACTTGCACCGAGGGAGGGGAGCCCTCGACTCTCCGTCGGTCGCCTCGGAGTCGAGCCCTCCTTCCCACTCCCCTTCTCCCTTCTCGTAGCCGGAGTCGCCGGAGGACACGTCCACCGGGTCCTCGGGAACCTCCGCGGGCACGGGCCCGTCCCCGTTGAAGACGGGCATGGACTCCACTACCTGCTCCCAGTCGTCGCGGAGGAACAGGGGCGTAGGAGCGCCCTCCAACCTCGCCACGTCGCCCCGACCAAAGAATGGAGAACCGCAGCCAGGTCTTCGTCGGCCAAGACCGTGGGGCTCGGGTGGGGCCTCCACATCGGAAGTGGATACTGACGGAGCGGAGCCAGCTGGTGCTCCAGGAATTCCCTCAGCAGCGACGCGCCGGTCAGCTTCGCCGCCGCCATGCTGGCCGGCCTCAGATCCATGTCCATCTTCTCTAGCACCGGCCTCGCGCGGGGGTTCACGAGCTCCACTCGAGACCAATCGTCGGAGTGCGTGGGGTGCTCCGTGGGCAAGATTAGCCGAGGGTGGATGCGCCCAACATCTACCAAGATCCACTTGCTCCTGAAGCCCTCAATCCTCTTCCCGGGGTTCGAAATGGCGATGGAGCTACCGTACGCGACGAAGCTCACACACGCAGAGATGGAACCACAAGAGGTCCGGAGGGAGAAATAGTGGCGCAGCAGGGCCACTGAGGGCTGCACCCCGACGTGAGCCTCACAATAGTAGGCGAAGATCGCCAGAAGGAGAACAGAGTTGGGGTGGAGATGCAGAGCTTGTAGCTTGTAATGGCGGAGGACGGAGAAGAAGAACTCGGAAAAGGGAGGCATCAGACCGGCAACAATGGCGCTTACAAAGAGCGGATAGAAGGTGCTCCCTTGGCCCTCAGGGAGGGCGGAGCCGGCCTTGAACACCTTCGCCCCGTCGATGCCCTGCGCCGCCACCATCTGGCGCACCCGGGCAAGGCTCGCCTCCGACACGTTCGGCGAGTCCAGGGAAGGCGAGTACCAAGCTCGGCCGGGTTCGCGAGGCGCCATGCCTTGCTATGGCGTCTGATCGAAGTGGATCTGAAGGTTTTGAGGCAGGAAGGAGAGGCGCAAGAAAGGGGATCTGAGCGATAACCAGAGAAAGCAAGGGAAGCAAAGCCTAAGCGGGCCGCCGCTCCTTTATCGACTCGCGGTTTCTAAGGCACCCACGCCCAATCAACCACCACCACACGGCGCCCAAGGTCGCAGGGTCGTTAGGGCTCATGGCGCTCACTTGCCCTTCGCCTCTGCTCGGCCAAGTCCGCGCGCCTTGGGCCCGGCTACTGTCGGCGTTCGGGAACAGGGGTCCCCAGACTTGACTGCAGCCTGCGGGCGTGGCTCAAAGGGGGCCCATCACGGCCCATCTTCATCAACACAAGCTCAAGACCCTCGCGAGGCCAAGCCTCGCGGGGCGGACGACAGGGAGCTTCCTCAGGCACGGCCTCATCAGGCTGGCTCGCAAGGAGGCGGAGAGATCAAGGCGGGGTACCTCACGAGGTGCCCATGACGCAAGCCATGACGACCAAGGGCGCCAGGCGGGCGCCAGCCCGCGCAGTGTCCTCCTTTCCTCTTTGGTGCAAAGGGAGCAAGCGCAGGCGAGAGCATCAAGCAAAGGCGTCCATTTTGGTGCAACAAGACCAAGACCAGCCCAACGGCAGGAAGGAAGTCATTGTGGAGCCCAAGCAGGCGTCACCGCCAGAGCCTTTGACAGGCGAGGACCAACTTTAGTCAGAATAAGTGTACCAGATGTTCCCCTTCAAAATGGCCAATTGTTGGTGCCCTTCCCGCTCAATTTTTGGGAAGAGGCCCAGGGCCTCTGTCTATAAATAGGACTAGCCTCCCACAGGGTAGAGGCAGCTTGATCTTGAATCGAGAGAGAGAGAGAGTGAGTGAGAGAAGGCGACTGAACTCCTCCAAGCAGTTCATCACCCCGGCCAAGAACAGACCCTTGCGAGGCTGTTCTTCCTTGTATTGTTCATCACCATCAGCCCAAGAGGCAATCCACCTCACTACAAACTAGAGTAGGGTATTACACCACAGTGGTGGCCCGAACTAGTATAAACCTTGTGTCTCTTGTGTTGTTCCTTTCGTAGTTTAGATCCACGCGAGGCGGCGGGGTGCAGGTAGGTAGAGGGCGAGATCTCCGCGCACACCCCAGTGTTCGAACCTCAAGGGTCTGCCGGAACCCGAAATCCGTTAGATTTGAGTGGAAAGAAACTTGGGCAAGACTAGAGATCAAGATTTATGTGGTTGGAATGGAATATCTTGACCTCAACACAAGTGTAGGTGGTTCTCTCTCAGAAAATATATGTTGGAAGTGTTGGCATGTTCTGATGGCTCTCTCCATGAATGAAGACTGGGTGGAGGGGTATATATAGCCTCCACACAAAATCTAACTATTACACACAAATCACCAAACTCGGTGGGACGGAATTAGAAAACTCGGTCAGACCGACTTGGTTCATAATGTGACCGTTAGGCATTTCGGTGGGACCGGTATGTCAACTCAGTGTGACCGATTTCATGAGGGTTAGGGCATAACTAATCTCGGTGAGAATGATTACACAAACTCGGTGGGACCGATTTCATGAGGGTTAGGGCATAACTAATCTCGGTGGGAATAATTACACAAACTCGGTGGGACCGATTTTGGTAAGAGCCAAACAGAGAGTTGGTCAGGCAAACTCGTTGGGACCGATTCGCTCGTCTCTGTAGGACCGAAGCGTTATGAAAAGGAAACAGAGAATTTGCATTGCAGACTCGGTGGGACCGATCGCTCATCTCAGTTAGACTGAAACATTCCGAAGGGAAACAGAGAGTTCGCAATCCCATCTCGGTGAGACCGAGATCCCTATCGGTGAGTCCGAAGTGACTAGGGTTTGTGGCAGTGGCTATGTCAAGAGAACTCGGTGGCGCCGGATACAAAGTTTCGGTGGGGCCGAGTTTGACTTTTGGTTTGGGACATATGTGTATATGAGAAAGTAGTTGAGGGTTTTTGGAGCATATCACTAAACATTTTGAGAAAGAAACTCATTAAGCAACACCTCACCCCCTTTTGATAGTATTGTCTTTTCCTATGGACTCAATGTGATCTTGGATCACTAAAAATAAAATGTAGAGTCTTGTGCTTTGAGCTTGAGCCAATCTTTTGTCCTTAGCATCTTTAGGGGTCCACTTTCTAATCCATGCCATGCCAATCATTGAGCTTTCCTGAAATATTTATCTTGAAATAGTATTAACTCAATGAGCTATATGTTGTTAATCATTAGAAAAACCACCCAGGGATAGTTGCACTTTCACCGTCAAATCATAAAGGCCCTCGCCTCTCGTGAAATCGACCAAGCGAGACCGCCCCGCCCTCTAGCCTTTTAAATGTACTTATGTATAGTAGTACTAGTATGAATGGATTGCGCCATGGAGCAAATCTAACAGGATGAAATTAAATAAAAAAGGTGATACATATAGAGTGCACTCGTCGCCAAATTATGCATATAGTACTATTAAAAAAACTAGTACGTGCTTACATGGGGTGCTAAAGTCTATTAAATAAATTAGCATACGTATTTAATTCTTTGACTACTAAACTCCTTCATGCTCTGGGTAAACTCTCTCATTTTTTCAATTACTTATCTCATTTAAGTGTTTTGTGTATGTGCCATGCTTAGAGCGTGGTTATAGTATAGCCAATATGATGTTGGTCATATCATATAGTACATATATAATGTGAACAAACGAGTGGTAGTACTACAAACTACAGGATGAACTATAAGAAATACTAGTATGTGCGTACTGAAGAGTTAAAGTAATGAAAGGAGCATAACATAGTTCTGTTGGGGGCTCAGCACAACACATCCCTCAAATAAAACTAAGCACCCTAAAATTATACTAAGCAACTAATCCGGTAGAC
Organism: Aegilops bicornis; assembly: GCA_021605145.1. Taxonomy (NCBI): domain Eukaryota; kingdom Viridiplantae; phylum Streptophyta; class Magnoliopsida; order Poales; family Poaceae; genus Aegilops; species Aegilops bicornis. Next base: position 302,996,856 of record CM038674.1, on the reverse strand, counting down.
ACTTCAATAGAATCACCATGAGCAACGACACTGCCACCTTGCTCGGACTCCTCGTCCATGAGCTCGACTTCGTCCTTGTCCCTCTTCCTCTTGGTCGATACTTCTTTGCTCTAACCACACAATTGGCTCTCGCTCTTTATCCAACCCTGGTAGATATTAAAACAAAGGTAGACATCCATTGCAGCGTATTGGATGTGGTCTCTATCTAGTTCATTCCCGTACCATGCAACATGAAACTTGGGCGGAGATTTCGTCAGTTTACAGTACGAAGGATCAACCATGGATGCTGCCAGGGTCAACATTGAAGGCTGACAGGAGGACACCATCCCATTCCTCTCGAGGTCGAAGGGCTAGCCTACAATGAGGCCTATCCAATCCAGGACTTTTATGTTGTTCATAAAGTCTATTGAAACGAATTTGAATTTTCCGCCCGTGAGGAAGTTCTTAATATCCTCGCACTCAACGTCGGCATGGCATATGTGGTAGACCAAGCACAACTTATGTACGCAATCCTGGATCATGGCGGGCTTCTTCCTCTCTTACTCCTTTATATTCTTCCCTTTTCCCAGGACTGTGGTGTACTCAACATCTAGCTCAGGGATCCACTCATCACCATTTGACTTTTCGAACATGCGTCTGAAGCGAGAAAGGCATCCTTTCACCATCGCGGAAGAACAGGTGTAGATGTCGGTGTACAAAAGTAGGGGTCCTTTTTGTACCCCTTTACTTGTGCGCGGGCAGTCGCAGCCACACGCCCGCGGCCATGCTTGGTGGGGCAGGGGAAGCGAAGACACAAGACTACCAGAGCAGCACCAAGCCAAAGGCTCGAGGAGTAGAGGGACAAGGTGGGCTTTCCCTGGCAAGAGCCTTGCCGGGGCAGCTTACGTAGCCCCGGCAAGAGCCTTGCCGGGGCAACTTGCCCAACACCAGCAGAGCCGCCACCCTTGAGCCTAAGAGTTCCGACACCGTCGACAACATTGGAACCAAGGCTCGGGAGGCGCCTGCATGGTGGCATGCAGATCTTTGTGAAGACCAAGAACATACAAGACTAGATGACAACCAGAAGACGGAAACCCCCAGCAAGATCCTTGCCGGGGACGCTCAAAAGACCCCTGGCAAGGCCCTTGCCAGGGACATCTGCGAGGCCGCATCTAGGCCCCCACCTGTCAAAGCTCCATCGCCGTTCCAATACAGCAGTCAACCCGCCGACAAGGCAGGCACCTACGTGGCGACGTGCAACTTCCAGGCCAACTCAGCAAGCACCTGCGTGGTGGCATGCAGATCTTCGTGAAGACTCTGCCACCGCACCAACTCAGCAGCCAGCCAGCCAGCGTGGCACTACATGCCTAATCAGCTTGGACACGCATCAGTACGAGATGAGGCGGCGACGAACGAGACGAGCTTCCTTGCCGTCCCCGATAAAGTGAGAGGGCACGTCGGCAGCACATTAAATGTGTTTGTCCTACGGTGCCAGGTGATAGACTTGTATACAATACAAACTTTCCACCTCCTGTGTGCCACTGTGGCGACCCCTTTGTCTATAAAAGGATGCCCGAGGCATACCGGAGGAGGACTCGGACTTTTTGGACCCTGCACGCTCTGTAGCTAGTCCAAGAACACCAGATAAACACAAACCAGCAGGAGTAGGGTATTACGCATCACTTGCGGCCCGAACCTGGATAAATTCCCCCATGTTGATCTTCTAAACCCGCTCTTTCCACAGCCCCGCGCCCACTAACCATAGAAGGGATTCCCTGTGATCCCATAGGTGTCGTTTCCCCCGATAGTAGATGACGTCGAACTCATCGCCGGTGATGGTTCTAACCTTGTACTCACCACCGATCATGGAGATTTGGGTCGCCATGGATTTGGGAGGAGGGTTAGGATTCGTGGAATTGTTGTAACGTGAAAGGATAGGACGAATAGGAGCGAACTGCCATAATGTTAAAGGACGGTCGGGGACAAGTAGGAGCGAACTGCTAGCGGTTTTTCGATTGTAAAAATGCTGAGTGGGGCGTGCGAACAGCAAGGTAGTGGCTTTCCTGGTGGATAAATGGAGTCATGCACAGTACTATGGGGGCCCAATTAGATGTCATGTCTACTAGACGCCCATTTAAATGGCTTCATGCATCTACGTGTTCGCACGTCAAGCGTCGGGAAATTACAGGTGATATGAAGCTTTCCATGCTCCCATGATATAGGCTTCCTTGAGCCCTTGGATCTGAGATCGAACGGTTGCATGGCGTGATTCTAGACCAATGGGTGAATATCCTATCCTTTGGGTTATTCTGCAAATTTTCAGCAACCTAGCATGCGATCATTCGATCTCAGATCCAAAGGGCTGTCAGCAACAAGTATCATGGTCACACCTACCTCGACCGTCGCCTCGCTCGCGTGGTCGTGCCCTTGGAGATTTCAAACGGCTATAAATGAGCATTTTTTGCCTGCTTTGCATGCATGAAACTACTTCCTCCGTCCAGGTGCGTTAGGCTATCTGATGTTGGCAAGTCATACATAGTCATCACTTAGTCACTCATACAACAAGGTTAGCTATGAGGTTGGCTATAATAGTATTTTTTTACTTCTGTCTATCTCTTTCTTCGTAGTATTTATTGCATTTGCCAAGGAGTAAGGAGTACAGTACTTGGCACCTGTATACCATGGAGGTGGTCAGGAATCGGGAGACTCACGCCGATCGTAGCGCCACAGTAACAATGATAATGGCACGTCAAATCACAGGGCCCCACATGTCTAGCAGTAACGAGCCATCAAACCACACAACCCTACGTTTGCAGCAGCCTACTCCCTCATCTTCTCATCTCTTTGTCGAACCGACTAGGCAGAACTACCCCGTCTTCCGCGTGAGAAAATCCCTCTCCCTCGACTTCTAAATATAATTTTGTATCCATGGATTGCGCCATGGAGCAAAGCCTCAAGAAAACGGTGGTACACATGAATACAGCACGCCCATCACATTCACGTCGCACCCCAGACGGTCGGTCGGTCTGGCACGCTACTTTGCGAATGGAACGGTCGTCATATTGCATTTGTACACACATATGGGACCGCAACAGAGAACCGACCATAGGCACACTCCCCGTCCCCGCAAGTCGGCTGAGTTAATAGAAGAGAGAGACGAGCGATAGTACTGGAGCAATGTTGTAAACACGTCGGTGCCTGGACGATCCTTGCACGACATGGGAGATCAGTTCGTCCATGCATGCGACTAGACTCCAACAGACGGCTGGATTCGCTATTGTCTACATATCGTGTAGGCTGTGTTGTACAGGGATGTAGTTCTAATGAGAAATATAAAAAAAGGTTTCTTCTCATCTCGCAATATTAGGTGTCATGTGCTTCGGATCACTACGAGGGTTAAACAACGACACATGCATTCTTCCAAGGCGCTGGTCATTGGGGGCATATGTTAATTAGGACCTCTATCGATTGGCCCCTTTTCTATGAGTTTGTCTTTAATTTGAGCTTTGATCCTCGTCTAGTTTGTCCGTCTGGATTCATGTTGTCTCCTTGGGGCTGTGAGGTTATGGTTTCTTGTCATGTGGCATTTTTCCGTGTTATATGTTAATCCAGTGCTTCAGATCAAAATGCGACAACTGCGCCTCCGGGGCACACGCATGAAGACTTCTCGACAGTCATTGACGAGGTCAAGACGACTCCGGTAGATAAAAGAAATCTACTCCACTATATAGGCAGGAGCCTCGGTGCTTGCTTGCTAGTGTTTCTCTCTTCACACTCTCTCGTCCTCTCCAGATCTAAACACGACAGTGGTGGCCACACTCTGTCTGCTCACCGTTGGTCAAAGATCCGGCCAGATCCCCTCCATCGAGGAAGGTGAGAAGGTGCAATGTTCACACGGTCGTTCTTGGCGACGACTCTTACCCACTGGCGACGCATCCCGATCAGCATGCCTTGTCGTTCTCTCCCACGCAGCGCCGGGTAGGGACGGCCTCTGACCCCTTCTTCCTTGTTGCCATAGTATGGGCAGATCCGGCCTCCCGCTCCCACCTAGCGACATCCGGGTGACCCTCCGGTATAACTTCCTTTGAAACCGGCCTTGCTCTACTGCCCCAGCTCCCAACATTGCTGCACTTGTATCTTTTACTATTTCTCAGGGGACCTCGTAGATAGGATCGATCGGCTTGTGGAAAGCCACCTAAATATTTACTATTAAGAAGTAAAACTAATTCATGTAGTGGAATCTAGTACTACTTGATTCAAACTGGGAAGAACCTAGGACTTGATCGAAAGAGGAAATAATGGGGGCGAAAAGTAGAAGACACTGGCTATTCAACTAGTCTCTTGGTCTAATAGGGAAATAAAGGGAAACATAGTACAGACTCAATATAAACCGATCTATTGGTTGAAAAAGGAAAGAAATGGGGAAAAGTCAACATAGTATGTCCAGCACTAGATTTGCTAGCTTCACACAGTATAAGGTGGCTATACCAAACAAAAATGGGACCAACCGGGATATCCTGTTCTAATGTTTGTTGCCCCGAGCCCCTCTTATGTAATGCCACCGGTAAAATGTAGCAGCCCCACTATTAAAAGTAAGGACACGTTAAACCAATGTTGTTTTCAATGTAATGCCTCCAGTAATATGAATCAATGGCACTGTTTTTCATGTCCTGCTAAATTTCCCATTAAGATAAGTTGCTTCTTTTCATTATAAATGCAACTGTCCTGGTCCGCCTACTCTCTCATGCCCAAATGCAACTCTTTAGCAGTTGTTAATGTAATGTTGCTGGTAAAATGAAGCAATGGCACCATTAAAGTAATGTCGTATTTAACGGATGTCATAGTTAATCCTAATGCCCACACTAATATCTAGCAATGGAGCCATTAAGTAATGTCGTATCTAACATTGCTATTGTCCTTGTAGGATCGCCATTCGGATAAGGAAAACGCTTCTTTTCATTTGGTGTATGTTTCATCACTTGTTAGTCACCCTCCTTTCCACCATTTTGTGTAAACAAAGATATAGATTTCACGGTTGATCTTAGTTGAACTGCACAAAATGATGTCCAAATTATAGTTGAACATTCCACGAGCTTCATGACCAACCTTTATGTTGCTCAATTTTTTTGCAACTAATGAAGAAGAACCTGCTAGCCCATGGGACCAAGTACTTTCTAACTGCATGATGCAAAATTTCTTCATTTTAGGTGAAATGCACAAAAAGGTCACATGAATTGAATCATCCATGTTGGTGACTGGTGTCATCCCTTCTACGATGGCATTGAATGCAAATATGGTTCCCATCATGAGGTATGTTCCTTTTTGGTCCGTCCATTTGCCAAAGATCCTGCATGCTGACTCTACTCTAATGCTACTGTTTTGGCACTGGCATGGTAAAGCAGTAATGTTATTCTTTTGCACCTTAATCTAGTGGCACTATTAATTTGAGGAAATGTTTAGGCTCTGCCAGTGCCACTGATTTCTTTTCATATATCGAAAGAGGGGGTTTCCTCTGATTTCATTAAAGAAACCCAAACTTAGAGAACCATTATTCGACAACATCTTAGTGTAAACGGGCAGTTATGCAACTACTACTAGAACGGACTGAGTACTAGCAGGAGAAAAGTGATGACCCACAAGTATATGATATCAATTGTAGTCTTTTCGATAAGTAAGAGTGTCGAACCCAACGAGGAGCAGAAGGAAATGACAAGTGATTTTCAGCAAGGTAATGTCTCCAAGCGCTGAAATTATGAGTAACACAGTAGTTTGATAGAAAGATAATTTGTAACGAGCAAGTAATAGTAATAGTAACAAAAGTGCAGCAAGGTAGCCCAATCCTTTTGAGGCAAAGGACATGCCAAAACAGTCTCTTATAATTAGCAAAGCGTTCTTGAGGGTACACGGGAATTTCATCTAGTCACTTTCACCATGTTGGTTTGATTTGGTTCATAATTGGATATGTGGGTGGACCGGTGCTTAGGTGTTGTTCTTACTTGAACAAAGCTCCTACTTATGATTAAACCCCCTCGCAAGCATCCGCAACTATGAGAAAAGTATAAAAAATAAATTCTAACCATAGCATTAAACTTTTGAATCCAATCGGTCCCTTACGGAATAACGCATAAACTAGGGTTTAAGCTTCCGTCACTCTCGCAACCCATCATCTAATAACTAATACACAATGCATTCCCTTAGGCCCATATATGGTGAAGTGTCATGTAGTCGACGTTCACATGACACCACTAAGGGAATCACAACATACATACCATCAAAATATCGAACACATATCAAGTTCACCCGTGACCTCAAGAACAAAAGTAACTACGCACAAGTGATAAACATGCTCAAGATCAGAGGGGTATGAAATAGCATAATGGATCTGAACATATAATCTTCCACCAAATAAACCATATAGTAATCAACTACAAGATGTAATCAATACTACTAGTCACCCACAAGTACCAACCTGAGGTTCTGGTGCAAAGATTGAACCCAAGAGATGAACTAGGGTTTGAGAGGAATTTGTGTTGAAGATGTTGATGGTGATTACCCTCCCCAAGATGGGAGAGTTGTTGGTGATGATGATGACGATGATTTCCCCCTCCGGGATGGAAGTTCCCCCAGTCAAATCGCTTCACCGGAGGGCAAAAGTGCTCCTACCCAAGTTCCGCCTCAAGACTGTAGCGCTCCATACCGAAAGTCCTCCCCTTATTTTTCTAAGTCAAAATGACATATACCAGAAGATGGGTACCGGAGCTGGGCTGGGCTGAGCACAACCCACTGTGGCGCTACTGGGCTGGCGCGCCTGGTGTCTTGTGCTCACTGTGGCCCTCCAGTGATTATTTTCTCCTGTATTTCTTATTTATTCCATAAAAATCCTCGTGAAGTTTCAACTCATTTGGAGTTGTACAGAATAGGTAGCGTGGCGTAGCTTTTTCAGGTCCAGATTTCCAGCTGCAGGAATTCTCCCTCTTTGTGTGTACCTTGCATATTATGAGAGAGAAGGCATTAGAATTAATCCAAAAAGCATTATTATGCATAAAAACATTATAAATAACAGTAGGTAAACATGATGCAAAATGGACGTATCAACTCCCCCAAGCTTAGACCTCGCTCGTGCTCAAGCGAAAACTGAAATCGAAAAACATGGCCACATGCTCAGAGAGAGAGAGAGAGAGAGAGAGAGAGAGAGAGAGAGAGAGAGATTGTCGGTAAAAACAAAATACTGACATAGAAGCATCATGGAAATTATTATAACAGAAACAAACATTAACATAAAACTTTTATCATAGGCTTATCATGAATATGTAACAATTCATCACAACATCAAAGTATAAATCATCTATTGGAAACCAACAAACTATGTTCTCAGTCAACTTTGCAAATACAATTCATCATCTTTTCAGGAAGGGTAATTTATCGGAGCCTTAGGTAAGTCCACATACTCAACCATCATGTAGTCTTCTATGATTTCTAACACTCACCACATACACATGAGCAAAATGTTTAAACCGGACACATAGAAGGATAGGGGCTTGTAATTTCGCCTCCCAACGTATTCACCTCAAGGGTGATGTCAACAATAATAACTCATGCTATCCATATCCAACTGGATATATGTGCCTAGATCTTTCCTCACCATGATGCTTGCCAAAAGAGAAAATAAAAAGGAGTAGAGAGAATTACTTTGACTCTTTCATAAAAGTAAATACATAAAAGCAAAAGATAGGCCCTTCACAGAGGGAAGCAGAGGTTGCCATGCGCTTTTTGTTTGTATGCTCAATCCCTTAGTACAAAAGAACGTCACGTTATATTGCCCCTTATGATGGCAACCATTATTATGCACTCTGTTGCTTTTATTCTTTGCCATTAGAAGTTCGTACAACACTCAATTTTCTCTTACACTAAATGATTGCACACTTTTAGAAGCAAGTTTTATTGCCTTATTGCACCGATGACAACTTACTTGAATGATCTTACTCAATCCTTAGGTAGGTATGGTGGACTCTTGAATATAAGATTTGAGTTTAAGGGTTTCTGGACGCGCAAGTAGTATCTTTACTTTGGTGCGTAATTTTTGGCTAAATATGGGGGCAAGCACCACATGTTGAAGGATCTATGACAATATAACTTCTATGCGTATATGAACAAACATAAATCATTACATTGTCTTCCTTGTCCAACATAAAAAATGGCATATAATATTTTGATGGGGGCTCACAATCACAAAACATTTCCAAGATAGTGTATTTGCATGCTAATCTTCTCTTCCCTTAATAATTCTTTCATGAATTGCATCATTGACCAATGCTATGTTTTTCAATCTACAATAAAATTTTCTACTTATACTTTTCCTTATGTGATGTCATTAATCACCATAAGATCAGCATATGATCTTTTTCATTTATTTCCTCTTTTTATTGAACATGAAAATTAAGAAGAAAAAACTCAAACTAAACTTTATTATATATCTTGCACATGATTACGAGGATAGATCATTAAGCAAGCTCTCAAAAAGAAAGGGTCGAACTAAACTTTTATTCATTTAAAGGAAAAGATAACTGTGGATCGAACTAAGATAAGTAAAGGCAAAAGATAGTGGAGGTGATACGATACCGAGGCACCTCCCCCAAGCTTGGATCAAGCCAAGGGTATTGCCCATACCCGATACTCAATTTTCTTTTGGTGATGAAGAAGGAGGTGGTGGTGATGATGTAGTAGCAATCTTATCCGCTGGTTTTCATGGCAGATGCTCAACATCATAAGAGGAGGGTTGAGTCTCACGGGCTGCAACTGGCAGCCAAACTCATACCTTTAAACCTAGTCTCATATTCAAAGACTTGGTTTTGGAGATTGTAGATCTGGCTTTGGAGGAAGTTGATTTGCTCGTTGAAGGAGAAGATGATGTCCTTCATGGACTTGCCATCCAAATTGAGATCACGGGTGTATTCCGTGATCATGAGGTGATTGGTATTGAGTCCACGTTCCACCATCCCCTTGCACCGGAAGTCTTCCTGCTCCATAGCTTCAAGCCTAGCCTCCACGGATTTAGTCCCCTTGGGGCCTTGCGCATCGAGGATGTGAAGCAGCCCCTCACGCATCTTGATAACTTGAGGGTGCTGCATCACCTCCCGCAAATATGGGTTGATGACGTTCTCAAAGAACTTGTCCTTGGAGGAGCGTGAAGCGGCCATGGGGGATTAGATCTATCAGAAAATAGCAAGAAAAGAAAACAAGAGATTTCTCCGTGATATAGTGGTCAATAGGTTCGGGGGGTATATAAAGATGTTTTATCTTGGGAAACAAGCAAACCGAAGAAAAACATAGTCCGGAAGGTACCCGAGGTGGGCACTCCTGGCAAGCCAGGCGCGCCCTGGTGTCTTACCAAGGGTGCCTTCCTGGCTGTTTCTTATTTTCCTAATTTTTTTTTATATTCCAAAACAGACAGAAATTATTTTTACAGATTTTTCGGAGTCCGTTTACTTACCGTATCACGTACCTCCTCTTTTTCACGATTCTAGAGTGTTCTGGAAGGTTTCTTTTATGTGTTCTTCCAGTGTCATAATTTGGATAATATTGGTTTGAACATTAATGGGCGTACCTGAGATATAATGTTTTATTCGTTGCCCATTGACAACCTTCGAGTTAGTACCTTCGGCATTATTTATTTTAACAACTCCAGATCGATAAACCTCCTCGATAACATAGGGTCCTTCCCATTTGGAGAGAGTTTTCCTGCGAAGGATCTGAAACGAGAGTTGTACAAAAGAACACATTCTCCAACTTTGAACTCACGCTTTTGGATTCTTTTATCATGCCCTATTTTAACTTTTCTTTAAATAACTTGGCATCTTCATAAGCTTGGGTTCTCCATTCATCTAATGAGCTAATATCAAATAACCTCTTCTCACCAGCAAGTTTGAAATCATAGTTGAGTTCTTTAATTGCCCAATAAGCTTTATGTTCTAACTCAAGAGGCAAATGACAAGGTTTTTCATAAACCATTTTATAAGGATACATACCCATAGGATTATTATATGTTGTTCTATAAGCCCAAAGTGCGTCATCTAATTTCTTAGACCAATTCTTCCGGGACCTATTGATAGTCTTTTGCAAAATTAATTTTATTTCTCTATTGCTAAGTTCAACTTGACCACTAGGCCGAGGATGATAGAGTGATGCAATTCTATGGTTAACATCATACTTAGCAAGCATTTTACATAAAGCACCATGAATAAAGTGTGAACTACCATCAGTCATTAAATATCTAGGGACTCCAAACCTTGGGAAAATAACTTCTTTAAGCATTTTAATAGAGGTGTTTTGATCATCACTACTAGTTGGAATAGGTTCTACCCACTTAGTAACATAATCAATATCAACCATAATATGAGTATACCTGTTAGAGGAAGGAAAAGGTCCCGTGTAATCAAATCCCCAAACATCAAATGGTTCAATAGCAAGTGAATAATTCACAGGCATTTCATGATGCTTATAGATATTACCTATTCTTTGACATTCATCACAAGATAAGACGAACTTACGAGCATCCTTGAAGAGAGTAGGCCAATAAAACCCAGATTGCAATACCTTGTGAGCAGTTCTGTCTCCCGCATGATGTCCTCCATATGCTTCGGAGTGACATTTCCGTAGGATTTGCCCCTGTTCATGCTCAGGTACACAACGTCTAATAATACCATCTACTCCTTCTTTATAAAGATGTGGGTCATCCCAAAAGTAATGTCTCAAATCATAGAAGAATTTTTTATTTTGTTGGTATGTGAAACTAGGTGGTAAATATTTAGCAACAATGTAATTAGCATAGTCACCATACCAAGGTGTACTATTAGAAACATTCATTGCAGCTAGTTGCTCATCAGGAAAACTATCATTAATAGGTTGTGGGTCATCAAGAATATTCTCCAACCTAGACAGGTTATCAGCTATGGGGTTCTCCGCTCCTTTTCTATCAGTGATATGCAAATCAAATTCTTGTAGCAAGAGAACCCATCGAATAAGCCTAGGTTTGGCATCTTTCTTTTCCATAAGACACTTTATTGCAGCATGATCAGTGTGAACAATTACTTTAGAGTCTACAATATAGGATCCAAATTTATCACAAGCAAACACCACTTCTAGAAATTCTTTTTTGGTAGTAGCATAATTTCGTTGAGAACTGTCTAGAGTTTTACTAGCATAATGAATAACATTTAGTTTCTTATCAACTCTTTTTCCTATGACAACACCAACGACATAATCACTAGCATCTCACATAATTTCAAAAGGCAAGTTCTAGTCAGGTGGTTGAACAATAGGTGCAGAAATTAAGGCTTTCTTGAGTATTTCGAAGCCTTCTAAACAATCATCATAAAAAACAAAAGGAATATCCTTTTGCAAAATATTTGTAAGTGTCCTAGAAATTTTAGAAAAGTCTTTGATAAATCTCCTATAGAAACCAGCATGACCAAGGAAACTACGAATACCTTTGATATCTTTAGGACATGGAATTTTCTCAATTGCATCAACCTTAGCTTTGTCCACCTCAATACCTCTTTCAGAAATTTTATGGCCCAAAAAAATACCTTCGTTAGCCATAATTTGGCACTTCTCCCAATTCAAGACAAGATTTGTTTGCTCACATCTCTGCAGAACTCGATCAAGATTGCTTAAACAATCATCAAAAGACTTCCCGTACAAAAAAAGTCATCCATGAAAACCTCAACAATCTTTTTACAAAAGTCAGAGAATATAGCAGTCATACATCTTTGGAAGGTAGCAGGTGCATTGCATAAACCAAAAGGCATACGTCTATAAGCATAAGTCCCAAAAGGACAAGTAAAAATGGTCTTTTCTTGATAGGTTGAGAAACATGTATTTGTGAAAAACCAGAATACCCACCAAGGAAGCAAAAATGTGTGTGCTTAGATAATATTTCTAGCATTTGATCAATAAAAGGCAGAGGGTAATGATCTTTTGTAGTTGCTTTGTTTAATTTTATAAAATCAATTACCATTCTATAGCCTGTAACAATTCTTTGGGGAATAAGTTCATTCTTATCATTAGGAATAACAGCAATACCTCCCTTCTTAGGGACACAATGAACATGACTTATCCATCTACTATCAGCTATAGGATAGATTATACATGCTTCAAGAAGTTTTAATATTTCCGTTCTTACCACTTCTTTCATCTTCGGATTTAACCGACGTTGGTGATCAACAACGGGTTTAGCATCAGGTTCCTATTAATCTTGTGCTAACATAGAGTGAGACCAATTCCCATAAGATCATCAAGAGTATATCAAATAGTAGCTCGGTGCTTCCTTAGAACTTTCAATTATCTTTCTTTTTCATGCTATGAAAGTTTCGCACTAATAATAACATGGTATATATTTTTCTCATCGAGATAAGCATATTTCAAAGTGTCTAGCAATTGTTTTAATTCAAACACAGGATCACCTTTAGGTGGAAGAGGACCTCCTAGGGTTTCAGTAGCAAAATTGTGTTTAAGCAGAGGACGTTATTCAAAGAAAATCTTATCTATTTCATTTCTTTCATTCATATGTAAATCATTTTCATGATCTAGCAGATATTGTACTAAAGGATTAGTAGGAGGAACAACAATAGAAGCAAGACCAATAATTTCATCCTTACTAGGCAATTCTTTTTATGAGGTTTTCTACTAAACTTGGAAAAACTGAATTCATGAGACTCATCACCCAAGATAACACCGACAATTTGTTTCTCACAATCTATTTTAGCATTAACGGTGTTCAAGAAAGGTCTACCAAAGATAATGGGATAAAAGTCATCTTGTGGGGAACTGAGAACAAGAATATCAGTAGGGTATTTTATTTTCCCACACAAGACTTCAACATCTCTAACAATCCCAAGTGGTGTGATGGTGTCTCTATTAGCAAGTTTAATAGTAACATCTATGTCTTCTGTTTCAGCGGGTGCTGTGTTCTTCATAATTTCTTGATATAAGGTAAATGTAATAGCACTCACGCTAGCACCTATGTCGCATAAACCATGATAACAGTGATCTCCTATTTTAACTGAGACAACATGCATGACAACAAAAGGTCTATGTTTATCTTTTTCATCGGGCTTGGCAATTCTAGCAGCTTCATCACCTAAGTAAATAACATGCCCATCTATATTATCGACCAAGAGATCTTTAACCATAGCAACATTAGGTTCTACCTTGATTTGTTCAGCTGGTTTAGGTGTTCTAATATAACTTTTATTGACCACAGTTGAAACTTTAGCATGTTCCTTCATCCTAACAGGGAAAGGTGGTTTCTCAATATAAGCAGTACGAACAACTGGATCAACATTACAAATAATAGTTTCATCTATACCTACTACCGGTTCTTTAATTTCTTCTTTAATAGGTGGGTGATGTTTAAACCACTTCTCATTAGGGAGATCAACATGAGTAGCAAAAGATTCACAAAAGGAGGCTACTATCTCAGAGTCAAGTCCATATTTAGTGCTAAGCTTTTGAAAAGCATCGGTATTCATAAAAGATTTAACACAATCAAACTTAAGCTTAATACCTGACTCTTTACCTTCTCGAGTTCCCAATCTTCAAAGTTGCGTTTTATTCTTTATATAAGATCCCACTGGAATTCAGTAGTCTTCTTCATAAAGGAACCAGTACAAGAAGTATCGAGCATGGATCAATCATTATGAGAAAGCCGAGCATAATAATTTCTCTTGAGAGCTCATGGTTGGGGCATGAATATAACACTGACATAAGCCTCCCCCAAGCTAGAGCGATACTTTATCCTTCACAAGACCAAAAATTATATATATAATTCTGATCATCATGAGCTAGATGCATAGGATAATGTTTTTTGGGCGAAACTCCAATTTCAATCGATTCCAATTCCAAGATCCAATATCATCGCATAGTATATACCATGCCAATGCTTTTCCCTTCTAAGATAAAGTAAAACCTTCTTCTTTGCTTCATCTCCGGGTAAACCTGCAAGCTTAAATACTCCACAAATTTCTTCCACATATATCAAGTGCATATCAGGATGTTCGGTTCCATCTCCTGCATAAGGATTAGCTTGCAGTTCTTCTATCATACCCGAAGGAATTTCATATTCAATACTTTTAGTAGGTGCTGTAGGTTGAGGGGTGACTAATTGTGGTTCCAGTCGAGGTGAAGATACCTCAAACAAACCCCTCAAAGGATTGTTCTCCATAGTAACAAGTGACAATAAATTTATGCACATACTAATAAATTTTCATTACCAATTTCCACTTACCAAGAGCGCTTCACTCCCCGTCAACGGCGCCAGAAAAGAGCCTTGATGACCCACAAGTATATGGGATCAATTGTAGTATTTTTGATAAGTAAGAGTGTCGAACCCAACAAGGAATAGAAGGAAATGACAAGTGGTTTTCAGCAAGGTAATGTCTGCAAGCCCTGAAATTGTAAGTAACAGAGTAGTTTGATAGCAAGATAATTTGTAACGAGCAAGTAACGGTAATAGTAACAAAACTGCAGCAAGATATCCCAATCCTTTTGAGACAAAGCACATGCTAAATCGGTCTCTTATAATAAGCAAAGCTTTCTTGAGGGTACACGGGAATTTCATCTAGTCACTTTCACCATGTTGGTTTGATTTGTGTTCGGTACTTTGATAATTTGGTATGAGGGTGGACCGGTGCTTAGGTGTTGTTCTTACTTGAACAAACCTCCTACTTATGATTAACCCCCTTGCAAGCATCCGCAACTACGAGAAAAGTATTAAGAATAAATTCTAACCATAGCATTAAACTTTTGGATCCAATCGGTCCCTTACGGAATAGCACATAAACTAGGGTTTAAGCTTCTGTCACTCTCGCAACCCATCATCTAATAACTACTCAACAATGCATTCCCTTAGGCCCAAATATGGTTAAGTGTCATGTAGTCGACGTTCACATGACACCACTAAGGGAATCACAACATACATACCATCAAAATATGGAACATATATCAAGTTGACATGATACTTTCAACATGATTTCTCCCATGACCTCAGGAACAAAAGTAACTACTCACATGTGATAAACATGCTCAAGATCAGAGGGGTATTAAACAGCATAATGGACATGAACATATAATCTTCCACCAAATAAACCATATAGTAATCAACTACAAGATGTAATCAACACTACTAGTCACCCACAAGTACCAATCTGAGGTTCCGGTACAAAGATTGAACACAGGGATGAACTAGGGTTTGAGAGGAGATGGTGTTGTTGAAGATGTTGATGGAGATTACCCTCCCCAAGATGGGAGAGTTGTTGGTGATGATGATGACGATTATTTTCCCCTCCGGGAGGGAAGTTCCCCTGACGAAATCGCTCCACCGGAGGGCAAAAGTGCTCCTGCCCAAGTTCCGCCTTGAGACGGCGGCGCTGCGTCCCGAAAGTGCTCTTCTTATTTTTTTCTAGGTCAAAATGACTTATATACCAGAAGATGGGCACCGGAGGTGGGCTGGGCTGAGCATAGCCCACCAGGGCGCGCCTGGGGGCCTGGTGTGCCCTGGTGTCTTGTGCTCACCAGGTGGCCACCTCCAGTAGTTATTTGCTCCAGTATTTCTTATTTATTCCATAAAAATTCCTTGTGAAGTTTCAGCTCATTTGGAGTTGTGCAAAATAGGTAGCCTGACGTAGCTTTTTCAGGTCCAGATTTGCAGCTGCCGGAATTCTCCCTCTTTGTGTGTACCCTTGCATATTATGAGAGAAAAGGCATTATCATGCATAAAAACATTAGAAATAACAGTAGGTAAACATGATGCAAAATGGACGTATCAACAAGTTGGCCACATAAGCTAGGTAGGTAGGGGGACGCGGCACTAGCTCGACAAAGTTTGGATTACAACCCAAATGCTACCACAGAAACATCAGGGGGGAGATAGGGATTGAAAGGGCCAGCTTTAGCATCCCAGTCTATGCACCCCATCCTCCATCCTTGCGACGCACGGTACACCTCGCTTGCCACCTGCTCGACCCTAGTGCCACTGATAAAATGAAGTAATAATACAGGTAAAATAGAGAGAGTGTCCTCTCTGTCATTTCATTTCCAATGTAGATAAGGAAGTGCTTCTCATTGTTAGTATATGTTTCATCAACTGGTCCCATTGTTAATGTTGAAGTGTTTCTGCAAACTGGGGTGCTTAATTTTAGTTGATCTGCACAAAAATAGAGATTGGAATGTCTCAAGGCCCCTCCTTGTACTACTGTTGTAAATTGATGTTCATCACTGGTAGAAGGTGTATCGGGGAGAATTGGGTCGATTTTCAGTATGAGGCCTACTGTATGAGGCATCACATGACCCATCTCGCCCTCGTAGCATGGCATACTGTGATACTATCGCAATATTTTTCCATTAAGAAAATGAAGTTTCTTCTATTTATTATTGTATGTTTCATCAACTAGTGCCACTATAATGTAATCACGCCTTTTCATTATCTGTGCAAACAGGGTTATTCAGCTGCATTTTGGTGGAACTGCACAAATGTACGGATGGAACCGGCATATATGCAGAGTGCAAGGTGCCAAGTAAATATTACCGACACTAACCATGCTACATCTAAGCATTGGCACCCACCACCAGTGGGATGGGTGGCGCTCTCTGTGGGCGAATCTTTCTCAGAAGAAAATCCTCTAATCAAATACTAGTAGCTTATATTGGCACTTTTCTAGGGAGTACTCTTTTCTGAAAGAAGCACCAATTTATTTTTCTTTATTTGTACATAGTGTCACTACTTTGTTTTTGGTCCAGAGCTATTTTAGGGTGATTGGCGTAGTACTCGGAGACTGTTTGTAAGCGTGATTTTCATTAGTCGTCACACTGATTGTAAGCATGAGTAGATGGTAGATTAGGTTAGTGTGAAGCTTAACTTAAACCCTACCGCCGCCATTGAAACGAGGCGAGCAGTAAGGGAACCGTGGAGAACGGCGGGGAAGCGACGTCACGCCATCCGGCCTCCTCTTGTGGTGGAAGAACGAATACTGATGTGGCTCCAGCTGGCACTGCACCCTCATGAACGACACATCATACTAGATCGATTCGTTATCTTCTAAATGCTCGACCTTCGACCTGTACACCCACCACCTCTGCCTGACTTTCGCCTCGGGCAAATCTGTCTGCTCCATCCCTAGAGGAGATACTCTATGAACTCAAAGGACTGCGGTGTGGCTGCCGCCGGGGAGTACATCGCCCTCATCTCCGCCGTCTTGCTCTTTCGCATACATTGACACATGGCCCACACCGTCCTCGAAATCTCCCACTCGTTGTCAAACCAAGTAAGGATCTCCTTCAACCTAGCTAACTTCGCCTGGTCGCTGCCGGTGATCTACCCGATTCGCTGCTGCATCCTCTCCATAGATGTCCTTTTGAGAGGTCCGGTGCGAGCTTTGGAAGATGGGAGGAGAGATGGTGATCTTGCAATGGAGAAGAGGGAGAGGCGATACGGTGGTTTTGTAATGGAGAAGATGGAGAGGGGAGGGGTGATTTTGCAATGTAGAAGAGGGAGAGGCGAGACAGTAGTTTTGGAATGGAGATGATGGAGAGGAGGAGGGTAGTTTTTCAATGGAGAAGAGGGATGGGAGCATGCGACAGCGATTTAGGATTGGACGAGAGGGCCGGCGCGTTTTGGCTAGATCAAAATCAAAATCAATTTACCCTTCAATTTAGAAAGCGACCCCACATCAACTAGTCTCCCTTGTATTCTGGGTCATATTTGACCATGATTTTCACAAATAAAATATATGTTATATGTTGAAAAAATAATATAATATGAAAGTACATTCAGATACGAACCAAACAATACAATTTTTGATGACATGCATTCACATTTTGCTTGTCAAATATAGTACATGGTCAAACTTTGACCCAAAATATGCAAAACAAAAAAATACTTCCAAGACTAGCGCCACTCCTCTCCTGTTCCAATCCAAAACCAACGCCGCTCCTCTCCTCTTCCATTTCAAAGCCACCACCGCTCCTCTCCTGTTCCAATCCAAAACCAGTGCCGCTCCTCTTCTATTCCATTTCAAAACCACTGTCGCTTCTCTCCTGTTCTAAACCAAAACCAGCACCGCTCCCCTCCTCTTCCATTAAAAAACCACCGTCGGTGAGTGAAGGTGCTATGGAGAAGTAGATCAATGGAGGAGTACAACCGATATGTGTGGCTCGCAGGCGGCGACCCTGTGAAGCTAGCTAGGATGTTGGAGATACAGCCTTGGTTTGACTACCCGGAGCAATTAGCGGCGACGGCGAAAGCGATGGCCAAATATCTAGAACCGAGAGAAAACGAGGCGATACACCAGGAGGGAGTCGCATGGGAGTACATAGAGCTGTTCCTCTGGGCCATGGAGCAAACAGATTCACCGGATCAGATTGTGAGGCTGCAGTGGTGGGAGTATCGATCCAAGCTGGAGCATCCACCTGAGATTGAAGGATCAAGCATCTACATGGTGTCATTTGTGAGGGTGCCGTGGCAGAGCGAGTCGATGGAGATCTATATTTAATACTTAAAAATATAGTTTCAAATAAAAGTGCAGACAATGTGATTCTCGGAGAAGAAACTGCAAGTTTCAATGTCAGATAAGAAACTGCAAGTTTCAGAGGTAGAGCATTTATATTAACACACCCTTTTCAAACAGGGATAACATCATGTTGGAAGTTTTATTCATGGTCGAAAATGGAACTACCAACCAGTTAACATCATGTTGATCAGCATTCATGCATACCACATCTTCATATGATGCACAGTCAAAAAGATATGATATTTTCAAAATGCCCACACAATGTGTAGTGTGTTGGAGGTGGTGTGCGTAGATGACAATGGGCACCCACATGTCAGAGGTAGAGGCAAAAATTTGTGGATATTTTCACTGCATCAGGTGGAATCCAGCCCGGGTGGAGCAGCGGTTGGGTAATGGAACTTGGCCACTAGGCTACTCTAGTACTTTCGCTCAAAATTATGCACAACATCTACCACTACTATAGCACGTCTATGGCCCTACTAGGTCCATGGTCGTATGCAAGCAAGTGCCCCATTGAAAAAAAATCCTCCTAATGTTATACTGACGTTGGGGGCCATGGGTTTGTCAACATAGTTACTAAAGGAGATAAATTTACAATGAAGCTAGTCATCGGGGAGCTAGCATGTATCATTTCTTATCAGTGGGCCAACAATTATCGGCTAGGTTGTCGTCTGCCTAGTATAGGCTTTCTTTTTTAACATGTGGAGCCCACGACATGCCTGTTTGTATTTGTTTGAGGGCCGTCATGTATCGACGCGCCTATGGCCCTCCCATCCTAGGTTTTGTTTTTTCTTAAACATCCGCAGCCCAAGTTATGTACTTTTTTGAAGAAAACGCAGTGGTCTGTTCTATTTTTCTATATAAGAATAGGAACGCCTGGCCCAACTTATGTTTCCCTTCTAACTATATTACACATATATTATTTTATATGTTATTATATATTATTGTTATTATCATCATATATTTAATAGATACTTAGATATATAAGAAAAAAATATCCCATGTATTATGAACTTATTAAAATAAATGTTTAACAATAAAATCATGGGTCTTTTTACTAAAGGACGACGAAAATACAGGTGATTGTGTACAAAAGCGTGGTAAGATTTAAGGACCAATGTAAACAAAGCACTTATTATTTAAATATAGTTATAACAAAAAGCTCAGCCCCTGTTTATTTTTTTGATAACACTGCTCCGCCCAACCCAACATTATAATTAGAACCATCCTAGCAAAATTGTTTATTTCGAGAAAAGTGCAAATGGGCTGTAATTTTTTAGGAAAAAATAAATGGGACGCATGGATGCTACATTATTTGTTCACCCAGGCCACTAAATACGTGTATTTCTAGAAAGTGCATATTGGTAGTAGTTTTTTTAGAAAAAATAAATGGGCCGCATGGACACTACAATATTTTTTGATACTAAAATAACATTGTCGATTGGTAATAATAGTTTATTTTTTAATAACACTGCTCCGCCCAACCCAACATTATAATTAGAACCATCCCAGCAAAATTGTGAATTTCGAGAAAGTGCAAATGGGTTGTAATTTGTTAGGAAAAAATAAATGGGACGCATGGACGCTACATTATTTGTTCACGCAGGCCAGCAAATTCGTGTATTTCTAGAAAGTGCATATTGGTAGTAGATTTTTTAGAAAAAATAAATGGGCCGCATGGACCCTACATTAATTGTTCACGAAGGCCACTGCGATGTCTACTACACAACTTGTTCTTGTAGACTTGTGTTGGGCCTCCAAGCGCAGAGTTTTTATGATAGTAGCAATTTTCCCACAAGTGGATAACCTAAGGTTTAACAATCCGTGGGAGGCATAGGATGAAGATGGTCTCTCTCAAACAACCCTACAACCAAATAACAAAAAGTCTCTTGTGTCCCCAATATACCATATTCAATGGTAAATTGTATAGGTGCACTAGTTCAGTGAAGAGATGGTGATACAAATGTAATATGGATAGTAGGTATTGATTTTTGTAATAGGAACAATAAAAATAGTAAGGTAGAAATTGATAAAACGGAGCACAAACAGTATTGCGATGCTTGAAAATGAGGCCTAGGGTACGTACTTTCGCTAGTGCAATCTCTCAACAATGCTAATCTAATTGGATCATATAACCATCCCTCAACGTGCGATCAAGAATCACTCCAAAGTTCCTATCTAGCGAAAAACATAAGAAGAAATTGTTTGTAGCTATTCTTACCGATCGATCTATCCAAGAGTTCATACTAAAATAAAACCAAATTATTCTTACCGACCGATCTATCAAGAGTTCGTACTAAATTTATTTGATAACTTGGTTTCATTTTAGTATGAACTCTTGGATAGATCGATCGGTAAGAATAGTTTATTTTTTGATAACATTGCTCCGCCCAACCCAACATTATAATTAGAACCATCCCAGCAAAATAAATGGGCCGCATGGACAGCGAATTCGTGTATTTCTAGAAAGTGCATATTGGTAGTAGTTTTTTAGAAAAAATAAATGGGCTGCATGGACACTACATTATTTGTTCACCCAGGCCAGTGCGAGGTCTACTATGCAACTTGTTCTGGTAGCCTTGTGTTGGGCCTCCAAGCGTAGAGTTTTTATGACAGTAACAATTTTTCCTCAAGTGGATGACCTAAGGTTTAATGATCCATGGGAGACGTAGGATGAAGATGGTATCTCTCAAACAACCCTGCAACCAAATAACAAAAAGTCTCTTGTGTCCCGAACACACCATATTCAATGTGAATTGTACAGGTGCACTAGTTCAGTGTAGCGACACGACCTCAGACGGTCAATGTCGGGGAGGCTGATCGTACCCGCGAACACCTATGGGGCCGGCGGATCGGGCCCCTTGTGGTTCGGAGGGGGGCGGAGATCGCACGAAGAGCGGATCGAGGCGAGGCACACGAGCAGTTTACCCAGCTTCGGAGCTCTCCGGAGAGATAAAACTCCTACTGCTGCTTGTTTGATCTATTGTGTTCTTGCTAGGGAGCAATGCGAGCTACAAAACCTAGCGTGAGTGTGTCTAGTCTATGGCCAGTCGAATGAACCGAACCAGCCGAACCTTGCGAACCGACCCTTTTCTACGTTGCACTCGGGCCTCCTTTTATATGCTCAAGGGGTCTCCGACAGGTGGCAACATAGGCGGGGGTACAAATGTAAAAACAGAAGTTGGTACACCTACTTGAACAGTGTACAGTGCAAAATACCTAACTCTGACGGCAAGGGACAAAAACAATAAATGCCCGTCATTGTCGCCCAAACAGTGCAACAGAGACCGTCAGGTGCGCCTCCGCTCGCCACGATGGCGAGCCTGTCAGTGCCGCTTATCGCTGCTCTCCGCTGGCAGCACAGCCGCTCGACACGCGCGCATGGAACAGTCCCATGGCGACACGTCGCTGGGTGAGCTGGAGCGGAGACGGAGAGGAGTTGCATGCCGCGACAAGCGCCTTGCCGCGGCCGAATCCTTGTCGCGCCCGGAGGCTTGTCGCGCTCCGGGCCTTCCCGGCAAGCTCCTCTTGCCTGGGCCTTGTCTCCTTCATGCCTCAAGTGGCCTTCCCGGCAAGCTCCTCTTGTCGGGGCCTTCTTCGTGCCTAGAGAGGCCTTCCCGGCAAGCTCCTCTTGCCGGGGTCTTGTCTTCTGAAAGGCTGCGGAGGGTCTTGGCGGACGCCCGGCGAGGCTTGCCACGGGGACGCTGCGACTGCCCGTGCACAAGTTCGGGGTACTAAGGTACCCTGCTTTAGTACACCGACAGAGCCCCCGGTGCAGGCCATACACGGTGCCGAAGCGCCGGGCCAGCCCAAAACAGGGCACGGCACGCGCTGCCTGGGTCCAAACCAAACCCACTCCAGATCCGCGTTCCCGTGAACGGCACGCCACAATTGCGGCGCCGTGGGGAAGTGGGCGGCATGCGGGTCGCTTCACCCGTCGCCTCCGTTCTGCATCCCCGCCACGTGGTTCCCATGCTGTTGGGGTCACGGACGGTGGAAGTGGGAAACTGGGCCGTTATGAGCAGAGGTAGCAGGTCGGCCCCGATTCCCTGCTCTTCCTATGCCCTGATTTGCCGAAGGGCGGTCGAGCCCCACCTTGCTTCCTTAAAGAGCGGAAGGGGAGCGCAGGCCCGCACTCTCCTATCTCCTCCTTTCCTCGATTTCTGCTCCCTTTCTCTCATTCATCATGGAGAAAAGGAACCTTGGTTCTTCATCGGTGGCGGCGAGGGTCGCCGCTAGACAGCGCTCCCCTCCCAACCCCACGCCTGGGGTGGCATAACCGGCCACAAGGGGAAGAGGGAGGGGGCGAGGTCGTGGACGAGGTCGAGGCGCTCGGGGAAGAGGCGGACGGGGCGGCGCGCCGTCTCCGCTTCCGCCGGCGGTTCCCCTCCCTGCGGCGGTCCATACAGGGGACGACCCTTGCGAGTTCTTCGTCAGGCTGCGCCGGGCGCCTCGTCGTCGCCTCCGGCTTCCAGCTCCGTTCGCGAGCGCGATGGAGTCGGATCGCCCGAGACACTGAGACTGCACATGAGGGGCTGTGGAATCAGCGGCATGCGAGTCCGTGTTGTATTCCCAGCCCCTAATGTGATGTATCTTGATCGTGGGTGGAAGACGTTCACTCGCATCCACAGCCTGAGGCACGGGGTTTACCCTCCATTTTAAGTTAATGGAGGTGATCTCCTCTCCGTCAAGGTCTTGAGGATCTCGGTACTCGGGCGAAGTGCTGCGTGGATAGCTCCTCCGACAATAAGATTCCTCGAGCGAGAGTGACGAGGAGGAGAGCGACAGCGAGGACGAGGGTAGCGGGCGGATTAGTTGTCGAGGCGCCCGCTCGTGCGTCACCGGGCGACCCCATCATCCGCGTCGCCGGCTCCTTGAACTCCCCGGGGTTGTCTCCTTGGGCGACTGGCGTAGGGAGGCTGCGGAAGGGCAAGATGGATGGCGACAAGGCCGTCAAGTCGGAGTATGAGGGCGTAGTGCCCTCGACAGCGTGCTGACGTCCTGCCGCCCCGTCTTCGAGCCCGCTTCCAGCTGCCATCTCCGTCAAGCCCTCGGGAGCTCCCGGATGTTCCCTTGGTGCCTTCGCACCTGTAGCTCGCCTAGGCGTTTCTTTTGCCCTTCTCGCCTCCTTGACCTACCTCCTGAAAAGAGGGACAGGAAAAGGATTACGGCATCTTATCTTTTTAATTTGTAAGCCTTCGGCCTTATCCGCATTTAAAACTTGTAATCCTCTCTTTCATGTTTTTCATTCCCCACGGATTGTATCCGAGTAGAATGTTTTAATGAAAAGGATGCTTGAAAAGGGACGGAGGGCTTATCTCGATATCGCAGCCCCCGGCAACTCTGGCTTGCCGCTGCCCCGACAACTCGCTTGCCGCAGCCCCGGCAACTCCGGCTTGCCGGGCTTGGGTGCCGCGCGCCTTCTTCTCCTCTTCGCTGTTATTTCAGTTACGAGAACGATTTAGCTGGCCGCAATAAGTTATTTTTGTAATATAACTTTATTCTGGGCAACATTTGCTACGTTACTTCCTTTACTCGACTCTTGGCTTTGTATGTTATTGCCCTATGCTTTTCAGGGAAACTTGCTGGTGCAGGCACCCTTGCCTTGCCGAAAAGTGCGGAACTTCAGCAGCTTCTTTGGCGGTCGCTACTGACAAGCAACCTTGTCGTGGACTAGCCGCAACTCACTTAAGTTGTTGAGCGGACTCGAAACAAAGTAAGGGCGCGACCAGTCACGATTTGGTTCCTCCGCGCACAGGTTCTCCATACAAAGCGCGGTCGTTCAAGGAAGATAACTTTAAAAATTTATTACTGATCGTTGAAACTTAGCAACTTAGCTTCTCTGTTGCCCATTTCCCGGCAAGGCGACAGTTCCTCGGGCGATCCTGTCTGAAGGAAATGAATAATCTGCTGCGCCCATGCTGGAGCTTGGGATGGCGGACCTTGCGTACTCCTCCGACGAGCATCTCCAACCCAGCGCCAAGCTCAGCTTGTTTTTTCAAAGGCGTGGCGACGGGCCTTCAGCGACTCCGGGAGGAGGTCCCGAAGCAGCTTGCCGAGGAATCGCGTCAGGTTTGTGCAGGGGCCCTCGAGAAGGTGTTGATGAAGGTGGCCTTCCGCAACCCGGCCTCAACCTTAACGGCGTCCTCGTGTCCTTGCCGCCCAAGCCAACGTGGAGGAGCTCAAAGCCCTTGTCGCACCCATTGTGGACAAGGTGAACAAGATCAAGCGGATCGAGGGCGACCGCGTAGACTAGGCCGCCAACCTTATCTTTCCCTTGTCGCTGCTGATCATGTTTAGAAAACTTTGTTAGATCAGCGACAAGTTATTCTGTAATATACTCTTATCTTAGGTGAACGATCAATGCAATGTTATTTCCTCTACTTGATTCCTTCCTTTGTACGTTTCTGCCTTACGCATTTAGGGGACTTGTCGGTGCGGGCACTTTTGCCGTGAGCGCCGAAAAGTGAACGTCGCCACTTCGGCAAGGTCGCCTCGACAAGCAACCTTGTCGCGACTAGCCGCAGCTCACTTAAGTTGTTGAGCGGACTCGAAACAAAGTAAGGGCGCGACTAGCCGGCGAGTCGGTTCCTCTGCGCACAGTTTTTCCATACAAAGTACTATCGTTCGAGGAAGATAACTTGAAAATCTAAAAATTGATTGCTCAAACTTTGGCAACTTAGCTTTTCTGTCTCTTGCTTCCCGATGAGGTGAAACTTCCTCGAGCGGTGCTCGTCCATAGTATTATCTCCTCCTTCCCCCTGGTTAACTTGTGCGCGAGGGAGCCTCCCTTTCTTTGAGAAAAGAAAAGAAGAGGAAATAACGTTATGGAGCCTAGTGGCTCGATTCTGCTTACGGGTATGGTCATTTGGACAAAGTGTTAGCCAAAACATGCAAAGAAATGATGAAAGCATGAATTTGACAAGTCATGCGCAACACATGAGCTTTTCTTGATGCACGGGTTCATACCGGCTTTGTACAAAGGATTACATGCAATCGCGGCAATACTTGTACAAAAGGTGGTTGCTTAACGGGTTCCGACAACCGCGCCCTATGGGTAAAACTTACGAAGATGCTCAATGTTCCAGAGTTGCTCACCGAATGCCATCTTTGGTCTCAAAGCGGACAGCGCCAGCCTAGTGACTCGTTTCACCCGATAAGGGCCTTCCCACTTCAAGCGTCAACTTTCTTGAATTCTTGGCGATCGAACGCTACCAAGAACAAGGTCGCCTTCCTCGAGACCTCTGGCATTAACCCTCAAGGCTATGGTAGCGACGAGCTTGTGGTAGCGAGCGGCTCGCCAATGACAAGACGATCCTCCTCGAGGAGCAAATAGCGTCATCTTGTCGCAGCTGCTCTTGCTCAAGCTCATCATAAGCGAGTACTCGAGGCGATCTGTATACGAGTTCCTTGGGGAGAACTGCCTCTACTCCATAGACTAGAGCAAAGGGTGTCTAGCTAGTGGCTCGATTTGGCGTCGTCCTGATTGACCAAAGAACCACTGGCAGCTCCTCGATCCAGTTTCTTCCGCACTTGTGCAGCCTGTCGAAAGTTCTGGTCTTGAGACCGCGCAGCACTTCAGCATTTTCCCTCTCTGCTTGACCGTTGCTTCTCGGGTGAGCAACAGAAGCAAAGCAGACCTTGGCGCCAAGGTCTTGGACGTACTGCATGAAGGTGCGACTAGTTAATTGTGTTCCGTTGTCGGAGATGATCCTGTTAGGGATTCAAACGGCAAACAATTGACCAAGAACTTGATCGCCGATGCGGTCACCTTCCTCATTGCTTCCACTTCCGGCCACTTTGTGAACTTGTCGATGGCGACGTACAAGTACTCAAAGCCCCCGACAGCTCGGGGAAAGGGGCCGAGGATGTCGAGCCCCCAGACCGAAAATGGCCAGGATAAAGGGATCGTCTGGAGAGCTTGAGCTGGCTGGTGAATCTGCTTGGAATGGAACTGGCACGCTTCACACTTGGTTACTTGTGCAGTTGCATCCTGGAGGGCTGTCGGCGGAAGAAACCTTGCCGGAAAGCTTTGCGGCAAAGCGCTCTTCTTGCGCCAATGTGGTGACCACATATGCCTCCATGTATCTCTGCCAACAGCTTACATCCATCTTCCCGGGAATACACTTCAATTTCACACCGTTGAGTCTTCTTCGTGCAGTATCTTGTCGACAAACCTGGTACATACTTGACTGCCGGGCTACTCTTTCCGCTTCTTCTTGCTCTTCGGGAAGTTCTCCTGTCTGAAGGAAATGGACAATCGGCTGCGCCCATGCTGGAGCTTGTGGCTCGACAACAAGGACTAAAGGCACATCTGATGCTATGGGAACATCAGCTTCCACGGCAAGAAACTGCGGCCCTGCCGGAGCTTGATGCTCCCCGACAAGCTTGCCGGAGCAAGACTTTTCGGGAGCGTCTGCTTCAACAAAACAAACCACAGGGTCTGCCGAGCATCGCTTCCTCAAGACTGTTGGTGTTGATCTTGGGGACCTTTGCAACGACGGCTTTGGGAAGCTCTGTCGGAAAGTAGTCACTAGAGGCCAACTTCCTCTTCTTGCCCTGTCCAGTTGATGGTGTTACGGTAGGCTGAGTCAGCTTGAGCACGAAAATCCCTGGTTCCACAGGTAACTTAAGCGCAGCGCACTTTGACAGGCCGTCAGCAATATCATTCTGAGCTCTTGGAACATGTTCCATTTGCAAGCCGTCAAAGTGCTCTTCCAGCTTCCTCACCTCATCGACGTAAGCTTCCATCAACGGACTACGGTAATCTTTGTTGACTTTGCGGACGACGAGTTGCGAGTCACCCCTGACAATAAGCTCCCTGATCCCAAGGTCCACGGCAATCCTGAGACCGGCAAGCAAACCTTCATACTCTGCAGTATTGTTTGTCGCTTGCTCTCCGGTGGGTGCGATAAGCAGCACGCCGGCACCGGCGCCTTGCAGCGAGAACGCACCATCAAAGTACATCAGCCACTCTTTGCTTGCTTCTTTGACGGGGATGCTCGTCTCCGGGATCTCTTCATCTTCTGCTATGAATTCCGCCAAGGCTCTGCTTTGGATAGTTGATGTGCTTTCAAACTTGAGACCAAAGCTTGACAGCTCCAGTGCCCCCTGGACTTGCCGCAGCTCACGAGTGAACGCAGGGCAACCCACCGCGTACGGCAAGTCGCCTGGCCCCTCCGGCGCGTGCATGTCAACAGAAGGCCCAGCGCTTGTTGGGTGACGTCAGCGCTTCTCTTCGGTGCTCGGCGCGAGTTCGAAGCGTCCTCTTGTTGTCGTTCATGAAGAACTTGGCGCTGATCGCGGCGAGCTCGCGGATCCGACGACGCAGTGGAGTCGCTCTCGAGGTGGATCCGGTGAGTCGGCGACCTTGGCCTTCTTGGTGGAGAGTGCACGGTGGTTGCACCTCCGACAGTCTCGTCGCCACCGGCTCATGCCTTGTCGTCTCGCCGCGGCAACGACGGGGTTGGTTGCCGCGGGGCGTCGCCGTTGGCAAAGCCGATGAGGCTCTGGATAGTGGCCCTCCACTCGTCGACCTTGTCGGCCGTTGGAGGGTAGTCGATGAGCAGCTGAGCTCTCGCCAGAGCTTCTGCTGGAGTAGTAGGCGGCATTGGAGAACGGTGCGAGGCGGGACACGCTCGGACTTCTAACCACGTTAGAAGGAGCAGCGCCCCGTCCGGGCGACCGTATCTCACTCGTGCCAGCATGTTGGCGCGCATGCTGGTCTTGAGGGTCTCGATCCAACGAACGTATGGCGTTGTGAACGCCATGACGTTGTTGGTCCCGCGTCTCCTGAGATGGGCGCGGGGGATGTGCGGACGCCGAGGTTTGCGGTGCCTTGTCCTTGGACTTGGCAACGTCGCGAACACCTTCGTCGGCGCCCGTTCCTCCGCCAGCGTCTGCCCCACCACCCGTTCGCTGCGGTGAGGGTGGGTAAGACGCGGACGGCTCTGCTACCGCCGAAGCCTTCTTCTTCGGTGGCATGTTGAGGAAGATGTTGATGACGCTGCTCGTGTGAACGCCGGATCAGATTCACACGGCCTCGACTCCCCCTACCTGGCGCGCCAAAGATGTCGGGGAGGCTGATCGTACCCGCGAACACCTATGGGGCCGGCGGACCGGGCCGTTAGGTTCGGAGGGGGCGGAGATCGCATCGAAGAGCGGATCGAGGCGAGGCACACTGCAGTTTACCCAACCGGAGCTCTCCGGAGAGATAAAACTCCTCTGCTGCTTGTTTGATCTATTGTGTTCTTGCTAGGGAGCAATGCGAGCTACAAAACCTAAGCGTGAGTGTGTCTAGTCTATGGCCAATCGAATGAACCGAACCAGCCGAACCTTGCGAACCGACCCTTTTCACGTTGCACTCGGGCCTCCTTTTATATGCTCAAGGGGTCTCCGGCTGTGGCAACATAGGCGGGGTACAAATGTAAAAACAGAAGTTGGTACACCTACTTGAACAAAGGTACGATTGCAAAATACCTAACTCGACGGCAAGGGACAAAAGCAATAAATGCCCGCCATTGTCGCCCAAACAAAGGCAACAGAGACCGTCAGTGCGCCTCCGCCGCCACGATGGCGAGCCTGTCACCGCTGCTTATCGCTGCTCTCCGCTGGCTGCACAGCCGCCGACGCGCGCATGGAACGGTCCCATGGCGACCCGTCGCTGGGTGAGCTGGAGCGGAGACGGAGAGGAGTTGCATGCCGCGACAAGCGCCTTGCCACGGCCGAATCCTTGTCGCGCCCGGAGGCTTGTCGCGCTCCGGGCCTTCCTGGCAAGCTCCTCTTGCCGGGGCCTTGTCTCCTTCGTGCCTCAAGTGGCCTTCCCGGCAAGCTCCTCTTGCCGGGGCCTTCTTCGTGCCTAGAGAGGCCTTCCCGGCAAGCTCCTCTTGCCGGGGTCTTGTCTTCTGAAAGGCTGCGGAGGGTCTTGGCGGACGCCCTTGGAGGCTTGCCACGGGACACTCGCAATCGCCTGCAGACAAGTTCGGGGTACTAAGGTACCCCTGCTTTAGTACACCGACAGTCAAGTCTCTGTGCTTAAGTGTAATCCCTGGATCAGTATGCTGACACACACATTACTCGAGGATTTATAACAGAGGTAAATCACATGTATAAAGTAATGTAAATACTATTACCTCAATCCAAATAGCAGAAGTAACAAGGTTGTGGATTTCCCATCAACACCAACAACAAAGTTGAGTGTAGAAATTGTAACCCTAACGTATCACTTACTCGTCGTAAGATTCCTGCAACATGAGACGTTGCAGCCACAAAGGGTCAAGACATTGAATGTAATCGCAAATTCACACCAGAGAGCAATGCTGAAATATGGCTATCACTACATGCATATTTGGCTGGTGGAAAAGCTCTATGGTTATCAAGTTTTTGCGTAAAGCCAATTTTTCCCTACTGCAAAGGAGTATATTTTATTTAACTACAAAGTTTGCTGAAAACATTGAGAAGGTAAACCCCCTCTCAATCCCAATTAAAAGGTAAATAATAACCCAACAAATAAATTAAGTAACGTGATGAGATCAACAAGATAATCCAAGAACATGATACTCAAGATGTCCATAACCAGGGACACGGCTAACCATGATTAGCTTGTACACTTTGCAGAGGGTTGTGCACTTTTCGCCACAAGACTCGATCTCCTCCGTTGGATTTCTCGCACTACATGGTGTTTGAGAAACTGTTGACTGAGACACAGTCTTTCAGAAGCATTAGCACCTTAAGATGGGTAGATCGGTACACCTACATCTCCTACATCTGCTAGTCTACCACTGTAAGAGTTCACACAACTTAATCAACTATGCTAGAGCCCATAATAGCTTGTGGCTGCACACAGAAGTTTCTAGTATGAATAATCTTATGATCCCTTTGAGCCTGGGTGGTGGTCCATAGGAGAATCACATGGTACCCCGGGATTTCAAAAAATACAGGCAATCACTGGAATTACCCAGGTGCCTCAATCCACCCAGATGTTTATTAAAGTTGTCACCTTAAGTTAACCATTAATTAACAATACGCACATCTGTCATAAATACACTCATACCCAATCCACGTCTACGATCATAGCATGTCAATATAAGCATAACGTAGAAGTAACTCCCAAGGTTTGAATGCAGGGCAATAGGTTCCTACCTCATCAACTACTTCCCAATACCCACATGTTATCGATCCTACTCATGCAATGTTTGAGGGTGAAACTACTGCATAAAAACTGGGTATGAAAGGGATATGATCAAAGTGTGAACTTGCCTGTATAGTTGATGAAGATGATTCGCACTCAAAACTCTTGATAGTTCTACTCGTCACACTACGGTCAATCTATCGTAAGCAAACAATAGTAACCACACATAAGCAATAACTCAAAGATTAGAAAGATCAAACAAAACAATTCGGAAAGCTTCAAAACCAAGCAAAAACCTCTTGCAACATAAAACAATTTCTAACAGTACCAAACTTATATGAATTTGGCCTTATCAGAAAGTATAGGTCAAGAGCTTCGATTTGCAAAAAGAATCAACTAAAACGGAGTTATAAAACTTGAGTTATGCTCAAACGAAGTTTGAATACAAATCTGTTTGAATTAAAATTTTACAAATTTCAAAAACATGTTTAAGTTGATTATCTAGATAGAGAAGATCATAAGGAAGACGTGGGCGTTGGTTTCGTTGGATTTGGACAAACGAGTAAAAAGATGTGGTCGTTTAAAACAGAGGGACTAATCTGTAAATAAGATCATCACAGATAGGTCCCTGGCTGAAAAAATAAAAAGAAAAATCCTATCGAACAAACGTTCGCTACCGAACGCTAAAGGACGAAAACTGTTCGCTACAGATCTAAACGGGTGAATGCTCGCTATTTAACCAAACCTAAAAAAATAAACTGACTAAAAGAAAAACCGAACTATATACAGAAAACCGGCGGGTTTTCTGCTTATACTGCCTGGGTGAGATGAATCACGGCGGGCGGTTTTCTCCGGCAAGGCGGGCAGCGGTAACGGCGAACTCCGGCGTGCGCGGCTTCACGACGAGGGGCGAGGGCGGCGAAGCGGCGGTGGCGCGCGAGGTGGAGGCGCGCATGAGTGCAAATGACGTGGCGCGGTGGAGCAACAGGGCGGCAACGGCAGTGCAGAGTGTTATGGCGCGAGATCTCACCGGCGGCAGCGATTGCGGCGCGGCGGCACAGGCATGGGGTGCAAGGCCGGCGGGCGACAGCAGGGGCGGGGCCCCGGGACGGCGCCCTTTATAGGAGGGGAGGGGAGGTGCAAGATGTGGAGGAGGGGGCAGGTAAAGGCGGGCGCGGAGTCCGGAGGCGGCACGGACGCCGAGGCAACGATGGCGTGTGGCGGTAGGTCTCCCGCCGGGAGGAGACGCTGGGCTGGATCGGGCTGGGCTGGCTGGCCGCCCGCCTGGGCCTTGGCCCCTGCTAAGAAGTTTTTTTTAAACACACATAAACGTAAATAATAAAAGGAAAATAAATAAAGATAGTATATAGGCATATAATATATCAAAATTTTTAGAAAAAGATTTCCTACATCATGAACATTTTTAAATCATGAAATAAAATCTACAAAAATTTGAATAAAACAAACAATGCTACTGATTCGATAAAACCCACTAAAAATCATTTTAAAAATACCAAAATGATTTCAAATTAATTTTTCTCCAATTTTCTATTGTAGGGAATCATGTTACCCTATTTTCCGTATATTTTATTTTTGGAGAAAACTAATTTGAATAAAACGCAAATAACTCCTGAAAGTGCGTTATATCGACTAGAGGGGGGGTGAATAGGCGATTTTTAGAGAATTTTACAAATTCTTCACTGAGGAATTTGCTGGTGAGGAAATTCCTTAGCGAAGAAATACATGCAATGAATAAGTACTCGAAGTAAGCATAACAGGTTACAAGCATAGTCATCATGATGAAATGAAGACAATCACAGAGTACGTAAAACGTAATCACAGGATAACACAAGATGAAGACAAACAGATCAAGAAATTGAACTGAGGAAATTGAGAAAGTCTTCAATAAAGTCTTCAAACACAGATATGACAAACACTCAACACAGCTTATGAGGAAATGAAAGGGTTGAGTAAATAGAACCGGTTAGGTTGGTGAAGACAATGATTTGGTAGACCAGTTCCAACTGCTTTGTCTCGGTTATGCGTCTGGTTGAGCGGTGAGTATTTAAACTCGAGGACACACAGCCCGGACACCCGATCCTTGAGCACGCAGCTCAGACACCAAGTCCTCACCGTATTCTCCTTGAACTAAGGTCACACAGACCTCGTCCAATCACTCGTGGTAAGTCTTGATGACTTCCAAACCTTCACATACTTGGTCACCCGGCAATCCACAATTCCTCTTGGATGCTCTAGACCTTGACGCCTAACCGTCTGGAAGAAGCACAGTCTTCAAAGGTAAAAGCGTCGGATCCACGCAGGATCAATTTCTTCACATGCTCAATCACTTTGGGTTTGTTGGGGTTTGGTTTTGGGTTTTCCTCACTTTTGGGTTTTTCCTCACTTGATGATTTTCGCTCAAAGTCCTCGTGAGGATGGGTTGCTCTCAAATGACAAGTGTCAAGTTCTCTCGGGCAGCCAACCAACTAGTGTTTGTAGGGGGCGGCTATTTATAGCCTAGGGAGCAGCCCTACATGATAAGACATAAATGCCCTTCAATGATATGACCGTTAGGTGGATAAGATATTTTGGGACAGCCAAGCGCCAAGAAGACAGAATCGGCCGGAAATTTGACTTTCAAATTCCTCGGGGCTATCATGTTCCTCACAGGTAGGCAATTCGCATCATGGCGAATTCCTAACTCCTCGATCAGAACAAATTCCTCAAAGTGATCGTAAGAGCTTCGTCTGTCATCAAGAAATTGACTGAATCGTATGAGATTTCCAAAAGCTTCACTCGAAGGGTTTGGTAGGTGTAGGATTTTGAGTTGAGCATCAAATGGAAATTTTCCTTAGTATTTCCTCGACCCCCTTTAACAAGACGGTGTTTCCTATGACTCAAGAAAGAGAAAATGAAACTACGAAAACAAAAGTCTTCACGCTTCATGTTCCTCAAGCGAATACCAAGTCTTCGTGATCACACCAATTTCTTCACTTTCAAAGTCTTCGAAGTCTTCGTAATATCAAAGTCTTGGATGAAGAACTTCATTTTAGCGGTCGACTTTTCAGTAAATATCAAACTCCTCATAGACTTATAGACCTGTGTACACTCACAAAGCGCATTAGTTACTTAACCTATAAGTCTTCAATACACCAAAATCACTAAGGGCACTAGATGCACTTACAATCTCCCCTTTTGGTGATTGATGACAACATAGGTTAAGTTTTCAACGGGATAAATATATGAAGTGTAAACACCGATAATGAGGATTTTGATTGCAAGATATAGAAGAACTCCCCACGAAGATGTGCATAGTGAGGAATTTGCTTTTGAGGCAATGCACACTTGAAGAATTGAATCATGGAGATCTCCCCTATATCTTGTAATTCATACACGCATTTGACATGTAATATGAAGAATTTGAAATGCATGATGAAATATGGTGCTTGATGAAATTCAGCATGAGGAATCATAGCACATAAAGTATCAGAGCACAAGTAGATTTGCTATGAAGCATAGTGTAAAATCATAATGCATCAAAAGTATCAAAGCACAAGTAGATTTGCTATGAAGCATAGTGCAAAATCATAATGCATCAAAAGTATCAAAGCACCATAGGGTTTAAGATTACAACTCGATCCAATAAAAGGTTTCAGAAGAACGAGAGTTGTAACTTAATAAAATAATCGTATATAGACAAAAACTAGACCCGCTTGAAGACTAACTCAAATTTCTCCCCTTTGTCATCGAATGACCAAAAGGATCGAACCGAGGACTAACGCTCTTGAGGAACATCAAGTTGAAGACGGAGCGCCAGCGTTGTCGGGTTGTTTGTTGAAGTAGGACCAGCAGCAGTTGTCTTCCAAATCTTCATTTTCATCGATTGTCGCGAGATGAAGAATATGAGCTGGCCACCAAGGAAGGAACTTTGACCTTCTTGAATTTCTTCGAGGAGGTGCGCACTACCAAATTCTTCCTTGAGACCCATTGATGTCGATTCTTGTTCATTATAGACATGTGAAAGAACAGCCCAAAGCGCTTGAAGGTTTCATGAAGGTAGTAGTGGTTTTTCTTCACCGCATTGTGAGTAGACGCCATATTGTAAAGAAGAGTACCAAACCGACGTTTGACCCACTTATGATTGAGATCAACCTTCGATGAAGACCGAGGAGTAACTCACGATCACCATCACCACAGGTGCGCTTCCTTGAGGATTTTGCTTTACCGAGGTATTTGTCACGAGTCATGGGTAGCAGTCATCATTGGTGGAGTAAGATGTCGCTTTTGCTAAACCGTCCATCCAATGGACGAATACCTTCATCTATCACAGCAAAGAGCCTTGCCCTTTTCATCTGTGAGGCAATTGGCCGCTTGAGGACTTCAATCAAAGGCGTAAATCGCAGTGGTTCAAAGTATCGCCTTTGTAATTGAGTGAAGACCTTGTCCTGATGAATCTCATAATCCAAGGCGCATAAGGCTTCAAATTTCAAATGGTGACATGGCAATGTTAGCGAGTCCTCATGAAGAAATCATGGAAATTGACGGGAACGCCATGGATGATGTTGAAAAGCATATTCTTCATGATGCCAACGACTTCTTCATCGTTCGAGTCGTGGCCTTTGATAGGACTCATAGTCTTCGTCAAGATTCGATAGACTGTCCGAGGCACATATAATAATTCCTTGACGAGGAATTTGGTTCTTGGTGCCTGCCTTGGCTTCAATGGCTTCATCAGCACTTGCATATAGTGATTTGAAAGTTCCTTTTCTTCATAGATCCGACGCGTGCACCATCAAGCGGAGGATCGAGTGGTAGAGCACGAAGCAATTCAATTGCAGTGCCTTTGTAGTGAGTGTTTTCGGTCATCCAATCTAAGACCCATGAATTGATATCTTCAAGATCTCCAAAGTGATATGCGAGGTTGCATAGAATCAAGAATTAGCTCTTCGCTCCATCCACAAATATCGGTGTAAGCTTAGAAGTCCTGCGTCGTGAAGAACACAGAGGATCGCTCAAAGCTCCGGCAAAGTGTCTCCATATCCACATGAGGAATATGAGCATGATCAAGATTTTATCCTTGTTGAAAAGCACCGAGGAATAGAAGTTGGCTTGACCGGCAGTCCGTAAGCGCCTCTTCCTAATTCGAGCGTAATCATAAGGATTATATTCAAGAAGAACACGTGCTCGGCAAAGAAATCTTCAGCCTTGAACTTTTGCTTGGTTGAGAACGGATTCTTCCGCTTGGGCAGAGGGGTGTCTGTGATTTGCATCACCACCTCGGGAATCACAAGTTCAGGTTCTTCACCGAGGAATTACTTGCTCCTCAACTTGTGCGACCGAGGAATAGCAGCAGAAGAAGAAGCAGTTTCTTCAAAGACTAGTGGCTGGAATTTCTTCATGCACGTAACTGGGTTGATTTTCTCCGTAGTCTATTTGGACAGTTTGTGCAGGGAGTGAGGAACTTGTTGGAGCGGAGTGAAGAGAGGAGTATTGGGATGCTGATTTTCCCAAAATCATCATTGAACACCGTGTGGTGCATCCAATATCCACATCTTCATCTTCAATTTCCTCGGACCACCGAGGAATTTCATAGTCCGATGAGGGAATAATCGGGGTTGAAGGGATGGCATCCACTTCAATTTCTTCATCCAAATTGCTCGACGAAGCGTAAGACTGATGTTCTTCATCAGATCCGGTTGGGATCTCGTATTCTTCTCCAAAAGGAACAACTTCCTTTGATGGTATGGAGGAAATTGGAACAGCATCAATTGGTTTTTCGAATGAGCTGGTCATTGGCTTCATTTTCTTCACAAATTAAGAATCGACGCAATTGATGCTTTCCTTTTCTTCACAAAGCAGCTCGTTCTACACCTTGGTTTTCTTCACTTCAAAAGCAGATGGAAGAATTGGAGTTGGAGTTGGTGCAGGAGGAGCTGAGGAATTTGGTTCATTTTCTTCAGGAGCAACTGATGCAGTTCCCCTGTCTTGAGCAATTTCTTCAGGCGCACCACTAGTGGGTGCCCTGGCAGTTTCTTCAGCGGCTGGGATGGGATCATCAGCCCTGGAATCAGCATTTTCTTCAGCAGGCTGAACTGAGGCTTCAGCCTGAGGAATTTCAAGTTGCACAGGTGTAGCAACACTTGTGAGATTCTTCGTCAGATTGACGAATCTGTCCTTGGCTCCTTGCCAATCAGCATTGAATGAATCGAAGTTTTTGCTGAGGTTTTGAATTTCACCTGGACTTGGAGAAGCTCCTCGTGTGTCATCTTGACAATGTTTTTCTTCGTGAACTTCTCCTTCCTGTATTGAGCCTTTTGATTTCCCTCGCCTTTTCATATTTCCATTTTTCTTCAGCTATGAAGTGAGTCAACATATGACTTTGACCAGGTGTCAAGTGAAGATCAGCAGAGGGGTATTGGGATCATCGTGCTGTAGATCAATAAAGTCGAGGACTATCTTCGGTCCAATAGCAAAGGGCACAGATGTACCTTTGGCTCTAGCGGCCCTTGCTTGTCGGTCTCTCGATGATTTCATGAAGTTCTTCATCGATGCCTCATCCTCGAGATGGCACATGGAATGCAACCAATTTCTTCATCGGGCTAGGCCGAGGACCTCGACCAGGTTGCTTTGGTCTTCAAATTTAGTCGGACCAGCTTGAAGAATTGGGAGCTGCCGAGGAACTTGCAGAGATGCCCGAGGCAATTGAAAATCCAGCAGTCCGTTGACATGTAGCTAGGTGCACGAGAACCGAAGGTTTTGACGGAGCAGCTTGAGGACTTTGGTGGGGCAGCAGCAGCTTGAGGAATTTGCTTGGAAGGTGCTGCAGAGGAACTTGGCCGTGAGGGCGCAGATGATGAAGCACTTGGCTTATGAGCAGGCTTCTTTGCATTGATTTCCTCGGTTTGACCGAGACCTCGATGGCGATAGCTGGCGTAATCCTCATTGAATTTCTTCACCGCTTCCTTTGCTTGCTTAGCCAATTTTGCTTGGCGTTTAGCCCATTCCTTAGGAAAGTCTTCACCGCGTTTGGACGCTAGTGGGATCAGCTATTTGGCCAGGTGCCAAAGGAGCTCTTGGGCATGGAGGGTTAAGAGCGAATTTCTTCATGTACTTAGGAGTTACATATCTATATTCCTCCATTCCCGTGCCCATCTCCGCTCAATCTTCCGAATACGCACTCATGCGTTGATTTTTACTTTCTTCATCCGGTGTGCGATGAGTCGCATATATATCCTCGTGGATTTCAAACGTTGTCATAATCTCTGGTTTCTTTCCTCCCTTCATGCGGTTTCTTACCATCCGCCATTTTCTTCGTGTGAGGAAATTGAACAATTGAGTTCTCTCAAGAAGTGTGCAGTTTTTCTTCGAGGAACGCTGCAAATGAGTTAAGTTGATGAGAACCTAGGGATTCAGCGGACATTTGTACCGTGAACAGAGTATAGGTGCGAGGAATTTGGAGAGGTCATATGCGTTCTCGTAAGGTTTTTCAAAAGAACAAGTTTGAGGATTTTGACCAGATGAGCCTTGAAGAATTTCAATAAGCGTTCTTTATCTTAGGTTCCAGAGTTGTATAGATCAAGATCCACACAATTGAGGAATCTTGAAGAAAATCATTGCTTAGAGAAATGAGTCAAGAGATTTGAGGTGTTCATATGTGTGAAGAATTTGAAATAAACACCTTTGAAGATTTTGAAGAGAATTTCAGAATCAAAGCGAGTAATAAAAGTACTCTTAATTACCCGAAGTGAAGAACACGACGAACTGAGATGAACAGTTTAGAAGTTCGTCCGTTCAGATCTTCTACGCCCTAACTTGGCAGAGGAAATCAGCTACGGCGACGGCGGAGTGAAGATATTCCACAGTCGGCGCGAGTACGTCATGAAGAGGTCAAGGCGATGAAGCTTTTCCTCACCGGCGACGATGGAATAGCGGGCGCTTAGGGTTTCGAGGAGCTCGGCGGAGAGAGGAGTCGAGCGAAGTAAAAGAGTGAGGAAGGGAGAGAGGGGTTTTTATAGACACGGTGAAAAATGGATCGTCCGAAGATTTAGGACGAACATGCCCCTGACCACTTCCCTTCTCATGACATGTGTCACCCACGTACTGTGTAGTGGAGATCGTGTACGATCGTGGGTGAATATAATAATGCATCATGGGATGCGGAACGGTTTGAGCGGTAAAAGCGAAGGTTTGAATAAGATTCGTTTTAAAAGTTCCGTTCGCAATTTCTTCAGCTGTCAAGGACACAGTGAAGATTTTGAACGAGTTTCAAAGTAGAACGCATATGAAGAATTTGTGAATGGATTGGGTTGAGTATAGCATAGAGGGGGAAGGGTCCGATCACATTCACTTAGCAGAAAACGCGATTTTAGGAAATAGCCATAAGTGAATGCTGTAGAGGACATAAGTCCATATAGCCAATGAAGAAAGACGAAGGAAATAGTGAAGAATTTGCAACGTTGAAGAATTTGAAAAACTGAAGAATTTCAAAATTTGAGGAAAACTCAAATTGAAGATTTTCAACTTTGGTGGTGGCGTGACTCCACCGTATAAGAATGATGATTTCAGACACCGCATACAATTGTCGTAGGGTTCTCGAGAATCAAATTCTTCATTAATTTCTTCACACTTAGAGTATTATTCTTCATTGATTGAAGAAAACGCTTTCTTCATGTGTTGCACATCTAAGTCATCAAATTTGCATAAGTGTTAGGATGTGTGTCCTTTTCAAAGAACATTCAAGATTCTAAGATATTTAGCTCACACCGCAACTTGCTAAATCTCTTCTCATCCAAGGGCTTAGTGAAGATATCAGCTAGCTGTTCTTCAGTCTTCACGTGCTCGATGGAGATGTCGCCTTCAACACATGATCACGAAGAAAATGATGACGAATTTGAATGTGCTTTGTCTTCGAAAGTGCTGAACTGGGTTGTGAGCAATTTTGATGGCACTCTCATTGTCACAAAGAGAGAGGCACATTCTTCACGTTGATGCCATAGTCCTTGAGGGTTTGCTTCATCCATAGTAATTGAGCACAACACGAGCCAGCAAGAATGTATTCAGCTTCCGTATGGATAGTGATACGCAGTTCGCTTTCTTCGAGGACCAATGCACCAAAGATCGTCCGAGGAAATGACAAGTACCAGATGTTGACTTGCGGTCCACACGATCACCGCATAGTCGTAGTCGTAATATCCAATAAGATCAAAAGTAGAGCCCTTGGGGTACCATAATCCTAGTGTTGGTGTGTGAGCTAGATATCGAAGAATATGCTTCACAGCCTTATGGTGTGATTCCTTCGGTGTAGCTTGAAATCGGGCACACATGCAAACACTAAGCATTATATCTGGCCTAGATGCACATAAGTACAATAAAGAACCAATCATGGAGCGGTATACCTTGTGATCAAGTCAATACCATTTTCATCGAAGGCATAGATGGCCATTTGTGGGCATAGGAATTTTGACACCTTTGCAATCTTGCATGCCGAATTTCTTCGTGACATCTTTGAGGTATTTCTCCTGAGATATGAATATGCCATTGTGTTGTTGACGAATTTGAAGACCTAAGAAGAATTTCAACTCTCCCATCATAGACATTTGATATTCTTCACTCATCATATAGGCAAATTCATCACTATAACGTTGGTCAAGACAGCCAAAGATAATATCATCAACATATATTTGGCACACAAAAGTTCACCATCATAAGATTTAGTAAAGAGAGTAGGATCGAGTGAATCGAGTGAAGCCATTCTTCACGAAGAATTCCTTCAATGTATCATACCACGCCTAGGGGCT
This sequence comes from Aegilops bicornis, assembly GCA_021605145.1. Taxonomy (NCBI): domain Eukaryota; kingdom Viridiplantae; phylum Streptophyta; class Magnoliopsida; order Poales; family Poaceae; genus Aegilops; species Aegilops bicornis. The sequence goes on along the minus strand of CM038674.1, from coordinate 302,956,387 downwards.
TGCTTGAGGCCATAGAGGGCCTTATTTAGTCTCAAGACTTTGTCGAGGATTCTTTGGATCTTCAAAGCCCGGGGTTGAGCAACATATACTTCTTCCTCAAGCTTACCATTGAGGAATGCACTTTTCACATCCATTTGATATAAAGTGATATTGTGATGGTTAGCATAGGCGAGTAATATGCGAATAGACTCAAGTCTAGCGACAGTGCAAAAGTTTCATCAAGTCAATTCCTTCAACCTGCGTGTAGCCTTGAGCTACTACTCGTGCCTTATTCCTCACCACAAGACCATTTTCATCTTGCTTGTTGCGATAGATCCACTTTGTGCCAATGATATTATGCTTGCGAGGATCTCGACGTTTGACCAGTTCGGACATTGTTGAGCTCGAATCGATGTAATTCTTCTTGCATGGCCTGAATCCACTCCGGCTCGTGAATGCTTCATCTACCTTAGTGGGCTCTGTGATAGAGACAAAAGCATAGTGCCCACAAAAGTTAGATAAATGTGAAGCTTTTGAGCGTGTGAGAGGACCTGGCGCTTCAATGTCATCGATGATCTTGTCAACTTTCACTTCTTTGCAACGCGAGGATGAGCTGGTTGTCTTCGAGGAATTTGACCATTTTCCTCAGCACCATTTTCTTCAAAGATTATCTTCAGTGCATCAACTCGACGTTCTTGTCTGACAGGAATGAATTCTTCAGCAGTTTCTTCAGTAGGAATGACATCCTCAATTGCCTTGAACCTGATAGAATCCTCAGGTGCTGGTTCGTCTAACACAGAAGGTAGGTGCTCTCTTTGCGAGCCATTAGTTTCATCGAACCGCACATATACAGTTTCAACAACCTTGTGAAGAACGATGTTGAAGACTTTGTAGGTGTGCGAGTCCTTTCCGTAACCAAGCATAAAACCTTCATGTGCTTTTGGTGCAAATTTAGAGGTGTGGTGAGGATCTCTAATCCAGCATTTAGCAATCAAGACTTTGAAATAACTTACATTGGGTTTCTTATCGGTGAGGAGTTCATAGGCAGTCTTTTTGAAGAATTTGTGAAGATATACTGTTGATGATGTGGCACGCAGGTCAATTGCTTCAATCCGTAAACGACTAGGCGTTTTGTATTCATCAAGCATAGTGCGAGCCATCTCAACAAGAGTTCTGTTCTTGCGCGCCCACGACGCCATTTTGTCATGGAGTGTAGGGAGCAGATAACTCATGAGTAATACCAAGTTCATCAAGATAGTCATCAAGACCGAATTCTTGAACTTCGGTTCCATTGTCACTCCCGATGTGCTTGATCTTCACACCAAAGTTGGTTGAAGCCCTCGAGGAAAATCGCTTGAAGATGTCCCGCACTTGATTTTTGTAAGTAACAATGTGTACCCAAGTGTAACGAGAGTAATCATCAACAATAACAAAGCCATATAGTGATGCTTCATTAACGACAGCTGAATAATGATTGGGACCAAAGAGGTCCATGTGAAGCAATTCAAGGGACGAGTAGTGGTCATGATAGTCTTTCTTTGGATGCTTGGCCTTGGTCATTTTCCAGCTTCACAGTTCGCATAAGTGATCCTTGAGGAATTTGACATTCTCAATGCCAATTACATGCTTCTTCTTCGCAGCGTGTGCAAATTCCTCATGCCTGCGTGACCAAGTCATCGATGCCATAGCCAGCCTTTCTCAAGCTTTTGCAAGTAGACACACGGCTGGTTGTGGTCCCGTGGAAAAATCAACAATATACAAGTCTCCTCTCCTAAAGCCTTCAAGACTTTGGATTTGTCACTTCCATAATCACAACACAACGATACTTGCCAAAGATAACAACCATATCAAGATCACAAAGCATTGAGACTGACATGAGGTTATATCCTAAAGACTCAACAAGCATGACTTTGTCCATGTGCATGTCCTTAGAGATAGCAACCTTACCGAGTCCCAATACCCGACTTTTGCCTTTGTCAAGAAGATGATATGCTTCAGACGTGACGGTGTTAAGGGAGCATCCATCAATAGATTCTTGTCACCAGTCATGTGATTTGTACATCCACTATCGAGAACCCACTCAGTGGCTTTGGGTTGATCATCCTGCAGATGAATTAGTACAACTTACGATCTCATATACTTCATCGCTGAAGAATATGATATCAAGTTCATCAGATGAATTTCATCGGTCAAGATATCTGAGATAAGCAAGATGAGGACGTGTGAAATGAAAGTTCATTTCATCATGATTAGCCTCGCCCTTTCGTGCAATTTGTCGTGCCCCTCAAAGAAATTCTTCGACGTTAAGGCACGCCCGAGACCTGACCTGCAGAAGATATTAGTTCTTTTTCTTTACCACCCACATCTGAAGGGATGGCAAAGAGTTCATCATTCTCATGAAAGCACCATATGAGAATGGTGGCATAGAGGCCAAACCATTTCGTTTCACATAAGAGGGGTTAGGGTAAGCATATGAATAAGCGGAGAAATTCTTCGAGGACTTATGAACATAATGATTTGAAGAATAATGCACATATTCATAGCCCTTAGCTCTACCTGCGAAACAGAGTTATTAGCACGATGATAATCATATGAGGACTTTGATCCTTTTGAGGAATTTGATCCACGTGAGGAATTTGGTTCAGATGAGGACTTGGATCCATATGAAGAATTTGGTCCATCTCAAGAATTTGATCCGGGGTTCCTTTTCTTCACATGTGGTGTCATGAGGACATTCACTGAAGACTTTCAAGGCACTTCTTGGGAACCCAGATTTTCTTCATAGGGGAACCGTTCTCGCAGCTTAGTGCCAATATATCTAGCAAATACTTCACCATTCTGATTTTTGAACAGTTTATAGTTTGAGTCGAATGACTCATCAACAGAATGAGGAAATTCACATGTAAAACCAGATAAGGTAGATGGATCAACTGGAGGTCCCTTTGCAGCAACCCATGAGGTTTTGAGGTACTGCTCAGGCTTCCAGTATGTTCCATCGGCATTTAATTTCCTCTCAAATGCGATACCCTCTTTCCTAGGGTTTCTGTTGAGGATCTGCTTTTTAAGCACATCACAAAGAGTCTGATGCCCTTTGAGGCTTTTGTACATGCCTGTCATGTACAATTCCTTCAATCCTGCATCGTCAGTGATACTAGCAATGTCCTCAGATGAGGAATTAGTAATTGCAGAGGCAGGTGAAGAATTTGTAACAGTTGAAGCATTTGAACATTCAGGTGAAGAATTAGCAGTTTAGCTCAATGCACTTTAAGCATGGAGGAACAAATTCTTCTTGAGAAGCGCTGATTTGTTGAGCAAGTAATGAATCGCGCCCTTCCTCAAGATCTTCATAACTCGCTCTTAGCTTCTCAAGATCTTGCTTTCTTTGAAGAAATTCATAAGAGAGTTTCTCATGATCGATAAGAGAGTGTTATGATGACCTTGAAGGTTATCAAGCTTAGATCAAGTCTCTCAAGATTTTCAATCGTGGCTTGAGTGCGATCCATTTCTTCACCTAACATATCATCACTCTTATCTAGCATGTTTTGAACCTTTTCAAAAGCCCTTTGTTGTTTTATAGCAATCTTAGCAAGTTTAGAGTAGCTGGGCTTGAGATCCTCATCGATTCATTTTCACCGGATTCGTGAGGAGGTGAAATTGAGTACCTTGGCACCTTTTTCCATGAAGCAATAGGTGGGAGCATAGTCATCGTTTTTCCTCATCAGGTTTGTCGGTGGAGTCGGTTTCTTGATGTTGAAGATGGATTTGCTAACATAAGCAGTAGCAAGAGCCGGACTAGCCACACCAGATTCGGATTCTTGCACTCCTCCTCTTCCTCATTTTCCTCAGATTCAGCTTCAGAGTCCATTTCCTTGCCAATGAATGCCCGAGCCCTTTTGGAGCTGCTCTTCTTGTGAGAAGAAGGTTTTGAGGATTTTGATGATGAAGATTTTGATGATTTCTTCTTTTTCTTCACATCATCAGAACTGTAATCCTTGTGTTTCTTCTTTCTTAATTCCTTTTCCCACTGAGGACAATCTTGGATATAGTGACCAGGTTTCTTGCATTTGTGGCAAAGTCTTCCCTTATAGTCACTAGATGAGGAATCACTGCTTCTTGAGGATTTTCCAAAGCGACCACGTCTTGAGAATTTCTGGATTTTCTTCACGAGAAGTGCTTTCTACTGGCCAAATTCTTCTGGATCTCCAAGGCTATTACCAGAGTCTTCTCTCCCAGTTTCAGATTCAGCCTTGGACTTCAGGGCTCGTGTTTTTGTATAGCCGTAACCATAGAGATCTCTTTTCAAAGAAGCTGGAACTTCGTGAGTATTTAGCCTTTCGAGGATATCGGCAGGATCAAGAGACTTGTAGTCAGCTCGTTCTTGTATCATCACGGTGCAGTGTCAAATGAGGAATCAAGCGATCTTAGCAATTTCTTCACCACCTCATGGTCGGTGATGTCAAGTGGCACCCAGTGCTTGAAGCTCATTTGAGATGTCGTGAGGCGATCGAAGGTTTGTTGAACATTTTCGTTGTCGAGTCTTTTGAAGCGGTTGAAGAGATTCCAAGAACATCAACTCGAGAGTCACGCTGAGTTGAAACACCTTCATTTACTTTGGACAGCCTGTCCGGATGAGTTTGGCAGATTCCAAAGCACTCACTCTTCCATATTGACCTTTGCTCAGATGGCCACATATGATATTCTTCGCTTGAGAATCGAGTTGCTTGAATCTCTTCACATCAAGATCATTCGTAGAAAGTGTGACCGAGGAAACACCTTTTGTCACAACATACCGTAGATCGTTGTCAATTGCTTCAAGATGCATTCGCATTTTGTTCTTCCAAGAGGGGTAGTCCGTCCCATCGAAGGTAGGACACCCTGCCGAGACCTTGATCATACCTGCGGTCGACATAACTAAAACTCCGGTGGTTAAACCAAAATCACACGTAACAAGGGAGTACCTTGCTCGATACCAATTGAAAGTGCGTTATATCGACTAGAGGGGGGTGAATAGGCGATTTTAGAGAATTTTACAAATTCTTCATCGAGGAATTTGCTGGTGAGGAAATTCCTTAGCGAAGAAATACATGCATGAATAAGTACTCAGAAGTAAGCATAACAGATTACAAGCATAGTCATCATGATGAAATGAAGACAATCACAGAGTACAGAAAACGTAATCACAGGATAACACAAGATGAAGACAAACAGACTGAAGAAATTGAACTGAGGAAATTGAGAAAGTCTTCAGTCAAAGTCTTCAAACACAGATATGACAAACACTCAACACAGTTATGAGGAAATGAAAGGGTTGAGTAAATAGAACCGGTTAGGTTGGTGAAGACAATGATTTGGTAGACCAGTTCCAATCATTGTCTGGGTTGTACGTCTGGTTGGAGCGGTGAGTATTTAAACTCGAGGACACACAGTCCCGGACACCCAACATCGAAAGCACGCAGCTCCGGACACCAAGTCCTCACCGTATTCTCCTTGAACTAAGGTCACACAGACCTCGTCCAATCACTCGTGGTAAGTCTTCAGGCGACTTCCAAACCTTCACATACTTGGTCACCCGGCAATCCACAATTCCTCTTGGATGCTCTAGACCTTGACGCCTAACCGTCTGGAAGAAGCACAGTCTTCAAAGGTAAAAGCGTCGGATCCACGCAGGATCAATTTCTTGATGATGCTCAATCACTTTGGGTTTGTTGGGGTTTGGTTTTGGGTTTTTCCTCACTTTTGGGTTTTTCCTCACTTGATGATTTTCGCTCAAAGTCCTCGTGAGGATGGGTTGCTCTCAAATGACAAGTGTCAAGTTCTCTCGAGCAGCCAACCAACTAGTGGTTGTAGGGCGGCTATTTATAGCCTAGGGAGCAGCCCTACATGATAAGACATAAATGCCCTTCAATGATATGACAGTTAGGTGGATAAGATATTTTGGGACAGCCTTACAAGAAGACAAAGAACGGTCGGAAATTTGACTTTCAAATTCCTCAGGGCTATCATGTTCCTCACAGTGTAGGAAATTCGCACTGGCGAATTCCTAACTCCTCAGTCAGAACAAATTCCTCAGTGATCAGAAGAGCTTCGTCTCATCACATCAAGAAATTGACTGAATCAGTATGAGATTTCCAAAAGCTTCACTCGAAGGGTTTGGTAGGTGTAGGATTTTGAGTTGAGCATCAAATGGAAATTTTCCTTAGTATTTCCTCGACCCCTTTAACAAAGACGGTGTTTCCTATGACTCAAGAAAGAGAAAATGAAACTACGAAAACAAAAGTCTTCACGCTTCATGTTCCTCAAGCGAATACCAAGTCTTCGTGATCACACCAATTTCTTCACTTTCAAAGTCTTCGTAAAGTCTTCGTAATATCAAAGTCTTCAGATGAAGAACTTCATTTTAGGGGTCGACTTTTCTTCAGAATATCAAACTCCTCATAGACTTATAGACCTGTGTACACTCACAAACGCATTAGTTACTTAACCTATAAGTCTTCAATACACCAAAATCACTAAGGGGCACTAGATGCACTTACAACTCCAAATTGAAAATAATTTCAAAAGGATGTTAAACTTGAGTTCCTTCAAACCCCAACTCATATTTCATATGTTTTGAAGAAGTCATTTTATCTTCTCTCATGAAAATAATTGAGTTGCTTAAAGTTTGTGAATTTGAAATATTTTCAAATGAAATTCAAATATTTTCAACACCCCTTTTCATTTAAATAAATGGAAGAAGTCATGTCATTTTCTCTCCAGAGTTTTGTGATGAAAAGAATTTGAATTCATGGAGATCATAAAAGCAAGATGAAAGTTTGGAAAGTCATTTTATTCCCTCTCATTTAACTTTCAAAATTTTCGAATTCACTCACTTTCAGTCAATCAATCAAACAATCAATCAAGTCTATCTATTTATTATAACCTTCCAAATTTATAATTGTGGGATGTTACAAACCTACCACCCTTAAAATGAATCTTTTCCTCGAGATTCGGAGAGGCTAGAAAGAAGTAGGTTGGGTTTGGGGGTGTCTTCAAAGTCCATCAATCATCTCCGCTGTCTGGGGTGCTACCACCCATAGAAACATGATTACGGTTCCTTTATAAACTCATATACTCCATCCTTATTGCTGACGGTGTCGGTCTTCTCAGATTCTTGGGAAAATTCATGCTCTGGGCTCTACCGGTAGCGGCACAACCTTTTCCTCAATTCTTCTGTCCTTTCATCTTGGTAAGGTTATTCCATGACTGGGTCTTCTTAGCTGACGGGTCTGGCGCCAAAAGTAAACAACTATTGATATCTCATTGTGGTAATTAGTTATGGTTTCTCCTGCAGGAAATGGGTCTGGGTTGATCCTCACCATACAACAACTGCCTTGTACAAGGGAAAACTTGTCCTACCATTCTAAGGTTTAAAGAAGGTTTTGATCGTCGTCTCTCTACTTTAGGTAAGTCACTCAGATTTACCATCCCATATAGCAAAGCGAATAATAAAAGTTAGTCGGTATGGTGATCAATCCATCCTGCACCTAAATCATTACCTTGTACATGGTTTAGCGAATCTCGCATTCTAACACTCGGTCATCCTCACAAGCATTGCAGAATTTCTCTTGTCAACGAACTAAGTTCGGATAATTCCATGGATTCTGCAAGCCAAACAAAACATCTATTGTTCCTTCACAACTCTATGGTTTTGCATTGCTCCTATAAGATCGTCTGTCGATAAAATCGTAACTTCTTCCAGGGTTTTTCCTTCAGCAAGAATGTGCTTGCTTCTTGGCAGGTCCTGGGGCCTATGGGTTATGGCCCATCTCATCACTTGTAGTCCCTGAACTTATCATCGGGAAACTGATCATTATTCCAACTTCCAACTTCCTAGTATTCTAAAATCCATCCAATTGTACTTTCTTCTTTCCTTCTATTGGCACCAAACTAGGACATGATTACTCAGACTCATCATGGAATTTCCATTGATCTATATTTCCAACATCATACCTCCTTTATATCCAATAGTAATTCATCTCTTCATCCTCGTGGGATATCCCACATACCGAGATAAAAACTTATACTTATGAAGTACATACTCCACTTCGTGGAACATCATTATCCTTTCTAGGGTCAAGCATCCTTATAGGGGAATATTGGCCATCCCTGCATGACACTTCTTCAACTGGGAAATGTGAAACACATCACGAACTCCTGACAGTCCTTCGGGTGACTCCAACTTGTTGGCCACTTCTCCCATACGCTCCAAAACTCGGTATGGTCCTAGAAATCTCGGGGCTAACTTTCCCTTAACTCCAAATCATTTAACTCCTCGCAGAGGGGACACACGAAGACATGCTCTATCTCCAATTTCATAGAGTACCTCCTTGCATTTTTAAGTCTGCATAACTCTTCTGCCTGGACTGAGCTACCTTCAGTCTATCTTGAATCAACTTTACATTCTCTTTTGACTCCTTGATCACATTTGGTCTAAAAAACTGACGGTCTCCAACTTCATCCCACATCAACGGTGTCTGGCTCCTTCTCCCATACAAAGCTTCAAAAGGGGCCATCTTCAAACTGTCTTGGTAACTGTTGTTGTATGAGAACTCCACGTAAGGTAGATTATCATCCCTACTAGATCCATAATCTAGCGCACACGCTCTCAACATGTCCTCCAGAATCTGATTGACTCTCTCGGTCTATCCATCTGTCTGCGGATGAAAGGTCAGATGAACTCTAGCCTAGTACCCAAAGTCTGGTGCAGTTGATTCCAAAACTTTGAGGTAAACTGTGTTCCTCTATCTGATACGATGGTCCTCGGAACTCCATGCAGACATCCGATCCTGGTCAAATATATCTTGGCCAACTTCGCACCTGTATAGGTGATTTTCACTGGGATAAAGTGAGCCACTTTGGTCAAGCGAATCAACTACTACCCAGATAGAATCATATCCCGATCGGGTTCTGGGAAATCCAATAATAAAATCCATGCCAAACTTATCCCACTTCCATTCGGGTATCGGCATAGGCTGTAGTAATCCTGCTGGCTTCTGATGCTCTGCTCTTACTCTCTCTGGCATACATCACCTACAACTACATACTCCGCATTATCCTTCTTCATACCAGTCCACCAGAAACGCTCCTTCAAATCCAAATACATCTTGGTGTTTCTAGGGCAAATCGAGTATGGTGAGTCATGAGCCTCCTGAAGTATTAACTTCCTGATCTTTGCATTATTGGGAACATATACATGGTCCTCGAACCATAAGGTGTCGTGCTCATCCTTAGGAAAACCTTTGGCCTTTCCTTTGCTCATCCTCTCTTTGTCATCCTCCTGAGCTTCACGGATCTTTCCCAACAATGTAGACTGAACTCCCATTGCTGCAACAAAACCTTTGGGAGCAATCTCCAACCGAAGTTCCCTGAGATCCTCGGCTAACTCCTTTGGTAATCCCTCGATTATGAGGGTATTCATCCTTGTTTTCTTTATGGTTGTGTCCTATTTCTCCACAAAGCTTGTATGCACAAGCTTTCTTTCATATCATTACCATAAGGCTTCAACTTCTGGGACACAAGCCGAGACTTTAGCGGAGTCAACTAAAATTCTTTCCAAGTGGTTACTCCTTGCCACCCATTGATGGTTTGGTACATCCTCCACCAAGTAGCAGCAACTCTTACAAAGCACTGAAGAGCATGCTGGGCCATATCCTTTCCGGCTATCGTGTTATACTCCATATGATCTTCCATGTTCTGGATCCATCGATCTGTCTCCAATTGACTTATTGGTCCAGAAAAATATGGGTTCATCTCCATTCATCCTCTATTGGGTCCATGGGTTTTGGGGTGGGATAAGAGATATAGAGAGGGATGCACACAATACAAACAGAAGTTTTGAAAAGACAGATTTTATTCGTGGCTGTCGGGAAAAACATCAAACAAATGACAGCTCACAAACGTCGCATCTCGTAGGTATATAACAGGTGTTTGGTCTTCTAAAGGTCAATAAATCTTCAAGGTCGCCAAACTCTTCCAATCTTGTTCATGCCTCCAATGGCTTCTTCCAATCATGCTTGTCTTTCTCAAGTTCTTTTGCCAGATCATCTCTGTTGACGCGAAGTCTCTCGTGATGTCCTTCAATATTTCTGGAGTTGTGTTCCAAACTTCTGGGTTTCAACATCCTTGGCATGAACCATGGTCCTACTGTCCTTCAGTTCCTGGCGAATCTCGGGTGTCTCGAGGTTTTGTTCATCCAGATTGGCTACTTCAGCTTCTGGGTTCCGAGTTCTTCATGAAATGCTTCCTTATCAAATACAGCTTCCCGAAGGTCCATCTTAAACTTCCTGATGTAATACTCCAGATCCTGGTGATACACCACAAGGTTAAACTCCATCATTTGTCGATGATGCTCCATCAGACTTGTGCCATCCAATCCTTCTGAAGAATGCATGCTTAACTCAGCCCGGTGACAACAGCATAAGCGGGCGATAACATCATGGATAGCCATGTTTCTTCCCTTGTTATTGCCATGATCTATCATTCCATAGTTGATATCTCCTGCCTTAGGGTTTTCTTGACAAAACCTTGAGTTCTAATGCTCCATGTTCCGGTCTTTCTCCAACACGCTTGATCTCGGGTATTGACAGCTTCCTTAGTCTGCCAAGTACCATAAGGGTGCCTTCCTAGGTCATACAAATCTGGTAAATCTTCAGGGCCTTCAAATTCTCCTAGTCTTCGGAGTCTCCAACCGTTGTAGTTTCAATTACTCTAATGCATGGTAAAATCCTCTTCATTCCAAAGTGGTCTTAGTTGTCCGATATCTTGTACTTCTTGAAGTGGTCTCATCAGTCGTATCTTCGTGTGGTCACAAGGGGAAAAGGGGTATGGTCTCACTAAAGGGAATATTTGAATAAGCTCACAAGAGAAGAGAGGTAAAAGATCTTTTTAAAACAAAACTGTAGAGAGAAAAAAATCTTCATATGGGCTTGCTAGTTTCTAGGGGTCACCTCCTACAGTCAACATGTGCTCTGATACCATCTTGTAGCGACCCGACCTCAGACGGTCAAGTCTCTCTGCTTAAGTGTCATCCCTAGATCGGTATGCTGACACACACAATACTCGAGGATTTATAACAGAGGTAAATCACATGTATAAAGTAACGTAAGTACTATTACCTCAATCCAAATAGCGGAAGTAACAAGGTTGTGGATTTCCCATCAACACCAACGGCAAATTTGAGTGTAGAAATCGTAACCCTAATGTATCACTTACTCGTCGTAAGATTCCTGCAACATGAGACATTGCGGCCACAAAGGGTCAGTACATTGAATGTACTCGCAAATTCACACTGTAGAGCAATGTTGAAATATGGCTATCACTACATGCATATTTGGCTGGTGGAAAAGCTCTATGGTTATCAAGTTTTTGTGTAAAGCCAATTTTTCCCTACTGCAAAGGAATATATTTTATTTAACTACAAAGTTTGCTGAAAACATTGAGAAGGTAAACCCCTCTCAATCCCAATTAAAAGGTAATTAATAACCCAACAAATTAATTAAGTAACGTGATGAGATCAACATGATAATCCAAGAACCAGATACTCAAGATGTCCATAACTAGGGACACGGCTAACCATGATTAGTTTCTACACTCTGCAGAGGTTTGTGCACTTTTCCCCACAAGACTCGATCTCCTCCGTTGGATTTCTCGCACTACATGGTGTTTGATAAACGGATGACCGAGACACGCCTTTCGTAGCGTTAGCACCTTACGATGGGTAGACCGGTACACCTACATCCCCTACATCTGCTAGTCTACCACTGTAAGAGTTCACACAACTTAATCAACTATGCTAGAGCCCATAATAGCTTGTTGCTTCACACGGAAGTTTCCAGTATGAATAATCTTATGATCCCTTTGAGCCTGGGTGGCGGTCCATAGGAGAATCACACAGTACCCCGGGATTTACAAAAATACAGGCAATCACTGGAATTCCCCAGGTGCCTCAATCCACCCAGATGTGTATTAAATTTTCCACCTTAAGTTAACCATTAATTAACAATACTCGCATCTGTCATGAATACACTCAAACCCAATCCACGTCTACAAGCATAGCATGGTAATATAAGCATAACGTAGAAGTAACTCCCAAGGTTTGAATGCAGGGCAATAGGTTCCTACCTCATCAACTACTTCCCAATACCCACATGTTATCAGTCCTACTCATGCAACGTTTGAGGGTGAAACTAATGCATAAAAACTGGGTATGAAAGGGACATGATCAAAGTGTGAACTTGCCTGTACAGTTGTTGAAGATGATTCGCACTCAAAACTCTTGATAGTTCTACTCGTCACACTCCGGTCAATCTATCGTAAGCAAACAATAGTAACCACACATAAGCAATCACTCAAAGATCAGAAAGATCGAACTAAACAATTCGGGAAGCTTCAAAACCAAGAAAAAACCTCTTGCAACATAAAACAATTTCTAACAGTACCAAAATTATATGAATTTGGCCTTATCATAAAGTTTAGGTCAAGAGCTTCGATTTGCAAAAAGAATCAACTGAAACGGAGTTATAAAACTTGAGTTAAGCTCAAACGAAGTTTGAATACAAATCTGTATGAATTCAAATTTTAAAGCTTTCAAAAACATGCTTAAGTTGATTATCTGGATAGAGAAGATCATAACGAATACGTGGGCGTTGGTTTCATTGGATTTGGACAAACGAGTAAAAAGATGTGGTCGTTTAAAATAGAAGGACTAATCTGTAAATAAGATCATCACAGATAGGTCCCTGGCCAAAAATAAATAAAAAGAAAAATCCTATCAAACGAAAGTTCGCTACCGAACACTAAAGAACGAACAATCGTTCGCTACAGATCTAAACGGGTGAACGCTCGCTATTTAACAAAACCTAAAAAAATAAACCGATCTAAAAGAAAAACCGAACTATATACAGAAAAACCGGCGGGTTTTCTCGGTTTATACCGGGTCGGGTGAGATGAACAGACGGTGGCGGCGGTTTTCTCCGGCGAGGCGGGGCAGCGGCAACGGCGAACTCCGGCGTGCGCCAAGCATGACGAGGCGAGGGCGGCGAGGGCGCGCCACGAGGTGCAAGCGGCGACGGCGGTGGAGCAATTCTGTGAGAATCTCGCCAGTGGCGATTCGTGGCCTTGAGCGTGGGGTGCAAGGGGCGGGCGATCAGGGCGGGGCCGGCGCGCCTTTATAGGAGGGGAAGGGAGGCGCAAGGCGTGGAGGAGGGGCAGGGCAAAGGCGGCGGGCGCGGAGTCCGGAGGCGGCACGGACGCCGAGGCGACGATGGCGTGCGGCGGCAGGTCTCCCGCTCGGGAGGGAGACGGCGCGCGGGACTGGGCTGGGCCGGCTGGCTGGGCTTCGGCCCAGTTGGCCCGGTCTGGCTAAGAAGTTTTTTTTAAAACACAGATAAACGAAAATAATAAAAGGTTTGAGAAAAAGATTTTCTACAGCATGAACATTTTTAAAGCTTTAAATAAAATCTACAAAAAAATTCGAATAAAACAAACAATGCTACTGATTCGATAAAACCCACTAAAAATCATTTTAAAAATACCAAAATGATTTCAAATTAATTTTTCTCCAATTTTCTATTGTAGGGAATCATCTGACCCTCTTTTCCGTCTATTTTATTTTTGGAGAAAAATAATTTGAATAAACCCCAAATAACTCCAAATTGAAAATAATTTCAAAAGGATTTTAAACTTGAGTTCTTTGAAACCCCAAACTCGTATTTCATATGTTTTGAAGAAGTCATTTTATCTTCTCTCATGAAAATCATTGAGTTGCTTAAAGTTTCTGAATTTGAAATATTTTCAAATGAAATTCAAATATTTTCAACACCCCTTTTCATTTAAATAAATGGAAGAAGTCATGTCATCTTCTCTCCAGGGTTTTGTGATGAAAAGAATTTGAATTCACGGAGATCATTAAAGCAAGATGAAAGTTTGGGAAAGTCATTTTATTCCCTCTCATTTAACTTTCAAAAGTTTCAAATTCACTCACTTTCAGTCAATCAATCAAACAATCAATCAAGTCTATCTATTTATTATAACCTTCCAAAATTTAGAATTTTGGGATGTTACATTCAGCGAAGAGATGGTGATACAAGTATAATATGGATAGTAGGTATTGGTTTTTGTAATAGGAACAATAAAAAATAGTAAGGTAGCAATTCATAAAATGGAGCACAAACGGTATTGCAATGCTTGAAAATGAGGCCTAGGGTACGTACTTTCGCTAGTGCAATCTCTCAACAATGCTAATCTAATTGGATCATATAACCATCCCTCAACGTGCGATCAAGAATCGCTGAAAGTTCCTATCTAGCGGAGAACATAAGAAGAAATTGTTTGTAGCTATTCTTACCAATTGATCTATCCAAGAGTTCATACTAAAATAACACCAATTTATTCTTACCGATCGATCAATCACGAGTTCGTACTAAAATAACACTAAGTTATTATTTCCAATCGATCTATCAAGAGTTCATACTAAAATAACACCAAAGCAAATTCAGATTCATAATACTCAATCCAACACAAAGAACCTCAAAGAGTTCCCCAAGATTTCTATCGGAGAAACAAAAGACAAGAACGTGCATCAAATCCTATGCATAATTACCACAATGTCGCCTCAGGAAGGCGCGAGTTGAGTGCCAAAACACATATCAAGACATACATCAAGTGCTCCCAAATTCATAAAAGTATTCAATCCGATAAAACGAAATCTCAAAGGGAATACTCAATTCACAACAAGATAGAGAGGGGGAAATACCATATGATCCAACTATATTAACCAAGCCCGTGATACATCAAGATCGTGACATCTCAAGTACACGAGAGAAAGAGAGGGAGATTAAACACATAGCTACTGGTACAAACCCTCAGCCCCGAGGGTGGACTACTCCCTCCTCATCATGGTGGCCGCCGGGATGATGAAGATGGCCGCCGGTGAAGATTTCCCCCTCCGGCGGAGTGCCAGAACGGGGTCTATATTGGTTTCTCGTGGCTATAGAGGCTTGCGGTGGCGAAACTTCCGATCTAGGGTTATTTCTGATGGTTTCTCTATTTATAGGATTTTTTGGTGTCTGTTTCACGCGAAGATGGGCCTCGAGGTGAGCACATCTCACCGGGGCAAGTCGGGCCCCTCAGGCGCGCCCTGGTGGGTTGTGCCCTCCTCGTGGCTCTTTTGGCCCTCCCACGAAGCTTCGGGGGTCTCTTTTGTTCCAATAAAATCGTCAAAAAGTTTCAGCTCATTTGGAGAATTTACATTTCGACACTAAAAACAACACCACGGTAGTTCTGCTGAAAACAACATCAGTCCGGGTTAGTTCCATGCAAATCATACCAAAACCATATAAAATTGTTGCGAACATGGCATGAATACTTCATAAATTATAGATACATTGGAGACGTATCAGCATCCCCAAGCTTAATTCCTACTCGTCCTCGAGTATGTAAATGATAAAAGAAATAATTTAAAGTGTGAATGCTAGCATAGTGTATAAGTTTGATCAATGATAATTTCAATCACTTTTCCTAGCATCATGATAGAACTCTTTCTCATAAAACTCATCATGAAAAATTAGTAATCAATTCACATGTTAAGGTTCAAACAATGAATTGTCTTGAAACTCAACAACCTATATTCTTAGTCACCAAACAATTGCAATTCAACTTATTCAACAGAGTCTAGGTAAGAGATCCACATACTCAATCATCATATAGTATTCCATGATTGCTAGTACTCAAACCATATTCTTAGAACAAATGGCATCCATCGAACACAGAGAAAGATAGGGGCTTAATGTTTCGCCTCCCAACTCATTTATCAAAGAGATAATTGTCAACAATAATAAATCATGATCAAATATATTTGACTGGCCATATGTGCCTAGATCTTTACCCACCACATGATGCTTTCCAACTAGAGAATAATTGAGGTAGAAATGAGAATTCATACTATTGACTGTTGCATAAAAGTAAATACTGAAAAGTAAAAGATATGCCCTTCGCGGAGGGAAGCAAATGTTGTCATGCACTTTTTATTTTTGGATGCCCAAGATCTTAATGCAAACGAACATCACGTTGTATTGCCCCTTATGATAGAAACCTTTATTATGCAGTCCGTCACTTTTATTACTTTAGCATCACAAGTTCATACAACGCTCAATTTTCCCTTACAATAAAAGATCAAACATAATTAGGAGCAATTTTTATTGCTTTATGCACCGATGACAACTTACTTGAAGGATCTTATTCAATCCATAGGTAGGTATGGTGGACACTCGTGGTAAGAAACTGGGTTTAAGGGTTTTTGGATGCACAAGTAGTATCTCTACTTAGTACAAGTTTTTGGCTAGCAAAAGATCCTAAGCAAACACCACATGTTGGAAGATCCATGACAATATATAACTTCTATGCAAATATACCCAAACACAACTCATTATGTTGTCTTCCTTGTCCAACTTCAGCTAATTTTCTCAAGTTTCAAAATAATTAATGGGTATTCACAATCATAGAAGATTTCCAAGAAAATATATTTGCATGTGAAAGTTCTCTTCCTTACAATAATCATTAATGAATTGCTTGTATGACCAATATTGTGATTGTCAAGCTTCAAAAGATTTCACTTTCTAATCCCAATGTGAAGCTACTACTAGGCATGATATGAACATATAATTTCAACTTCATGATATTCAATTCATTCAACAATTTAGTCACAGGATATAAGTGAAGCACAAAAGTAAAAGACAAACTACTCCAAAAAGATATAAGTGAAGATCAAGCGAGTAGTTAAGTAAATGGGTAGCTAATTGAGGACTCTCTCTTATTTCAAACTTTCATATATAAGTATTTTATTAAAACAGCAAGCAAAACAAAACAAAATGCATTCCAAGAATAGCACAACTCATGTGAAGAAGCAAAACCTTAGGCTCAACCGATACTAACCGATAATTGTTGATGAAGAAAGGTGGGATGCCTACCGGGGCATCCCCAAGCTTAGATGCTTGAGGCTTCTTGAAATATTATCTTGGGGATGCCTAAGGCATCCCCAAACTTGAGCTTTTGTGTCTCCTTAATTCCTTCTATATCATGGTTTTCCTAAATCTTAAAAACTTCATCCACACAAAACTCAGCAAGAACTTGTTAGATACGTTAGTATAAATCAATGCAACACCTTATCATTCTCTACTGTAACAAATCACTAAAATTATTATTTAACATTGCATACTAAATGCCTCTTCATATTTAATACTCCTATCCTCGAATAGAATCATTAAACAAGCAAATGTATGCAAACAATACAAACATAACAGCAATCTGTCTAAACAAGACAGTCTGTAAAGGATGCAAGAATATCAATACTTATTTAACTCCAAAATGCTGAAACTTTACCACACCGTAGAGCATTTATCGTATCTTACTCTGCAAAAGGTTTAAATATTTTATCAAATTCTGACATTTTTTAACAATTTACGCACTAGAGTGCAACTTTCTGTTTTCAAACAGCCATATATAGACTTGCAAAATAAGCATGCCAAAGGCTATACTTGACATTTTTATTGAAGTAAAAGATACAAAACATTATTCCAAATAATAGAAAGAAGATCCTAACAAAATAAAATGACGCACCAAGCAAAACTCGAATCATGTGACGAATGAAAATATAGCTCCAAGTAAGGTTACCAATAATGTTGGAGACGAAAGAGGGGATGCCTTCGGGGCATCCCCAAACTTATTGTAACATCCCAAAATTCTAAATTTTGGAATGTTATATTAGATAAATAACTATGCTTGTTGTCTGATTGTTTGTTTGATTGATTGAGTGAAATTGAGTGGAATTTGAAACTTTTGGAAGTTGGATGAGAGGGAATAAAATGACTTTCCCAAAACTATCCCCTTTGCCCTTTTTGGATCTCAATGAATTCAATTCCATTCCAACACCAAAACCCTAGAGTGAAGATGAAATGACTTCTTCCATTTGAAATGAAAAGGGTTTTGAAAAGATTTGAATTTCATTTGAGAATATTTCAAATTCAAAGCTTTATGCAACTCAATGATTTTCATGAGGGAAGATAAAATGACTTCTTCAATTATATGAAATATGAGTTGGAAGTTAAAAAGAATAAAATTGAAAGTCATTTGAAGGTATTTTGAAACTCCCCTTCAAATTTGGAAGTATTTGGATTTTATTCAAAATTATTTCTCTCCTAAAAATAAATAAATGGAAATATGGGTAAAATGATTCCCTTCAATGGAAAATTAGGAGAAAATAAATTTGAAGTCATTTTGGTATTTTTAAAATGATTTTTATTGGATTTTATTAGGGTAGAAACACTCTTTGTTTTATTTGAATTTTTGTGTATTTTATTTGAACTTGAAAAATAGTTCATGTTGTAGGAAATCTTTTTCTGATCATTTTGATATATATATGTCATATATAAAATATTTATATTTTATATATATTTTCTCTGTTTTTATTTTCATGTCACATCCCAGTTAGACCATGCATTAGGGTGTGCATCATGTTTAAATTTCATTTGAATTTGAAATGGGGAAGGCAGGAAACCCCAGAACACCCCCCCCTTTAACTCAACTAGGGTTTACTAAAAATTATTTCAATGAACCTGAAATGCCCTTCAAAATGCTCATCATCTTTGCCTTGGTTCAGAACCTATGTCAAAGGTGGTGCAACATTTTCTAGGTCATCTAAAGGTCCTTGGATTAATTCACAAGTTTTGAATTTGAGCATTTCAAATTATACAAAATATTTTAAATGTCCAAAATTGCCAAACCAAAATGTTTCATGTTGGAAATATTCCAACAAGGGACAAGGAGCATTTTGGTGATTTTAAAACTGTTTTGGTATTTTAGAAAACCCCACAAAGTTGCAGGAAATTAGAAAAGATTAAAAAACAGAAACTTACAGCGCCCACCGGCCCACCTGCCGGCCCAGCCAACAGCCGCCAATGGTTGCTTGGCTCGCCAACGACGAGCAGCAATGCTTTCGGCCAGGCACCGCATGGGTGCCACGCACTGATGCGCCGCCTCGCTCCGCTCCCTCCGACGAGGACCGACCTCCCTCTCTCCCGAACCCCTGGACACTCCCTCTCCTCCCGGCTCGCTTCTCTCGCTCTCCCCATCTTGGCGGCCTTGCGTACGCTGCCACCACCGCCCGTGATCGTGCTCCCCGCCGTCCATGCTCCTCCTCATCATGTCCAGGAGCTCCGCGCCTCCACTACCCCTAGCCAGCCGAGTCCCGCTTCGTTCTAGTGCACGAATCCATCCCACCGACCTCAACCGAGCTCGCCGTCGCCGGAGATCCCTTTCGTTGCCGCCGTCGCTCCGGTTCATCCCCGACCTCGACGAGGGCTTCTACACGTCGCCCGTGTGCCCACCTAACTCCCCTTCCCTCTCTCTCGCGCCCTCGAGCAACGTAGCAACCGAGCCATGTTCACCCGCACCCGCCGCCGTGGAGCTTGTCGCCGACGTGCTCCCGGTCACTCTCCGGCCACCCCATGGTGTCCGTTGCACTCACCGCACTCCGAGGGGTCTACCATGTACTCCCGCACCTCACCGAGCCCTCTAACCCCAAGCCCGTCGTTGGCGAACCCGGCGGCCGCCTAGCCTCGTCAGCCGCGCCAACTCCGCCACCCGACCCCAATCGACTCCACCAAGAGTCGCGGGTTGCTCCTAGCTACCCGTAGCTACCTTCCGCGACTTCGTTTGGTCGCCAATCGCCAAACACACTCCTCCGCCCGTGTCGGGCTCGCGGCTGACTAGTCGCCGGTGCAGCCGGCGTGGGCGTTGACCATGCGGGCCCTCGTTGACCCGACAGGTCAGCGGCAGATGGGGCCCAGCCACGCTAACTAAATAGGTTAGTTTTAATTAAACTTTAATTAAGTTAATTACCACGACATGCGGGACCCACTGTCAGTTTGACCTGGACGTCGATTGACTCTGACGTCATCTTTGGCGCATGGTGACGTATTAATTCAATTTCTAGATTTATTCTAATATAGTAAATTCCAGAATATAATTCAAATTTCAAATGCTCATAACTTTTAATCTATAACTCCAAATGCAAAGATTTATATATGAAAAATTATCAGAAAAATCCACTCTATCCATTGATACAGGTTTCATGCATGTTAAAACAAGTTAACCTTGCTGTTTAACCAGAATAATATAATGCACCTTTAGGGCTATTTCAAATGAGCTATCATTTGAATCTTTGATTCAAATGAGTTCATCCCCTATTGTTTCAGCTTGCATTAGGCCAACACACATCCATATTGCCATGTCATAGCATGCATCATATTGTTGCATATTGTCATGTGTGTTTACTTTCGATATGCTTTTTCTTGATAGGTCCTGCCCCCGAGGATAACCTCGACTATCCATCTGAAGGGCAGTACTCTATCCCCGTTCCATCAGGCAAGCAACTCATTGATCATTCCGATACAAACCCATGTTCTCGCTTCTCGCTCTCGTTTGCATTAAGACAACGCGATTCAAACTGTTGTGTGCTGCGGTAGTTGAACCCACTTCCTTTGCATGACCTGTCATTGCCACGGTAACTAGATGAAACCCACTAGTATGTGTAGGAGTTGATTGAGCCATGTTTGTGATTCCTACCATGCTATGCTTGCTATGCTTAGAGTTGTGTCGTGTCCGCTCATCAGGATGATGGACTGGAGTGAAAGGTTGTGTTGATTCAAGAGTGAAAGTGTTGAACACGTTTTGGTAAAGGTATCGATGAGAGGCCATGTAGGAGTACATGGTGGGTTGTTTCATTGAAGCCTCCCCTAAGAACTGAGATCTGTGTTTGTGATCCATGAAACAGTTACTACCACGCATTGGGATCCTTAATTGACCCTCTCGGCTTCTTAACCACTATTGTCCTCAGTCCGGGAGTTGCAAGTAGTTTACGGTGTTTGTAGCATCTTTGGGGGCCGCATAGCGCTGACCGTAGGGGTGGGTTGTGTTCTTGGTAGGCACCGTGGCCCGGTGTACCGATTAGCCCGTTTGGTGTCTCGAGAACCCTGTACACATCGTTCGGGGCCGTATGGGAAACCTCGGCCGGACTCCCTGTGGATGGAACCCGAATAGGCGATCAACCTGGACTTGGGACTTGTGTGTTTAGGTAGGCTATGGCCGACACCCACGTTGGGCTTCCGCTTGAAGGTTGCCGAGTACATGTCGTGTAAACGGCGGTAAGTGGTGAGAGCGTGTGTGAAGAAGTACACCCCTGCAGGGTTTAATATGATCTATTCGAATAGCCGTGTCCACGGAGAAGGACTTCTGGGTTACCTATATCAGTTCATAGACAAGTAAATGGATACTACTAAAAAAACCTCAAGATAAGTGCGAGTATCGTGGATGGCCCTCTCGTGGGATGACGAGAGAGGATCCACGGTGGAGTATTGTGATGATGATTAGTGGACTCGTGTGCGACAAATGCTTTTCAAGTGGTGTCACGTAGGATAGCTTAGCCAAGAGTCAAAGCTGGCTTGCTGCAAATAACTCCACCACCTTCTTGAGAATGTGCATGTATGATAGGATTACGTGGTAAGACTTGCTGAGTACCTCCGTACTCATGTCTCGCTTAATTAATGTTTTTCGGGCGACAACACTGCCCTTTCCGATGGGTTCTACGTAGACCTTGACATCGACGAGTGAATTAGCCACCCAGGTGGCGATCTAAGACTTGTGAAGGGCCACTGTAGATAGAAAGGCTCCAACAAGCTTTCTTTCTTTCTAGAGTCTGTACTCAGACTAGTTTGCTTCCGCATGTGCTTGTATGATTCTATGACTTGAGTGTTGGGTCATGTGACCCCTACCGTATGATTATGTTATGTATGGCTCCTCGAGCCTTTTAAATAAAGTACTTGAGTTGTAGAGTTTTGTTGTGATGCCTTGTTGTATTTACTCATATCAGGCATATTGCGTGTATGATTGAAATGCTTGGTATGAGTGGGATCCGACAAACTAGTTGTTTATCCTTGGCAGCCTCTCATATGGCGAAATGTAAGTCTCGTGCTTCTGAGCGATAGTAGTCCGCTACAGCCCGGTTCACCGGAGTCCTGCTAGCCCAGCACTACTGCTTGGACACTTGATCGGCGGCATGTGATTCACTTCGTCCTATATGTCTGTCCCTTCGGGAAATGTCACGCGGTGGTATTCGAGTCCTCCCTAGCTGCTACAGCCCGGTATACCGGAGTCCTGTTAGCCCAGTGCTACAACCGAATATATATACGTTGATGACCGACATGCTCGATGTGATTCATGTATGCCTGTCCCCATAGGTTAGTGCCGCTTTGGGTTCACGACTAGCCATGTCGGCCCGGGTTCCTTGTCATGTGGATGCTAGCGACACTATCATATACGTGGACCAAAAGACGCAAACGGTCCCGGGCCATGGTAAGGCGACACCCGTGGGAATACCGTGCGTGAGGCCACAAAGTGATATGAGGTGTTACCGGCTAGGTCGATGTGACTTGGAATCGGGGTCCTGACATTTCAAAAAAAAAAGGAAAAGCCCCTGGGCGCCGGCCAAGCCAACCGGCCCAGCCAACACCCAGGTGGCCCAGCCAGGCCAGCCAGCCAACGGCCCAGCCGAGCCCCCTCGCCCGAACCGGCTCCGGGTCGGTCGACCGACCCGATCCCCCTCTCTCCCTCTCGCCGACACCCGGGCCCCACCCCGTCTTCCTCCTCCCGCAAGACACGCCACCGCGCCGCCGCTCGCCGGATCCCGAAGGATCCGGGATTGGATCTCTCCCCCGATTGCCCCCTCGCCCAAGATGAGGCCCCGCCCTATATATACCCCCCTCCCGCACCCCATTCCCCCTCGCCCCTCACCGGACCCCCTCTCTCTCGCCGCACGCACTCACCGGAGTTGCCGAACGCCGCCGCCGCCATTTACCTCGTCGCCGACGCCCTAGCCCACCCCGAGCTCCATCAACTCCACCAAACGGACCCCCTCGCCCGTCCGCACCCGCCGGACCTCTCCGTCGACGTCCCTGACCACCGAGTCGCGGAGCACTTCGCCCTTAGAGCCGTGTCGCCGTCGACGACCGGTAAGTCGCCGGACTCCCCTCCGCCGTCCGATCTGTAGTCGACGCCCTAGATTAGATCGACCGAAGCGGTAGGTTTAGTTTTATAAAACCGGTTTTAGTTCCGGTTTATTACGGTTTAGTTAGGACCGGCCCGAAGCGATTTAGACCCGGCGTGCGTTTTAGTTATTTAACGCCGGTCTTGTTGGATAGGCCCATTAGCGCCGATTTTTCTTTTAACTTTATTTTTCGTTTTCTGTTTTAACAGAATAGTTTCAGATTTGAAAAATTCATATCTTTTAATCTACTTAATATTTTTAAGTGATTCTTTTTTGTTGGTTTGCAAATTTCTTATAGTTTCCGTAGAAAATATAATTAGCCATGTTAAAATTATTTAAAATTGCTTTATTTTAGATTTAGACAGAATAGTAAATCTGCTATAGAATGAGTTAGGAATATTATTTTTGGGTGATTCTTTTGTCACAACTTTGTTTTGACATTGCCTAACCGTAGGAATTTATTTGGGCATTTTAGGATTAATAAAAAATAGTTTTAATCAGAATCATGTTATTCTTAATTAATTAACTAGCTACTGTTTTCCTATTGTTTTACTTGGCAAATAAATTTATTTTTCATATGTGATAGTTTATTCTAGGTTAGTTTCTGTAACTTTAGAGCATGAACTTTTATTTATAATAAATAAAACTTTTATTTTATTTTTCTTATTAGAAATTGCTTTAGGCCTAATAGGAGTTTTATAATAGCTTTTAAGGTGATTCTTTTTGCTACTAGTTGCTTGGTGAATTCATTTACATTAGGTAGCATAAACCCATGCTTAGGTTCTGTTAAGAAAAATTTTGTAGTGCAAAACTATTTCTTGATTGTTGTTGGATATGGGAAAACTTTGAGTTGGATTTCTTTGCGTTTTTTTTGGGTTTGGTTCAAGTGCTTTGTGTGTTATGTTAGCATGCTATTATGTTAAGTGGTCATATGTTGTATGCTTATTATGATTGTTGTTTGTCTCGGTAGAATTTCCGTAGTGCGAAGCTTGCTACCACGAGTCCCTAGTTTTCGAAGACCGTCAGCCAGGCAAGTTCACTTTGACCATGCTTTCATACCTATGTTTTATTGCATTTAGTGGCATCTTTGCAACCACCCCTCAGTAGTGTTATTGAATCCTTGTAGTTGAGTAGTATGCATGAGGTAGGAACCCATCACCCTGTTACCAAGCCGGGGCGTTATTTATTTTAATGCTACGCTATAGTAGACGGGGTTTGGTATGAGTGTTCGAGAGTGGTGTGAAGAAGGAGGACTCTACGTCAATGACGACAACTCCATGATGGAACCTGCAAGGACTGCATCTTCAAGGCCTCAAGACTTCAAGACTCGAGACAAGAATTCAATACACACTCTTGGGTGAAGGGCGGTTGTGGGCACCCTGGAGAAACGAGTGGTTGGCCGGGATGCATGGAGAAGCGCCATGACATCTTGCGGAAAGCTTCACCCAGACTCAAAGAGACGGAAGAATACTTCATGCCCGGAAGCTTACCCGTGCAACCGCAAGTCAATATGGGCTCGCTTGGTTGACCTTAGTTGTGACTCTGGCTGGGACGGTGCTAGCAGATGTAGAACTACGGTAGGATGGGATGAGCACCGGACGGTGGTCGAGGAACTCTTCTGAAGACCATGTTTGGTCATCTTGTTCTCAAACACCTGAAGTGCGAGCGTAAAGAGAGGGATCGAATCTTGCGGGTAAAGTGTACAAACCTCTGCAGAGGGTTAAAACCTAATCGATTAGCCGTGTCCCCGGTTACGGACAATTTGAGCATCTGGACTTGGATCTATCTCGGAACTCTCAACACCAGACTGATAACTTAATTGTGGGCAACATATAATGATTTTGGGCTATGATACATCGGTTGGCGGAACCATGTCATGATAGAAAACTCCATAGTACAGACTTCATTTATTCCTTTGATGTAGGGAAAATAAAATCAGCTTTTACGCAAACAAAACTCGAATCTGAGCCACAAAGCCATATTGCATATAGTATAGTTTTATCATCTGTTTTTCTCATGTTGTGATCTTGCCGGTACATTCAATGTACTGACCTACACGGCTGCAACGTATCATGTTGCAGATCTTTCCTCGATGAGTAAGAGTTACGATACAGGGTTACGGTCTACACTCAACCTGCCGATGGCGTTGATGGGACTCCACACCCGTTTGATTGTTTCCGCTGAGTATTATGAGGTATATATCAGTTTTACGTTATTTATACATGTGATTGCACTTTGATATATACATTGATGTACTGTGTGTGCCAGCATACTGATCCAGGGATGGCACGGATACACAGAGACTTGACCGTCTGAGGTCGGGTCGCTACACTTATTTGCTTGGATCTTCCTTGAATATTAACTTGGGGTGCCTTGGGCATCCCCAAGCGTGGAGTCTTTTCACTCATTATTCTCCTCATATCTATATCTTACCCAAAACTTGAAAACTTGAATCACACAAAACTTAACGGAACTTCGTGAGATAGGTTAGTATGATAAAGACAAATCATTCACTTTGGTACTGTCAAAGACAAGATTCATAATTTTCTCACACAATGCCTACTGTAACTTATCATTTCCACAATTTATATTGAGAAATATAAGGCATAGAAACTAGAAAACAAGAAAACTATGCATCGAAAACAAAATATGTCAAAAATAGAACAGTCTGTAATGATATGCACATTAACCATACTTCTGCTACTCCAATTTTTTTTTAAATTAGGACAACGTAGGGAATTTATATATCAATCATATGTAAAAAATTCAGAATATTTCCATGCTCCAGTGATTTCTAACAATTCTGTTACTGGGTGCAAAAGTTTCTGTTTTTGCACAAAATCAAGTAAACTATCATCCACACTATCCCAAAGGCTTTACTTGGTACTTTATTGAAACAAAAGCTATAAAACATGATTATTACAGTAGCTTTATCATGTGAACACACAAAAATAGTAGGTAAAAGTGTTGGGTTTTCTCCCAACAAGCGCTTTTGTTTAATGCCTTTGTAGCTAGGCATGATGATTTCAATGATCCTCACATAAAGATAAGAATTGAAACATGAAAAAGAGCATCATGAATCACATGACAAGCACATTTAAGTCTAACCGAATTCCTATGCATAGGGATTTTGGAGCAAACAAATTATGGGAGCAATAATCAAATAGAATAGGAAGGTCAAACAAGCATGACATCAAAACTTTCAACATAAAGAGATGAAACTTGATATTATTGAGATATGTAGAAGCATATGTTCCTCTCTCATAATATAGTAGAATCATGAATGAATTCAACAATATAACTATCACATAAAGCATTCTTTTCATGATCCACAAGCATAGAAATTTTATTACTCTCCACATAAGCAAATTTATTATCATGAATAGTAGTGGAAGCAAACTCAACAAAATAACTATCATGGAATACTTGATTGACATAATCAATTTGATCATTAAAATGATGACAAGATCCATGGTGATCATTATTCTTTATATCATAAGTATCATCACAATAATCATCATAGATAGTAACTTTTTTCTCATAATAATCAATGGAAACCTCTTCTGAAATAGTGGATTCAACATTAAATAAAGTCATGACCTCTCCAAATACACTTCCATCAATATAATCATCATAAATAGGAGGCATGCTATCATCATAATAAATTTTCTCATCAATACTTGGGGGACTAAAAATATCATCTTCATCAAATATAACATCCCCAAGCTTATGGTTTTGCATATCATTAGCATCATGGATATTCAAAGAGTTCATACCAGCAACATTGCAATCATGCTCATCATTCAAAGATTTTTATCAAATATTTTATAGAATTCTTCTTCTATCAATTGAGCACAATTTTCCTTTCCATCATTTTCACGAAAAATATGAGACTACCTGAATTCCATTTTTTTGTTTTATTTTATGAACCAAACTAGTGATAAAACAAGAAACTAAAAGATTCGATTGCATGATCTAAACATATACATGCAAGAACTCACCTCCCCTGCAACGGTGCTAGAAAATAGCTTGATGTCTACTACGCAAGTTAATTCTTGTAGACTCGTGTTGGGCATCCAAGTGCAGAGTTTTGTTGGACAGTAGCAATTTTCCCTCAAGTGGATGACCTAAGATTTATCAATCCGTGGGAGGCGTAGGATGAAGATGGTCTCTCTCAAACAACCATGCAACCAAATAATAAAAAGTCTCTTGTGTCCCCAACACACCAAATTCAATAGTAAATTGTATAGGTGCACTAGTTCAGCGAAGAGATGGTGATACAAGTGTTTATGGATAGTAGATATTCATTTTTGTGATAGGAATAATAAAAAAACAGCAAGGTAGCAATTGATAAAATGGAGCACAAACGGTATTGCAATGCTTGAAAATGAGGCCTAGGGTCAGTACTTCCGCTAGTGCAATCTCTCAACAATGCTAATCTAATTGTATAATATAACCATCCCTCAACGTGCGATCAAGAATCACTCCAAAGTTCCTATCTAGCGGAGAACACAAGAAGAAATTGTTTGTAGCTATTCTTTCCGATCGATGTATCCAAGAGATCGTACTAAAATAACACTAAGTTATTCTTTCCGATCGATCTATCAAGATTTCATAATAAAATAACACCAAAGAAAATTCACATTCATAATACTCAACCCAACACAAAGAACCTCAAAAAGTGCCCCAAGATTTCTACCAGAGAAACTAAAGACGAGAACGTGCATCGACCACTATGCATAGATCACCTCAATGTCACCTTGGGAATCCGCGAGTTGAGTGTCAAAACACATATCAAGTTCATCAATATGATACCCCGTTGTCAGCATGGGTATTCATAGCAAGACATACATCAAGTGCTCCCAAATCCATAAAAGTATTCAATTCAATAAAACGAAATCTCAAAGGGAAAACTCAATTCACAACAAGAGAGGGGGAAACACCATATGATCCAACTATATTAGCAAAGCCCGCGATACGTCAAGATCATGACATCTCAAGAACACGAGAGAGAGAGAGAGAGAGAGAGAGAGAGAGAGATTAAACACATAGCTACTGGTACAAACCCTCAGCCCCGAGGGTGGACTACTCCCTCCTCATCATGGTGGCCACCGGGATGATGAAGATGGCCACCGGTGATGATTTCCCCCTCCGGCAGAGTGCCGGAACGGGGTCTAGATTGGTTTCTTGTGGCTACAGAGGCTTGAAGTGGCGAAACTTCTGATCTAGGGTTATTTTTGATGGTTTCTCTATTTATAGGATTTTTTGGCATTGGTTTCATGCGAAGATGGGCCTCGGGGTGAGCACAAACCACCGGGGCAAGCCGGACCCCTCAAGCGCGCCCTGGTGGGTTGTCCCCTCCTCGTGGCTCTTCTGGCCATCCCACGAAGCTTCGGGGGTCTCTTTTGTTCCAAAAAGTTTCATCTCATTTGGAGAACTTTCATTCTGCACAAAAAACAACACAACGGTAGTTCTGTTGAAAACAACGTTAGTCTGGGTTAGTTCCATGCAAATCATATCAAAACCATATAAAATTGTTATTACATGGCATGAGTACTTCATAAATTATAAATACGTTGGAGACGTATCAGCCAGCAAATTCGTGTATTTCTGGTAAGTGCAAATGGGTTGTAGTTTGTTTAGAAAAAAATAAATAGGCCGCATGGACACTACATTATTTGTTCACCTAGCGCAGCTAATGGACTGGAAATTCTAAAAAAATGGGTTGAATATGTGCAACATTTTTGGAAGCTGAAATGTGGGCCAATAAGTCGAAGCGAACGCAATGCATTGTCAACTTAGTCAACAAATGATTTTGACATTGATAGCCATTGGATTTACATCCAACGGCTGGCATTCATCTTCAATCTCTCTTCTTCTTCCTCCAGCGCTGCTGGGACCACCTGCTCTCGCCTCCGACTGCTAGCAGCTCTCCTTGGCATGCTTCGCTGCGAAGCACTACCCCACCGTCGGCCAAGCCATCCCTCCACCCGTCCACACCTCCTGTTATTCTCCGAAGACTGTAGAACCACGCCGCACCAGAACCAGTTAACCCTCATACACCTCTCCATCTGCGACTCCACTATCACGTCTTCCCATCACCGGCTCATTGCCGTCCGGGGCATCGCCATCGTCCACCGACTTGGCACACTCAGCGCGGCATGGTCAACATGGTCAACAAATGAGAGTCATCGGAAGAGGAATGTACGTGGAGAGGCTGACAGCGGGGACGCACCAGGTGCATGGACGTATGCATGCAACCGCCTCCTTATTATGCGAAAATAATTTTATTCCTTCCCCTGAAAGCTGGGACCCACCACGTATATCTTTGCATGGAAGGAAGTGCCTCCTTATGTCTGCCCCTAATAGCTGGGACCCACCACCAACATCTTTGCATGCAAGGAAGTGTCTCCTTATTACGGGAAAAATATATTATTCCTCCCCTGACCACTGGGACCCGCCAGCTATATATTCGCATGCAAGGAAGTGCCTCCTTGTCCTCCCTAATAGTTGGGAACCACCCGGTCGAAGCGTACGTAGTGTTGTCTGTGTACATACCATTCGATCGGTCTGTCTAGCACGATGAACCGTGGCCATGTAAGGAGTGGTAGCAGTTCAGGCAGTCCAATCAAAATTGTGTACACATACGTATAGCCAGATGCCAAAAAATACGACCACGTATGGACATACGGGCGAGGTCTCGAACGTGTACACATGCATATGTAGGGCTTGTGTACATGGAGAGGCAACAGATGGCAGCAATGGCATCCTGTTCATCGGAAGCCAACCGGCTAGGTCAGAATGGAGAACCTGCGTCGTTTTCATCAGGAGGCAACGGAAAGTGTCTTGTTCATCATGAGGCAATGGAATACATTGTGTTCATAGGAACCAACCGGCTTGGACGGAACAGCCGAAACAAGGTCTGGCGTGCCGCAGAACGGAGGAAACGGGCCCTCTGTTCGACCGCGTACGGTCGAAATGGGGTCCTATTTGTCGAGAAGGGTCTGGAATATAGCAGAACGGAGGAAACGGACTTCTATTCGAGTGCCTACGGTCGAAACGGGATCCTATTGATCGGGAGGGGTGTGGCGTACCGTAAAATGGATGAAAAAAATTTCTGTTGGAGTGCCTACGGTCGAAACAGGGTCCTATTCATCCACCGTCTACTGCCTCGCTCAAGCCTCCACTGGCTACTGTTCATCCACCATCGACCTCCTCCAGCCGCCACCAGCTAATGTTCATCCATGGGCTACAGTTCATCCAGCCTCCACCGACTACTGTTCAGACAGCCTCCACGTGGTCCTGTTCATCCACCCCCAACGGGCTGGGGTGCAGTGGTCTCCTCGGGGTCCTCTTCATCCAGCGGCAGCGGCCTATATACTACCACAGGGTCCTTTTCATGCAACCCCCACCGGGAACTGTTCATCCACAACCAACTAACCGGCTCGACTCACCACGTCTCTACTCGTTCTACGTACAACGCGCACGGTAGCAACGGTTATTGTTCATCGAGAGGCAACCCAACACCAGCTGGCTACGTCTCACATGGGGGCTCAATCAGATTCGGGAAGAAGCATCAATGATTGATCGCTCGGATTCAGTTAGCAGCAGCAGCGAAGGAATCGCTCGGGTTCAGTTAACAGCCAAGGGACAGATCGCTCGGGTTCAGTAACATGCGATCGCTCGGTTCAGTTAGCCAACGCCTCGCACACACGTAGGTACACAAGAGAAACGCGCAAACCTCCATGCATCGCTCGGCCCCGACCACCCACCGTAACAGGGAACTCCCCGATTGTTTCCTCGTCCTTGCTTCTACCATGATTTTTCCCATCATGGACGGCCCAAAGAATGTCATGCAGGTCCATCCCAGGCCTGGCCACGATGAAAACCCCATCTTCTGTCATGATTTTTTTGTCATAGAAGTAGGATCCCACCACATCTACGATGATACGTGCTTTTGTCATAATTATCGTCATAGAAGTGTCATAAGCATGACAAAAAAATTCGTTGTCACGGATGTGTCTTTTTTTGTAGTGCTAGGAAGAGGAGGAAGCTGGACTCCGGCAAGCCTTCACCGGCAGAACCTTTAGAGGTCCCCATAAAGGGGGCTGCCAGGAACAACTCCACCTCGCTTAGCAAGCTGCACTCTTCCGCAGGACCATAGGTCTTTATGGTCGAGGCAAGCACTCGCACGAGTGAGGAAGTGCCATTGGCCCTAGTTGTCGAGCCACAAGCTCCAACTTGGGCATAGCACATCGTCCACTACCTCGAAACTAGAGAACTTCCCGAAGAGCAAGAAGAAGCCGAGAGAGTAGCCCGGAGGGCCAGTATGTATCAGTTTGTCGATGACACATTGTACAAAAGGAGGCCCAACAGAGTGAAATTGAAGTGCATTTGCTGGGAAGAGGGGAAGGAACTGTTTACAGAGATACACAGAGGCACGTGCAGCTCTCATATTGGATCAAGAGCCTTGGTTGGAAAGGCTTTATGGCAAGGTTTCTACTGGCCCACAACCCTCAAAGATGCAACCGAGCTACTCACCAGATGTGAAGCCTGCCAGTTGCACTCCAAGAACATCCATCAACCTGCTCAAGCTCTCCAGACGATCCCTTTATCGTGGCCATTTTCGGTCTGGGGGCTCGACATACTAGGCCCCTTCCCCCGTGCTACCGGGGGCCTTGAATTCTTGTATGTTGCAATCGACAAGTTCACAAAGTGGCCGGAAGTGGAGCCCATGAGGAAGGTGACTGCACAATCAGCTATCAAGTTCTTGAAGGGATTGGTGTAACATTTTGAAGTACCCGCCAGAGTCATCACTGACAACGACACCCAATTCACAAGCTGACTTCAAACCCTCGGAAGCAAAGTCTCATTCGCCTATGTTGCCCATCCCAGGAGCAATGGACAAGCTGAGAGGGTGAACGCTGAAGTATTGCGAGGACTCAAGACAAGAACATTTGATAGGCTGCAAAAGTGTGGCAGACGACGGATCGACGGGTTACCGGTAGTTCTTTTGTCCCACCGTATGACACCAAATCAAGCTACCGACCAGACTCCCTTCTCCCTAGTCTATGGGGCAGAAGTAGTGCTCCGCACTTAACTCATGTACGGGTCACCTCGAGTATTTGCCTATGATGAAGTAGCGCAAGAGTAGCACCAAATAAGTGATTTATCGCCGTCAGGTCGCTTGGAGGATAACCATCTACGGGCTGTCAGACGTGCTCCCACGATACCAGCAAGCCCTACGTCGCTATCACAACCACATTGTCCATGCCTGGAGTCTTGAGGAAGGCAACCTTTCCTTAGGCGTGTTCAGTCCGCCAAGGGTTCCAACAAGTTGACGCCAAAGTGGGAAGGCCCTTACCGGGTTGTACGAGTCACCAGACCTGGCCTAGTCCGTGTGGAGACCAAAGATGGAATCAATGTGCAAACTCATGGAATATCGAGCATCTTCGCAAGTTCTACCCGTAAGGCGCCGCTGCCGGGCCCTGCCCCAGCAGCCACCCTTTTGTACAAGCCTTGCTGATGTTGCATGTTACCCTTTGTACAAAGCCAGTTGCGGACCCTGAGCAGCAGATAGATAAACGAAGGCTGCCCTAAAAACAACATGCATGCATGATTATCTTAGCATAAGCATACCATGATCATTTAGATAAGGTCATATGCTGTTTTCCCCCCTAGACTACTACAGGACTCTTGTAGCGGATCCGATCCTGGGAAGATGAGATGGAAAGCAGGCTTACATATCGACCCTCTATGAGCTAAACATATAAGTTTTCTTTTTATCCGTACATGTCTTTGTAAGAAGAAAACTTGTGCATAGAGAAACCTTGTCGCCTTCGAAACATTTGTGCTCCCATCCCTTGAACCGGATGTTGCTTCGGTCGGGAAGTGTAGTGGCACTTAACAAAAAAAGGTTGACAAAGGGTCGGTTCCCTTCCATGCTCTTAAGCCTGGCAAGCCAGGCCCCAGCCTGGCCCCGTCAAGACCCATGGGATAGAGCTTGACAAGATAGGGAGGGCGTGGATGAAGGTGATGGATGGGGAGAACAGCTAGGGCGATGCCCTGGTCACTGCCACCAGGGCCAGCAGGGAACGGCAGCATGGATACCTACAGAAAGTATGAAGCCGAAGTCCACAAGGAAGCCTGTCAGGGTCCAGCTGGTAGACTGCTGGAGGAGGCGAAGACACCACACACAACCAACACCCGACAAATTGACTTGCCGGGGAGGAGATGCAGGTGCAGATGGTGGTGCCACCAGCTAACGGTGATGGTGCGGCTGGTGTTCAGCCAGAGTCGGAGCCATCGTCCTCCCTACCGGCTCCGCCATCCTCACCGTCACTTTCCTCCTTGTCGCTATCGCTCGAGGAGGAGCTTTTGTCGTCGGTCGAGCTTTCCGTGCAACACCCTAAGTGAGCACTACAACGCCCGAAGACCTTGACGGAGAGCAAGGTGGCGTCCATTAGCTTGAAATGAATAACGTGCCCCGCTGCCAAACTATGGGCACGAGCGAAGGTCTTCCACCCATGCCAAAGGAGCATGGCATGAGGTGCAGGGAACTCTACGTCCGCCCGCCTGCAGCCATTATAGCAGCCCCTCATGTGCAGCCTCAGACCCTGTGGATGCTCAACCTCCATCACCCTTGCTAACAGAGACGGAAGCCGAAGGCAACTGCATGGAGGCCCCACAGCTTGAAGCTGAACTCCAGTGGCTGGTCACCAACGTGGCCTTCGTTTGGACCCAGGGCAGCTGGAGGGGGAGCAATCAAGACGCCATCCCTCCCTCCTTGTCCCCAAGCACCACGACGGCTGCGTCCTCATCGTCTACCCCCTCCTGTCACGCTGGGCTCTTCCTCTGCATCCTCGGTAGGAGCAGGGAGGCGTTGTTGTGTGGAGACCCTCGTCGCCACTACTGGGGTGCCACCACGACCTCTTCCCCTTGCCACGGCGGAGACATGAAATCAGAAGAGATAAGGAGAAGGTGGGTGTGAGTGTACTCCATGCCCACACCCAACCACCCCGCTCTGCCAATTGGACTCCTCTGTGCCACCAACGGCACACGGGGTCAAGACCAACCCCCTGCGCCAATCCATGGCACTTGGCTTTCTGCCATGACACACATTTCCGCACCCTCCGCGTCCGCCAGCAACCCTGTGCAATACATGCGGCATACACGACGGAAACGCCAGGAGTGGAGGAGCTAGTGGAATGGCAGTTATTGCCCCGTGAACGTGGGATGTGGGTATCCCACAGATCATGGCTTAAATCTTCCCCGAAACGTCTCGCACGGTGCATAGAAAAACCGGAAATTGACTCAAGCACAAGTTAATTAAGAAGCAAGGAAAATATCAAGAAATAAGCTACCACAAGCCCTGCCTATGTACCTGATGGGGCCTACCCCAATGATGCTCGACGACACATTCGGGCTAGGCCCAGGGGCTCCTGTCGGTGCAATAAACTTTGGCATGTGTTTCCCTGACTATACACAGGCACAAGGGCAAGGTTACAGTGACAAGACAAGACCAAGCTGGAGAGCTAGCTCTTTGAGAAATCAAAGGGAGGATCAAGAAGACCAAGACAAGATAAAGGAATGAGATATCACTAAGGAAAAACCTCCCTTGCCGGGTAGGCGAACCTTGTCAGGTCGAGGCTTCACCGAAGACAAGTCCCAAGATTTTCCTACCAGGCTTGCCGGGGCAGCCAAGGGCAAGATACCCTGCCAAGACTCCACCGCTCCACCGCACAGCGACGCAAGTGACTTATCAGTACTGTATCGAGCCCCTGAGTGATTAAGTGGCTGTCATTTGGCAAGTGGCGCCATTTGGGTAGAAGATTCACCCTGCATGACACCCGTCTGGAGGCGTGTCATGCGGGCAGACAAGAGGGTGGTTGATAGCACGGTAGGCTTGTCGGGCTTCATCCTTAGCATGACACCTAACAGTGCATTTAATGCGGTTTGTTCTAACTGCTAGAGTTAGGTATGATAGCACTGTTGGCTATCTAATCAGTGTATAATGACTGATTTGCCACTGTGGTAACCCCTTAGCCTATAATAGGAGGGCCACGGCGACCTAGAATAGGATTCGGACCCTTGTACACTCTTACGCGGGTAGCCACTCTCCCCGAGGCGACCTTGCCGGGCTTGAGCACTTCGTGTTCGTCACGGTCCTCCATCCAATCCACCAAAGTAGGAGTAGGGCTTTACGCTTGGCAGCGGCCCGAACCTGGGTAAAAACACCCGCGTCACCATTGTCGTGCTGCTTTATGGTCTCCGCTCTTTGTGCAACGTGCCCTTCCCCCTTACCGAACCACAAGGGGCCGATGGCCCCATAGGTAATCGTGTTGAACTACGACACTGGCGTAACAAAGAATGGAGGAAACGGCCTTTTGTTCGACCGCCTATGGTCGAAACAGGATCATGTTTATCGAGAGGGGTCTGGCATACTGCAAAATGGAGGAAACGGACTTCTCTTCAACAGCCTACAGTTGAAATGGGTTCCTGTTGATCGGGAGGGGTCTGGCGTACCACAAAACAGATGAAACGGACTTCTCTTCGAGCGCCTACGGTCGAAATAGGGTCTTGTTTATCGGGAGGGGTGTGGCGTACCACAAAACGGGACTCCACGGGCTACTGTTCATCCACCATCTACTGCCTCACTCCAACGTCCACGGGCTACTGTTCATCCACCGTCGACTTCCTCCAACCTCCACCGGCTACTATTCATCCAGCCTGCATGGGGTCCTATTCATCGATCCCCAACCGGCTGGGGTGTGGCGGCCTCCTTGAGGTACTGTTTGTTGGGGACACAACTACTGAGTGTGAACCGCCCTGGAGGGGCCGGTTTACCCTCGTCCATGATCCAGGCCCACGAAGGAGGCCCGGAGCCCAGAGGCGACTTAAGGTCCATTTATGTAAACCGCCTTAGTGTTGTAACTTGTGTTGTAAGACAAGAAAGGAGAGATCAAGCGGACTCTTATATGAGCCGGATTGGGACTTCTGTAAACCGACCAAGGCGTCCATCCGTGTATATAAGGGGACGACCCGTGGCGAAGTTAGGGACAGAGATTTCGAGGCTAAGGCAAAGCTATTGCTCCCTAGTCGCCGAAACCATATCAATCACATCACAACCGGACGTAGGTTTTTACCTTGATTGAAGGGCCGAACCAGTATAATTCCCGTGTCTTGTGTCCGCTTTAACCTCTCTAGGTAAACCCGCACGATGGCCCTACGACTAAGTCCTTTCATGAGGACATCTGCCGTGACAAGTCCACGACGATTGGCGCCCACCGTGGGGCTATCGCACGATGGTTTGATGATCTTAGAGGGCAAGTTCGAAGTGACTCGAAGGCTATGCAATGGCCGGATGACTAAGAGTCGTCGCGGCAAGCTCTACATCGATGATGCGGATCGGGCCCCGAGGCCGCTCGTTGAGTACGGGTACCGGGTCCCCTTTGGCGGCATACACGTGTTTATCGGCAAGATCGGCGAGCCGAGCCCGGGCCGGATGTTCGCACCGACCTCGTCGAGACGGCTCAACGAGCGAAGAAGAGTCCTGCCACTGGCTAAACCGGCGGTCAAGCATGTTTTCGTGGGAGTCGCCCACGGAGACTACGAGGACGGATCAGCATCTGGTGATTAAACTGTTGTCTACTCTGGCGATTTAATCGTCACGGAGAAACTGAGTCTCTATACCAGCTACCAGATGGCCAGATCGGGGGTTGTTCCGACGGAGAGAGTATTCCGGACCCCTTCGATCTACCCCACCGGGTTGGGATCTTCATGGCCGGTACGCAGGCGGCGCTTCACTCCTCGACCGCGGCGCCCCCGGTCGCCGGTTCAACAGCGGTGATGGCAGCCAGGGAAGGAGGCCCTGTGCGCCCGCCGGCTCAAGTTTTGTCAGAGCTCTTCGACGCGTTAGCTGTGCTCTTGGCGGAAGCTAATCCGCCGGATCAGGACCTGCACAACGCGGAGAATGCAAAGGTGAAGGAACAGATCACTAATGCTAAAGCGGACTGGCAGCCGCGACGAAAGGATGGCGGAACGGGCCGCTTTGGATGCGCAGGCTTATAGGCTCAGGCTGGACCAGAGCGCGTCACAGGAAGTCATGAAAAGGAAGTACAGGTCCCGTTTACCTTCCGTTTTCGAGGGAAGGGAGCTTTTCAACACCCCAGGGGCAGGGACCAGTAATCCGCCGCCATTGGTAAGCCGGCC
This sequence comes from Aegilops bicornis, assembly GCA_021605145.1. Classification (NCBI taxonomy): domain Eukaryota; kingdom Viridiplantae; phylum Streptophyta; class Magnoliopsida; order Poales; family Poaceae; genus Aegilops; species Aegilops bicornis. The sequence goes on along the minus strand of CM038674.1, from coordinate 302,919,063 downwards.
GGAAGCACTTGGGACGGCCGCACCGGTCCAGCCCCGTATGATAGATCTATCTCGCCATCATACCGGTGCGCCCCAGACCGTGCAGACACCTCCGGATCACTACTCCAACCCGATGGATAACCTCGTAGCGGCTGCGGCACGGTTGGAGGCGATTCCCATTGAAGGCGATTCACCGCAGGCGGTGGAGACACGCCGGGTTAAGGAGCTCCTCAGGACGGCCTTGGCTCAGCAAGAAGCGTACTCGTACAGTCGAGATCGGATCCACTCCACCCCCCGCCCGAGCCAGAGCTACAGCCGACGCATCGATGAACCGGCCGTATCGAGCAATGCGCAGCGTGGCCCGCCGCGCGGCAACAATCCGGCAGGCGGCTTCGAAGATGCTCAAGTGGTAGTGGACGCGCCCAGGAACGCGTGGGGAGGCCGAGTTAGTAGCACAAGCGGAGGATCATCCGCCACGCCGGTTTGACCAACCACCTTCGAACCAGGGGTCACGTCCGGCTCTTTGGGGGTGCCTTGCCTTGTCCCCGCTTTGCGCAAGCGTCGATTGCCCAAGGACTTCAAGGGCCATGCAAGGTGCCGAATTATACCGCCGACTTGGCTCCAGAGGCGTGGATAGAAAGCTACGAGATGGCCATGGAGATGCTGGACGTGGATGAAGCCGCATGTGCGAAGTACTTCACAATGATGCTGGAAGGTACGGCCCGGACTTGGTTAAAAAACTTGCCGCCCAACTCCATCAGCTCGTGGACCCAGTTGCGGGCCCGGTTCATCCAAAATTTCAAAGACACCTGTAAGCAGCCCATGTCGGTGGTGGATCTGGTAGCTTGTGTCCAGGCAGAGGGAGAGTCAACAACCCATTGGGTGCGCCGCGTTTCGGAAATTTTACATTCTTCAGACCGGATCAACCCTGATTCCGCGATCTTGACCTTGGAAGCCAATTGCCGGTTCGAGCCATTGAAATTGAAGCTGGGTCGCATGAAGCGTTTCTGCCATGACATGGGCACTCTGATGGGTGTGCTGGTAAAATATGCTGATTCTGACAGTACCAAGGATCCCGAATCTGATAATGATGAAGTGGGGAAAGGAAAATGTAACGGCAGCTCCGTGGTCCAGAAGCACCATTCGGCAGCAATGGAGGGAACAAGCGCCAGCTTAACGGCAACACGGGTTTCGTGGCCAACACCAATGCGCAGGACAAGGGTCAGCGGCGAGGCAAGCGATCAAACCGGGCGGTCACAATCCGGATCGTTTGAACTTCATATTAAATCAACCTTGTCCGAAGCATCGGGACGAAGGAGGTACCGCGAACCACCTTTGGAAGGATTGTTATATTATGCAGAGTTTAAAACTCCAACTCTTTCCGGTATGATCAAGGGACCAGCGGCGTTCCGGATCCGCTCCGGTTACGATGGAGGAAATTCCGCCCGAGATTCGGTAGTAATCCCAAGGCGGGCAAGGCAATCGAGAATAATCAAGGTAATCGAGCGATCGAGAACCAAGGGCTACAATCAACAAAGCAGCGGTCGGGTTATCGAGCAACCCAAAGCAGCTTGAGCAGGGGCGATACCACGTCTTTACCACCAGTTTGGACCGACGGGACCGAAAACTTCAGAGGCGGGCAGTGTTGTTGAACCGGCTGCGCCGCATTACCTACGCTGGTCCGAGCAGCCGATTGTGTGGAGCAGAGAGGATCATCCTCCCCGGGTTTACAATCCGGGTCAGTTAGCCTTGGTGGTGGCACCCCAGGTAGGAGGGTACAAGTTCACCAAGGTTCTTATGGATGGAGGAAGCAACATCAACATCCTGTACTACGAGACTTTCCGGCGTATGGGGTTAACAGATAGGCATCTTAGGCCGTCCAAAGACGGTGTTCCACGGAGTGGTGCAGTAAGTCAGCGCATCTTGTCGGTAAGGTAGTTCGAGGTGACCTTTGGGGACGAACATGACTCGCAATGTAAGCGTTGACGTTTGAGGTGGTAAAAATTCAAAGCCCTTACCACGCCTCTTTGGGCGGCCGGCTTATGCTAAATTTATGGCACGGCCCTGTTATGTTTACTTACAGCTGAAAATGCCGGGTCACAAAGGAACGATAACGGTTCATGGAGCCGCGGATCGCTCTAGAGTGCGAGGAAGGTGATGCGGCTTACGCGGAGTCGGTTTGTGCCACGGAAGAGTTAAAGTATTATAAAGATAACGTTGACCCGGCGGATATGACCCCTTTGAAGAAGCCAACTACAGAGCATGATCCGGACTTGAAGTTCAAATCGGCGGCTGAGACGAAGCTTGTTGATTTTGTGCCCGGCGATTCATCCAAACAGTTCATCATCAGTGCCAACCTGGATCCGAAATAGGAAAGCGCGCTCATCGAGTTCGTCCGTGAGAATCGGGACATTTTTGCATGGAAGCCGTCTGACATGCCAGTGTACCGAGGGAGCTCGCTGAGCACACTCTTAATGTTGACCCGAAATACAGACCGGTAAAACAGTTTCTTCGCGGTTTAATGAGGAAAGGCGCAAGGCCATCGGAGAAGAAGTTGCTAGGCTGTTGGCAGCAGGGTTTATCATCGAAGTCTTTCATCCAGAGTGGCTCGCCAACCCGGTTCTGGTCCTTAAAAGAATGGCACTTGGCGCAAAGCGTAGATTACACAGATCTTAACAAAGCTTGTCCAAGAGATCCTTTCGCCTCCCCGCATTGATCAGATTATTGATGCGACGGCGGGTTGTGAGCGTTTGAGCTTTACGGATGCGTATTCCGGTTATCATCAGATTAAGATGGCGGTTCAGACCAGGAGAAAGCGGCGTTTATCACCCCTTTTGGAGCCTTCGCTATGTGTCCATGCCTTTTGGGCTCAAGAGCGCCCGAGCAACTTATCAGCGCTATGCATGTAATTGTTTGCATAAACAGATCGGCCGTAATGTGCACGCTTACGTGGATGATATCGTGGTGAAATCAAGGCAGAAGGAAACATTGATTGAGGATTTAAGGGAAACCTTCGACAACTTGCGGGTGTACAAGATGATGCTCAACCCTGCCAAGTGCGTCTTTGGTGTTCCAACGCAAATTGTTGGGTTTCCTCGTGTCTAACCGGGGATTGAGGCTAATCCGGAGAAAATTACAGCTATCACCTCCTTAGCCAAGCCAAAGTGCATCAACGATGTCCAACGCTATAGGCCGGATTGCCGCGCTTAAGCCGGTTTATCGATCGCCTAGGAGAGAAGGCCATCCCTTTGTACCGAGATCTTTGAAGAAGACGGATCAATTCGTCTCGAGTTCAAATTCTTGATGAGGCATTGGAGGACTTAAAGCGGCAATGGCCAACCCGCTGTTCTTGCTGCCCCTATTGACAGGAGCCGCTCCTATTATATGTTGTCGCTAATGCTAGGGCAGTGAGTGTGGCCATTGTGGTGGAGCGCAAGGAGGCAGGAAGGAGTATCCGGTTCAGCGACGGTTTACTACATCGATGAGGTCCTCATTGAATCTAAACAAAGATATCCACATTGGCGAGAAAGCTGGTATATGGGGTTTTTATGGCAAGCCGGAAGTCAAGCAATATTTCCAAGGGCACCCCATCACAAAGTGGTCAGCCTGGCTCCTTTAGGCGATATCATCTTGAACCGGAAGCAATCGGCCGGATTGCTAAGTGGGCTATAGAGCTTGGGCATACGGTTTAAAATATGTGCCCGGACGGCTATAAAGTCTCGAGCACTTGTGGATTTCATTAATGATTGGACGGAGTTGCAAGCACCGTAAGAGAAGCCGGATCACACCTATTGGACCATCCATTTTGATGGATCCAGCAATTGGAAGGCTCGGGGCTGGAGTCGTATTAACTTCCCCACGAGGTGATAAGTTCTGTTATGTTCTCCGCCTAATGTTCCCTTGTACTAACAATGCAGCTGAGTATGAGGCTTTGCTCCATGGCCTCCGGATGGCCAGAGAAATGAACCTCAGCCGGGTTAAATGCTTTGGTGATTCGGACTTAGTGGCCCAGCAGGTATCCGGCACTTGGGACTCCAAAGATCCACTCATGGCTGCATATCGTCGGGAAGTGGACGTTGTTGCAGGCCATTTTAAGGGATACCAGGTGGACCATGTGGATCGTCGGAAGAACGAGGCGGCTGATGCTTTGAGCCGGCTGGGGTCCCAGCGTAAACCGGTCCCGCCCAACGTTTTCCTTGACGTGCTGCATAAGCCGTCGGTTAAGCTGCCTGATGAAATTGATTTGGCTATCCCTGATCCGGAGGCTCAATTGGTGGCGGCCTTGCACATCATTCCGGATTGGACGCTCCCTTATTTGGCGTACATGAATCGGGGCGAAGTTACGGAGGATGAGACGTTGGCCCGGCAGATAGTTCGGCGGTCTAGGTCTATGGCCATTGTTAACGGCGAAGTTGCACCGCCGCAGCGTCGTATGCGTTTCAGCGTTGTGTGTCCCTGAAGAGGGCCATGAGATATTATGGGAGATTCATGAAGGGATTGTGGTCACCACGCCGGTTCAAAATCCCTGGTGGCCAAAGCGTTTCGCCATGGCTTCTATTGGTTGACCGCCCATGCCGATGCGGAGGATCCGGTGGGACGGTGTGATGGTTGCCAAAAGTTCTCCAGGCGTGCTCATGTGCCAGCCCAAGAATTGAGGATGATTCCAATTACTTGGCCGTTTGCGACTTGGGGGCTGGATATGGTTGGACCTTTCAAACGATCCAAGGACAAAAAGACCCACCTGTTGGTAGCAGTGGATAAATTTACAAAGTGGGTCGAGGCAGAGCCTGTTAGCAAGTGTGATGCGGCCACGGCGGTTCAGTTCATCAAGCGGGTGATTTTACGGTTTGGGTTTCCGCACAGTATCATCACGCATAATGGCACCAATTTGTCCAAAGGAGCTATGAAGGAATTTTGTGAACGGAGCACATCCGGCTTGATGTTTCTTCCAGAGCCCACCCGCAATCCAATGGTCAAGCGGAACGAGCTAATCAGGAAATTTTGAAAGGTATCAAACCCCGCTTATGGTCCCTTTAGAAAGGACGCCGGGTGTTGGGTGGAAGAGCTACCATCGGTGATATGGAGTATAAATACTACCCCAACCGATCCACCGGATACACGCCGTTCTTTATGGTCTATGGAGCGGAGGCGGTCCTTCCCAATGATATCCGTCACGACTCGCCCCGAGTAGCAGCTTATGTTGAGGCAGATAGCGAGGCAGCACGGCAAGATGATTTGGATCGACCGACGAAGAGCGCGATATGGCAGCAGCTCGCTCGGCGGTTCTACCAGCAGGACCTTCGTCGGTATCACAGCGGCGGGTTAAAACCAGAACCTTTCGTGAAGGAGACTTGGTGCTGCGGCTCATTCAAGATCGTAAAGATATGCACAAGCTATCCCCACCTTGGGAAGGGCCTTTTGTGGTCGATGAGGCTCTATACAACGGGTCCTACTATCTCGATTGATGTTCGAGAGCGAAAAGACTCACGCACGCCGAGGAGGAGACCAACGAGCCATGAAACATAGCTCATCTTCGGCCTTATTATACTTGAGCCATTGGCTCCACTTATGTACATATCAAGACGATGTATATATTATGAATAAAAGCAATAAACCGGATCCTCGGCTAAAGCGGGGTATCTGTTCTGTATAAAGGACCGGTTTGGGTACATGGAGATGATGTCGTAAAGCGGCCTCCGGTTTAACCCTTGGCCTTGTTGTTAGAAATTTTTGTCATTTGGGGGTTTGGTCGTGTCCAACCAATGCAACACCTCTTGGCGGTAAAGCCACCAGATCATTTGGGGGCATGGTCACGTCTGAACCACCACACCTCTTGGTCGGCCTAAGGCCATAGAATCACTTGGGGGCTTTGGTCGAACCCGAACCATCGCAATGCCATTTGATCGGCGTCATGCCACGAAGTTCGATTGGGGACCTGGCTGATTTGAACCACCGCTACACCGTATAGGGGGCTTGGTCATGTCCGACCATGGTAGCGCCATCCGATCCGCTCAAGGCAGCCTTTCCTTGCAAAGTGATTTTCCTCATTGATTTTGCTTCCATGGGGTCTTTAGGCCTGTCGTTTGGTTTTGTTGGCCTTCTTAAACCGACAAAATTCTTTAAACCGGATTTATGTTCCGCATTCAATACCTTTTTAAAGTTGGCGATTTTTTTGTTCCGTTTGATTTTGCTGTTAACATCCCATTATGGAGTAACAGGGCTTATCATGTTCGACACGATTTACACGGTAAATCGGTTTTATACGCAGAAGGACTGTTCTCCGTGATGTTGATGGTTTATAAGGCCTTCACTTGGCGTTTGACTAAAGCCAACCGTGTGCCTAATATCGCAGGTATGTTCGTATCACATAGCTTTGATCATATACCTCAAGATTATCTCATATCAATATCTCGTATCAGTTTGGCTAAGCGGCGTCAACCGCCAAGGCGGTTTAAGAACTTGTGATTGCAGGCAAAATATGTTGCGTGATTTACTACTTAAAGCCAACGGGTCCCGTCTTGCCATGCAAAAGTTTACAGATCGAGATTGTACCGCATTGTTCAAAGAAAGACACTTGCTATCCTATTACAAAGCCTTTTTAGGCCCGGCGTTTCACGCCGGGTTATGCCTTGAAAATTTGAATATGTCGCCTGCTTGGCGGATTACGCCGCTTCCCAGGTTGGTGCGAGGTGGAGGGCACGGCGCTGGCGCCGGTTCAGCTTCCTCTTCTTCTTCACCCAAAGCCCGGAAGTCATTGGTAGACCAGTCAATCCGGGTTAAGGCTGAAAGACAGCTTCTTCACTTATCAGCTCAGCGGATCAACGTCCGAGGCGTAAGTGTGCTTACGGATTGGAGGAATCAGGCTCGCACTTCCGGATGACAAAATCCACCCATTTGTTGTTTGCGTCATAAAAGATCGGTGAACTTCCAGATTGGCTTCAGCGGCCAGTTGACTCGCCAGCGGACGCATTTCCTTTGTAATCCGTTTCAGGGCATCGTTATCGAAGGCTTCGCCGTTCTCTTGAGCGCTGGGAAAACCTTTAGCTATGTCAGCCGGATCAAGATCCGCTATCCATGCCTTGGCACGAGTCAGAGCCAGCAGGGCGCCAGCCCGGGCTGCGGATCGCTTCATCTCTTCAAGCTGTCCCGAATCATGGACAGCCGGTCCAAAGATCTCTCGATCGTGACGGCGCCGTGTTGTCGTATGAAGTGGCGCATATGGTTCACCGGGCGCCGGTATATAGCTGTTCAATCAGGGTGTACGAAGCCTTGAGCTTTTTTCGCACGCCGTAACCTGTGTGAGCAATACGCTTGCTCGCACCAGATTTAGACAGCCCAAGTTAAACCGTGAAGCGTTAGCACAAGCATATTCAGTATAAATTTACTTACCAAAGACGGCGGAGGTCATGGCATGCACTTGGCGTTTGAGTCCGTAAGCTCTTCATCACCGGTTTAAGGGCTGCCTCCGCTTCCTCCGCCTGCTTTATTAAACCGGCTTTCGGTGTCCCGATTGACCCGGCCGAATTTGTACCACTCCTTCAGCTGTTCCATGGTGGTCAGGGCGGTCTTTAGCTCATCCTTGGTTTTGGTGGCTTCTGCTATTTGGGTTTCCAGATTGGTTTGGAGGTCCTTGAGTTGCACAGCTTGCTGATGTATTTCATTCTGATGACAAATAAAGAATATTAGTGGTTTCATTATACAAGTCCCAAGCTTAATACAAGTATTCAACTTGGCACTTGGGGGCTAATGGCTAATTGATCTAAATTTGCTAAGGAGATGCAACTTAAGTCCCGGTTTAACTTTGCAAAATTAAACCGACCCTTGGGGGCTACTATGCAGTGAAAAGATGAGAAAGGTCAAATTATTACCTCATAGCGGTCCTTCATGCGATTTACTAGACCGGCTTCAAGGTCACGGCTTGTGTAAAGCCGGTTCGTAAAGCCGGAATGAAGTTCTTGGCGGAGAAATTGTCGTAGCAGACATATGTCGCCTTCCCTTGTCTTTGCCGATAGTAGTGGAACTTTCTTTGATGCTATGCTTGGCTAAAGCGACCGGTTGGCTAGGAGCGGTGTAGCCAAGACTGCCACAAGAACATCGTCATTTTCAGCGGTCTTGTTTGGGCTTGATGTCGTCTTGCTTTGGCTCGGCGGTTCAACGGTCACGATCCGCCGATGGGACGGGTTTGGTGGAGCAGGCTGTGAGGTTTCCACTTGGACCTCCGGTTCAACTTCAAGGGTCGCCAGTATCATCCTTGTACAACTCGCCAGAGCTTTCCTTGGCGGCTTCGTGGATTTTCATGTGGCTGTTCTGGGGTTTTTTCCGGATCACCATCCGGAGTAGGATCAAGAGTTTTCGCTTTCTTGCTCAAACGAGCCTTGGTGCTGCAATATTCAGAGTGGGATCAAGACAAATTGACCAAATTAATAGGGAATCGAATTGACAGACAAGAATTACGCATCAAGGGCGATGTTCAGCGGAGGCAGCTGTGTGGTGGATGAACCGCCAGACGAGTTGGAAGAGGCCCGATAATTCGAGTCGACGGATTGAGAGAACATCGGAAGAAACCTTTTTTAAGGGATAACGCCAGAGAACAAGTCACCTCCGGACGACGCTTCCGGATTGGGGTGTCTGTAAACCGGCCGAGGTAACCTGTTGACCATCGTGCCGGGTTGTACGGGCGCTCTTCACCTGCTGTGTCTTCAAGAAAAGATTTGGATTCAAATAAGCACAGAATGGTATTTTTTCACTTTTCGGACGGTAGCGTCAATTCTCTTAACAGCGCAAGCTCAGATTCGAAGAAAGAAGGATTACCTCAACAGGATTGGCATGACTGCTTCAAAGATCATCCTCGAAGAAAAAGTGTCGGTAAAAAGAAGGTAAAGAGGCCAAGCATATGCAAGAAGAAATACAAAGCGGAAGGCCGGTTTATGGCGGCTCCCTCGTAAATGTCAAAGTTTTACCTCGGCTTCTGATTCTTCGTCCTCCAGCGGTTCAGAGGACTCGGTGGTCTTTTTCTTGCCAGTTCTCTTAGTGGCCTTGGATTTTGCACGTGGCGCCCGGACGGTCCGGGTGCGTTTCGAAGAGCTTTCAGCACGGGAAGCAGCAAGCATTAGCATATGTCAACAGATTGCGAGCCCGAAGACAAGAAGAAGAGCTTACCACGGCGGTTTGTTGGCGGCACAAAATGGAGCCAACCGGTGAGGCTGCAGACGGAGATTGGCTCATCGAGCATCTTCTTGACGATCTCGGTGGTCTCCTGCTCGTTATGGGTAGCTCGTGACGCCTTTGAGGATCTTTTGAGGCTGCCGGTGTACTCGTGCATCAATCCAGCCGGCGGCTCGGTGGCAACACGCCCCAAGAGACCCGACAACGCACAAGATCCACGCCCGGTTAAGCCATTGGCCATTAGAGCACGGAGCTTGATTATTTGTGGCGCCAAGTTTTTCCGTTCGCGGCGGTTAAGCGTGAAAGGCGATGGATGATGGTTCTTGAGCCGGTGAGGACGGTAACCCGGCAAGGGGTTTTCATTGGCGGCGCGGTGTTACGGGCAAGAGAACCAAGTTTGGTTCCAATCCTTTGGATGGCTGTGGTGCTTGGCGTGAGGGAAATCGGCTTCCTTCCTCTTCTGAATTGAAACGCCGCCCAGCTCCGTGTTGGGACCATCGTAAAATTCAGCGACGGTTCAAATGGAAAAATCCGGAACAATTCCACAGACGGTTCTTCTTGAAGATAGACTTCACGTAAGACTTGAAAGTTGCATATGTTTGAAACGGAATTCGGACCGATATCCTGCGGATGGAGTTGCAAACTGGCAAGGACGCCCCGAAAAACTTTGAACCAAAGCGGGCGTAACCCCGGTCTAGGTGCTGCATAAACACAATTACTTCCCCGCTTTCGCGGCTCGGGAGAAACTTCGCCCTCGGAACACGCCAATGGAGGACGTCTTTTGGAGCCAAACCGCCAGTGGTGACGTAGCCGTTGAGCTGCGTATCAGTGATTTTGGACCGGACCCAGTTGCAAGCAGCAAATTGAGGAGCCATTCCTATTTACTAAGCTGCGAAGAAAAGAAGAGACGGTTTACCATTAAACGGTTCAGGCATATCATACATTGTTAAACCGGTGATTCAGCATCCGGCTTCCTGCTCCGGTTTAACCGAGGACTAATGGAGTGACGGATTAGTCAGTCGAAAGTTAAACCGCCGAAAAGGCAGAGTTGGAAAGTCTACTAAGTATGGATGTAAACAGTTTTCACATATGAATGGAGGTAATCAGGATCTACCGAAGCTCTAGTAAGAAAAACTTTACGACCTATGCAAACCTTCATAAAGAGCAGGAGGGTTCAGATATTCTAAACTCGAGGATCCGAACAAAAGGAAGGGTGCATAAAGAGTTCAATGAAACGGCGGAGCAGTCACTTATACAAGATGCACGGTATGGCTGAGGTGTACGGCCATGGCGGAGCAAGTGAGAGGAAACTGATATGAACTGCTGATGAACGTGATCTACAGATGGGATCTAGGGCTTGAGAGGAACCTTACCTGACGAGCGGAAACCGCGGAGGAGCGCCGAAAACTCTGATACGGTCAGGTTGATGCAGCGGCCCAGCGATGAAGCGTCGTTCGAAGGTCGGGCGCGACGGTGGAGCTTCAGGGCTAGAGCGTCGCAAGGAAGAAGAAGAGCGGAAGAAGAAGAAGAGAAAGGGGCGACCGGTCTATTTATAAGGGACCGGAGCAATCAACGGGCGCGAGAATCAAAGGAGTCAAAAGCGGTGGGACGGTGCGGCCGCCTCGATTTCCGGATAGCATTAAATGAAGGGAATCTTACTGTTTGGATTTCTTTATTAAAGATGACGTCAAGGTGCTCTGACATGGAAATCGGAGGATGACGTCACGGCGGTTCAAGCGGATGGCGGTTTACAAAATATGAAAGGAGATCCAAGAGGTTCCTGAAGGTGTTGAAGATTGACTTGAACCGTTCAGTCAATCTGGGGCCTAATGTTGGGGACACAACTATCGAGTGTGAACCGCCTCGAGGGGCCGGTTTACCTCGTCCATGATCCAGGCCCACGAAGGAGGCCCGGAGCCCAGAGGCGACTTAAGGTCCATTTATGTAAACCGCCTTAGTGTTGTAACTTGTGTTGTAAGACAAGAAAGGAGAGATCAAGCCGGACTCTTGTATGAGCCGGATTGGGACTCTATGTAAACCGACAAGGCGTCCATCCGTGTATATAAGGGGACGACCCCGGCGAAGTTAGGGACAGAGATTTCGAGGCTAAGGCAAAGCTATTGCTCCCTAGTCGCCGAAACCATATCAATCACATCACAACCGGACGTAGGTTTTACCTTCATTGAAGGGGCCGAACCAGTATAATTCCCGTGTCTTGTGTCCGCTTTAACCTCTCTAGGTAAACCCGTACGATGGCCCTACGACTAAGTCCTTTCATGAGGACATCTGCCGTGACAAGTCCACGACAGTTCATCCAGCGATAATTGCCTACTACCACGGGGTCCTGTCCATCCAGTGGCAACCGCCTACACACGGCGGGGGTCCTGTTCGTCCAACCCCCATTGGGAATGGTTCCTCCACAACCAACCAACTGGCTAGGCCCACCACACGTCTCGACTCGTTCTATGTATCGCGTGCGCGGCAACAACATGCACTGTTCATTTAGAGGCAACCCAACACCCAAGATGGCTACGTCTCACACGGGGGCTCGATCAGCAGTGAGCTTCGAGAAGGATTGAGCGGGCTCAGTTAGCAGCGAAGGAATCGGTCGGATTCAGTTAGTAGTGAAGGAGTCGCTTGGGTTCAATTAGCAGCGAAGGGATCGATCGAACGGCTTCAGTATGTAGTGGGATCGATCGCTTGTGTTTAGTACGTAGCTAGCCAGTGCCATCGCTCGGGTTCAGTAAGCGAATGCCTCTCAAGGGTTCAGTTAGTCCTCGCACACGCGCGCATACGAGAGAAACGTGCAAAACGACACTACATCGCTCGGCCCCAACCAACCACCTTAACCGGAAACTCCTCGAAATATTCCTCGCGCTCACCTTACCACGATTTTTTATGTGATGGACGGCCGAAACAATGTCAGGCAAGTGCGTCTTCGGCCAGCCCAGGACGAAAAGCCCATTTTCTGTCATGATTTTTTTGTCATAGAAGTAGGAGCCGCCCACCACATCTATCATGATACGTGTTTTTGTCACAATTATCGTCATACAAGTGTCATAACAATGACAAAAAGTTTTCGGTCGGGCCATAATGTCACGGATGTGTCTTATTTGTAGTGTACCCTCCTTTTAATAAGGAACCAAAACAAAGCATTAACACTTGGTGAAGACATGAACTCCTGATACTGCGGTCATCACTGGAGTGAATCCCAATAGTTCTCACTTTGGGGTCTGTGGATCATAACACATAATAGGTGCATACAACTTGCAAGACAGAATACAAAACACACTTATATTCATGAAAACATAATAGGTTCAGATTTGAGATCATGGCACTCGGGCCATAGTGACAAGCATTAAGCATAGCACAGTCATAGCAACACCAATCTCAGAAGATAGGGAATACTAGGGATCAAGCCCTGACAAATTGACTTGATTACATGACAAATCTCATCCAACTCAATCACTGTCCAGCAAGCCTACAAAGGAATTATTCACTCCCGATGGTGAGCATCACGAAGTTGTTGATGAACAAGGTGTAAGTACATCTAGTGCCCCTTAGTGATTTTGGTGTATTGAAGACTTATAGGTTAAGGGACTAATGTGTTTATGAGTGTACACAGGTCTATAAGTCTATGAGGAGTTTGACATTTACAGAGAAAGTCGACCCCTAAAAATGAATATCTTCGACTGAAGATTTTGGATTTCTGAAGACTTTGAAAGTGAAGAAATTGGTGTGACCATGAAGACTTGGTATTCATACGAGGAACATGAAGCGTGAAGACTTTTGTTTTCGTAGTTTCATTTTCTCTTTCTTGAGTCATAGGAAACATCGTCTTTGTTAAAGGGTCGAGGAAATACTAAGGAAAAATTTCCGTGTGATGCTCAACTCAAAATCCTACACCTACCAATCCCTTCGAGTGAAGCCATTGGAAATCTCATACAGCTTCACCAATTTCTTCAAAGGATGAGAAAAAGTTCTTCTGGTTAGAAATTTGTTCTGACTAAGGAGTTAGGAATTCGCCAGTGCGGATTGCCTACACAGTGAGGAACATGATAGCCCTGAGGTATTTGATACTCAAAATTCCGACCGTTGCCGTGCTACGAGCCAGCTGTCCCAAAATATATACCCACCTAACCGTCATATCATTGATGGGCATTTATGTCTTATCATGTCGGGTTGCCCTACAACCACTAGCTGGTTGGCTGCTCCGAGAGAAACTGACACTTGTCATTTGAGAGCATCCCATCCTCCAAGGACTTTGAGCGAAAATCATCAAGTGAGGAAAACCGAAACCCAAACACCTACAAACCCAAAGTGATTGAGCATCACTGAAGAGATTGATCCTGAGTGGATCCGATGCTTGTTACCTTTGAAGACTGTGCATCTTCCAGATGGTTAGGCGTCATGGTCTGAGCATCCAAGAGGATATTGTGGATCACCGAGTGACCGAGTTTGTGAAGGTTTGGAAGTCACCTGAAGACTTACCACGAGTGATTGGGCGAGGTCTGTGTGACCTTAGCTCAAGGAGAATATGGTGAGCACTCTGTGTCCGACTGTGTGTCCTCAGATTTAAATACCTAGCTCCTCCAACTAGACGTACAACTGTCACATCAGTTGGAACTGGTCTACCAAATCATTGTCTTCACCAAGCCTTCTTGTTCTATTTCCTCAACTCTTTCATTTCCTCACTTACTATGTTGTGTGCTTGTTCATATCTGTTTGAAGACTTTGACTGAAGACTTTCTCAATTTCTTCAGTTCAATTTCTTCAGTCTGTTTGTCTTCATCCTGTGTTATCATGTGTTTACGCTTTCTGTACTATGTGCTTGTCTTCATTTCATCATGATGACCATGCTTGTGTTCTGTTATGCTTACATCTGAGTACTTATTCCGTTGCAAGTAGTTCTTCGCTTAGGAATTTCCTCACCCGCAAATTCCTCAGTGAAGAATTCATATAAATCGTCTATTCACCCCCCCCCCCTCTAGTCGATATAACGCACTTTCAATTGGTATTAGAGCAAGGTACTCCCTTGTTCTTTGTGATTTTGGTTTAACCACCTGGAGTTTTAGTTATGTCGACTGTAGGTATGATCAAGGTCTCTGCTGGGTGTCCTACCTTCGATGGGACGGACTACCCTCATCGAAGAATAAGATGCGAATGCATCTTGAGGCAATTGATAACGATCTCTAGTATGTTGTGGAAAATGGTGTTCCCTCAGTCTCACCTTCACTGAATGCTACTGATGTGAAGAGATTCATGCAACTCGATTCCCAAGCGAAAAACATCATATGTGGCCATCTGAGCAAAGGGCAGTATGGAAAAGTGAGTGCCTTGGAAACTGCTAAGCTTATCTTGGATAGGCTGTCCAAGGTCAATGAAGGAGTCTCAACTCAACGTGATGCTCGAGTTGACGTTCTTCGCAATGTCTTCAACAGCTTCAAAAGACTCGACAATGAAAATGTTCAGCAAAACTTCAATTTCCTCACTGACATCTCAAATGAGTTTCAAGCACTCGGTGCCACTGGCATCACCGACCATGAGGTGGTGAAGAAGTTGCTGAGATCGCTTGATTCCTCATTCGATACACTGGGACTAATGATACAAGAACGTGGAGATTACAAGTCACTTGATCCCGCTGATATCCTCGAGAGGCTAAATACTCATGAGTTCCAGCTTGCTGAGAAGAGAGATCTCTATGGTTCGATCTATGGCAGATCACGTGCCCTGAAGGCCAAGGCAGTTTCTGAGTCTGGAGATGAAGATTCTGGCAGCAGCCTTGGTGATCCTGAAGAACTGAGCCAGGAACTAGCACTGCTCGTGAAGAAATTTCAGAAGTTTTCAAGATGTGGTCGCTTTGGAAAATCCTCAAGGAGCAATGATTCCTCATCCAGTGACTACAAGAAGAGGCTATGCCACAAATGCAAGAAACCTGGTCACTACATTCAAGATTGTCCTTAGTGGGAAGAGGAATCAAAGAAGAAGAAATACAAAGATTGCAGTTCTGATGATGCGAAGAAGAAGAAGAAATCTTCAAAGTCTTCCTCATCAAAATCCTCAAAGTCTTCATCTCACAAGAAGAGCAGCTCCAAGAAGGCTCTGGCATTCATTTGCAAGGAAATGGACTCTGAGGCTGAATCTGAGGAACATAAGGAACAGGAGGCATCTGAGGATTCCGAGTCTGGTGTGGCGAGCCTAGCTCTCGCTACTGCATTCGTTGGCAAGTCTATCTTCAACTCTGAAGAAAATGGCTTCACCAACAAGGCTGATGAAGGCAATGATGACTACGCTCCCGCCTATTGCTTGATGGCAAAGGGTGCCAAGGTACTCAAATACCCCTCCTCTGAATCTAGTGAAGATGAATCTGATGAAAACCTCAAGCCTAGTTACTCTAAACTTGCTAAGATTGTTGTGAAGCAACGAAAGGCTTTTGAAAAGGTTCAACACATGCTAGACAAAAGTGATGATATGTTGGGTGAAGAAATGGATTGCACCAAAACCTTGACTGAAAATCTTCAGAGACTTCTGTCCAGGTTTGACAACCTTCAAGGTCATCTTAACACTCTCCTATCTGATCATGAGAAGCTTTCTTATGAATTTTTTCCAAGAAAGCAAGATCTTGAAAAGCTAAGGGTAAGTTATGAAGATCTTCAGAAGGAGCGCTTTTCATTACTTGCTCAATAAATCAGCGCTGCTCAGGAAGAATTTGTTCCTCCATGTTTGAAGTGCATTGAACGTGAATCTGCTAATACTTCACCTGAATGTTCAAATGCTTCTAATGCTACAAATTCTTCACATGTCTCTGCTATCACTAATTCCTCATCTGAGGACATTGCTAGTACTATGATGATGCAGGGCTGGAGGAATTGTATATGACAGGCATGTACAAAAGCCTCAAAGGGCATCAGACTCTTTGTGATGTGCTTAAAAAGCAGATCCTCAACAGGAACCCTAGGAAAGAGGGTATTGCCTTTGAGAGGAAAATCAATGCTGATGGAACATATTGGAAGCCTCAGCAGTACCCCAAAACCTCATGTGTTGCTGCAAAGGGACCTCCAGTAGATCCGTCTAATCTATCTGGCTTTACATGTGAATCTCCTCATTCTTCTGATGAGTCATTTGACTCCAAGTATAAACTGTTCAAAAATCAGAATGGTGAAGTACTTGCTAGATATATTGGCACTAACTGCATGAATGTTTCCCCTATGAAGAAAATCTGGGTTCCCAAAAGGTGCCTTGAAAATCTTCAGGTGAATGTCATCATGACACCACCTATGAAGAAAAGGAACCCTAGATCAAATTCTAGATATGGACCAAATTCTTCATATGGATCCAAGTCCTCATATGGACCAAATTCCTCACATGGTCAAATTCCTCATATCCTGCTAACACTTCTGTTTCGCAGGGAAGAGCTAAGGGCTATGAATATGAGCATTATTCTTCTAATCATTATGTTCATAAGTCCTCGAAGAATTTCTCGTCTTATTCATATGCTTATCCTAACTCCTCTTATGTGAAACAAAATGGAATGGCTTCTATGCCACCCTTCTCGTATGGAGCTCGCAAAGTGATGAACTCTTTGCCACCCCTTCAGATGTGGATGGTGAAGAAAAAGAACTAATTTCTTCTGCAGGGTCAGGTCTCCAGACGTGCTTAAATGTCTGAAGAATTTGCTGGAGACCTGAAAATGCCTGATAGGACGCAGGCTAATCATGAAGAAATGAATATTCATTTCTCACGTCCTTGTGGCGCCCTCGATTCAATCATACACTAATCATACACGCAAATGTGTACGATCAAGATCAAGGACTCACGGAAAGATATCACAACACAACTCTAGACACAAATTAAAATAATACAAGCTTTATATTACAAGCCAGGGGCCTCAAGGGCTCGAATACATAAGCTCGAAACACAAGTGTCAGCGGAAGCAACAATATGTGAGTACAGACATGAGTTCGACAAGTTTGCCTTAAGAAGGCTAGCACAAAAGCAACATCGATCGAAAAGGCAAGGCCTCCTGCCTGGGAGCCTCCTAACTACTCCTGGTCATCGGTGGCCTCCACGTAGTAGTAAGCATCGGTGGTGGTATTAGGCTCCTGGACTCCGACATCTGGTTGCATTAACCGAAAAAGAAGAAAGGGGGAAAAGGGGGAGCAAAGCAACCGTGAGTACTCATCCAAAGTACTCGCAAGCAAGGATCTACACTACATATGCATCGGTATCAATGAAAAGGGTAGTATATGTGGACTGAACTGCAGAATGCCAGAAGAGAAGGGGAAAGCCTAGCCTATCGAAGACTAGCATCTTCTGGAAACCACCAACTTGCAGCAATAGGAGGAAGTAGAGTAGCATAAAGTAAAGTAGTAGTAGTGTTATCAACCTCGGCCAGAGATCCTTTCTCGACACCCTGCGAGAAAGCATTCCCAGAGCCATACTATCCAGTTATCATCACAATCCAATTCTCATCACCATCCAGTTCTCATCACAAGGATCCAGTTCTAGTTGTATCGATCGGGATACAACTCCAAGTGTCCGTTACCGTAGGACAGGCTATCGATAGATGTGTTGTTCCCAGCAGGGCTGCACCAACTTACCCACCACGCTCGATTAACTTCGGCTGGACACACTTTCCTGGGTCATGCTCGACCTCGGCCAAACAATACGCCGCAACCCTACCTAGGCTTAATAGAGAGGTCAGCACGCCGGACAAAACCTATGCCCCCAGGGGTCATGGGCCATCTCCCTGGGAACTCCTCCATGTTGCGTGGGCGGCCGGTGAGCAGACCTAGCTACCTGCTTCAACAAGGTAGGTGCTTACGCAGTCCAACCCGGCCTTGTGACGCCGATCACGACGCCTATTAAGCTTCGGCTGATGCATACGACGCAAAACGCCCATACTATGCCCACGTGATGGTTAGTGCTATCAGGCCAGAGGCCCCTCGGATCAAATATCCAAATCGTAGTGGATTAGGGTAACAAGCAGAGACTCACGAAAGATGTGACCCTGTTGCCCCGTCTCGAGGACTTGCGGCAAGGGCTAGGAATGCCCGTCCATGCCTCGTAATTATCTCGCGGGCACCTTCGAGGTCAACCCGACTCCACATGACTCGCAATTAAGCTCGCGTGGGTACCTCTCAGGGTCGACCCATCTTTAGTAACATGGTTCAGTGTAAAGTCATAGTAACCATAGTAACCGTGTGTCTAACACCAAGAGGAAAACCTGAGGAATCACCCTTGACGGATTCCACTCGATGTAATCATCAAGGTGAACGTAAGAGGAACCACCCTCGAAGTTCACACTTGAGGGGTTGCACGACAGAGTCGTATCGGAAGTGGTTAAGGCGGAATCACCCTCGATGACCACGACCTAATAGCTACCTACAGGGTAACATCAGAAGTGCTAATGAGGTCTCACCCCCGGCACACGATAGTAACCCAGTAGTGTCGAGCAACTAAGGGGAAAGTGATGTGCGGTGTCGGGGCCTGGTCTTCGATCCCGTTGATCGGGTCTTCGATGATGAAGCAGGGGCAACAAGGACAAGGTGGGGGGTCACTGATGGATCACTAACCAACCTATACTAAGCAGTTTAGGATAAGTAGGTAGGTATCAACAGTAGGTTACAATAAGCAGGCTATGCATCAGAATAGGAGCAACAGATTACAGTAGCAAAATCTAATGCAAGCATGAGAGAATGGAATGGGTGATATCGGGATGATCAAAGGGGGGGCTTGCCTGGTTGCTCTGGCAAGAAGGGGTCGTCGTCGACGTAGTCGATCACAGGGGCGGCATCGGTCTCGGGGTCTACCGGAGAGAAGAGGGGGAAGAAACAGTAAATATAAAGCAAACATAGCATCACAAAGCATAACGTGGCAATATGTTGTGCCGGGTGTGACCTAATGTATGGCTACACGATATAGGTGAAGGGGAAATTCAACCGGGAATGTATTCCCGGTTCCGGACCATGTCGCATGTATGACCAGGGGGAATGTTCCATGTTAAGATAGTTAGAGGCATCTGACGGGTATGTGGGTAGCATATTCGGATTCGTCTCGTCATTCTGAGCAACTTTCATATATAAAGTTTTTCGATCTGAGCTACGGATTATTTTATATGATTTTCTAAAGTTTTTAAAAAACATTTTTTTGGAACTTCATTAATTAATAAAATTTAAATTAGTAAAAAGCTAAACTGATATGGGCACACATAAGTGTACCCAGCGCTGCAACAAAGAGGCTGTCAGGTGGGTCCAACGCACCCAGTCAATTGCTGACTCTGAAGTGGCTGTTGACTTGGTCAAATGGTGAACAGTATATGTGGGACCCGCATGTCATTCTCACTGGTAAATTTAACACTGATTTAGCATTTAACTTAGCAGTGGACGCCATCTGCCATTGTCACATAGTGCATTAGGATTATTTTAAACTAGTTATTTAACAGGGGCCCACACATCAGCGTCTATGGTTAATCCTAAGTAACCCTAAACACTAATTAAACTGGCCCCTAGACTGCGCATAGGGCCAGCAGAGGCCATCTCCATGGCGTACAACGGGCACAAGGCCAGTGCGGGGATCGCCGGCTGGCCGATTCCAGTGGCCGAGGGGTGCGTGGGCGGGCGCGCTGGAGTGCTCGATTCGGCGAGCAGCGTCGAGCGTGGTCAAGGCAGAGGGCGCCGGGCGGCAACAGGCGCAGCCGAGTGAGCGTCATAGATAGGTAGGCGCGGTGACGCGCGTGAGATGTGACCGGCAGCAGCCACGATGTTTCGGGACGAGGGGGAAGCGGGGCGCGTGAGCTCACCCCCGGTGCCGGGGAACGGTGCGGCGATGCCTGGGGAGGTCCTGCGCGGCGGAACGGTGGTGGGGCGAGGTGGCGGCGACGGCGAACGGCGTTGGCATCGGGGAGCCGTTCGGGAGGAGGTCTAGGACGAGGAGGCGCTTGGCAGGGAGGCGGTCCGGCGAGGGGGGTTCCGAGCGGCGGCGGGGCAGTCCGCCTAGCGGCGAGGTAGCGCGTTAGGGTCGAGGAGGCGACGGGCATCGGGGCGGCACGGGATCTGGCTCCTCTGCCTCGATCCAGACGGGGGAAGGAGATGAGGGAGAGAGGGGAACGTGGGAGGAGCGAGTGGGTTGGATCGGGGCTAGGGTTTGCGGGTGGTGGGGGTTAGTAGGGGCGGCTGGGCCGGCCTGGTTGGCCCGGTGGCCAGCTGGGCCGAAGCCCAGTGAGAGGGGGGGGGTTTGCTTTTCTCTTCTTTCTTTAGTCTTTTCCCTTTTCTTATTTTCCTCTTCTGTTCTGCAAATAGTTGAAGCACAAAAATGGATGTTGTTAAGAATGAAACTTGGGACATAATTCATGCACCAAATTGTGGTGTTGCAAAAAAAAATTTAGAGCCAACGGAATTGTTCAAGCATTTTTTTGGAAATTGAAAAGGCCAATTAATATGATGTTGGACCACTAAATAATTTCCAGGGGCACTTTCGGAATCAAAAAGAAGTTGGTTACAACATGATAAATACCCGGGGATTATTTGCCACACTTTGAACATTTTAGTTTTCAGGTTTGGCAAATTTGAATTTTTGACTTTAAATTTGAGTTTGAATATGAACAGTGATTTGGATAAAGTGAGGATTAGCAACAGTAACATGATGACATGGCACCATTAACAGGGGGTTACTGTAGAATGACACTAGGGGTGTTACAAATCTCCTCCACTACAAGAAATCTCGTCCCGAGATTTAAGTGGGGAAGTAAAGAGTAACTTCGAGAGAACTGACCCTTATAGGGTTAATTATCTGGTGAACAATTCAGGGAATGAGGCAGAAGTATCTCTCGAGTTGAAACTTAATAAAACATCAAGAGCAAAGTATGAAGGTACAATAGGAAGTTTCAACTGAATGGACAAACAATCGATACCTGAACAGAGTGTGAGAAGGGGGGTTCAGAGCATCGGGAATAGATCATCTCTCGGGACGTTGGCTCGTGACAACACACAAAGTCAAGAGCAAATGATACTTCGGAATAAAGGATATATAGGAGAGTCAGGTTTCAATCCTGTGGAACTATGGGTCATGGGCCCACCATGTGGGTTAACAGCAGGAAGGCACTAATCAATTTTCACGATCATGATAGGAAGGCAGGTCAGAGTATAGCCTGTCAGTTATGTTGGCAACAACGCTGGTACCAAGGGCGAGGGACAAAGAGAATCATTTTCCTGCTCGTAGAACGAGGCGGACCAATAGGCAAGGTTCTCGTCCATCGGTGGTTACCGGAATGTCATCAACAATAGTAACAGGGTCTCACTGACAAGGTTGTACATCGGGGCATTTTATAAGAAGGGAATTATTTCTGCTTATATCATATAGATCACAGGAAGGTTAAACAAACCAATTGAAAGGAAAATGAAATTATCAGATTAATCAGACCGATGGAAAGGAAAATGTGTTTACACACCAGAATTGGGAGTATATCCTTCCCAAGGGGAAGCGGAGCAGGATATACATGATATGACAGCAAGTTCGAAAGCATTTAGATAAAGGGGCGAGGAACAATCATGATATTACCCATACAACGGTGTTTGGATAATAGATCAAGAAACATTCGACAATGTGCTTCCAATGTTCTTATTGATATTCTGAAAACCTCACCATGCTTCGAGGTAGCATTAACATGGTGTTCCAAGTAGGGGTTGGAGTTGAAGATCACAAGAAATACTCAAAGAACAATTGCAGGAATAGCAAGGAGTCCAAGGTATAACCAAGACATGATCAATCATATGTTGGAAAGAAGACAAGGGGGGTAGTCAATGATAACACAAATCATCGTAGGTCAAGGATGGTATTTCTCACCTTGAATTCAATTCTCATTTCAATAGAAGTCAAAATGTTGATGCTGATCACGACGCCTTTGTCGAGAGGCTCTATGAAGATGCTATCGAGGAGCGATGCCATCAAGCAACAGGAAGGACAAAGCGAAAGGCTATTGGAACCATGAGTACGACACAAAGTCGAAATCAAACTTGCTGTTCAAGGTGAAATGATATGACGAGGAAGATCGATGTAAGCTTATCTTATCATCGCAAATTATGCTCCGGGAAGAAGGACCAGGTAGCACAGTTAAAATTTAGCATGATGGTGACATAGCCGGCCAGGCTAGGAATGACTAGAAGGATTATTAAACTCGTAAGCAATGAAAATTACTTAGAGTTATAGAATCGGAGTGCGGAACCGATTCAACCGTTTCACTAATCGGTGTCCTCGAATGATTAATTAACTCAGATCCCGGGAGAAATCTGAAATCGGTGAGAAGCAATACTAGATGGAGACTCATCGGAAGCAACACAGTTCTTTGATATTCTCGAGGTACCGGAGGGTAATACACGAAGGAAGATCAAAATAGAGGTTGCGGAGATGCATTGATCTGTAGAAGACAAGTGCTTTAACTTGTCCGAGAAATGGAATTAAAGGGGAACAATCATGGTCAGAACCACGGTTGCCAAGGACCAAACATAGATACCGGAAGAACTAATAATAAGGGGATTATTATATCACAAGAAGCTTCCATGATCAGATCCACATTAGGTCCATGGGCATGAACACAAAGTTCAAGGTCGACTCCCACTTCTCCAATGCATAACCTTTCATTCACTTCTCGCGTTCAATGAAGTTGTAGGGTTGAAATGTTATCTGGCAAAACACCAGAAGTAAGACTCGTTAAAACCCTCGAGTTCAAACGGATTATGGGAGGCATAGGTTCAACCCATAGGGGCATCTTAGGAACCTATTCCACAAACTTTAGAAGTAAACAACACAAGCTTGAAAGCAGATCATGGTTGACAAAAGGAGAGGATACAGTTACCAAAGGCATTATGTATTTGGGAAAGAACTTCAGGAGGTTCTTTGAATATGAAGGACACTGTCGGATGATAATCCAATAATGGATCAGGCGATCCACAACGGAGCTGATGTGAGTATCGATATTCAATCAGAAGAAGAAATAATGCAGAGGCATCGGATTTTGGAAATATCTGATAATTCCAAAGCTTAAATGCAAAGGAATTATGATTTAATTCGGGGATCGAAGCGGAACACTCGATCAAGGATGGATAAGTAGAATAGACCTAGGGCACAATCGATGACAAATAGATTGGTCAAGAACCAGCTCTTGTTCAAAAATGACGTGTGAGCCGTAAAGATAATTTAGAAGGATCAATCGATGATTATGCGTGCTTTCACACACATGTTGAATCGATAGGATCAAAATGATGGTGTCAAAGGATACTAATGAATATTGCTACACATATGGAAAGCTTCCATAAAGCAAGCAGACAAGTATTTGCAGAGCAATAGTTTGAAGAGGATTCTCGGAAGATCGGATAGTATTTACAAGTATTTTGAAAAACATATGAACTACTAGGGATGAGGGGACCCCGGTTAAGTGAATTATCCTTAGTGCAAAAAGGAGCTGCAAAGCAGAAGGCACAAGGATTCTCGGAACAATGGAGAGTCCTAGGGGTATCTTGTAAAAACATAAGCAACTGGAAATGAAGGTACAAGCGGCAAGGAGATCATTCACGAGGATTACCAGTGGTCAGGAACTGTAAGGCAGTGGGCACAGAGTCTCGAGAAACATCGAGGAGTATCCGCAGAATCTTCTGGCGAAGCAGGTGGCCATCGGTAACGTCGGGGCTCTCCGGGAGGAACTGGGTACGAGAACCTAATGTTGGAGTTAGTAAAATGTTTAACCTGAATAGAAGAGAGATCAGAATCCTAGAGTATAGATGAGGAATAAAAGATCCTAGTACCACCCATCGGTGATGTGGGCCCGTAAGCCACACAGCCAAGTTAGTAAAACAGTTTTGGATGACTAGACTCAACTTCGGCTAAGGAGTTGTAAGGGGGGCTACCTATAGGCAGTCGGCTCTTATCAACTTGTGGCGCCCTCGATTCAATCATACACTAATCATACACGCAAATGTGTACGATCAAGATCAATGACTCACGGGAAGATATCACAACACAACTCTAGACACAAATTAAAATAATACAAGCTTTATATTACAAGCCAGGGGCCTTGAGGGCTCGAATACATAAGCTCGAAAACACAAGAGTCAGCGGAAGCAACAATATCTAAGTACACACATGAGTTAGAAAAGTGTGCCTTAAGAAGGCTAGCACAAAAGCAACATCGATCAAAAAGGCAAGGCCTCCTACCTGGGAGCCTCCTAACTACTCCTAGTCATCGGCGGCCTCCACGTAGTAGTAAGCATCGGCGGTGGCATCTGGCTCCTGGGCTTCGACATCTGGTTGCATCAACCGGAAAGAAAAAGAAAGGGGGAAAAGAGGGAGCAAAGCAACTGTGAGTACTCATCCAAAGTACTCGCAAGCAAGGATCTACACTACATATGCATCGGTATCAATGAAAAGGGTAGTATATGTGGACTGAGCTGCAGAAGGCCAGAAGAGAAGGGGAAGGCCTAGCCTATCGAAGACTAGCATGTTCTGGAAACCACCAACTTGAAGTAATAGGAGGGAGTAGAGTAGCATAAAGTAAAGTAGTAGTAGTGTTATCAACCTCTGTCGGATTTCGGGTTCCGGCAGACCCTTAAGGTTCGAACTCTGGGGTGCGCGTGGAGATCCAACCTCCCACCGTCTCGTACCTCGCCGAATCGCAGGGACCTAAACTACAAGAAAGAATAGCACAAGAGACACGAGATTTATACTAGTTCGGGCCACCGTTGTGGTGTAATACCCTACTCTAGTTTGTGGTGTGGTGGATTGCCTCTTGGGCTGATGAGGAACAGTATAGGGAAGAACAGCCTCGCGAGGGTCTGTTCTTGGTGGGTGTGATGAACTGCTAGGTGGTGTCCCGTCGCTCTAGCTTGAGGATCGGGTCTCTATCTCTCTCTCTCTGGATGCTCATCGTCCCCCCTACTATGATGGCTAGCTCTACTTATATAGACGAAGGCCCTGGGCCTCTTCCCAAATATTGAGCGGGAAGGGCGCCAACAATTGGCCATTTTGAAGGGGAACAGCGGGTACACTTATCCTGACTAAAGTTGGTCCACGCCTGCCAAAGGCTCTGGTGATGACGCCTGCTTGGGCTCCACGATGATTCCCTTCCAGCCGTTGGGGCTAGTCTTGGTCTTGTTGCACCAAAACGGATGCCTTTGCTTGATGCTCTCGCCTACGCTTGCTCCCTTTGCACCAAAGAGGAAAGGAGGACGCTGCGCGGGCTGGCGCCCGACTGGCGCCCTTGGTCATCATGGCTTGCGTCACGGGCACCTCGCAAGGTACCCTGCCTTGAACTCTCCGCCTCCTCATGAGCCCAGCTGACGAGGCCGTGCTCGAGGAAGCTCCTTGTCGCCCGCCTCTGCGTGAGGCTTGGCCTCTCGCGAGGGTCTTGAGCTTGTGTTGATGAAGATGGGCTGTCCTGGGCCTCCTTTGAGCCATGCCGCAGTCGCAGGCAGCAAGTCTGGGGACCCCGTTCCCGTAACGCCGACAGTAGCCCCCGGGCCCACGGCGTGCCCGGACTTGGCCGTGCAGAGAGGCGAAAGGGCAAGTGCGAAGCATCGTGGGCCCTAACAGCCTATGGCCTTGGGCGCCGCGTGGCGGTTGATTGGACGCGTGCGCACTGCTCCCCCACACTGCCTCGGTAACTGCCCGGATTCGCAAGTCCCTGCATGCAGAGTTGGGCATGATGATCGGTGATCGTGGAGGCCGACGGTTGGCCTCCGCCGGCTATAAGTACGGAACGGCGCGCGCCCTTCCAGTCTATCCTTTCTTGTCTCTCCTTCTTCTCCATGGCTCCACCAAGGAAGTTCTCGGCCGCAGAGAAGGGGAAGGGTCGCCAGGTCGAATCTTCCTCTCCTCCGCCTAAGCGTGGTCGAGGTCGCCCTCGCAAGCACCCAGTGGCCTCCACGGCGGTCCCCCATGGTCGTGGGGGCGGCTCTCAGCATGGTGACGAGCGGCTTACCATGGTCGGAGGGCATGCCCCGGCCGCGCGTCCCCCGAGGCCGCGCCTTCATGCTGCTGAAGCGCTGCCGGAGTTCATGGTGTGGGCGGAGGAGCCATCCAGCGTCCGTCTTCAGCTCCCGTGCTTCCTCCTGGGTGAGCTCCCAGATGGCGCCCTGAGTGGCCTCTGGCTCCAGGCAGATGGCTGCTGCAGCCGGGCTTCGTGGGCTTCTCTGGAGGTCTCTGCTGTAGGGAACCTGTTCCTGGCCCGCGGCTGGCAGACGTTCGCTCGCGCGCGTGGTCTCCGCCGCCGGTGCTCCCTGCACTTCAAGTATGATGGCGATGCCACCCTCTACGTGAGGGTGTTCGGGGAAGACGGCCGCCGCATGGGGTGCTTCCTCGAGGACGACGATCATGCCGAGGACTCAGCCCCGCGCTGGCGGAGAGGGCAGCAGCAGGCGGCCGCGATGCCCGCGACTCCTCATGCTTCACTAGCTCTTCTTCGGGTGGAGGTTCTTCCAGCAGCGGCCGCGTCCAGCCCCCACGCCGCTGCGCCTGCTTGGGGGGTGGCAGCGGGTCCGCTCGCCACCACGCCCCGGTGAAGCGCGATATGGAGTCCGACTGAGCTCCGGAGGCGGCTCGGGCCTTCCAAGAGAGCCGGCACGGGGCGTGCTTCACCTGCTTCTGTCCTTTTCCTTCCTTTTCTCCTGCGTAAAAAGAGAACAATGTGTGGCCCCGTGGGGGCGCGTTTAGGGCAACGCCGTTAATTATTGTACTGCTTTTGTTATCCGGATATTGTTCCCTTCTACCGTGCGCCCATTCACAAATGAACCCCGGCCGTGGCCGCGGGGGCGACCGACCCTGGCCCCGTGTTCGCGTTGTGCTGCCCGTGAGGCATGGTCAGGAGGGGTGCTCCAGCTATGGACCAGGGCCGTGAAAACTTGAGCGATAGGTGTAGGAGCGCTCGCGGGGGCTCCCGAGGCTTCCGCCTCGCGAGTCCCCGCGCAAGAGAAATCGAGGCAGGAGGGTGAAAAAGATCGAAGAACCATGGACCAAAAAGGGCCGATAGGTTCGATAAAAACTTCAAATGGGAATAACCAGTCAACTGCAGAAAGCAGATGAAAAAGCCGCGTGCGGCACCTAGTCTAGTCTTCGACGTCTTCTCACCAGCGCGGAGCTAAGTGCTGCCACTGGGCGTGGGAGGGATCCCCATGTCCTGAGGCCGACACTCCTGAGACTCCGGGGCGAGTACAGCCCCAACTCATTATTACGTGAGAGTGTCACGAGCGGCGAGCTTCACAGGCGTTCGCCTTCTTCATAGGCTCCGGGCCTTTCTTCTGGGAAGCAAGCTTCACGGGCATTTGCCCTCTTCACGAGCTCCGGCCTTTCCAGAACGCGACAGCTTCACAGTGCGCTCGCCTTCTTCTCACAGTGCTCCTGGGCCTTTTCCCAGAGGTGAGCTTCACAGCATTTGCCTTCTTCACGTGCTCGTGGCCTTTTCCAAAAATATGAACTTCACAGGCATTCGCCTTCTTCACAGGCTCAGGGCCTTTTCCAAAAAGATGAACTTCACAGGCATTCGCCTTCTTCACAGGCTCAGGGCCTTTTCCGCAAAGATGAACTTCAAAGGCATTCGCCTTCTTCACAGGCTCTGGGCCTTTTAGGGGTAAAACCTCCGGAGGTGCTGGATGTTCCACGCGTTCTGTATAGGTACTCCCTCTTGAGTCTCCAAGCGCACGGAGCCAGGCCTGGAAACATGAACAACCTTAAATGGGCCCTCCCACATGGGAGAGAGCTTATGCAGTCCCTCCCTGGAGAGGACCCGTCGGAGCACGAGGTCTCCTACCTCGAGAGTTCTGGGGCGGATGTTGCGGCAGTGGTATCGCCGGAGTGCCTGCTGGTACCTTGCCGCTCGCAGTGCAACTTCTCGATGGTTCTCCTCCCCCAGCACAAGGGCCGTCCCCCCGCATGGCGTCCTGCAGCGTTTCATCGAACGCCAGGACCCGCGCGGATCGACGCTTGACCTCGTGAGGGAGGACCGCTTCGGCTCCGTAGACCAGGAAGAAGGGGGTCTCTCCAGTTGGCTTGGTCGCGGTTGTGCGAATGGACCACAACACGGATGGAAGCTCGTCGTACCAGCCTTCGCCGCAGCTTCCAGCTTCTTCTTGAACGCCCCGGTCTTGAGGCCTCTCAGACCTCTGCATTGGCCCGCTCGGCCTGTCCATTGCTGCGAAGTGCGCCATCAAGTGTAGCATATCTGCGCCCCAAGGTTAGCGCAATATGTTTTAAAAGGTTATGGTGAACTGCGAACCGTTGTCGGTGATGATGCGGATCGGCACTCCGAACCGGCTCACGATGCCCTTGATGAACTTGACCGCAGAACCAGCGGGAATGGCGCGGACGGCCTCGACTTCGGCCCACTTGGTGAATTTGTCCACGGCGACGTAGAGGTAGCGGTAGCCCCCTGGCGCCTGAGGAAAAGGGCCCAGAATGTCCAGCCCCCGGACCGCGAATGGCCAAGTGAGGGGGATGGTTTGCAGACCTCCTGCAGGCTGGTGGATCTGCTTGGCATGGAATTGGCAAGCCTCGCAAGCCTTCACGAGTTCGATGGCGTCATTGAGCGCGGTGGGCCAATAGAAACCGCCATGAACGCCTTTGCCGACAAGGGTCCGTGGACGATGAATGGTGCCCACAATATCCGCCATGTATATCTGCCAGCAATTCCTTCCCTGCTCCCTAGTGATGCAGCGCAGGATACGCTGCTCGGTCGCTTCCTGTAGAGTTCTCCATCCATGATGTTGTATGCCGTGGCTTGCCGCGCCACACGCTCTGCCTCCTCCTCCTTCTCCGGCAAAGTTCCACCCGTTAAGTAATTCTTAAGCTCCGTGATCCAGCACTCCTCTTGAGGTTCCATCGTTAGGAGCAAGCATGCTCCTGAGGCCGGGCCACAGGCTGGGGCTCCCGAGGCAGGTGGCTGAGGGAGCTCCTCCCGAGGCTGTGCTGTGCTTGATAACGGCGGCAGGGCCGAGGGTTTGAAGAGCCGTTCCTCAAAGACACCCGGCTCCTAGGGTAACCTCCTGGAGGCTCGTTTGGCGATGTCGTCGGCCTCTTGATTGGTGCCGCTGAGGCAGTGTGTCAAGCTCCAACCCCGTAACTGTTTCTCCATCCTACGGACCTCCGCAAGGTAGGCTTCCATGTGTTCATCTCTTGGCTCATACACCTTGTTGGAGAAATTGACGAGGAGTTGCGAATCGCCCTTGATGGTAAGGCGCTTCACCCCCAGGGCAGAGGCAACCTTCAGACCCGCTATCAGCCCCTCGTATTCTGCTATATTGTTGGAGACCTTCTTGCCATGCTGGAAACAGAGCTGCACGGCATAGTAGAGGTTGTCCTGAGCGGGAGATATGAGCACTGCCCCAGCCCCAGCGCCCTGTCTGGAGAACGCTCCGTCGAAGTACATGACCCAACCTTCTGGCGCTTCGCTCCCTGGGGAGAGGGACCGATCCTCGCCGACCCTGAGGCCCGGTGCTTCTGTCCATTCGGCCATGAAATCTGCCAGCGCGGCCCCCTTGATGACTCTGGTCGTACTGAACTCGAGCTGGAATGCTTGCAGCTCAATGTTCCACTCGGCAACCCTTCCGGCCGAGTTGGGGCTCCTGAGCACCCTCTCCAGGGGGTATGCCGAGACAACCTTGATTGGATGACCACGAAGTAGTGTCGCAGCCTTGCGCCAAGCCGCCAACAAGGCGAGGAGGAGCTTCACGGCATGGGGTACCATGCCCTCGCATCCCGTGAACACAGTCTTAAGTACACCGGTGCTCGACCAGGTTAGGGGCGTCGGTGCAGGTGGCGTCTTCCCGAAGTGGTGCCTCCCGAGGCGACGGCGCCCGAAGCTGGGTGCTCGAATGGGAGGCCTCCCCCGCCCTTGGTGCGCTCTGCTGTGACGACTGATCTTCTTCCATTGTGGTGCTGGCTTCTGCTAGTTCCTTCCGATTCGGTCTTGTCTTAGCTCGGGTGGCCGCCATGGTCTTGGCCTGACGCTCCCCCCTAGCTGCCACCAGAGCAGCGCTAGCAGAGTAGGGAGTGGTGGCGAGGTAGAGTACCAAGGGCTCCTGAGGGCGCGGGGCCACCATCACTGGCGGGCTGGTCAGGTACCTCTTGAGGTCTTGAAACGCTTTGTCGGCCTCTTCACCACTCAAGGGCCCTTTTTCTTCATCACCGGAAGAAAGGCAGCGCCCGCTCCCCAATCGGGAGATGAAACGCCCAGCGCTACGCCGCCTCGTGAGCTTCTCAGATTTCCTTGAGGGTCTTTGGTGGGCTCATGTCTTCCACTGCCTTGACCTTTTCTCGGGTTAGCCTCAATGCCTCGGTGGGACACGAGGAAACCCGAGAGCTTGCCCGAGGGAACTCCAAACACACACTTCTCCGGGTTGAGTCGCAGGCTCACCGCGTTGAAGCTCATGAAGGTTTCTTCCAGGTCTTGTATCAAAGTCTTGGCCTCATGAGACTTCACCATGATGTCGCCGACGTATGCCTCCACATTCTTCCCGAGCTCAGGCCCAAGGTGATGTGCATGAGCTCTTTGGAAGGTTGCCCCCTGCCAGTGCAACCCAAATGGCATGCATGTATAGCAGTACACTCCACACGGGGTTAGGAAGGCCATCTTTTCTACGTCTTCCATCGCCATCTTGATTTGGTGATACCCGGAAAAGGCCTCCAAGAAGCATAGCAGGTCACACTCGGCAGTGGAATCGACGATCTGGTCGATGCGAGGGAGCGGAAACGGGTCCTGCGGGCATGCTTTGTTGAGGTTGGTGAAGTCGACACACATGCGCTCCTTTCCTCCCTTCTTTGGCACCACCACGGGGTTGTCCAGCCAATTTGGGTATCGGACCTCGCGAATAACCCCCGGGGCTTCTAGCTTGCGGGTCTCTTGGATGATGAAGGCCTGTTTTTCAGTGGACTGCCTTCTCGCTTTCTGTTTCACTGGACGCACGTTGGGGCACACGTTAAGGTGGTGCTCGATTACACCTCGTGGGATCCCCGCCAGCTAATTGGGCTCCCAAGCGAACACATTCTTGTTCGCACGCAGGAACTTGACATGGGCCTCCTCCTGTTCTTGCTCGAGGTTGGCGCCTATGGTGAAAGTGGCGTTTGTGGACCCGTCCTCATCGACATGTATCTGCTTGGTCTCCGCCTTGTCTTGAGTGAACAACTGCTTCTTCTTGCTCAGCGCAGCCCCCTTGGGCTTGGGGGCTTCCGCATCGGCGGGCTGCGCTGCGGCCGCCGTCTTGAGGGTGAGCTCGAGCGCCGCATGCCAAGCACCTTCAAAGATCCCCAGCACCGTGAGGACGCCGCTGCTCCGAGCATCTTCATGAGGTTGTACCGGGTGGAGTTGCGCCATGAATTTGGCCAATGCTGGATAGCCAAGGATGGCATTGTAGGGGAGGCCAATGGGGGGATGTCGAAGTCGACCAGTTCCGTGCGGAAGTTATCGTAGGTGCCGAAGGTCACCGGAAGCCGGATTTGCCCCAAGGAGCTGGATGACCCCCCTCCTACGCCCGAAAAAGGCCGGCTGGGCTGCAGCCGCTCCCTGGGTATGCAGAGGAGGTTGAAGGCCTCGACTGAGAGTACGTTGAGGCCGGCGCCGCCATCGATGAGGGTCCTGGTAACGGCAACCTGGCAGATGGTGGGTTTGCAGAGCATGGGGAGCGCACCGAGCCGCCGAAGTTGGTGGGGTGGTCTTGAGAGTCGAAGGTCAGCTCGGCCGGCGACTCCGTCCGGCCTGAGGGAGCCCCCTGCCACGTGGAGGCGGCGCCGACCCGGCGAACGAATGTCTTGACATGGCGGCTGGAAGGCGGCGCCTGCGAGCCGCCCAGGACGGCCGCGACGGGGCGGGTGTCGAGGAAGCCACGCGACCCCTCCCCTGAGGTCGCTGAGGAGCGCAGGGACGATGCTTGCTGCCCGTCCCCCGCCGGGCCGGTGGCGGTGTTGACGGCAGGTGACGGGGAACGTCGAGGGCGCCCGCCGACGGGAGCTGTCTGGGCGACATGGGAAGCGAGGGCGGCTCGGCGCCCGGCGCGGGCCCGACGGGCGTCTGACATGGTTGCGGTGGTCGGGGAAGAACGAGCGTATCGAAAGGCGGGATTCGCGCACTCTCCTGGCGCGCCAAATGTCGGATTTCGGGTTCCGGCAGACCCTTAAGGTTCGAACTCTGGGGTGCGCGTGGAGATCCAACCTCCCACCTCTCATACCTCGCCGAATCGTAGGGACCTAAACTACTCGAAAGAACAGCACAAGAGACACGAGATTTATACTAGTTCGGGCCACCGTTGTGGTGTAATACCCTACTCTAGTTTGTGGTGTGGTGGATTGCCTCTTGGGCTGATGAGGAATAAGATAGGGAAGAACAGCCTCGCGAGGGTCTGTTCTTGGTGGGTGTGATGAACTGCTAGGTGGTGTCTCGTCGCTCTAGCTTGAGGATCGGGTCTCTATCTCTCTCTCTGGATGCTCATCGTCCCCCTACTATGATGGCTAGCTCTACTTATATAGAAGAAGGCCCTGGGCCTCTTCCCAAATATTGAGCAGGAAGGGCGCCAACAATTGGCCATTTTGAAGGGGAACAACGGGTACACTTATCCTGACTAAAGTTGGTCCTCGCCTGCTAAAGGCTCTGGTGGTGACGCCTGCTTGGGCTCCGCGATGACTCCCTTCCAGCCGTTGGGGCTGGTCTTGGTCTTGTTGCACCGAAACGGATGCCTTTGCTTGATGCTCTCGCCTGCGCTTGCTCCCTTTGCACCAAAGAGGAAAGGAGAACGCTGCGCTGGTCGGGCGCCTCGATCGGGCGCCCTTGGTCGTCATGGCTTGCGTCACGGGCACCTCGCGAGGTACCCTGCCTTGAACTCTCCGCCTCATCATGAGCCAGCCTGACGAGGCCGTGCCTGAGGAAGCTCCTTGTCATCCGCCCCGCGAGGCTTGGCCCCTCGCGAGGGTATTGAGCTTGTGTTGATGAAGATGGGCTGTCCTGGGCCTCCTTTGAGCCACGCCGCAGGCCGCAGGCAGGCAAGTCTGGGGACCCCCGTTCCCAGAACACCGACAACCTCGGCCAGAGATCCTTTCTCGACACCCTGCGAGAAAGCAATCCCAAAGCCATACTATCCAGTTATCATCACAATCTAATTCTCATCACCATTCAGTTCTCATCACAAGGATCCAGTTCTAGTTGTACCAATCGGGATACAACTCCAAGTGTCTGTTACCGTAGGACAGGCTATCGATAGATGTTTTCTTCCCTGCAGGGGTGCACCAACTTACCCACCACGCTCGATTAACTCCGGCCGGACACACTTTCCTGGGTCATGCCCGGCCTCACCAAACAATACACCGCAACCCGACCTAGGCTTAATACAGAGGTCAAGACGCCGGACTAAACCTATGCCCTGTGGGTCATGGGCCATCTCCCTGAACTCCTGACGCTATGCGTGGGTGCCGGTGAGAAGACCTAGCTACCTCCTTCAACAAGGCAGGTGCTTATGCAGTCCAACCCGGCGCGAGTCGCTCAGTCGCAGACGTCTATTAAGCTTTGGCTGATGCATACGACGAAGAAGGCCCATACTATGCCCACGTGATGGGTAGTGCTATTAGGCCAGAGGCCCCTCGGATCAAATGTCCAAATCGTAGTGGATTAGGAGCACATGGTAACAAGCAGAGACTCATGAAAGATGTGACCCTGTTGCCCCGTCTCGAGGACTTGCGGCAAGGGCTAGGAATGCCCGGCCACGCCTCGTAATTATCTCGCGGGCACCTTCCAGGTCAACCCGACTCCACATCACTCGTAATTAAGCTCGCGCGGGTACCCCTCAGGGTCGACCCGTATTTAGTAACATGGTTCAGTGTAAAGTCATAGTAACCATAGTAACCGTGTGTCTAACACCAAGAGGAAAACCTGAGGAATCACCCTTGACGTATTCCACTCGATGTAATCATCCAGGTGAACGTAAGAGGAACCACCCTCGAAGTTCACACTTGAGGGGTTGCACGACAGAGTCGTATCGGAAGTGGTTAAGGCGGAATCACCCTCGATGACCACGACCGAATAGCTACACTACAGGGTAACATCAGAAGTGCTGATGAGGTCTCACCCCCGGCACTCGATAGTAACCCAGTAGTGTCGAGCAACTAAGGGGAAAGTGATGTGCGGTGTCTGGGCCTGGTCTTCGATCCCGTTGATCGGGTCTTCGATGATGAAGCAGGGGCAACAAGGACAAGGTGGGGCGGTCACTGATGGATCACTAACCAACCTATCCTAAGTAGCTTAGGATAAGTAGGTAGGTAACAACAACAGGTTAAAATAAAGAGGCTATGCATCAGAATAGGAGCAATCAATTAAAGTAGCAAAATCTAATGCAAGCATGAGAGAATGGAATGGGTGATGTCGGGATGATAAAAGGGGGGCTTGCTTGGTTGCTCTGGCAAGGAGGGGTCGTCGTCGATGTAGGCGATCACAGGGGCGACATCGGTCTCGGGGTGTCGGGGAGGCTGATCGTACCCACGGA
This sequence comes from Aegilops bicornis, assembly GCA_021605145.1. NCBI lineage: Eukaryota > Viridiplantae > Streptophyta > Magnoliopsida > Poales > Poaceae > Aegilops > Aegilops bicornis. Next base: position 302,884,417 of record CM038674.1, on the reverse strand, counting down.
CACCTATGGGGCCGGCGGACCAGGCCCCTTGTGGTTCGGAGGGGGGCGGAGATCGCACGAAGAGCGGATCGAGGCGATGCACACGAGCAGTTTACCCAGCTTCGGAGCTCTCCGGAGAGATAAAACTCCTACTCCTGCTTGTTTGATCTATTGTGTTCTATCTAGGGAGCAATGAGAGCTACAAAACCTAACGTGAGTGTATCTAGTCTCTGGTGGGTCGAATGAGCCGAACCTTTCACCCCGCGAACCCCCTCTATGTTGCACTCGGGCCTCCTTTTATATGCTCAAGGGGTCTCCGACAGGTGGCAACATAGGCGAGGGTACAAATGTAAAAACAGGAGTTGGTACACCTACTTGAGCGATTATGCAAAGGCAAAAATACCTAACTCGACGGCAAGGGACAAAAGCAATAAATGCCCGTCATTGTCGCCCAAACAAATTAGGCAACAGAGGCCGTCAGTGCGCCTCCGCCGCCACGATGGCGAGCCTGTCGGCCCGCTTATCGCTGCTCTCCGCTGGCTGCACAGCCCGCTCGACACGCCGCCCATGGAACGGTCCCGTGGCGACACGTCGCTGGGTGAGCTGGAGCGGAGACGGAGAGAGGTTGCATGCAGCGGCAAGCGCCTTGCCGCGCCGAATCTCTTGCCGCCGCCCGGAGACTTGTCGTGCCCGAGCCTTCCGGCAAGCTCCTCTTGCCGGGCCTTGTCTTCTGCGTGCCTGGAGCGGCCTTCCCGACAAGCTCTTCTTGTCGGGGCCTTCTTCGTGCCTAGGGAGGCCTTCCCGGCAAGCTCCTCTTGCCGGTGTCTTGTCTTCTGAAAGGCGGCGGAGGGTCTTGGGGGACGCCCGGTGAGGCTTGCCACGGGGACGCTGACTGCCGTGCACAAGTTCGAGTCTTGGGGTACCCTACTTTAGTACACCGACAGAGCCCCTGTGTCTGGGCCATACACGGTGCGCGAAGCGCTGTTGGGCCAGGCCCAAAATAGGGCACGGGCACGCGGCCTGGGTCCAAACCAAACCCACTCAAGATCCGCCGCTCCCCGTAGCAGCCACGCGTCAATTCTTGGCGTCGTGGGGGTGTGGGCGGCGAGCGGGGTCGCTTCACCCGTCGCCTCAGTTCTGCATCCCCACCACGTGGTTCCCATGCTTTTGGGTTCACGGACGGTGGAAGTGGAAAAGCCCAAGGCGTTCTGGCAGAGGCAGCAGGTCGGCCCCGATTCCCTGCTCTTCCTATGCCCTGATTTGTCGAGCGGGGCAGTCGAGCCCCCACCTTACTTCCTTAAAAAGAGCGGAAGGGGAGCGCAGAAGCCCGCGCTCTCCCATCTCCTTCTTTCCTCAGTTTCTGCTCCCCTTTCTCTCATTCGCCATGGAGAAAAGGAACCTTGGTTCTTCATCGGTGGCGGCGAGGGTCGCCAGACAGCGCCTCCACCCCACGCCCGGGCGGCAGAGCCAGCCACAAGAGGAAGAGGGAGGGGGCGAGGTCGTGGGCGAGGTCGAGGCGCCGGGAAGAGGCGGACGGGCGGCGCGCTGCCTCTCGCTTCCGGGCGGTTCCCTCCCTGTGGTGGTCCATACAGGGACGACCCTTGCGAAGTTCTTCGTCAGTCAAGGCGCTGGCGCCCTCGTCGTCGCCTCCGGCTTCAGCTCTGCGTTCAGCGAGCGCGATGGAGTCGGATCCGCCCGAGACATCGAGATCGCACATGAGGGGCTGTGGAATCAGCGGCATGCGAGTCCGTGTTGTATTCCCAGCCCCTAATGTGATGTATCTTGATCGTGGGTGGAAGACGTTCACTCGCATCCACAGCTGAGGCGGGATTTACCCTCCATTTTAAGTTAATGGAGGGTGATCTCCTCTCCGTCAAGGTCTTGAGGATCTCGGTACTCGGGCGAAGTGCTGCGTGGATAGCTCCTCCGACAGCGAAGATTCCCCTCGAGCAAGAGTGACGAGGAGGAGAGCGGCAATGACAGCGACGAAGGGTAGCGGGCCCGATTAGTTGTCGGGCGCCGCTTCGTCGTCACCGGTGACCCCATCATCCCGTCACCGGCTCCTTGAACTCCCGGGTCGTCTCCTTGGGCGATCGGGCGAGGGAGGCTGCGGAAGGGAAGAGGGATGGCGACAAGGCTGTCAAGTCGGAGTACGAGGCGTAGTGCCCTCGACAGCATGTCGACGCCCTGCCGCCTCGTCTTGAGCTCCGCCTCGGCGCTGCCATCTCCGTCAAGCCCTCGGGAGCTCCCGGATGTTCCTTTGGTGCCTTCTCGCACCTGTAGCTCGCCTAGGAGTTTCTTTTGCCCTTCTCGCCTCCTTGACCTACCTCACGAAGAGAGGGACAGAAAAAGGATTACGGGCATCTTATCTTTTTAATTTGTAAGCCTTCGGGCCTTATCCGCATTTAATACTTGTAATCTTCCCTTTCATGTTTTTCATTCCCCACGGATTGTATCCGAGTAGAATGTTTTTAATGAAAAAGGGATGTTTGAAAAAGGACGAAGGGCTTATCTGATATCTCAGCCCCCGGCAACTCTGGCTTGCCGCAGCTCCCGGCAACTCCGGGCTTGCCGCAGCCCCAAGAACTCCGCTTGCCGCAGCCCCGGCAGCCTCGGCTTGTCAGGGGCTTGGGTACCAGCGCGCCCTTCTTCTCCTCTTCGCTGTTATTTCAGTTCTGAGAACGATTTAGCCAGTGCCGCGATAAGTTACTTTTGTAATATAACTTTATTCTGGGCAACATTTGCTACGTTACTTCCTTTAATCGACTCTTGGCTTTGTATGTTATTACCCTACGCTTTTCAGGGAAACTTGCGGTCTGCAGTGCACCCTGCCTTGCGAGCGCCGAAAAGTGCGGAACTTCAGCCTCTTTGGCGGGTCGCTTCTGACAAAGCAACCTTGTCGCGGACTAGCCGCAGCTCACATAAGTTGTTGAGCGGACTCGAAACAAAGTAAGGGCGCCGACCAGTCACGATTTGGTTCCTCTGCGCAAGATGTGTTTTCCATACAAAGTACGGTCGTTCGAGGAAGATAACTTAAAAATTTAAAAATTGATTGCTCAAACTTTGGCAACTTAGCTTTTCTGTCTCTTGCTTCCCGATGAGGCGAAACTTCCTCGAGCGGTGCCTGGTCCCTAGTATTATATCCTCCTCCCCCCTGGTCAACTTGTGCGCGAGGGGGGCTTCCCTTTCTTTGAGAAAAGAAAAAGAAGAGGAAATAACGTTATGGAGCCCAGTGGCTTGATTCTGCTTACCGGCTATGGTTGCTGCCCAAAGTGTTAGCCAAAACATGCAATAAAATGATGAAAGCATGAACTTGACAAGCTGTGCACAACACACGAGCTTTACTGATGCACGGGGTCTGCGCCCGGCTTTGTACGAAGGATTACATGCAACAGCGGCAAGACTTGTACAAAAGGTGGTTGCCGGAACGGATTCCAACAACCGCGCCCTATGGGTGAAACTTACGAAGATGCTCGATGTTCCAGGAGTTGCTCACCGGAATGCCATCTTCGGTCTCAAGGCGGAAAGCGCCAGGCCTAGTGACTCGTTTCACCCGATAAGGGCCTTCCCACTTCAAGGCCAACTTGTTTGAATTCTTGGCGGACTGAACGCCAAGAACAAGGTCGCCTTCCTCGAGACTTCGCACTAACCCTGCGGCTATGGTAGCGGCCAGGCTTGGTCGGTAGCGAGCGGCTCGCATAGTGGCCTGAAGACGATCCTCCTCGAGGAGCAGCGCGTCATCTTGTCGCAGCTGCTCTTGCTCAAGCTCATCATAAGCGAGTACTCGAGGCGATCCGTATACGAGTTCCGTGAGGAGAACTGCCTCTGCTCCATAGACTAGAGCAAAGGGTGCCTGGCCAGTGGCTCGATTTGGCATCGTCCTGGTCGACCAAAGAACCACCGGCAGCTCCTCGATCCAGTTTCTTCCGCACTTGTGCAGCCTGTCGAAAGTTCTGGTCTTGAGCCCGCGCAACACTTCAGCATTTGCCCTCTCTGCTTGACCTTTGCTTCTCGGGTGAGCAATGAAGCAAAGCAGACCTTGGCGCCAAGGTCTTGGACGTATCGCATGAAGGTGCGACTCAGAAATTGGCGTGCCGTTGTCGGTGATGATTCTGTTAGGGATCCCAAACGCCAAACAATCGACCAAGAACTTGATCACGACCGTCTTTGTCACCTTCCTCATCGCTTCCACTTCCGGCCACTTTGTGAACTTGTCGATGGCGACGCATTACAAGTACTCAAAGCCCCGACAGCCGCGGAAGGGGCCGAGGATGTCGAGCCCCGGACCGAAAATGACCAGGATAAAGGGATCGTCTGAGAGCTTGAGCTGGCCGGTGTATCTGTTTGGAATGGAACTGCACACTTCACACTTGGTTACTTGTGCAGTTGCATCACGGAGGGCTGTCGGCCAGAAGAAACCTTGCCGGAAAGCTTTGCCGGCAAGTGCCCTTGCACCAATGTGGTGACCACATGTGCCTCCATGTATCTCTGCCAACAGCTTCTGTCCATCTTCCCTGGCAATACACTTCAATTTCACACCGTTGAGTCTTCTTCTGTACAGTATGCTATCGACAAAATGGTACATACTTGACTGCCGGGCTACTCTTTCCGCTTCTTCTTGCTCTTCGGAAGTTCTCTCTGTCCGAAGGAAATGGACAATCTGCTGCGCCCATGTTGGAGCTTGCGGCTCGACAACAAGGACTAAAGGCACATCTGCTGCTGCGGGGACATCAGCTTCTACGGCAAGAGCCTGCGGCTCTGCCGGAGCTAGATGCTCCCCGACAAGCTTGCCGGAGCAAGACTTGTCGGGAGCGTCTGCTTCAACGAAACAAACCACAGGTCTGCCGGAGCAGACTGCTTCCTCAAAGACTGTTGGTGTTGATCTTGGGGACCTTTGCAACGACGGCTTCGGAAGCTCACGGAAAGTAGTCACCAGAGGCCAACTTCCTCTTCTTGCTCTGTCAAATGACGGTGTTACAGCTTATCGAGTCGCCTTGAGCACGAAAATCCTCGGGTTCCACAGTAACTTAAGCTGCTAAGACTTTGACATGCCGTCAAGAATATCATTATGAGCTCTTGGAACATGTTCCATTTGCGGCCGTCAAAGTGCTCTTCTAGCTTCCTCACTTCATCAACGTAGGCTTCCATCAATGGACTCTGGTAATCTTTTGTTGACTTGGCGGACGCATTTAGTTGCGAAGTCACCCACGACAATAAGCTTCTTGATCCCAAGGTCCATCGCGATCCCGAGACCGGCAAGCAAACCTTCATACTCTGCAGTATTGTTTGTCGCTTGCTCCTTGGGAAAGTGCATCCGGACGATGTACTTGAGGTGCTCTCCGGTGGGTGTGATAAGCACGCCGCAAGACCGGGCGCTTTGCAGCGTAGAAGGCACCATCAAAGTACATCAGCCACTCTTTTGTCGGGCTTCTTTGACGGGAATGCTCGTCTCCCGGAATCTCTTCATCCTGGCGTTGGCGCCCATTCTCGCTATGAATTCTGCCAATGCTCGCTTTGGATAGTTGATGTGCTTTCAAACTTAAGACCAAAGCTTGACAGCTCCAAAGGCCCACTCGACAATCCTGCCTGCCGCTTCGATTCTGCAGTATCCTCTTCAGGGGAAAGCGAGTGACAATTGTGATCTCATGTGCTTGGAAGTAATGGCGCAGCTTTCTCGAGGCCATGAGGAGGCCGAAAAGCAATTTCTGCACACCAGAATACCTTGACCTAGCCCCTTGCAGGAGGGAGCTGACAAAATAGACTGGGCGCTGCACCATCCTTTTCTGCATCTGCTCATGCATCTTCACAGACTCGTCCTTGTCGGGGCCAGAGTTTGTCGGCGAAGCTCCCTGCTTGTCGCTGGACGTGCTTGGCGCGGTTGCTGGCTCGTCATCCGCCTCCCTCTCCGCCACTAACGCTGCACTAACCACTTGATTGGTCGCCGCTATATACAGCAGCAACTTCTCTTGTGGCTTAGGTGCGACAAGTGTTGGAGTGGAGGATAGGTATCTCTTTAAGTCCTGCAGCGCAGCCTCCGCTTCGGGAGTCCATTTCATTGGACCTGCCTTTTTCAAAATCTTGAAAATGGCGTATGCGCCAACAGACCTAGAAATAAACTCCGCTGAGAGCAGCCACGCAACCGGCAAGTCTTCGTGACATCCTTGACGCCGCTTTGGTGCTTCAATCTGCTCAATGGCCTTGATCTTGTCGGGGTTAGCTTCAATTCCTCGCTGAGACACGAAGAACCCGAGAAGCTTGCCGGAAGGGACTCCAAACACGCACTTCTCGGGGTTGAGCTTGAGGTTGATCTTGCGCAGATTTGCAAAGGTCTCGTCCAAATCTTGAACCAAAGTTGCTTTGTCCTTGCTCTTGACCACTATGTCATCCATGTAGGCTTCTACATTTATGTGCATTTGCGGCTCAAAAGCGTCATGGACTACCCTTGCAAATGTTGAACCAGCATTCTTCAAACCGAACGGCATCCGTATGAAACAAAGATATGTGCCACATGGAGTGATGAATGTGGTCTTCTCCTCATCTTCTTCAGCCATGAAGATCTGATGGTATCCTGAGTAGGCATCAAGAAACGAAAGCAAATCACATCCAGCCGTGGAGTCAACAATCTGGTCAATGCGCGGCAAGGGAAATGGATCTTTGGGACAAGCTTTATTAACATCCGTGAAGTCAATACAAAGTCTCCATTTCCCATTTGCCTTTATGCATCGACTACAAGATTGGCCAACCACGTGGGATGGAGCACTCTCCGACAAGGCCCGCTGCTTCCAGCTTCTTGATCTCTTCGGCTATGAATTCTTGGCGCCCACCGCTTGCTTCCTCGACTTTTTGCTTGACGGGCCGCATGAGGACAAACGGCCAGCGGTGCTCAATCACTTTCACGGGAACACCGGGATATCGACGGCTGCCATGCAAACACGCCGACGTTCGCCCGCAGGAAAGCAACGAGCGCCGCTTTCCTATTTAGGGAGTCGAGAGAGGCACCGATGGTGAAGGTACCACCAAGGCCGCCCTCCTTGGCGGGCACCTTCTTGGTCTTCGGCGGAGCCACCATCTTCTTGCACTTGCCGGTGGAGCTCGATGGTGCGTCCTCGACGGTAGCGCAGCACTCCGAAGAGGTGCGCTTGCCGGAGTGAGCATCAGAGCCCTTGCCGGACTTGGACTTGGTCTTCTTCTTCCCCCCGGGGGCTTCAGCGGCAAGTGTTGGGCAGTCTGTCGCGGCCGCTGCATCCCGGTAGATCTCGTCGGCACAGATAAGGGCATCCTTCTTATCGCCGTGGACAGAGATGACGCTTATCGGGCCTGGCATCTTGAGTAGGTTGTAGGCGTAGTGAGAAGCCGCCATGAACTTGGCGAGTGCTGGACGGCCAAGTATCCCATTGTAAGGCAATGGGAAATCGGCAACGTCAAATGTAACCCTCTCAGTCCTGAAGTTCAGCTCGCTGCCAAATGTGACCGGCAACGTAATCTTCCCCATAGCATTGCTCCTTCCCGGATTGATACCTTGGAATGTACCGGTCTTCGAGCTCGCCGCCGTGGATTTGAAGCTTCGAGCACCGCAGAGGAGATCAGATTCAAGCCGGCCCCGCCGTCAACTAACATTTTTGTGACCTTGAGGTTGCGGATGGTTGGAGAGACCAACATCGGCAAGCACCCGACCGCAGTTATGCGATCAGGGTGGTCCTCAATATCAAAAATGATAGGCGTGCTGGACCACTTCAGAGGCTTGCGTGACTCTACGGATGGTTCCACTGCATTGACCTCCCGCATCCATTGCTTGAGTTGGCGGTGGGAGGTATGCAGGAAGCACCTCCGCCAACGCAGAGAACCTCTGTGGCTTTCTCAAACTCCCGCTCATCGGCGCCGCCGTCCTCCATATCTTCGTCGTCATCATCATCTTCATCCTTGTCGCGCCGCTGGGAGGTCGATCTCCTTGTCGCTGCTTGACTTTGCCGCTGCGTCCTCCCCGCCGGACGCTTTTTGCTTGCTCCCCGGCACCTTCCTGGGCCTTCTCCTTGTCACGCCCGCTCGTACTCAGCTCTCTGCTGTTCGACAAGCTGCTTGACTTTCTTGCAGCTCGAGGTCGTGGGCCCTTGGTGCGGTGGATCTTGCAAGATCGCTTGCCGGAGCTGTCCCGCTTGTCGGCGGCCGCCACCGACCGGTGGTTGGCGCTACGGCAACCTCCTTGCCGGAGCCACCAGCCTTGGCGTTCTTGTCGCCACCTCCATTGCCGGACCGCTCGATCGCTAGCACTTCTCGGCCTTCTTCTTCCTGTTGCCTCACCGCCGCCCTTCTTTGGGAGCGGTGTCATCAACCGCGAGATCCTGCTTCAGCATTCTCTCCCGGAGTCTCCTCCTTCCTCGGGCCACAGTGCACACTTGTCGGCCAAAGGCGTGACAGCTCGGCGACGTCCTTGACTTTGCACATCGCCATCTCCTCTCATCTCGCGGTTCCGCACATTCTGATGAAATGTGCCGATCACCGCGCGGGGTGGACGTGCACGATGTTGTAGTGCACACGGCTGAACCTCTGAATGAACTTGCGCAGGGACTCTCCTTCCTTCCGGGCGAGCAAGTGAAGGTCACTCTCTTGGCCATGAGGTTTGTGGCCACCGTGAAGGCGCCAACAAACTGATGGCACGAATCTTCCCAAGAGGATATGGAGCTGTCCGCAAGTGCATGAGCCAAGATCTCGACGTTGGGCTTGAGCACGAGCGGGAAGTAGTTGGCGAGGATCTTGTCGCCCCGCCCCCCGCAGCTCGCACCGCGATGGTGTAGATGCCGAGGAACTCCGACAGGTGCGCCCCGCCATCATACTTCTCCGCACGCCCGGCTTGAAGTTTTTCCGCTGGGCCACTGGACTTGCCGCAGCTCACGAAAGTGAACGCAGGGCAACCTACCCTGCACGGCAAGTCGCCTCGCCCCTCCGGGCGCTGCATGTCAACAGAAGGCCCAGCCGCTTGTCGGATTGACTTCAAGCGCTTCTCTTCGGCGCTTCGATGCGAAGTTCGAAAGCGCCCTCTTGTTGTCGCTCATGAAGAATCTTGGCGCTGATCGCGGCGAGCTCGCGGATCCGGACGACGCAGCGGAGTCATTGCCGAGGTGGATCCGGCGAGTCGGCGATCTTGGCCTTCTTGGCGGAGAGTGCACGGTGGTTGCACCTCCGACAGTAGCGCCGCCGCCACCGCTCGCGGTTTTGTTCAGCCTCGCCGCGCAACGATGGCGTTGGTTGCCGCGAGGGTCACCGCTGGCAAAGCCGATGAGGCTCGATAGTGGCCCTCCACTCGCCGACCTTTTGTCGGCCGTTGGAGGGTAGTCGAGGAGCAGCTGAGCTCTTGCCGTAGCTTCGCTGGAGTAGTGGGTGGCATTGGAGAACGGTGCAAGGAGCGGGACACGCCGGACTTCTAACTATGTTAGAAGGAGCAGCGCCCGTCCGGGCGCATCAGATCTCACTCGTGCCAGCATGTTGGCGCGCATGCTGGTCTTGAGGGTCTCGATCCAACGAACGTATGGCGTCGTGAACGCCATGACGTTGTTGGTCCCGCGTCTCCTAAGACGGGCGCGGGGGATGCGCGGACGCCGAGGTTTGCGGTGCCTTGTCCTTGGACTTGGCAACGTCGCGAACACCTTCGTCGGCGCCCATTCCTCCGCCAGCGTCTGCCCCACCACCCGTTCGCTGTGGTGAGGGTGGGTACGACGCAGACGGCTCTGCTGTCAGCCAAGCCTTCTTCTTCGGTGGCATGTCGAGGAAGATGTTGATGACGCTGCTCGTGTGAACACCGGATCAGATTCACACGGCCTCGACGCCCCCTACCTGGCACGCCAGAGATGTCGGGGAGGCTGATCGTACCCATGGACACCTATGGGGCCGGCGGAACAGGCCCCTTGTGGTTCGGAGGGGGGCGGAGATCACACGAAGAGCGGATCGAGGCGATGCACACGAGCAGTTTACCCAGCTTCGGAGCTCTCCGGAGAGATAAAACTCCTACTGCTGCTTGTTTGATCTATTGTGTTCTTGCTAGGGAGCAATGAGAGCTACAAAACCTAACGTGAGTGTATCAAGTCTCTGGTGGGTCGAATGAGCCGAACCTTTCACCCCGCGAACCCCCTCTATGTTGCACTCGGGCCTCCTTTTATATGCTCAAGGGTCTCCGACAGGTGGCAACATAGGCGAGGGTACAAATGTAAAAACAGGAGTTGGTACACCTACTTGAACAAAGGTACAAGCAAAAATACCTAACTCGACGGCAAGGGACAAAAGCAATAAATGCCCGTCATTGTCGCCCAAACAAAGGCAACAGAGGTCCGTTAAGTGCGCCTCCGCCGCCACGATGGCGAGCCTGTCACGCCGCTTATCGCTGCTCTCCGCTGGCTGCACACCGCCGACACGCCCATGGAATGGTCCCATGGCGACATCGCCGCAGGTGAGCTGAGCGGAGACGGAGAGAGGTTGCATGCCGCGGCAAGCGCCTTGCCACGGCCGAATCCTTGCCGCTACCGGAGACTTGTCGCACCTCGAGCCTTCCCGTAAGCTCCTCTTGCCGGCCTTGTCTTCACAAGTGTTCGAGCGGCCTTCCCGACAAGCTCTTCTTGTCGGGGCCTTCTTCGTGCCTAGGGAGGCCTTCCCTGCAAGCTCCTCTTGCCGGGGTCTTGTCTTCTGAAAGGCGGCGGAGGGTCTTGGCGGACGCCCGGCGAGGCTTGCCATGGGGACGCTGCGACTGCGCGTGCACAAGTTCGGGGTACTGGGGTACCCCTACTTTAGTACACCGACACGGGGTCTACCCGAGAGAAGAGGGGGAAGAAACAGTAAATGTAAAGAAAACATAGCATCACAAAGCATAAGGTGGCAATATGCTGTGCCGGGTGTGACCTAACGTATGTCTACACGATATAGGTGAAGGGGAAATTCTACCGGGAATGTATTCCCGGTTCCGGACCTATGTCAGACAGATGACCGGAGGGGAAATGTTCCATGTTTGGATAGTTATTGGCATCTGACAGGTATGTGGGTAGCGTATTCGGGTTCGTCTCGTCATTCTGAGCAACTTGCATATATAAAGTTTTTCAATCTGAGCAACGGATTATTTTATATGATTTTCTTAAGTTTTTAAAACATTTTTTTGGAACTTCTTTAATTAACAAAATTTAAATTAGTAAAGAGCTAAACTGATATGGGCACACATAAGTGTACCCAGCGCTGCAACAAAGAGGCTGTCAGGTGGGTCCAACGGACCCAGTCAATTGCAGACTCAGCATTGACTGTTGAGTTGGTCAAATGGTGAACAGTATATGTGGGACGCGCATCATTCTCACTGGTAAATTTAACACTGATTTAGCATTTAACTTAGCAGTGGACCCCATCTGTCATTGTCACATAGTGCATTAGGATTATTTTAAACTAGTCATTTAACAGGGGGGCCCAGATATCAGTGTCTATGGTTAATCCTAAGTAACCCTAAACACTAATTAAACTGGCCCCTAGACAGTGCACAGGGCCAGCAGAGGCCATCCCCATGGCGCACGCCAGGCACAAGGCCACGGCGGGGATCGCCGGCCGGCCGATTCCGATGGTCGAGGGGTGCGTGGGCGGGCGCGCTTGAGTGCTCGAGTCGGCGAGCAGCGTCGAGCATGGTCGGTAGCAGGAGGGCGCTGGCGGCAGCGTGCAGTGAGTGAGCAGGCAAAGGCGTAGGTAGGCGCAGTGACGCGCGTGAGGTGCGAGCGGCAGCGGCCACGACGTTTCGGGACGAGGGGAATAGGGGAAGCGGGGCGCTTGAGCTCACCCCCGGTCCCGGGCAACGGTGCGACGATGCCTGGGGAGGTCCGGCGCGACGGAACGGCGGCGGGGCGAGGTGGCGGCGACAACGAACGGCGTTGGCGTCGGGGAGCCGCTGGGGAGGAGATCGAGGACGAGGAGGCGCTTGGCAGGGAGGCGGTCCAGCGGGGGGGGGGGGGGGTTCCGAGCGGCGGCGGGGAAGTCCGGCTAGCGGCGAGGTAGCGCGCTAGGGTCGAGGAGGCGACGGGTATCAGGGCAGCGCGGGATCTGGCTCCTCTGCCTCGCTCCAGACGGGGGGAGGAGACGAGGGAGAGAGGGGAACGTGGGAGGAGCGAGTGGGGTGGATCGGGGCTAGGGTTTGCGGGTCGTGGCGGTTAGTAGGGGGCGGCTGGGCCGGCCTGGTTGGCCCGGTGGCCAGCTGGGTCGAAGCCCAGTGAGAGGGGTTTGCTTTTCTCTTCTTTTTCTAGTCTTTTCCCTTTTCTTATTTTCCTCTTCTGTTTTGCAAATAGTTGGAGCACAAAAATGGATGTTGTTAAGAATGAAATTTGGCACATAATTCATGCACCAAATTGTGGTGTTGCCCAAAAAGTTTTAGATCCAACGGAATTGTTCAAGCATTCTTTTGGAAATTGAAAAGGCCAATTAATATGATGTTGGACCACTAAATAATTTCCAGGGGCACTTTCGGAATCCAAAAGAGGTTGGTTCCAACATGATAAATACCCAGGGATTATTTGCCTCACTTTGAACATTTGAGTTTTCAGGTTTGGCAAATTTGAATTTTTGACTTTAAATTTGAGTTTCAATATGAACAGTGATTTGGATCAAGTGAGGATTAGCAACAGTAACATGATGACATGGCACCATTAACAGGAGTTACTGTAGCATGACACTAGGGGTGTTATAGTCGTCATACTGTTTTATCTATTCTGTTGGTTGATGAAATTGATCTGATGAATTGATGTCATATTCTTCACTGATGAAGTATATGAGTTCGTAAATTGCACTAATTCATCTGCAGGATGATCAACCCAAAGCCAATGAGTGCGTCCTCGATAGTGGATGTACAAATCACATGACTAGTGACAAGAATCTATTGATGGATGTTCCCTTATCTCCATCGCATCTGAAGCATATCATCTTCGCTGACAAAGGAAAAAGTCAGGTATTGGGTCTAGGTAAGGTTGCGATCTCAAAGGATCGACACTTGGACAAATTCATGCTTGTCGAGTCCTGAGGATACAACCTCATGTCTGTCTGAATGCTTTGTGATCTGGATATGGTTGTTGTCTTTTGCAAGTATCATTGTGTTGTGATCATGGAAGCTGACAATTCCAAAGTCTTCGAAGGCTTTAGGAGAGGAGATCTCAGATATTGTTGATTTCTCTACAGGACAACAACTAGTCAGATGTTTACTTGCAAAAGCTTCAGAAGGCTGGCTATGGCATCGACCACTTGGTCATGCTGGCATGAGGAATCTGCACACGCTCGCGAAGAAGAAGCATGTCATTGTCATTGAGAATGTCAAATTCCTCAAGCATCACTTATGCGGAGCCTGTGAAGCCGGAAAGATGACCAAGGCCAAACATCCAGCGAAGACTATCATGACTACTACTCGACCATTTGAATTGCTTCACATGGATCTCTTTGATCCTAATCATTATTCTGCAGTTACAAATGATGCATCTCTATATGGCTTTGTTATTGTTGATGATTACTCTCGTTACACATGGGTGCATATTGGCACTTACTAACATGAGGTGCAGGAAGTCTTCAAACGATTTTCCTCGAGGGATTCAACCAACTTTGGTTTGAAGATCAAGCACATCAGAAATGACAATGGAACTGAGTTCAAGAATTCTGGTCTTGATGACTATCTGGATGAACTCGGTATTACTCATGATTTATCTGCTCCTTATACTCCTCAGCAGAATGGCGTCGTGGAGCGCAAGAACATGACTCTTGTTGAGATGGTTTGCACTATGCTTGAAGAGTACAAGACGCCTCGTCGCTTCTAGATTGAGGCCATTGATACTGCATGCCACATCATCAACAGAGTATATTTTCACAAATTCTTCAAGAAGACTGCATATGAACTCCTCACTGACAAGAAACCCAATGTGAGTTATTTCAAAGTCTTCGGTGCAAAATGTTGGATTATAGATCCTCATCACAAATCTAAATTTGCACTGAAAGCACATGAAGGTTTTATGCTTGGTTATTGAAAGGACTCCACACCTACAGAGTCTTCAACAAAGTTCTTCACAAGGTTGTTGAAACTGTAGATGTGCGGTTCGATGAAAGTAATGGCTCGCAAAGAGAGCACCTACCTTCTGTGTTAGATGAACAGTCACCTGAGGAATCTATCAAGTTCAAAGGAACTGAAGATGTCATTCCTACTTAAGAATTAGCTGAAGAAATCATTCCAGAACATGAAGAACGTCATGTTGATGCACCTGAAGAAAATGGTGCTGAAGAAAATGCTGATCAAATTCCTCGGCGACAACCCACTCATCCTCGCATTGCAAACGAAGTGCAGATTGAGAAAATCATCAGCGACATCAACATTCCAGGTCCTCTCACATGCTCAAAAGCTTCACATTTGTCTAACTTTTGTGGGCACTTTGCTTTCAGATTCATCACGCATCCCACTAAGGTAGATGAAGCATTTCTGGAGCCTGAGTGGATTCAAGCTATGCAAGAAGAATTACATCAGTTCGAGCTCAACAACGTCTGGGAACTGGTTAATCGTCTAGATCCTCGCAAGCACAATATCATTGGCACAAAGTGGATCTACCACAACAAGCAATATGAAAATGGCCTTGTGGTGAGGAATAAGGCACGACTTGTAGCTCAAGGCTACACAGGTTGAAGGAATTGATTTCGATGAAACTTATGCACCTGTTGCTAGTCTTGAGGCTATTCGCATATTACTTGCTTATGATAACCATCATAATATCATTTTATATCAAATGGATGTGAAAAGTGCATTCCTCAATGGTAAGCTTGAGGAAGAAGTATATGTTGCTCAACCCCCAGGTTTTGAAGATCCAAAGCATCCTGACAAAGTCTTCAGACTCAATAAGGCCCTCTATGGCCTCAAGCAGGCCCCTCGGGCGTGGTATGATACTTTGAAGGAATTCCTCATGAAGAAAGGCTTTAAACCCGGTTCACTTGACCCAACTATTATCACTAAATATTATGATGGTGAATTGTTTGTGTGCCAAATTTATGTTGATGATATCATTTTTGGCTGTACTGACCAACGTTACAGTGATGAATTTGCGTATATGATGACTGAAGAATATCAAATGTCTATGATGGGGAATTGAAATTCTTCTTAGGTCTGCAAATTCGTCAAGAGTGCAATGGCATATTTATATCTCAGGAGAAATACCTCAAAGACGTATTGAGGAAATTCGGCATGTAGGATTCCTCGGCCAGCTGCTTTGGGACTTCTTCCCGGAGCCGCTGGAGGGCCTTCACCACGCCCTTGAGGAACAAGCTAAGCTTGGCGCTGGGTTGGAGGTGCTCGTCGGAGGAATATCCAAGATCCACCATCCCCAGCTCCATCAGCTCCCTGTGGATGGCTGCAGCAGTGTCCACGAGACCCTCGGTCCAGTGCTCCACGTTCTCCCTCAAGGCACTCTGGGCGGCAACAGCACTCGCCAGCAGCCCCTCGTCGGCCTTCATCTTCTCCTTCAAGGCCACCTCCTGCTCCCTGGCGCCATCCAGCGCCTGAGTCAAAGTAGTTAGCTTCAACTCAAGATCTGCATTGGAGTCCCTGGCGGCGCTGAGCTCCTTGCTCCTCGGCGAGACGGCCCCTGCAGCTCGCAAAGAGTGTAGGCGTCCTTCTCGCGCTCGTGCTTGAGTACAGCAAGCTCCTCGCCGCTCATCTTGAGGCTGGCCTCCAACTGCGCCACCTTCGTCTCCAGCTCCTTCTTGGCAGCCTCGGCAGCTGCGGCAG
Organism: Aegilops bicornis; assembly: GCA_021605145.1. NCBI lineage: Eukaryota > Viridiplantae > Streptophyta > Magnoliopsida > Poales > Poaceae > Aegilops > Aegilops bicornis. The sequence continues at coordinate 302,868,684 of CM038674.1, read as the reverse complement.
CATCCTTTGCTTCCTTGAGAGCCCCGCCAAATGTTTGCTCGCGCATGGCAAGATCCTCCTCGTGGCTGTCAAGGTTAACCTTCCGCTGCGCCAACTCACCTTCCTGCGCAGACAGCTTCTCAGCGGCAAGCCGCTGTTCCTACTCAGCTTCAGCCTTCTCAAGGAAGAAGGCCTTGCGCTCCTCGGCGAGTTGCTCCCGCTCCTCCGCCAAGGACCGGAGAGCTTCCTGGTTGCGGCCCCGGAGCTCCTCAGCGTGCTTCTCAATGTCTGCTCCCGCCTTTGCACCAAGCGCTTCCCGGGATTCCAGCTTGGCTTGTCGGGCGTGGTAGAGCGACAGCAACTTCCGCAGCAGCTGCTCCTCCTCAGGCTCGCCCATTGCTGCAGTGCGCGTTGACTAAGCGTCGGCCAGTGAGAGGCAAGCGCTCTTCATCGAAGGTTTCTCCATCGGCCCGCGCCCGAGCTCGACTCCATGGGAACTTGATGAAGACACCATCGCCGCCTTCAAATAGGCACTTGGTGGGGCTCTTCAGAGTCTGACGCCAGCCAGAGGGATCGGCGGTCGGCGTGGCGCTGGCGCTCCTGCGGCCTCAAGGTCGTCGGTCGATCGCCGGACCCCTCACTGCTTCGCTGGCGGCAGCTTTGGCGGCCTCTTCGCCGCAGGCTCGTCGGTACCGGCTCCTTCTTCCATGGCGGCGGCTTCATCGGTGTTGCCAAGACGTCCTCCTCGCCGGCGACCTCGGTCTCCATTGGCTCTGTGGCGTATGGATGAAGAAAGTCAAGCAAATATTCAAAGACAAAATCATAAGAAGAAAACACAAGGGAAGTTCTCGAGCAAGAAGATTACTGCGCCGGGGTCCGCGGGTCATGTTCTCCGCCGAAGGGATCGCCGGTGCTGTCCCTTGCCGTAGAGCTGCCCCTTGCGGAGAAGTCTCCCTTGCCGGAGAACGCTCCTTGCCGGGGAATCCACTGGCGGCGTGGTCGAAGCGAAGGAGGCTGCTCTGCTCCGACACAAATCAACAAATGATATCAAGAAGAGAGAGCACCCATGCACGCCAACAGCAAGAAGTAGACCATATACTTACGCTGGGGGCTGCGCCGGGGCTGCTTTGAAGGAGAGTTGCCTCATCTCGGCAAGGTTGTCTCTGACGCGCCTCCTGCCGTCATGATGGGTTCGTCCTCGACGACAATCACCGGGGTCTTGGCTCTCTTTGACATTCTCTGGGCAAGCGTCCTGAAAAGGAATGGGTTCAGAGTAAAGCAAATCAGATACAAGACAAAACAACAAATCTAAGAATTACAAGTACAGCAAGGAATCTTACTCTTCTTCTTCCTCGTCGGAGCTGAGCGCGGAGAGGTCAAATTCTGGCCCGCCTCCAGTACGACGAGGCGGAGGAGTGGGTTCCCTTGGACGCTTGGCGGGGGCGGAACCGGTGGTCTGCGAGGGCCCCGCTCCAGTTGCCGCAGCGGCGTGAGGTGCTCCATGTAATAGTGCTTGCCGTGGAGCGCTGGCTGCTGGGTTGCGGCTGTTGGCCCGTCTGCCGCCCCGCTGCGTCTCTGGCCTTGCGAAGACGCCTCCTTGGTGGAGCTGGTGGCTTCGCTGGCGGCAAGCTGCTTGGAGGCGGGGAGGATGCGCCCTTGGCGGGTTCGCTCGACTCGGCTTCAGGCTCGGCAAGCTCCTCCTCGCCGGCTAACTCCTTTCGCTCGACAAGGCTTGCCACCTTCACGCCTCTGCCTCCTCCACAGTGAAGCCAAACTCGCCCAGCGGCCTGCCGCCTCTTCCAGCCTGGTGGCGTCTGCTGCATCTCATCGTCAGTAGTGTCGCGGGTGAGGCCCCTCTACTCGTTGGGGCGGACCGGCATTTCCACCAGATTGTCAAAGAACTGCCGCACGACGTCATCTGCCGGCTCTTGCCAAGTTGGGACAATTCCATGTGAGTCGCACGACGGCATCATTGCACGGATGCGGTCAAGCGCGGAATTGTTGCACAGCGGAACGACACCCCTCGGCAACCTAAACATCTCTGGATGATCAGGATCGGGCTTGAACAGCTCTAAGAGCATCGCGTCAAGCTCCAAGACAGTGAAGTTGAAGTTGAGGCCCGGGCGCAGCCTCATGATATCTGCTGCGTTCTGAAATTCCTGGGCAGGTCTCCTTCTCTCCTGCAAGGGGCGATCGCGGCGAAGAAAGTCCGGCGCCAACAAGCGATTTCACGGTGAGTCCGCAAGTCTGAGGCGGAGGATTTGGGTGACTGCGATCTTCAACCTAGCGTCCTCCGAGGCCAGATTGCTCCAATCGTTGCCGCGCACTACTAGGGTTTGGCGCTGGGCGGTAAAGGGCTGCGGGTTATCCTCAACAATCCAGCACCAATCCGCCCTCCACTCCTCCCATTTGCTACGGAGCTCTCCCTCCAGATAAGCTTCCTTCTTGCCGACCCTGGAGATCCAAGCGATTCCTCCCAAGCAAGGGCTCTCCTCTCTCAACACGGGTAAAAAGAAGTGGCGGAAAAGGGCTACATTTGGGTGGACTCGACAAAGTTTTCGCAGAGATGTGCGAAAACCGCCATGGTCGAACGGCGTTGGGGGTGAAATCAAGGAGGCGGAACCCGTAGGTGTTCATGATGTCGCAAAAGAATTCAGAGAAAGGCGGGCAGAGCCCGCAGTAGAAGAAGAGCGCGAAGAAGGGATACCCCGTCGGGGCCAGTTCCACAGCAGTGGCGGGGAGTACCTTCGTCTTGCTGGATGCGCCAAGCGTCTCCGTCAACGAAGAGGTAGTAGTTCTCCTCGGCTCCCTCGCGGCGAAATGAGGGAAGATGGCCCGCTCCTTCCAGGCGCCCGCAAAGCTGCGCCTTGGCCGACTTCACGGCCTTCCCCTTGTCGGCTTTCGGGCCCATGGCGGAGGCGGTGGAGGAGGTCGACGGCGTTGAGGGTGCTGGTGGCGACGGGGGGCGGAGCGCTGCTCTCTTTTCAGCCTTGAAGAGAAGGGGGGAGCGGCGGTGGTTTTCTCGAGATTGGACAGCAACTGGCAAGATGAGCGGCCTGCCCCTGTTTCCCCTGCTTATAAAGAGGGAGGGGGCGGACGTTCCGTTATTCCGAATAAAGAAACCCCCACGATCTCGCCCACGATCTCTCACACGACGCCACGTTCGATGCGTGCCTGTGGGGGCGTGGTGGGTCCGGGTGAGTTATGGTGTGACCGGGCCGTGTGCCCGTGCCTGTTTTGGGCCCTGGCCCAACAGCGCTCGGCACTGCAGTGTGTGGCCCAGGCCGGGGCTCCTGTCGGTGTACTAGAGTAGGGGTACCCTAGTATCCCGAACTTGTGCACGGGCTGTTGCAGCCCTCCGCGGCAAGGCTTACCGGGTGACCGCCAAGATCCTCCGTGGTTCCTTTGGAGCCACTCAAGAACAAAGTATTCAAGCCAAGGAGACGAGGCCCCGGCAAGAGGAGCTTGCCGGGAAGGCCACCCAAGGCACCTAGAAGACAAGGCCCCGACAAGAGGAGCTTGCCGAGAAGGCCACCCAAGGCACATACAAGACAAGGCCCCGGCAAGAGGAGCTTGCCGGGAAGGCCCAGCAAGTGACAAGCTTCCGGGCACGACAAGACAACAACTGCGGCAAGGCGCTTGTCAGCACACCACCTCTCTGTACCACGCCCGGCACATCCACTAACGTGTCGCCTACAGGACCTTTCCAGGCGCGCGTGGCGAGAGGTCATGCAGCCGGTGGTCTTGAGGTGGCAAGCGGCAGCAAGTTTGCCATCGTGGCGAGCAGTGGCGCCCACAGCGGTCCCTGTTTGCACTGTTAGGGCGACTAGACGGGCATTTAATGCCTTTGTCCCCTGCCGCCAGGGTTAGGTATGGTACACTGTACACTGTACAAGTAGGTGTACCAACCACTACTTTTCCATTTGTACCCTTGTATACGTTGCCACCTGTCGGAGACCCCTTGAGCATATAAAAGGAGGCCCATGCGCAAAGTAGAAAAGGGTCGGTCAGTTTTCCCCCACGCTCAGTCTCGTTAGCAGCTCGTGTGTACTATAGCACTCAGCGCTCCTGAGCAAGAACGCAATACACCTAGACATGAAGCAGTAGGAGTGTTATCTCTCCGGAGAGCTCCGAAGCTGGGTAAACCTCTCATGTGCTTCGCCTCAATCTGCTCTTCGTGCGACCTCCGCTCCCCGCCGAACCGAAAGGGGCTCGGTCCGCCGGTCCCATAGGTGTTCGTGGGCCAGATCAGCCTGCCCCGACAATAAGGAAGACTTTGTTCTCTATCCTGACTTTGAGGACAATCAAGTTGTGATGAATGAGAATGAACCATCATCAGTACAAGCTCAAAGGAAGAAGGAGAAAGCAAAGAAAGAGAAGGCTGCCAAGATGCCAACACAAGAGGAGGCATCTGAGTACTATTGAAGAGCAAGCAGGACCAGCTTAGTTACTTGATAGCATCAACTCTGAGGATTGAGAAAGGGTTGGCCACCCTAACTCCAAACCAGGAGATCCTGGAAAGAATCATGGAAAAAAATTCTATGATCTTGATGTCAAAGTAACTGAGATTCAGTCGGTTAATGGAGCAGCTACAGGATGACATGCAGGAGAGGAAGGGCAGGACAACTACTGATGCATTTGCGAGAGTGCCTCGAGCTCAGAGATCAGTTGAAGAGCCAGTAACAGACACCAGAGTCACTTCACCTGCTCCAGCTACAGCTCCAGCGCAACCAACTCCAGCACCAACTCCTTCAGCTCCTTCCACATAAACTAAAGTCTTCGTCCAAGGAGCCATCTCTACGCCACCAACTGAAGACCAAGCCTGAGAGACGATATAGTACTATGCATTTTCTAGGAACTTTTTGGTAACTTGTTGCCAAAGGGGAGAAAATGTATAGATCATAGGCTTCAAGAGAGAGAGTTTGCTTTTGTTCTCTCTTGTCTTCTTGGTTGAACTTTGTTTGCTTTTGATTGCTTAAGATACTATGCTATTATCTCTGTGAGACATTGATGATCATGTGTTTGATCATAAGCTACACTTATGCTTGCTAGATGATATTATCTTACTTATCCTTATATGATCATTCACTTTGCTTGGTGATGAGTGCATGTATTCAATCTTTATTATTTTGAGCGCTCCACCAAGATGTATGTGACATGGAAGAGTAACCCATGAGCCTAATTCCTTGTGCATTTGCAGTCCAAAGCAAATCTTAAAATATGCACAAATTTAGGGGGAGCTCTTGCTTATCACATACTTCTCAAAGTGACGATTTTTTCAATCTTATTATCATTTGTCGAAGCTTTGATCTATATGTTGTCATCAATTACCAAAATGGGGGAGATTGAAAGTGCAACTATCCCTAGGTGGTTTTGGTAATTCATAACAACATATAGCTCATTGAGCTAATCCTATTCCAAGACAAATATTTCAGGAAAGCTCAACGAATGGCATGGCATGGATGAAGAAAGTGGATCCTCATAATATTAAGGACAAAGGATTGGCTCAAGCTCAAAAGCTAAAGACTCTACATTTTACATTTTAGTGATCCAAGATCACATTGAGTCTATAGGAAAAGCCAATACTATCAAGGAGGGATGAGGTGTTGCTTAATGAGCCTCTTGCTTCATGTGCTTAGTGATATGCTCCAAAACCCTCAACTACTTTCTCACATCCACATATGACCTAAACCTAAAGTCAAAAACGGTCCTACCGATTCTTTCTATCCGGCACCACCGAGTTCAAATGTAATAGCCACTGCCACAAACCCTAGGCAAATCGGTTTCACCGATAGGGATCTCGGTCTTACCGAGACGGGATTGTAATCTCTCTGTTTCCCTTCGTAACGTTTCGGTCTAACCAAAGTGAGCGATCGGTCCCACCGAGATTGCAATGTAAACTCTCTGTTTCCCTTTCGTAACATTTCGGTCTCACCTAAAAGAGTGAATCGGTCTCACCGAATTTACCTGACCAACTCTCTGGTTAGCTAATTACCAAAATCGGTCTCACCGAGTTTGTTTAATCGGTCTCACCGAGATTACGTTATGCCCTAACCCTAACCATATCGGTCCTACCGAGTTGCATGTCGGTCCCTCCGAAAACCCTAACGGTCACTAGGTTTACTGAATCGGTCCAACCGAGTTTGTTGATTCGGTCCCACCGATTTTGGTAAATTGTGTGTAACGGTTAGATTTTGTGTGGAGGCTATATATACCCCCTCCACCTCCTCTTCATTCGTGAAGAGAGCCATCAGAACAAACCTACACTTCCAACTTGCCAGTTCTGAGAGAGAACCACCTAGTCATGTGTTAAGGCCAAGATATTCCATTTCTACCACATGAATCTTGATCTCTAGCCTTCCCCAAGTTGCTTTCCACTCAAATCTTCTTTCCACCAAATCCAAATCCTGTGAGAGAGAGTTGAGTGTTGGGGAGACTATCATTTTAAGCACAAGAGCAAGGAGTTCATCATCAACACACCATTTGTTACTTCTTGGAGAGTGGTGTCTCCTAGATTGGCTAGGTGTCACTTGGGAGCCTCCGACAAGATTGTGGAGTTGAACCAAGGAGTTTGTAAGGGCAAGGAGATCGCCTACTTCATGAAGATCTATTGCTAGTGAGGCAAGTCCTTTGTGGGCGACGACCATGGTGGGATAGACAAGGTTGCTTCTTCGTGGACCCTTCGTGGGTGGAGCCCTCCGTGGACTCACGCAACCGTTACCCTTCGTGGGTTGAAGTCTCCATCAACGTGGATGTACGATAGCACCACCTATCGGAACCACGACAAAAACATTTGTGTCTCCAATTGCGTTTGAATCCTCCAAACCCTTCCCTTTACATTCTTGCAAGGTGCATGCTTTAAATTCCTCTGCTCATATACTCTTTGCATGCTTGCTTGAATTGTGTGAAGATTGCTTGACTTGTGCAAACATAGCTAAAATCTGCCAAAGTCTAAAATTGGGAAAAGGTTAAGTTTTTAATTGGTCAAGTAGTCTAATCACCCCCCCCCCTCTAGACATACTTCAAGGTCCTACAGTAAGGGTACTATCACAGTGCATGGGAACAGGAAGATAGCCTTGGAGTGTGAAGAGGGTGATGCTGCTTATGCTGAGTCTGTTTGTGCAATAGAGGAATTGTAGTTTTACAAAGATAATTTTGACCCGGTAGATATGACACCTTTGAATAAGCCAACCACAGAGCATGACCCTTTGTTGAAGTTTAAGTTGGCGGATGCCACTAAGCTGGTTGACTTTGTTCCTGGTGACTCATCCAAGCAGTTCAGTATATGTGCTAATATGGATCCGAAATAGGAAAGCGCGCTCATCGAGTTCATCCATGGGAACCGGGACATCTTCGAATGGAAACCTTCAGACATGCCAGGTGTACCGAGGGAACTCGCTGAGCACACTCTCAATGTTGATCCAAAGTTTAAACTGGTCAAGCAATTCCTTCATCGTTTTAATGAAGAGAGGCGCAAGGCCATTGGTGAGGAAGTGGCCCGGCTCTTGGTGGCTAGGTTTATTTTGGAAGTTTTTCATCCTGAGTGGTTGGCTAACCCGATGTTGGTACTTAAGAAGAATGGCACTTGGTGTATGTGTGTGGATTACACAGACCTTAACAAGGCATGTCGGGCTAACCCTTTTTCTCTCCCGCGTACTGATCAGATCATCAATGCTACGGCAGGTTGTGAGCATTTGAGCTTTTTGGATGCTTACTCTGGTTATCATCAGATCAAGGTGGCAGTTAAGCACCAGGAGAAGACAGTTTCATCAATCCCTTTGGAGCCTTCTGCTATGTGTCTATGGCTTTTGGGCTCAAGTGTGCCTAGGCGACTTATCAGCGGTGTGCTCAGAATTGCCTACATGACCAGATTGGACGCAATGTTCATGCTTATGTGGATGATATTGTTGTGAAATCTAGGAAGAAGGACACTTTGATAGATGATTTGAAAGAGACCTTCGATAATCTCTGGGTCTACAAGATCATGCTTAACCCGGCCAAGTGTGTCTTTGCTGTGCCAGCAGGCAAGCTTTTGGGTTTTTTGGTTTCTAAAAGAGGCATTGAAGCTAAGCCAGAGAAAATCAAGGTTATAACTTCTTTGGCTAAGCTGGCATGTATTAATTACGTCCAGCGTCTGGCGGGTCGTATTGCGGCCTTAAGCCAGTTTATAAGTCGTTTGAGTGAAAAGGTTATCCCTCTGTACCATATTATGAAGAAGACAGATCACTTTGTGTGGAGTGATGCTGCTGATTAGGCGTTTGAGGCATTGAAAAAGCAGCTGGCTGAGCCGCCAATCCTTGCTACCTCTATTGATAAGGATCCCTTACTGTTATATGTGGCTGCTAATAGCCGAGCTGTCAGTGTGGCAATTGTTGTGGAAAGGAAGGAATCAGGCAAGGAGTATCCAGTTCAGCGGCTATTTTACTATGTCAGTGTCAGTGAGGTACTAATTGAATCCAAGCAGAGGTACCCACCTTGGCAGAAGCTGGTTTATGGGGTTATCATGGCTAGTCATAAATTGAACTAGTATTTCTTCGTTCATCCCATCACTATGGTCAGCCCTGCTCCCTTAGGGGATATTATTCAAAGTAGAGAAGCCACATGTCGGGTAGCCAAGTGGGCCATTGAGCTTGGACCCCACGGTTTGAAGTATATGCCTCGGACAGCTATCAAGTCTCAAGCACTTGTGGATTTCATTAATGACTGGACCAAGTTGCAGACGCCTGAGGAGAAGCCGGATATCACGTATTGGACTATTCACTTTGATGGATCCAGGCAGTTGGAAGGCTCGGGGGCTGGAGTTATTTTGACTACCCCACGAGGTGATAAATTTTGCTATGTTTTAAGACTGATGTTCCCTTGTACTAACAATGCAGCTGAGTATGAGGCCTTGCTCCATGGTCTTCATATGGCTAAAGAGATGAACTTAAGCTGGGTGTGGTGTTTCGGTGACTCAGATTTGGTGGGTCAGCAAGTTTCACGCACTTGGGATTCCAAAGATCCACTCATGGCGGCTTATCGCCGAGAGGTTGATGCTATTGCTGGTCATTTCGAAGGTTATCAAGTGGAACATGTTGATCGCATGAAAAATGAGGTGGCTGAGGCTTTAAGCCGGCTAGGGTCCCAGCGTAAGCCGGTACCACCTAATGTTTTCCTTGATATTCTGCATAATACTTCAGTCAAACTGCCTACGGAGAAAGATCTTGCTATTCCTGACCAGGAGGCGCAGCTGGCGGCAGCTCTTCATGCTATTCCTGATTGGACAGTTCCATATGTGGCTTATATTGTCGGATGTGGGGCTTCGGCAAATCCTTAAGGTTCGAACACTGGGGTGCGCGCGAAGTCTTTCCCTCCTACCGATGTACGCCCTAGCTTGCTAATATCTTGCGGACAAACTCGACGAACTCGGGACACAAAGAGACACGAGGTTTATACTAGTTCGGGCCATCGTTGTGGTGTAATACCCTACTCCAGTGTGGTGGTGGTGGATTGCCTCTTGGGCTGATGAAGAACAGTACAAGGGAAGAACAGCCTCCTGAGGTTGAGGTGTTCTTGTGCTTGGTGTCTTAGCGGGTGAGAGCTGGGTGAATTGCTTGATGCCCCCTACTGTGGAGGCTAGCTCTGCTTATATAGGCCCTGGTCCTCTTCCCAAATATTGAGCGGGAAGGGAGCCAACAACGGCGGGAAAATTTGAAGGGGGACAGCTAGTACAAGCTATCCTGACAAAAGTGGTCTTCGCCTGCGAAAGTCTCTAGTGGTGACGCCGTCTTGGGCTCGACGATGACCTCCGTCTTTCCGTCCTCCTGGTCTTGGTCTCGTTGCACCAATATAGCAACCTTTGCCTGATGCCTCGGTACTCCTACTTTGCTGCGGCCTCCTTAGCACCAAAGAGGAAACAAGGACGCTGCGAGCGCTGGCGTCCGCCTGGTGTCGTTCGTCATGGCTCACGTCACGAGAGCCTTGTGAGGTTTTCCCCGCCTTGATATCTCCACTCCTCGTGAGCCTGCCTGACTAGGCCACTCCTGAGGAGGTCTTGCGTCGTTCGCCTCACGAGGCTTGGACCCTTGCGAGGGTCTTGGATGCCTTGTTGATGAAGATGGCCCGTACGGCCTGTTGGCTTAGCCACGCCATGGGTCGCAGGCAGACAGGTCTGGGGATCCCCATTCCCAGAACGCCGACAGTAGCCCCCGGGCCCAAGGTGCGCTCGGGCTTGGCTTCGCGGCGAAGCCAAGGGTCAAGTTCGGAGCATGGGCCCCAAAAGCCTGCGGCCTCGATTGACGCGTGGTGGTTGATTGGACGTGGGCGTCTCCACTTCCCCACGCTGCCTTTGTATCCGCCTAGCTATGCGGCCCCCGCGGCCTACACAGTTATTCCTCCGTAACCTGCGCCTCACTTCCCCAATCTCTCTGCTTCCTCGAGACTCTGGTTCCCTTCTCCGATCTGACCTGCCCTCCCCCTGCTTTGTTGCCATGGCACCGAAATAAGCGGACAAGGGGAAGAAGCCAATGTCTCCGTCAGGCACTACTCCATCTATCACGTCAGCGCTAGGCCGATCCCGGGTGCTCAACGACGAGGCCATGTACAAGGTGCGTCCGATGCTTGCTTCCAGCTTCAACGAGTGGGGAGAGACGGTGGCTTGGCCTTCATCTCGCACTCGCATGGCTCGGGCAGCCACCGAGGTCCCAATCTTCATAGATGCCCTCTGGGCTGGCCTGATTCCTCCCTTCTCTGCCTTTTCTCAACGCGGTGCTAGAGCATTACCAGATCCACATGCTGCATCCTGACCCCCAATCGGTGACTTTTCTTGTTGTCTTCGCTTTCGTGTCCGAAGCCATGGTGGGTATCGCTCCTTCAGTGGCCCCCCTCCGTCATTTCTTCTCGCTGCACCTGGCCGATCTCAGCAATGCTCGGGGTGCGTGAGCTTCCAGGCCGTGGCCGTGACTGCAGGCGCGGGGATCGACTTTGAGCTCCCTTCATCCACAAGCGAGTTTCGTACGCGATGGGTGTTTGTTGATGCCGGCATGCGCAGCCCCCTGCTTCGTCTCCCGGTGGGGCCGGCTATTCCAAACTCTAGCTGGGGCCCCGGAAGCTCTTGAGCCCCCGCCTTGCTCTCGTCTGGGCCAGGCTGAGGCTGCTGAAGGACCGCGGCGTGACCGTGCCGATGGTGGTGAAGGAGTTCGTCAAACGCCGGGTTGCTCCGCTTCAGCTCCGCTTCAGCGCCACTCTCGCCCAATGTGGACCTTGCTCAATAGTCAGGACCACATGAGGTTCCAGGAGTCTGGGCTCCCTATCGGGACGCGACAGACAGTGCTCAAGGTCTTGACAGGTGTCCCTTTGCCGGCCGAAATGCCTGGGAAGAATTGCCTGTTGTATCGATGCAAGAACAAGGATGAGTTTGCAGTGAGCATGCCTTCTTTCGACGAATGGGGGCTGCAGCCGATCGGACTGGTGGGGCCCCGCGAGAACCCCGTCATCGTGGTTCCCTTCTTCGCCGTCGGTGCCGAGCTCGCCCCAGGTGAAGGTGCGGGAGGGTGAGCTCCGACGGGGGCCGGTGGTCGAGTACTGAGGAACACATGTCGAGTGGTGATCCTAGGGCGTCGTCCTCGGGGGCCTGCGACCCCCCTCCTGAGGTGCCGATTATTGAGAAGGCGCAGCATGCGGCTCCCGAGGCCAAGGCTTCAGGAGCCTCCGGAGGTTGTGGTGAGACGGTGCCCGGCTGTTTTCCACAACCGGGCACCCCGAAGACATCCTTCTAGGCTCTTCTTCGGCCCCGCCGCGCACCGGCTGTCACGTCCAGCGTTTCGGTCGTCTTTGTGTGGACTTCGAGGAGCTCCGCAAGAGGAAAGGATCCCCTAGAGATAGCAATATCTTCGGGCCATTGAAGCGGCGAAAGTACATGACCATTGACGCGTAAGTATCTTGTTGTCACCGCTTCCTGCGTGTAGTCTCCTTGTCCTGACGTCAGTTCTCCAGGGCTCCTTCCGTTGAAGCTGTTGTGTCTCCTGAGAAGCGGCCTCCTCCTTCATCAAGTCCCCCATCTGCCTTGAGCGTTCCTGGTCTTCCTACCGCCCTTGGAGCAGGGTCGGTTGGGGGAGCATCTCTGCCTTCGTGGCGCGCTGAGCCCGTAGCTTGGCCACCCCTCCCCCACGGTCTGGCGTGGAGCTTGGCGGGCGTGCCCAAGACTCCTCCTTTGCTCATGGGCAGCAGCTGGTTGGCTTTGATCTTTGGTTCCTCTTCAAGCAGCGAGCCCCAATCGGCTTGGGCTTCTCGCGAGGATGGGCTTGCGTCAGGTGCTGCGTCAGCCCCCAGCCCCCTGTCGGGAGGTGGCGCGCCACTTGGCGCCCCGCCCACAGCCCCCGAGATGGAGGATGAGGTGGGTCGAGCGTTCGAGCTCGAGCGCGGGTGGAGCGTAGTTCGTCACGAGCTCTTCCAGGAGGCGATGGGCGCGATGAGCCGACTTGGTGAAGAGCCCGCGAGTGTCGACTCGCGCCTTGAGGCTGAAGGTCTCCGGCTGGTGGAGGAGCGGCGCAAGTTGAGGGTGGCCATCAACCTCGGTCGCTATCAGCACGACCTTGAGAATGCGAAGGCCTAGGCGTCCCTCAAGACCGCCATCACGAGGCTGCGGAGGAACGCGCATGGGAGCTCGACGCCTGGAGCGCATCCCTTGAGCAGCAGGTGGAGGTGCGCAGGGCCGCTCTTGCATCGCTGAGGGGGACGCCCATGGAGGATGAGGATGCCCGGAAGCGTTGTGAGGCGCTGGCCCTGGAAGCCATGGAGAGCAGCCTCGAGCTTGAGCGACTGGAGACGAGGGAGCGTCAAGTTGCTCAAGCAGAAGATGCCGTCGGGCCTCGCGAGGCCGGAGTTGAGGAGGAGGTGAACCGACGGGTGGCCGAGGTTCGCGCGGACCTGGAGGGTAGGTACGACCTAAAACTGAAGCTCGCGAGTACGGAGGATGCGGGCAGGGCCGCTGCCCTCAGGCCCAGGTTGGATGAGGATGAGAGGCGCGTGGAGGCCATGGCCGCCGCCCTGGTTATGATGCAGGCGGACTTGGCCTCTGCCCGTGCCGAGCTGCGCTCCCTTTGTAGGCGGGTTGATGACGCTGAGGCCGTTGACGGCAGAACACGGAGGAAGTTCTCCAACGACGAACGTTGGAGCACGGGCATGCCCCTATGCTTCAGGACCTCCGGAACAGGGCCAACACCGCCCTGGGCCATATTTGCGACGTGGAGACGCCGGCCCCTCACTCGAATAACTATGCCAGCCACCCGACCTTCTTCACTAAGGTGGTGATGCGCCTGGAGGCTCGATCTACCAGAGATCGCCGGCTAGTGGAGGAAAGGGGGCGTGGCCTGCTTGAGCGCGCTTTCTCCCGTGTCTTCAACCACCTTCTGAATGCCGACCCCAACTTCGATTTCGACGCCGCCATCGCCCCTGTTCCCACGGCCGTCCAGGGTGTCCTAGCGTGTTGGGTTGAAGATAACGTGGACGCGTCGGTCAGGGCCTTCACTTCGGAAGATGACGGGGTGTTCGTTGCCGCAGACGAAGGCGACGTGGTTGACGATGGCGTCGGGGGCGTCGCCGATGGCGGCGACGATGCCGACGAAGACGATGACGACATGAGTGACGCATCCGCTGGTGATGTAGCGAGTGACATTTCTGGCTGATCCCATGTTCTCCTTTCGTTTCATCCTGCACACAAAGCTCGGGCATGGCCCTTGGAAAACTTGTAAGAGCATTTTGGGAGGAGGAGCCCCTCATGTAAGCAAATTGCAGTTTTTACTTTCCTATGCGATGTGAGTTTGTGTCCTCGTGAACTCGTGAACCCTGGTGCGAGTTTTCTGTCGTGGTTTACCTTAGTCAGCGCCAGCTTTGAGCTGGGTCGCGAGGCGTCGAGTTTCTGAGAACCCTGCGGAGCTTGTTGCCCCGTCAGAAGGGGCCCCACAAGAGGTGAGCACCAGTTGCAGTGCTAGCGTACACTTGGCGTGCGCGCGCTTCGTGCAGTCCCGCTCACGAGGAGCTCGTGAGGGGAAGGCGGCGGACATGGGTCCTAGACAAAACGAGATCCCGAAGGCAAGAAATTGCTCGAGCAAGAAAAGGCACCCCCCGCGCGCAATGATAAAAAATCAGTTTCAACTTAAATCCAGATCCAGAAAGCAAAGCTACAGAAAGAGAGATCCAAAGCGAAAGGCCGCGTCGGGCACCTAGTCTAGTCTTCCGGTCTTCAAGTCTTCCCACTAGGGCGGAGCTAAGTGCGGCCACTAGGCGTGGGAGGGAGCTCCAGGGCCTGAGGCCGGCACCCCTGAGACTCTGGGGCATGTACAACCCCAACTCATTATTACGTGAGAGTGTCACGGGCGGCGAGCTTCACAGGCACTGGGCCTTCTTCACAGGTACTGGCCTTGCTTCATATCGCCAATCGAGGGCCCCGCCTTGCGCCACCCTTGAACTCCTTTGAGACGACCAGTCACCAAGACGACACAAAAGAGGGAAAGGGGATGCCAGCGGTGACCTCGGCGACCATAGGTCCTCTTCCGGGGGAAGGGTTGTCGAGGCCTCCCCAACAGAGGGCCTACCTCCAGGTGTCGCCAGGTGTCGCGCAACGCAGGTATGGGCCTTGCACCTGGCTCCCTCCTGGCGGGCCCCAGCGTGTTTCCCTTGTTGGAACAGGTGCTGCCGTGCTAGGGTCGTCGATCGACGCTGCAACCTGATTCATCTGCAGCCCATGGTTAGCATAAGCCTGTTCCTGAGAGATTAGCGGTACCCTGTAGTTGCCGTTGCCGGCGCGACCATCGTGGTTCTCCATTGGTTCTTGGAAGGCTTCAACTCCTAGTGCCCCCTCTCCCCAATCTTCTCCAGCGAATGAGCCGGGGTCGTCCTCCGGTGCGTACTCTTGGTCCATCATGCGGGGCACGTAGGCTTCCGAGGCCATCAGCTCGAACACCTCGCCGTAGTGCCCCACGCTCCATGTTGCCCGGCCCAGGGTGGCGTCCTGAGGATGGTAGCGTGGCATCTGGCCAGGACCATGGGGGGCCACGCTTGCACCCATGCTTGTTGCGGGCGGCATGGGGGCAACGGAGCCCCCT
Organism: Aegilops bicornis; assembly: GCA_021605145.1. Lineage (NCBI taxonomy): Eukaryota > Viridiplantae > Streptophyta > Magnoliopsida > Poales > Poaceae > Aegilops > Aegilops bicornis. The sequence continues at coordinate 302,853,622 of CM038674.1, read as the reverse complement.
AAGCTGCCTGCCGTGCCGATGTTGATGAAGCCCCCGAGCGTTGCTGACAACGCGCGGTTGTGGTGAGGCCCGCCGTGTGGCCCTGCAGTGGCCCAAGGAGAATGTCGATAGCAGAAAGGTGGTTCCCCCAATGCTGTCGCATCCAGCAGCTCGGCAACACGCTCCAGCAAAGCATCCCGGCCGCTCTCCATCAGCCTGCATCGCAGCAGCTCCCTTGCCACGGTGAGTGCCGCCCACATGTTTGCTTGCTCCCCCCGTGAGTGCAGCGCCATTGCTGCGGCATGACTCGCTGCTCTTGCAGCGGCTCGTACTTGCCGTGGGGTGAGGGTGGACGACGCCTAGCCGCGCTGCCCGCGCCCGGCGGAGTTTGGCGGCGCTCACGCCGCTTGGAGCGTGGAGGTCTTCTTGGGCAGACGGCGCTGCCCGGGCTGGCCAAGCTGCCCAGCGGTCGGAGCCGGCCCTTGAGTCGCCGGTCATCGTGGCTGCAGAGCGTCGGCGAGCTGGTTGGCGGAGAAGAAGCCCCGGCGCACCCCTACCTGGCGCGCCAAATGTCGGATGTGGGGTTCCGGCAAATCATTAAGGTTCAAACACTGGGATGCACACAAAGTCTTTCCCTCCTACCGATCTATGCCCTAGCTTGCTAAGATCTCGCGGACGAACTCGACGAACTCGGGACACAAAGAGACACGAGGTTTATACTGGTTCGGGCCACCATTGTGGTGTAATAACCTACTGCAGTGTGGTGGTGGTGGTGGATTACATCTTGGGCTGATGAAGAACAATACAAGGGAAGAACAGCCTCCTAAGGTTGAGGTGTTCTTGTGCTTGGTGTCTTAGCGGGTGAGAGCTGGGTGAATTGCTCGATGCCCCCTACTGTGGTGGCTAGCTCTACTTATATAGGCCCTGATCCTCTTCCCAAATATTGAGCGGGAAGGGAGCCAACAACTGCGGGCAAATTTGAAGGGGGATAGCTAGTAGAAGCTATCCTGACAAAAGTGGTCTTCGCCTGCAGAAGGCTCTGGTGGTGACGCCGTCTTGGGCTCCACGATGACCTCCGTCTAGCCGTCCTCCTGGTCTTGGTCTCGTTGCACCAATATAGCAACCTTTGCCTGATGCCTCAGTACTCCTTGCCTGCACTGACCTCCTTAGGACCAAAGAGGAAACAAGGACGCTGCGCGCGCTGGCGCCCGCCTGGTGTCATTCGTCATGGCTCATGTCATGAGAGCCTCGTGAGGTTTGCCCCGCCTTGATATCGCCGCTCCTCGTGAGCATGCCTGACTAGGCCACTCCTGAGGAGGTCTTGCGTTGTTCGCCTCGCGAGGGTCTTAGATGCCTTGTTGATGAAGATGGGTCGTACGGCCTGCTGGCTTAGCCACGCCACGGCCCGGAGGCAGGCAGGTCTGGGGACCCCCGTTCCCAGAACGCCAACATATATGACTCGGGCTAAGTTACCTGAAGATGAAACTTTGGCTAGGTAGATAACCCGGCGGTCTAAGTCAATGACTATTGTCAATGAAGAGTTACACCGATGCAGTGTCACAGGGCGTTTCAACGTTGTGTTTCTCCTGAGGAAGGTCGTGAGATTCTATGAGAGATTCATGAAGGAGGTTGTGGCCATCATGCCGGCTCTAAGTCTCTCGTGGCCAAGGCTTTTCGTCATGGGTTTTAGTGGCTGACGGCTCATGCTGATGCAGAGGATTTGGTCAGTAAATGTGATGGTTGTCAGAAATTTTCAAGACGAGCTCATGTGCCGCCTCAAGAATTGAGGATGATTCCAATTACTTGGCCGTTTGCAGTCTGGGTGCTGGATATGGTTGGACTTTTTAAAAGATCCAAGGATAAAAGACCCACCTTTTGGTGGCGGTTGACAAGTTTACAAAGTGGGTTCAGGCAGAGCTGGTCAGTAAGTGTGACGCGGCGACGATGGCTCAATTCATCAAAAAGGTGATTTTCCATTTTGGCTACCCTTGCAGCATTATAACTGATAATGGCACTAAACTGTCTAAAGGTGCTACAAAAGAATTCTGTCAACAAGAGCATATTCGTCTTGATGTGTCATAAGTGGCTCACCCCAGTCCAATGGCCAAGCTGGAAAAGCCAATCAAGAAATCTTGAGAGGCATAAAGCCCCGGCTTATGGTCCGTTTGTAGAGGACACCGATTTGGTGGGTTGAGGAGTTACCTTAAGTGCTTTGGAGTATCAATACCACCCCAACAGATCTACGGGTTACATGCCTTTCTTCATGGTTTACGGAGTAGAGGCGGTTCTCCCAAGTGACATCCTTCACGACTCGCCTCGTGTGGCGGCTTATGTTGAAGCTGATAATGAAAAAGCATGTCAGGATGCTCTTGACCTTCTGGATGAGGAGCGTGACCTTGGGCGGATCATTCGGCGATTTACCAGCAAGATCTACGTCATTACCATAGCCGTCGGGTTAAAACTCGAACGTTTCAAGAAGGTGACTTGGTGCTCCGGCTCATCCAGGATCAAACAGTCATGCACCAGTTATCCCCACCTTGGGAAGGGCCTTTTGTGGTCAGCAAAAATCTGAACAACGGGTCATACTACCTCATTGATGTTCGAGAGCACAAGGACTCACGCAAGTCTAAGGAGGAGACCCGCCGACCGGGGAACATTGCTCATCTTCGGCCTTATTACACCAGAGCCACTGGCTCTTCTGTTGTACATATTTTTATCCATGTATATATTATGATCGAGTATAATAAAGCCGGCATCCCCGATAATTCAGGGCCTCTTTTGTTTCATTTCTGAGTATCTGAATCTTTATTGTCAGTTCAAAAGTTCAGTTGGGGGCTTCCTGCTTATTGAGCATAGCTATGACTACCCTCTTGATCCGGCTTGCACGCCTTGTTACAATAATGACATGGGAGCTTTCTGTTCATTGAGCATAGCTATGACTACCCTTTGTTCCAGCTCATACGCCTGGTTGCAAATAACTTGGGAGTATTTTCCTAAAGTTAAAAGGTTACCAAAGAGAACTTTTTACAATGTACAGTTCAAACATAGGTAACCTGCCTTGATGGCTTGTTGAAAAAATCACTTGGGGGCTTCCTGTTCAATGAACACAACCTTATTTACCCTTTTGATTGGCTTGGACACCAAGTGTATTCACCAAAAATCCGGGTTATCCTGCCTTTGTATGCCTGCCACTCCAACCAGGTAATCCTGGAATGACTCGTCGAACTCTTGACAGTCAATCTTATAAAGACCCTGAACTTGTCAAAGTTAAAACGGTGATTGGTCATGTGAGGCCCGGCTTACAGGTTTGAATAAAGGTATAACTCAGTGGCTATTCGGCCCTTGAATAACACTTGATGTTGAGGTTGGTAGCCTTTGAAAGCCTTGTTTTTCCTGATTTATATTTGCTTTGAAGATTTTTTGGGTTCATCTTGTGTACCATATTGATATATGGTTTAAAATTAGTTCGGGCCATGTTGGTTATTATTTGAATCTATCCGGAGTTTTGATAACTCGGCCTGGCTTTGGACGATAAGTCGCCAGTGTGTTTTGATTATGCGCTTGGAGTTCTGTGCTCTAAGTCTTTGGGATGATACCCTTGCTGCATATGGCATTGTAAGCCGGTAGTATGAATTAATTGCACAAGGCACTGCGCTCTGAGTCCTTGGGCTGTTACCCTTACTGCACACGGCGTGGCAAGCCGGCAGAACGAACAAATATCACATGTATGATATTCACTTGTTATGAATATACGAGGTTTTCATAAAACTCGCCCTAGTTATAGACTATATGGTCACCAGTGGATTTTATATGGGGTATTATGACCCACCCTAGGGTAAATCGCAAGGGTACATGTTGTTTACTTGTGTGCATGGCTTATGATAACATGATCAGCATGATTGGCAAAAATTATGAGCATAAATGGCACAACCTTTAATGTTAGATCGGTGATTCAAAGGTGTTATGCAAATAAAACATGCACGATGGCATGGTAGATCATGGTTTTTATCTAGCCAATTACAACGCATCAAACGACCCAAAAGAATAAGTGTTTTTTTTCACACAGCGTCACATGCCATGGATGATAAGCCGGTCCTTGAGTCAATTGTCTTGGCCCTGGCATGTTGACGATTTCGGGTTACCTTGTGCCGGCTCTTCCTCATCCTCTTCTTCACCCGTTGCCTGGAAGTCAGATGTGGAAGTCAAAGCCTTGAAAACAGCTTCCTCGTCTATAAGAGTTGACGGGTCAATGTCAGGGGCAAAGGTATGCTTACGGGTTGGGGGGATGAGGTCCACGGCCTCAGGAACCGGCGCCTTCACTTTGGCATTTTCCGCGTCATAAACCGGATGGTACTTGGAGAGGTCTGTCTCTTCAACCAGTTTGCTTGCCCAAGGACGCATCTTCTTCACTATTTTGGTGAAGTCGTCAGCACTGAAGGGAGACTCGACTTCTTTTAAGCTGGGGCAGCCGGTTGATATCTGTTCCGGGTCAAGTTCAGCTTGCGATGCTTTTGCCCGGGTCAAAGCAGTGATAGCACCGGCTCTGGCTGGTGACTGCTTCAGATCCTCAACCCTTTGCGATAGCACAGACATCTTTTTCAACGTGTCCTTGATGAGAAACGGCGGTTGCTTCTTATGAGAGGCAGAAGAAATAGCTCGTTGCGCGCTAGTGTATAATTGCTCTACCAGAGTGTAGGTGGCTTTCAGCTTCATCCGCATATCTGAGCCAAGATGGGAAATTCTGGAGCCTGCATTTCCAAAGAAATAGATAAGCTGGATGAATGATTATTCAAGGCATTGATGGTTACAGATTGAAATACAGTATTACTTACCAAAGATGGCGGCTGTCATGCTATTAATTTGATGTTTTAAACTGGACAACTCATCAGTTACAGGCTTAAGAGCAGCCTCAGTGTCTTCTGCTCTTTTCAGTAGAGCTGCCTTCTCAGTTTCCCAGCCAGTTTTATCAGCACTGAAGTCATGTTTTAGCTTTTCAATGTTTTCCAAGGCAGTCTACACCTCTGATTTGGCCTTTGAAGTCTCAGATTGTTGGGTTTGAATGTTGGCCCTCAGATCATTGAATTGGGATTCCTTCATATTTAATTCGGCCTGCAACATGACAAAGATAGGAAGTATTATGATCATCTTATTTCAAGTGCCAAGTGCAATACAAGTATTTCACCTGGCACTTGGGGGATAATGCACTTTGCTCGTTTTTAAGAGACTTCTATGATGACCCGGCTAAACTGCTATGACTATAGTCATCGGGGCCACATACTTGGATTTTATTCACAGTTATGGTAATAAGTCATGGCTTATCCATGTTGATTAAGACAGCCCTTGGGGGCTACAGGTGCAAAGTTAATCACTATTATTTGAAGTCCCGGCTTAGCCATGCTGATTAAGTCGGCCCTTGGGGGCTATAGGTGCAAAGTTGATCACTGTTATTTGAAGTCTCGACTTCACTTGTCAGTTTAAGTCAACCCTTGCGAGCTATATATGTGAAATTAAAAACTATATTTGGAAGACCCGGCTTCAGCTATGCAGCTTAAAGCCGGCCCTTGGGGGTTGCGTGTGTTGATTCTGCAGTTTTGACATGCTATGACATGGCTATCAAGATCAACAAGGATATTTGAAGTCTACATCATATTCATGCTTATCATATCCAGTAGACTTGGCGGCTGGCAGAGTTATATTTATATGGAGAAAATTGTAGTGTTTACCTCAAAGCGTTCCTTCATAAGATTGACCAGGACGGCTTCAAAGTCACGGCTGGTGTGAAGGCGGTTTAAGTAACCGAAGTGAATATCTTGAGCACTGAACTGAGCATAGCTTTCCAAGTTCACTTTCCACTTGCCCTTGTCAACAGCAGAAAACTCTTCTTTGGCGCTATGTCTGGATAGGGCAGTGGGGTTGCCTCGGGCTGTATAAGTTGTGCCAATAATCATTATGTCTTTAGTCTCTTGAGCCGGCTGGGCAGGATTGGGTGTCTTAGCAGGTTCCGGGTCAATATTCATAGGAACTACGGTGACCGGGTGTTCTGATGGCGGATCAGCCATGGTTGCTTCGGAAGTTTGTTGCAAAGACTCAGATATTGTCTTCTCCGGGTCAGCGTCCTTGGCTGGTTTATCAACCTTCAGCTTTTTGCTGGGTTTGGCCATAGCACTGTAAGTAACACATGATGAGATTAATATGTCAATTCGTTATGTGTTGAAGCAAACAGGTTTAATGATCTTACCCAGGGACAGTCGAGGGACCTGAGTCCCAGTTGAGTTGCCAGAAGAAGAATAAGAGGTTCCCTGATAGTTTGAGTCAGACGGGTTAAGAGGTTTTCGGAAAAGACCCTCCTTGGGATAAGCTAAGTCGGAAATATTTGAAACCTCTGGACGGCACTTGCGAGGAGGCAGCGTGTTTGGTAAGCCGGAGGAGAGAATCCCGCAACCACTATTCCGGGTCATGCGGCGAGCTTCATGTCGTTGCTTCTTCAAAATAAAGTTGGGATCCAAATAAGCTAAAGGATGAGAAAACCTTACTTTCCGGCTCGCTTGACAAACTTTCTGTCTTGGCAGAGGTTCTGAGTCAGAGGAAATGATAGTTACCTCTTCACCATCTGCGTGGCTGCCCTCCGTGTCATCCTGATAGTGATCATTGTCAATAAGATGTACAAAAAATGAGCCAAGGGAGTCAAGTTCTACCTCCAACTCAATATCATCGAAGTCAAATAGCTCGGAGGTTTTGTTCTTCTGGGCAGGCTTTTTCTGAGCCTTATTCTTCGTCCAGGTCTTTTTGACCGGTTTATCCTGCAGCTTCCTATTCCGAAAAGGTGAACCGGCCTGCAAAAATCAAATGAGTATAAGAGGGAAATTTAAGTGAGGATATAATTCAACTAGAAATTGTTTAAAAGCTTATAGTTGGCGGCTTGTTGAGAACGCAAAAAGGATTCAGCCAGCTTTTGCTGCAATCTGCCAAGCTTTCATTTAGCAGAGACTTGGTCATATCGTTGATATCATCATCAGTGAGCTGAATCTGGCAATGGTGTTGTGGATCCTTTAAGTCACCGGTGTACTCGCACATCAAGCCGGGGCGGCGGCTTAAGGGCAAAACTCTCCAAGCGACCCAACATCGAACCAGATTGATTCCGGTCGGACCATTGGCCATTAAAGCTCTAATCTACGAAAGGATGGGCATATATTTGGCCCATTCGGCTGTACTGATCCAATCAGGGAGGCGTGCCTGTTGCTGAGCCGGCTCTCACGATAACCCAGCAGAGGGTTTTCCCCTTACTGGAGAGGTGTCTTGACAGTAAAACCATGTTTGATTCCAGTCCTTGGGGTGACTGGACAGTTTGGCTGCTCGGAAGGTGGCGTCTTTCCGCCTCTGAATTGAAATGTCGCCTAATTCTAGGCTCGACCCATGCGTAAATTCAGTCTAGCGGTTTAAGTAGTAGAACTCTCTGAATATTTCTACAGTGGGTTCTTGCTAAAGGTATACTTCGCAAAACACTTGAAAATTGAAGATATTGGTGATAGAATTGGGTCCGATGTCTTGAGGATGGAGTTGGAAGAAGTGCAGAACGTCGTGGAAATTTTTTGAACCAGGCAGAGTGAACCCCCGGAGCATGTGATCAGTGAAGACGACAACTTCGCCCTCCTTGGGTTCGGGGACGGTTTCTCTTCCCGGGGCTCTCCAATGAATGATATTCTTTGCGGCTAAAATGCCTACTTGAACATGCTCGTTCAACATTTGTTCGGTAACCCGGGAAGCGACCCAGTTGCAGGAGGTGACAGTCTTGGTCATTTTTTTAAAAGATCTAAAAAGGAAATATTGCCGGTTTAAGATTATGCTGTTAAGCTGGCCGTTGATTAAAAAATAAGTGCTACAAAGAGCAAATGTGTTAAGCCGAAAGATAATACTGAGTTATGCAGGTACATATATACTGGCGGCTCAAAAGGGGACTAATGTGATATGTCGAGTTACGGTTTATCAATTAAGCTGCCCAAATAAGTTGCTACATTTCAGATCTATAAGTAAGGATTTGTTAAGCTATGACCAAACAGATTTCACAGACTTGTGCTACAATTTTGGATCTACAACAGTTCAGAAAATAGAACAAATTCTAAAACTAAGGCGGTAGTAGCAGAAGAACTCCTATGTTCAGATGAGGTTTTTTCTGCAGAGGAAGGATCATTTTGATTGAAAAGGGATGCTAACGGTTTTCGCAACACTTTGGTAATGGATTCAGATTCAGCTATGCGATCTAAAGAGGAAAAAATGAAGAACATCGAGGAACTCCGACGAACTGGCGCAAACCTTAATGCAGATCTGCTTATGTAGAAGGAGGAGTACTCACTGGGGTTGCTGAATAGCGGAGGTGCGCCGCAGTACTCTTGTCCGATCAGGTTGATGCAGTGGCCGAAGTTGAGGACGCTGGACGGAGACGGCGGCGACAGAGCTCGGGTTGGCTAGGGCGTCACAAGGAAGAAGATGGAGACGAGGGGCAAGGGTAAAAGTGAAAACAGGGGCCCCCTGTCCCTATTTATAAGGAGGTGGATAAATGGCATGCGCGGGAATTGAGGAGGCTAAAAAAGGATTATGTGGCTACAAGGATGCCTCGATTTTCGCGAGGTCCACTAAAAAATAAAGATACGATGAGACGTTCTCGGTTTCGTTTGAAGTTAATGCGAGATGACACATGGCAGGTTAAAACAAATCTGTGAGCTGATGTCATGGCGGGTTACAACAAGTTCATAGAGTTGATTATGGAAGATTTTGCTAAGTAAGATGCTGAAGATTGATGTGAACAAGTTCAAATCAACCTGGGGCCTAATGTTGGGGATATAACTATTGGGTATGGCCCACCTAGGAGGGCTCAGGTCATACCTTAGGTGACTTAAAGATGAAGATGGCGGGTTATGAAGCAAGCCTATTGAAGGCCCAAGACCTAGAGGCGACTTGAGGCCCAAGAGGATGAACCGCCATATGTGTAACTTGTATTGTAAGGAAAGCCTAGTTAGTCACCGAGCCAGACACATTGTGTATGAGCCGGTTGGGACTCTGTAAGCCGTCGGGCATCAACCTGTGCATATAAAGGGGTGACCCGGCGGCGGGTTAAGACGATAAACAAGAGATCAACAACTAGGTCAAGCGTATTTGCTCCCTAGTAATCGAGACCCGAGCAATACAACCCCAAACTGGAGTAAGCCTTACCTCGTTGCGAGGGGCCGAACCAGTATAAACTCCCTGCATCCTTTGTCATGATTAACCCCTTCAAGCTAACCTAGCTGCGATGGCTCCATACCTAAGTCCTTTCTCTAGGGCATCTTCCATGTTAAGTCCATGACAATGGTTAGGAAACTTAACCATCTTTGATTAACGAGCTAATCTAGTAGAGGCTTACTAGGGACACTGTGTTTTGTCTATGTATCTAAACATGTATCAAGTTTCCGGTTAATACAATTCTAGCATGAATAATAAACATTTATCATGATATAAGGAAATGTAAAATAACAACTTTATTATTGCCTATAGGGCATATTTCCTTCACTCGGCGTACGCGCCATGCACCACCCTGCGACAATACTTCTGCTTGAAGGAGCCAACGGCCTCTCCTCTTATGCGCCAGAACACTTAGATACGCGTCATGAAGCTTGTGGTTGCAAAATGGACATCGATAGCCACCGTTTCCGGTCCTAATACGCCTGTTATGCTTTCCCACATAAAGCTCCCTTAGGATTTGCCTCTTGTACCTCCTCTGTCCATCTTCATCCTTGCTGTCCACATCGTCAGACAGCACCTATACAGATAGTAAAACAAATTTGGCATCAAATCAATGTTTACATGGCGTGAAGTAGGATTATAAATTTATGGCTATTTATTTATACATATCCAGAGATTATGGTTCGATTTTTAAGCACAGTCGTCTATGTACAGACCAATCTTGAAGAAAATAATGGCACAAACATATGTAGCTCATTCAAAATCAATTGTCAAGTCCTGGCTAGGAATTATTAGCACGAATACTAACCCTAGTCGGATTACTAGCAGAAACAATTTGTACAAATGAAACAACTAATCACTTATCACTTGTACCATTCAAACAATCAATACACTACACGGATCTAACGAAACTTACTCATATTTCATGGATTGGGAGAACATAACCATAGATTTATATTCCAAAAGGGGGGAGGCAGGAGTGTCACAGCCCCAGAATTGGTTGTAATTAGTGGCATCTGCATCCATGCATCATGTTTGATTTCAAAGGAATTTTGAGATGGGGATTGCCTAAACCCTAGCATTAAAGGAATTCAAATAGGTTCAACTAAAAATATTTTTCAGTGAATCCAAATGGCTTTAGAAAATGTTCATCATTTCTGGAAAAATGCTATAAACCATAACCAGAGGTGCTGCACATTTTTCATGACATATTTGGTCATTAGATTAATTCATAAAGTATTTGCATTTGGGCATTTAATGTTAATAAATAGTTTAAATGCTCAAATAATAATAAACTAAAATGGTTGTTGTTTGTTATATTCCAAACAGTGGCATTGAGCAGTTTTATGATTTTTGGATCTGTTTAGTATTTTTAGTAAAGCCACAAAGTTTATAGAAAATTAGAAAACAAAAACAATTAAAAGAGAGAGAGAGAAGAGGCCCCAGGCCACTTACCTGGACTGGGCCGGCCCACCTGGCCCATGCCAGTCACCACCTACCTTTGCCAGTAGGCAGAGGAGGGGGACAGCGCACCGCCGCCGAGCACGCGCGAGGCCACCTCCTGCTTCGCGCTGTCGACGCCTCCTGCGCCTCATCTTGCGCCGTGGAGCTGCTCGAGACGCCCCGTGACCCCTCTCTCGCCTCCCTCACTCGCTGCTCTCTCTCCCCGAGCTTCTCTCCCTCCCTGGCTCTCCTCTCTTGACGCACTGAGAGCCACCGTCGCCGCCGCCGCTGCCGTCCCAGCGCCCTTTGCCGCCTCCCTCAGTGTCCATCGGCTCCGCCACATCTCCTCGAGCTCCAACCCAACGGAGGCAAGCCCGAAGCCACGAACGCCGCCAGCATCATTGTCTTCACCGTCGGGCACCGGAGATCGTCACCGCCGATTCGTCGTCCACAAGGCCTCCCCGAGCTCGCTGAGCTACTCATCGACCTCCCCGTGAGCTTCTCCGCCTTACCCCCTCCTTCCCGAGCTCGCCTCAGACTAGCTATGCCCGCCGCCGCACTCCGAGCGCCACCGTCCGCCATGGTCGTTGCTCTGAGCCACCGCGGCGTCTCCACTCGAGCTTGAGCCTTCGGCGTGCTCTGGCAACGAAGAGTCCAACGCAGCCCTAGCTAGCTCCCCATGCACTGGAACCACGCGCCGCCCATGCCCGAACTCCGGCCGCCGCTTTGAGCTCGGGCCATTGCCGATATAGGTCGCCCGGCAAAATCGACCGCACCACTCGACGCTACTGGATCTCCTGCGTCGCGTAGATGCCCTCCGCCGCCATTTGGTCACGGAGGAGGAATTCGACCCCTCCGCCGTCTCGGGCTTCACCGCGACGAGCCGCTGACCTGGTCCGAAGTTTGACCCGAGTTGACTTTTCCACCGACTCATCGGCGTGTGGGCCCGCCCTGTTAATTAGTTAGGATTAGTACTAATTGTTTTAGCTAATCTAATTACATCGACACGCGGGGCCCATGTGTCGAGTTGACTGGACCGCGCCCGTTGACCACTGACATCACAGTGACGTCATGCTGATGCAATAACTCTTTTCTGGGTTTATTCTTTTACAGGAAATTCCAGAAAATAGTGCTAATTTCTAAAATTCATAGAAAATAATCTATAACTCCAATGGAAATAAGTTATATATGAAAAATGATCAGAAAAATATGCAGAATCTGTTTATGCCATGATCATGCATGTTTGAACAAGTTAACCTCACTGAATATGACAAATGATGATTAGGGCAATTTATGAAATAACATTTGGAGTTGGAATTTGTTCTTGTTCGAGTTCCACTTCAATTAACTTGGCTAGATATTGCATTAGGAGAATTCAGTACCTTAACATGACATTTCATTCATGTGAATGTGCATTGCATTGATTGTGTTCTTTCTCGATTGCCGTGTTTGTCCCCTCTCGGTGAGACGCATCGTCTGAAGCGATGAGTTCGATGACACCGATGAAGAACTATATTATCTTCAGAAGTGCCAGGCAAGCAAAACCCCCTTGTTCATTCCGATACAATCCCACTCTCTTGCTCCTGCTCTCTTTTACTGCATTAGGACAACAATGATTCAACTGTTACATGCTGCGGTAGCTGAACCCTTTTCCTCTACATGACCTGTCATTGCCACAGTAAATAGATGAAACCCACTAGCATGAGTAGGAGTTGTTTGAGCCGTGATGTGCCTACTCATTCATGCTTGTTTGTCATGCCTGCTATTGCTTAGAGTTGTGTCAGGTCTGATTCATCGGGAATGAATTGGAAAGTGGTGAACATGTCCTACTGTGTGTGAGCCAAGTGTGTGAACACGATTTGGTAAAGGTAGCGGTGAGAGGCCATGTAGGAGTACATGGTGGGTTGTCTCATTGCAGCCGTCCTCAGGAACTGAGTTCTGTGTTTGTGATCCATGAACAATTACAACCACACATTGGGTTCCGGTAACTCGACCCCTCTCGACTTATTAATCAACATGATCTCTGTCCAGGAGTTGCAACTAGTTTCTGGTGTTTGTAGGTAGTGTTAGTAGTCTACCAAGTGGCACCCGGTACATGTGGGCTTGGGACAGACTAGGCACCGTGGCACGGTGTACCAAGCATAGAACCACCCATCGAGGTGGGCTTGGGAACCCTGCTCACATCATTTGGGGCCGTGAGCGCCCCGTCCAGATCTCCTTGCGGATGGAACCCGAATAGGCGATAAACCTGGACGAGAGATTTGTGTGGTTAGTCAGGTCGTGGCCGACTCCCTCGCCAGGCTTCCGCTTGAAGGTTGCCGAGATACACGAGGTGTACATGGCGGTAAGTGGTGAGAGCGTTTGTGAAGAAGTACACCCCTGCAGGGTTAACATTATCTATTCGAATAGCCGTGTCCGCGGTAAAGGACTTCTGGGTTGCCTATAACAGTTCATAGACAAATGAAAGTGGATACTCTAAAATGCGCAAGATAAGTGTGAGTGCTATGGATGGCGTTCTCGTGGGAAGACGGGAACGGATCCATAGTGGTGTATTGATATGGTGAATATGTGGACTCGTAGCGCCACCTCAAAAGAGTTACTTGCGAATGTAGTTCAGATAGCCGAAGTCAAAGCTGGCTTGCTGCAGTCAAACTCCACCACCCCCTTTGTTGATAATGTTGCATGTGTAGCTAGTTCTGATGTAAGTCTTGCTGAGTACAATTGTACTCACGTTTGCCTATTTTATGTTTTGCAGAGAGACTTCAGTCTCGCTAGTAGTTCCGCGTGGACTTCGACGTTTAGCTTGTTACCTCAGCTACGATCTTGTGCCCCCGGCAGGATCTAGTAGATAGTCAGGCTTCTAAGTCTTTTCCATTTGTAGATGTCTGTACTCAGACATGTTAAGCTTCCGCTTGTGCTTTGATTGTATGCTTTCAATGCTGGGTCATGAGACCCATGTTTGTAATATCTCGCTCTTGAGCCTAATGAATAAATACTTGAGTCGTAGAGTTATGTTGTGATGCCATGTTGTATGTACTCATATCGGGCATATTGTGTGTATGATTGAAATGCTTGGTATGAGTGGGATCCGACAATCTAGTTGTTTATCCTTGGCAGCCTCTCATTCGGGGAAATGTAGTCTAGTGCTTCCTGAGTGATAGTAGTCCGCTACATCCCGGTTCACCGGAGTCCTGCTAGCCCAAAGACTACCGCTTTGGACACTCCACTGGCGGCATGTGTTTCACTTCGTTCATGTGTCTCCGTCCTTCGGGAAATGTCACGCCGTGACATCCGGAGTCCTGCCTACCTCGCTACAGCCCGGGTTCCTGAGTCCTGTTAGCCCAGCCACATGCCCGGATTCACACGCCGACCGACATGCTCGATGTGATTCATGTATGCCTGTCCCCATGGGTTAGTGCCACTTTGGGTTCACGACTAGCCATGTCGGCCGGGTTCTCTGTCATATGGATGCTAGCGACACTATCATATACGTGAGCCAAAAGGCGCAAACGGTCCCGGGCCATGGTAAGGCGACACCCGTGGGAATACCGTGCGTGAGGCCGCAAAGTGATATGAGGTGTTACCGACTAGATCGATGTGACTTGGAATCGGGGTCCTGACAAGGAGTAACCAGAGAAACCCTAGGATCTATTTGACACATAAATAGGTATAGATGACTAAACAGTTGTCCGTCGGAGTCGGAGTCGTCGCTGGAGTGGTTGTCGCCCGAGTCGTCACCAGAGTCGGTGTGGAACTCCGCCTTCGGCCGTGGAAGGTCGACGCCGTCGACGACATCAGGGTGCAGCGATAACTCGCCGCCGGTGATGGAAACCTCTGTCTCCATCTCCATGCTGTGCTCCGGTGCATCAACAGCCCCAGCGTCGCCACTCCCTCCGATGGGGAGCTTCGGAGTCATCCTCATACACTGACGGCTTTGAGGAATGAGAGCGGCGTCGAGGATGCAAGTGGAGAGAGAGGATTGTGTGTGTGGCGAGGATGGGGGGCCGCTCAGGCGCACCATTAATATGGAGTAGTGGGAGAGAGGCGGGCGGCAGTCAAACCGCTGACTCGCCTCCCGGTGAGCCTGCGCACCAGACTGCTGGCATGCCTACCGTCGTTCCACACAGCTACTCGCACGCCTCCCGATGACACTGTGTAGCGGGCACGCCTCCGTCATTTTAAGCACCTGCATGCACGCCTCCCGGCTTGCCTGCACGGTGGACTGCTCGCATGCGTCCCGTCAACTCATGCTTGCTCGCAAGGCACACAGGTCGCGTGGCGGCACGTATATTGTTTTTGTATTTGGATGATTAATGTTGTTTCTTTATTGCTTAACCGAAGCATGGCACGTATCCATTGTTGCTCTAGCGCTCACGGTTCGAATAAAAAATCTGTTTGGGATATTGGTTCCCAATTATTAATAATCTCCCGTTTGTAATTAGATAAAGATTACATCAAAACTTGTCTCAAATTTGACAAAAATAAAGTACAATGCCAGTTTGTATTGGTGTCCATATGAAAACACGATAAGTTTCATGAACTTCTAATAAGTTTTAGATGTACTAGAATTTAGAAATCAAGATTCTCAATGTTTGAAATTTCCTGCACGGGGAGTAAAACATGCACCCAGCAAGACACATGTGTTTTTGCAATCCATTTAGGTGCACTGTCACGTGTGCATGTAGCTCAAATTTGATTTTTGCACATTATACCCGTAGAAAATCGATCAATTAATGTACTAAAATGTCTTAGTGATCTCTGTTTTTTCAAAATTAAAACGTCCCTCCTTTGGTAACATAAGTTTATCACGGGATAATTTAACATGCATCATAGTTGTGGTGGATTCGCGGTGTGTGCGTGGGTGTGTGCGTCTAGGGGGTGGCGGGTGGCTCGCAGTACACTACGAGTTGTGAGCCGCCGTGTGGGTTGGCCGTTTCGTTAGGCAGGTGCCACATCAGAGTCATGAATTCGTTATTTAAAACATCGCACAACCCTTTCATACATACATGTTTTGGCCACATGCAGTCGATGGTTGTCCTACACGACACTCGATACTCGCGTGTGACACTTTCTATGGGCCCGTGAGGTCGTCGTCCATCACTTTGATGAACAGCCGACATTGAGGTTAATTTGACCAGCAAGGTAGAATGTTTTTTGTTTGTGTTATGGTGGTATATAGTACGCGTCGAAGAGGCGGGAGGGGACTAGCATATATACTATACGTACGGTCCATGAACAAGTACACCTCACTCAGTGTTGAGACTTTTCGGTTTCCGAGGCACGTGCCACATCAAAGTTATGAAATTGGCTATTCAAACAGCACACACCTCTTTGGCCCAGATGCATGCAGGCGGTGGTTATCCTAGCTAGGACACTCACATGTGACGCTTCCATCTATGGGCCCACGAGGCCATCGTCGATGCATGCATCACTTTGACCTACATCGGGAGAGGTTAATTAATTTCACCATCGAGGAGGATTCTTTTTGGGTTGTATTACGGTAGGAGCATATAGTATGCGTCGAAGAGGGGAAAGGGGACCATCATATGTAGTACGCTTCATGAACCTCGCTCTGTGTGGGGGGTTTACGGATTTTTAGGCATGTGGCACATCAAAGTTGTGCATTTTGGGTATTCAACATATGTTTGGCCCACATGCAAAGCAAAGGTGGTTATCCTCTCGCACCCACTTAAGAGGTTATCAGCGATATCGATGCTTTCCATCTGTGGGCCCGCTTGGTCCATCACTACTTTTTGCCTGACAACGAGAGATGTTAATTTTGACTTGGATGGATTATTTTTTTTCTTGTAATACGGTATATATATAGGTCATGCTCTGGGATGACACGATACAGTTTGAGCACACACACATGCATGTGTTCGCATGAATCCCTCCCATCGAGTCGAAGTGGCTAGTAAAATGACACATCATGAACCGATCTCGCTCTGTGTGGGGACTGTACAATTTTCAACGCACGTGCCACAACAATGTTGTGAAATGGTATTCAAACATGCATGCATGCATCACCTCCATACATATGCATGTAATGGTTGTCTTCGAACTGTACACTCCCTCGCGTGGTTATCGGCAACAAGCCTATATATTCGTGGGCCCGCGTGGACATCCATGATCACCTTGACCGACAACAAGATTGGTTACCATGGCGGATTCTTCCTTCGTTTCGTGTTATTGTAGTATAGGTCATGGTGAGATTCAGACCTAATTAAGTTTGAGCGCGTATACTATGCACGCATGCATGCATGAATCCCCGTCGTCGGCTTGAAGTGTGGTATAACATACATATGCATCGTCAACCTAATAACCCTCACTCAGTGTGGGGATTTCTAGTTTGAAATCACGGTGCCACATCAAAGTGTTTCCATTGTGTATTTAAAAACACACCTCTCCAGACATATACATATATATATATATATGTCTGGGCCACATGCATGTAGTGGTTGTCTTCAAGGACTAGCTACTTGTGTGATTATTAGCGAGCTAGCCCATCTCCGGGGTCGCATGGACGACCATCACTTTGACCAACAACAAGAGAGAGGTTGTACAACCAAGGTGGATTATTCCTTGTCCATTTTACGATCCATCTTGGTGAGATGCCTCTCTGGCCCGCCGACTGAAAGTGTGTGGGGGCTTCTACTTCGCACTTTGCTAGGTGAACCTCGGGTGGGGGGCATGCATTCATAGCTTAGGATTCCCTTCGTGCCGACATGAGGGGGGGCTTCTAGCTACTTCGCACTTTGCTAGGTGAACCTCAATTGGGGGGCATGCATTCATAGCGCTTAGGATTCCCTTCATGCCGACACAAGCGGGGGGGGGGGGGGCATGCATTCATAGCTTAGGATTCCCTTCGTGCCGACACGAAGGGGGGATACTAGCAACATCGCACTTTGCTAGGTGAACCTCGGTGGGGGGGGCATTCATTCATAGCTTAGGATTCCCTTCGTGCCGACAGAAGGGGGCAAGCAATACCGTGCGCTTCGTGAAATAGGTGCCACATTGAAGTTCCATTTGGTATTTGAACATCAAACCACCCTTTTCATACATAAATTTGGTCCACATGTAAGCGTGTTCATGTTCTGACCCTCTCCCGCGTCATTTTTTGCCAAATTTATGAACATTAGACAAGTTGGATGATGCAATAGACACGGTTCACTCAAAATAACCATGTGCCACGCCGGTGCCCCTATCACACACACATCCGCACAGTACATTGGGCTACACGAGGGCACGAGGCTTCCCCTCTCAAAAATATCTACCTGCCTGCAGCTTTTTTCTTTTTGGTAACACATAGTTATTGTGTTTCGACCATGTGTGATGTTTCTTATTCCCAATCCCACCTGCATCCCTCGAAAATATCTGCCCGCCTCGAGGGTTTTTTTGTTTCATAACCCACGGTTGTTATCTCCGGACCATGTGCGATGCACCATAATCAAAATTTTCAATAGCCCCGGCATTTCACTCCCGCGTTTGACTCCCGCGTAGTAAAATTTTTAGTACTCGCGTCATTTCCTCAAACACACCCGCCCCCCTCCACACACACAGACACACCAAAACCTCCTCGGGTGCGCACACACACACACCCTCCCTCGCTCGAAACCTTAGCAAGGTACTCGCATCCGCCACAAGGCCTCCATTGTCAACATCTGCCAGTTTGCCCGTGCAGCTTACCCACCAATGTCCATAACCAGGCCGCCCTGAGTTTCTTAGATGACGCCTGCCAAACGCTCCCTTTCCCACAGATCCCCATCCCCATCCCCCACTCAAGAGCATCGTAGCCTAAACCCGGCTACGCTTCTCGTGGAGCTCGAGGAGCGACTAGCCCAAAACAGGTGTATCACGGTCTCTAGGCCTGACATCACCGAGGAAGCTGACGACCATTACTGGCCGCAGGAACTCAAGCAGCGGGCTAGAGTATGCCGGTATGTCTCGGATGCCGGCTACGACATCGAGGTCATCGACAACGACGGCCTGGGGTGGGCTATGTCACAGGTTAAACGGCCCACCCCCAACCCCTCGGGTTCAACCGCCGTCGATCTCATGCATGGCCCCGCCGCTGATCTCCTCTGGCTCGTTCTCAACAATTTGCCATCCTACATCACAATCGAGCCCCTTTTGTCATTTCTGAAAGTCATGTTCTGCGACGCTAGCTTGGTTTCAACAACTTCCAAGTCAGACCTCATCGACGGCGACCACGAGGAGGGCACCCTCTCCGGCTCTTCCAAGCGGAAAGAGCCCATCTGATCTTCCAAGGGGAAAGATCCCGTCTGCGACATCAGGGGGGCACCCTACAGCCATGCTCTTCCAAGGGGAAGGAGCCCATCTATGACAACATGGAGCGCATCCAGGGTCCGTGCTCTTCCCACGGGAATGAGCCCATCTGTGACAAGTGAGGAAACCCATGATTTGTTTTGTCGAGTCCCTTTTGTAGTGTAGTGAGAATTTGTCTAGTTTTAATTGCTATATTTGGTTGTTTGCAGTATGCCTTGTTTATTTTAGTTGTTCACAATGTGATGCTTGATACCTCTCCAACGTATCTATAATTTTTTATTGTTCCATGCTATTATATTATCTATCTTGGATGTTTTATATGCTATTGTATATGATTTTTGGGACTAACCTATTAGCCTAGAGCCCAGTGCCAGTTTCTGTTTTTTTCTTGTTTTTGGGTTTCGCAGATTATTTTTTGAAAATATAAAAAATAGTGGAACAAAAATATACTGGAGAAGAGTCCCGAGGCCACCACAAGGGCGGAGGGCGCGCCCCCTGACCTTGTCGCTGCCTCATGGGTCCCCCTGACTTGTTCCCGACGCGAACGCCTCTTATAAATCCCAAAAACCCCAGAACATAACCTAGATCGGGAGTTCCGCCACCGCAAGCCTCTGTAGCCACCAAAAACCAATCGGGACCCTGTTCCGGTTCACTGCCGGAGGGGGAAATCATCACCGGTGGCCATCTTCATCATCCTGGCGCTCTCCATGATGACGAGGGAGTAGTTCACCCTCGGGGCTGAGGGTATGTACCAGTAGCTATGTGTTTGATCTCTCTCTCTCTCTCTCTCTCTCTCTCGTGTTCTTGATTTGGCACGATCTTGATGTACCGCGAGCTTTGCTACTATAGTTGAATCATATGGTGTTTTCCCCTCTACCTTCTTGCAATGGATTGAGTTTTCTCTTTGAAGTTATCTTATCGGATTGAGTCTTTAAGGATTTTAGAACACTTGATGGATGTCTTGCATGTGCTTATCTGTGGTGACAATGGGATATTCACGTGATCCACTTGATGTATGTTTTGGTGATCAACTTGTGGGTTCTCTGACCTTGTGAACTTATGCACAGGGGGTGGCACACGTTTTCGTCTTGACTCTCCGGTAGAAACTTTGGGTCACTCTTTGAAGTTCTTTGTATTGGTTTGAATAGATGAATCTGAGATTGTGTGATGCATATCGTATAATCGAACCCACGGATACTTGTGGTGACATTCGAGTATCTAGGTGACATTAGGGTTTTGGTTGGTGTGTGCCTTAAGCTGTTATTTTAGTACGAACTCTAGGGCTGTTTGTGACACTTATAGGAATAGCCCAATGGATCGATCAGAAAGAATAACTTTGAGGTGGTTTCGTACCCTACAATAATCTCTTTGTTTGTTCTCCGCTATTAGTGACTTTGGAGTGACTCTTTGTTGCATGTTGAGGGATTTTTATATGATCTAATTATGTTATCATTGTTGAGAGAACGTGCACTAGTGAAAGTATAAACCCTGGGCCTTGTTTCCAAGCATTGCAATACTGTTTTCGCTCACTTTTACCACTTGCTACCTTGCTGTTTTTATATTTTCAGATTACAAAAATCTATATCTACCATCCATATTGCACTTGTATCACCATCTCTTCGCCAAGCTAGTGCACCTATACAATTTGACATTGTATTGGGTTTGTTGGGGACACAAGAGACTCTTTGTTATTTGGTTGCAGGGTTGTTTGAGAGAGACCATCTTCATCCTACGCCTCCCACGGATTGATAAACCTTAGGTCATCCACTTGAGGGAAATTTGCTACTGTCCTACAAACCACTGCACTTGGAGGCCCAACAACGTCTACGAGAAGAAGGTTGCGTATTAGGCATCAATGCTCTAGATGTGCAATTATTTACTGTGCAATACATTTCATCAATTCAGTTTTAAACATACCGATAGGAATGCATAGATTTGCTTGTTATTAAGCCTGTTATAGCTAGCATATGACTCTAATAAAGTTTTTTGATTGTTTGTTTGTTTGTAGTTAGCATATGTCTAGTTTCAAATGCTATCTTTGGTTGTTCGTAGTATGCCTTGTTTATTCCAGTTATTCACAACGTGATGTTCTGTATGTGCAAGTATGAACTGTGCAGTTCGATTTCATCGATACCGGTTTCAACAATACCACTATGAATGACTAGATTTGGTCACGCATCTTGTAGTTAACACACCTTTCCATTTTTATTTAACAATAACCGTGTACTTAGACCGGCACAATACTAGTTTGAATGACTATGTTTGCTTGTTGTTAAATGTTAGGCCTCTTTTAGTTAACACACCTTTTGCTTTACTAGCGTGCTTAAACCTGCACACTGAAGCTATCTTTTGGAGATTATTTTTTCTTCCATGATTAATTTTGGTTGATGTTTAGCTTGTTGTGCTTAACATGCCTCTCGATGTACCTACACAGGACAATTTTGGGAACTACTGCTGTTTTCCATCGAGGTTAGTTTCATCCCATGGCTTATATATACTCACTGTTCAGGATATCGGTAGCTGGTACCATATAGGTCAGGGGCTGATAAGGGACTAATCGGTGAATCAGACTTTTAACAGGATATATCTGTAACCCATTTATCGTTAGGTTAACTAGGGCCATATGTAATATATATGAGGCTACATATCAACATGCACTATACTTAATGTCTAAATTTGCAATCCTAGGCTACATAGAAACAAGGAAGAGTGTTACCTTAATGCTTTGGTGATCTCTAGATATACGTAGAAGAGCATCAGGAGCAACAACAACAACACAGCCCTATTTGGATACTCAACTTAGCTAGAGGTTAGAGTTAGTTTCTAGCTCATGACTAACCCTGAACTAACTCCATCCAAAGAGGTCTTTGGATGACAGGGTTAGATTGACAATAAATGCACAAGGAGAACTAGCTCCAATTAGCACCTCTTGGGTTGGATTTTTTTTGGGTGGGTTAGATGCAACTAGCTCAAACTAGCACTCATGTTTGGATATACTTTATGGCTATTTGAGCTCGAACTAGCTCAAACTAACTCTAACCCATAGATACAACAGCAGTTAATCAACCGATAATTTGTAAGAATGCAATAATCTCCTTTCAGCCCATAATATAAGATGTTAATTCATCTAATATGTGAGTATATTGGATGTTATAAGATATTATAAAAGAGTGTTGTACTACATCATTGTAGGAGTCCTGGGAACAGGGGTACCCAGACTTGCCTGCCTGCGGCCCATGGCGTGGCTCCACCAACGGCCTGGTACGGCCCATCTTCAGTAGCAACCACTCAAGACCCTCATGAGGGGCCAAGACTCGCGAGGCGGACGACACCAAGACCTCCCTAGGGGCGGCCTCACTAGGCTGGCTCCCGAGGAGCGGAGATATCTATGCACGGGGCACCTCGCGAGGTTCACGTGATGTGAGCCATGACGACCAAGGCTAGGCGGGCGCCAGCGGGCTCAGTATACCAGTTTCCTCTTTGGTGCTAAAGAGGCAGGCGCAGGCGAGGAGTCCCGAGGCATCAGGAAAAGGTTTCCATATCGGTGCAACAAGACGAAGACCAGCAGGACGGAGGTCATCGTGGTGCCCACAGCTGCATCACCACCAGAGCCTTTGGCAGGTGAAGACCACCTTTTGTCAGGATAGCTTGTACTAGTTGTCTGCCTTCAAAATTGGTCGTTGTGGGATACCTTCCCGCCTACATTTGGGAAGAGGACCAGGGCCACTATAAATAGGACTAGCCACCACCATAGGAGGGGGACAGATCATTCAGACCACCCTCACACGCAACAGCTCACCAAGATCAAGAACACCTCTCCTCAGGAGGTTGTTCGTCCATTGTACTTGTTCATCCACACCCCGCGAGGCAATCCACCACCACCACACTGGAGTAGGGTATTACACCACAACGGTGGCCGAAACCAGTATAAACCTCTGTGTCCCATGTTCTTTTGGTTCGTCGAGCTAGGCCATGTGATCGTTGAGCGGGCGAGCTAGGGAGAGATTGTTCTTCGTGCGCACCATGGAGTTCGAACCTCAAGGGTTTGCCGGAACCCACAATCTGACAATCATTGTGCAATTGTTGTTTAGCTTCTAATATTAACTTGGTGCTTGTAGGTACATATGTCATTGGTAAAGATCCGCGCTTCGACCATTTCTACATATGGGGCAAGGAGATATCGATGAACCAGCATCAAGTGAGGAAGCTGATAAAGATTGTTAGTAAAATGGATCAAAATATGGCAATTAAACTATTTGTTTACACTTTATCCAAGACAACAGTGAACTGCGGGATGGTAAGTAAGAACTCTGCAGCCTTGTTTTTACTGGCCATAATGAGTTGTGTTAGATGACGATGTCTAAATCCTTTTCCTTTGCAGTGCTTGCCAAAGCAGTTTACTTAAGATTACCTATCAAACTACATGAATGTGCCCATGCAAAGGTTAAAGTATTTCTACCAGAACACGATGATTATCTAGATGTTTTCATTAAGACCGTGAAGGATGGGCGGTCGGCCACCACAAGGGTTTGGACTAGAGTTGTGCGTGCCTTTTGCATGGAGGAGGGACCAATATGGGCTGTCCGGTTCACCTTCTTTAGAAATCATAATGTATTTCGCCTACAAGTATACAACTGTGGTTCATCATTCTTTATTTGGTTCTTATGAAATTCTTGAACATATATACCTATGAATTGAATAATGCATTGGTTGTTTGAACCTGATGGATATGAATAAAGCTACGACATACATTCAAATTCAAATCCAAATCTGGTACAATTTGAAATAGCAGCAATTAAATTACGATGAAATTACGCCCTCCAGGTCATTACAGCACACACGGTTGGTAAAAAACAAACATTTGCGATATGCACCATAATCCGACATGGTTCACAGAGAGGAAACGTCTGCAAGCATGCACACAATTGTCGTTTGCAAAGCGTGTGCGATGTCAGACAATATCACAAACGGTGCGGGCAAAATAAACATTTGTGTTAGTTGCCTTATCATACACGATTCACAACCATGAACTATTTCTGATGAAGTATGCATCATAAACGTTGCACCACAGAATAGCGTGTGTGATAGTTGTCATGTATGACGATGTTACGACGGTCCGACGTTTCGTAATCCTTCCCGACAATCGTACGACGATTAGCTAATCTTCTTAATTAGTTATCGCATACAGTTTGGGAAAAGCGAATGTGTGTGATTGTATGCTTATCATACACGTTCTATAATAGTGAAACGTTTGTGATGGGTCGCGCATCGTAAACGTAGCACCACAGAATACCGGCTGCGATGGCAATGCAAGCGAAACAACTAGAGTAATCAGATATGCATCTTCGCTCCCTATCACTTACGGTTTCTGGGTCGTGTGGGAAGGACCCCCTATCGCCCACACTCACTTGTGGACGGTTCCAAATGTCGTCGCGGAAAGGAGTTAAAATCCATTTGTATAGCACCGACATGTACCAGTGTCCCACTCACTTTCTTGTAAATACAGGCTTCACCATAAGTTTGTATAAAACCATATGCTTTGATCACCTTATCAAAGCTTATATTCCAACTCTGAGATGCTTGCACCAGTCCATAGATGGATTGCTGGAGTTTGCAAACTTTGTTAGCACCTTTAGGATCGACAAAACCTTTTGGTTGCATCATATATAGCTCTTCTTTAAGAGATTCATTAAGGAATGCAGTTTTGACATCCATTTGCCAGATTTCATAAAATGCGGCAATAGCTAACATGATTCGGACAGACTTAAGCATCGCTATGAGTGAGAAAATTTCATCATAGTCAACACCTTGAACTTGTCAAAATCCATTCACGACAAGTCAAACTTTGTAGATAGTAACACTACCATCGGTGTCCATCTTCCTCTTGAAGATCCATTTATTCTCAATGGCTTACCGACCATCGGGCAAGTCCACCAAATTCCATACTTTGTTCTCATACATGGATCCTACCTTAGATTTCATGGCCTCAAGCCATTTATCAGCATCTGGGCTCATCATAGCTTCTTCATAGTTCGAAGGTTTGTCATGGTCTAGTAACATGACTTCCAAAACAAGATTACGATACCACTCTGGTGCAGAACATGCTCTGGTTGACATACGAGGTTCGGTAGTAACATGATCTAAAGTTTCATGATCATCATCATTAGCTTCCTCTCTAGTTCGTATAGGCATCACGGAAACGGTTTTCTGTGATGAGCTACTTTCCAATTTGAGAGAAGGTACAATTACCTCATCAAGTTCTACTTTCCTCCCACTCACTTCTTACGAGAGAAACTCCTTCCCTAGAAAGGTTCCATTCTCGGCAACAAAGATCTTGCCTTCAGAACTGTGGTAGAAGGTGTACCCAATTGTTTCCTTAGGGTATCCTATGAAGATGCACTTCTTCGATTTGGGTTCGAGCTTATCAGGCTGAATCCTTTTGACATAAGTTTGGCAACCCCAAACTTTAAGAAACTATAGCTTAGGTTTCTTGTCAAACCATAGTTCATATGGTGTCGTCTCAATGGATTTAGATGGTGCCCTATTTAACGTGGATGCAGCTGTCTCAATTGCATAACCCCAAAACGATAGTGGTTAATAGGTAAGAGACATCATAGATTGCACCATATCTAATAAAGTACAGTTACGATGTTCAGACACACCATTATGCTGTGGTGTTCTAGGTGGCGTGAGCTGTGAAACTATTCCACATTGTTTTAAATGAAGGACAAACTCGTAACTGAAATAATCGCCTCCGCAATCAGATCATAGAAACTCTATTTTCTTGTTACGATGATTCTCCACTTCACTCTGAAATTCTTTGAACTTTTAAAATGTTTCAGACTTGTGTTTCATTAAGTAGATATCTCCATATCTGCTCAAATCATCTGTGAAGGTTAGAAAATAATGGTAGCCGCCGCGTGGCTCAACACTCATTGGACCACATACATCGGTATTTATTATTTCCAATAAGTCATTGGCTCGCTCCATTGTTCCGAAGAACGGAGTTTTAGTCATCTTTCCCATGAGGCATGGTTTGCAAGTATCAAATGATTCACAATCAAGTGTTCCAAAATTCCATTTGGATGGAGTTTCTTCATGCGATTTACACCAATATGACCTAAATGATAATGGCACAAGTATGTTGCACTATCATTATTAACTTTGCATCTTTTGGCATCAATATTATGAATATGTGTATCACTATGATCGAGATTCAATAAACAATTCACATTGGGTGTATGACCATAGAAGGTTTTATTCATGTAAATAGAACAACAATTATTCTCTGACTTAAATGAATAAATGTATTGCAATAAACATGATCTAATCATATTCATGCTCAATGCAAACAATAAATAACATTTATTTGGTTCAACAGTAATCACGAAGGTAGAGAGAGTGTGCGATGGTGATCATATCAACCTTGGAATCACTTCCAACACACATCGTCACCTTGCTTTTAACTAGTTTCTGCAACTCATGTTTTGAGTTACTAATCTTAGCAACTGATCCTGTATCAAATACCTAGGGGTTACTACGAACACTAGTAAAATACACATCAATGACATGTATATCAAATACACCTTTGTTTACTTTGCCATCCTTCTTAACCGTTAAGTATTTGGGGCAGTTCCACTTCCAGTGACCATTTCCTTTGCAGTAGATGCACTTAGTTTTAGGCTTGGGTCCAGCTTTGGGTTTCTTCACGAGAGTGGCAACTTGCTTGCCATTCTTCTTGAGGTTCCTTTTCTTTCCCTCGCCCTTTTTCTTGAAACTATTGGTCTTGTTAACCATCAACACTTGATGCTCTTTCTTGATTTCTACCATTGCTGATTTCAGCATCACGAAGAGCTCGGGAATCATTTTCGTCATCCCTTGCATATTATAGTTCATCACGAAGTTCTAGTAGCGTGGTGATAGTGACTAGATAACTCTGTCAATCACTATCTTATCTGGAAGATTAACTCCCACTTGATTCAAGCGATTGTAGTGCCCAGACATGCTAAGCACATGCTCACTAGCTGAGCTATTCTCCTCCATGTTGTAGGCAAAGTACTTGTCAGAGGTCTCATACCTCTCGACACGGGCATGAGTCTGAAATACCAATTTGAGATCTTGGAACATCTCATATGCTCTGTGGCGTTCAAAACATTTTTGAAGTCCCGGTTCTAAGCCGTAAAGCATGGCGCACTAAACTATTAAGTAGTCATCATATCGAGCGTGCCAAGCATTCATAACGTCTGCATCTGATCCTGCAATAGGTCTGTCACCCAGCGGTGCATCAAGGACATAATTCTTCTGTGTAGCAATGAGGATAATCCTTAGATCACGGACCTAGTCCGCATTATTGCTACTATCATCTTTCAAAAAAAATCTAGGAACATATCAAAAATAAGGGAGCTATATCGCGAGCAATTGATCTACAACATAGATATGCAAATACAGTCAGGACTAAGTTCATGATAAATTAAGTTCAATTAATCGAATTACTTAAGAACTCCCACTTAAATAGACATCCCTCAAGTCATCTAAGTGATACGTGATCCAAATCAACTAAACCATGTCCGATCATCACATGAGATGGAGTAGTCATCAATGGTGAACATCTCTATGTTGATCATATCTACTATATGATTCACGTTCGACCTTTCGGTCTCTAGTGTTCCGAGGCCATGTCTGTACATGTCAGGATCGTCAAGTTTAACCCGAGTATTCCGCATGTGCAAAACTGTCTTGCACCTGTTGTATGTGAATATAGAGTCTATCACACCCGATCATCACGTGGTGTGTCAACACGACGAACTGTCGCAACGGTCCATACTCAGGGAGAACACTTATACATTGAAATTTAGTTAAGGTATCATCTTATAATGCTACCGTCGTACTAAACAAAATAAGATGCATAAAAGATAAACATCACATGCAATCAAAATATGTGACATGATATGGCCGTCATCATCTTGTGCTTTTGATCTCCATCTCCAAAGCATCGTGATGATCTCCATTGTCACCGGCTCGACACCTTGATCTCCATCGTAGCATCGTGGTCGTCTCGCAAACTATTGCTTCTACAACTATCGCTAACGCATAGTGATAAAGTAAAGAAATTACATGGCATTTGAATTTCATACAATAAAGATACAACCATAAGGCTCCCGCTGGTTGCCGATAACTTTCACAAAACATGATCATCTCATACAATAACGTATATCATATCACATCACAACATGCCCTGCAAAAACAAGATAGACGTCCTCTACTTTGTTGTTGCAAGTTTTACGTGGCTGCAACGGGCTTCTAGCAAGAACCGGTGATTTATCAAGTTTGTTGTTTTACCTTCAACAAGGACTGGCCGCAGTCAATATCGATTCAATTAAAGTAGGAGAAACAGACACCCGCCAGCCACCTTTATGCAAAACTAGTTACATGTCTGTTAGTGGAACCGGTCTCATGAATGGTCCGGGCTGCTTCATCCAACAATACTGCCGAATCAAAATAAGACATTGGTGGTAAGCAGTATGACAATCACCACCCACAACACTTTGTGTTCTACTCGTGGCTATCATCTACTCTTAGCCCTTGCCCGGATGCCACTATTGGGAAACGTATCATGCAATTTCAAAAAATATCCTACGCTCACACAAGATCTATCTAGGAGATGCATAGCAATGAGGGGGAGAGTGTGTCTATATACCGTCGTAGACCGAAAGCGGAAGCTTTTGACAACGCGGTTGATGTAGTCGAACTGTCGGTGTTCTGGGAACGGGTGTCCCAAGACTTGCCTTCTTGCGGTCCACAGCGTGGCTAGGCAGCAGGCTGTACGGCCCATCTTCATCAACAAGGCATCCAAGACCTTCGCGAGGGTCCAAGCCTCGCGAGGCAGACGACACAAGACTTCCTCTGGAGTGGCCTAGCTAGGCAGGCTCACGAGGAGCGGAGATATCAAGGCAGGGCAAACCTCACGAGGCACTCGCGACGTAAGCCATGACGAACGGCGCCAGGCGGGTGCCAGGCGGGCGCCAGTGCGTGCAGCATGCCATTTCGTCTTTGGTGCTAAGGAGGCAAGCGCAGACGAAGAGTACCGAGGCATCAGGCAAAGGTTGCCATATTGATGCAACAAGACCAAGACCAGGAGGACGGCAAGGCGAAGGTCATCGTGGAGCCCAAGATGGCGTCCCCCAAGAGCTTTTCGCAGGCGAAGACCGCTTTTGTCAGGATAGCTTGTACTAGCTGTCCCCCTTCAAATTTGCCCGCCGTTGTTGGCTCCCTTCCCGCTAAATATTTGGGAAGAGGACCAAGGCCTATATAAGTAGAGCTAGCCACCACAGTGGGGGCATCGGATCTGAGCTTGATCCAATCCGATCGAGAGCCTAGCCACAAGAACACCTCAACCTCAGGAGGTTGTTCTACCCTTGTACTGTTCATCATCAGCCCAAGAGGCAATCCCTCCACCACCACACTGGAGTAGGGTATTACACCACAACAGTGGCCCGAACCAGTATAAACCTCGTGTCTCTTTCTGTGTTGTGAGTTCATGAGTTCGCGCAAGATCTTAGCGAGCTTGAGCGTAGATCGGTAGGAGGGAAAGACTTGCGCACAAGACAGTGTTCAAACCTTAAGGGTTTGCGGAACCCCACATCCGACATTTGGCGCGCGGTAGGGGTGCTCGAAGCTTCTTCCCGCCAACCGGCTCTTCAACGCCCATCGCTCGCGATGTCCGCGACCCAAGGACCGTATCCGGATCATTGGCAGCTCGCCAGACGGACGACGCCGCCTGCCCATGGAGATCTCGACCCCGCACCTCAAGCGGCGCGGGCGCCACCAAGCTCCACTGGGCGCAGACAGCGCGGTTAGGCATCATCCACCCTCACCCCACGGCAAGTGCGGGCCACGGCAAGAGCGGCGAGCCACGCCGCAGCAACGGCGCCGCACTCGCGGCGGGAGCAAGCGAACATGCGGGCGGCACTTACAGTAGCAAGAGAGCTGCTGCGGTGCAGGATGATGGAGAGCGGTCGGGACACGCTGCTCGAGCGATTCGCTGAGCTGCTGGACGGGCCGGCGTCGGGAGCACCACCTTTCTGCTATCGACTTCCCCCCAGGCCACTGCAGGGCCGCGCGGCGAGCATCACCACATCTGTGCACCACCAACTACGCACGGGGGCTTCGTCAACATCAGCACGGCCGGCGGTGCAGGGGGCTCCAGTCCTCCCATGCCGCCTTCGATGAGCACAAGCACAAGCGTCGCCCCCCACGGTTCCGGTAGGGTGTCGTATCATCATCCCTAGGACGCCGTCATGGGCGGAGCAACGTGGAGCGTGGGGCACCATGCCGAGGTGTTTGGGGTGACGGCCCCGGAAGCCTACGTGCCCCGCATTAAGGACCAAGAGTATGCACCAGAGGATGACCACGGCTCGTTCATTGGAGATGATTGGGGAGAAGGGGCGTAGGAGTGGAAGCTTTCCAAGGGCCAACAGAGAACCACGATGATCGCGCCAACAGCGGCAATTACAGGGTACCCCTAGTCCCTCAGGAACAAGTTTACGCTAAACAAGGGTTATAGATGAACCAGGTCGCTGCATCGGCCGACGACCCAGGCGCGGCGATGCCCGCCCCAGCAAGAGAGACGCGCTGGGGGCCACCGAGAGGGAGCCAGGAGCAAGGCCCCTCCCCGCGGCGCGCGGTGCCTAATGACACCCGGAGGTAGGCCCTCTGCCGGGGAGGCCTCGCCAACCCTTCCCCTAGCAGAGGACCTGTGGTCGCCGAGGGAACCGCTGGCGTCCTCTTTCCCTCTTCTGTTTCGTCCTGGTCTCAAGTCGGCTCAGAGGAGGTCGAGAGCAGTGCAAGGCGGGGCCCTCGTCTTGCGATATGAAGCAAGGACGGTACCTGTGAAGAACGCCCGGTGCCTGTGAAACTCGCCGCCCGTGACACTCTCACGTAATAATGAGTTGGGGCTGTACACGCCCCGGAGTCTCAGGGGTGCCGGCCTGAGGCCCTGGGGCTCCGTCCCATGCCTAGTGGCAGCACTTTGCTCCATGCTGATGAGAAGACTTGAAGGCCAGAAGACTAGACTAGGTGCCGGACGTGGCCTTTTGCCTTGGATCTTTCCTTCTGTAGCCTTGCTTTCTGGATCTGGATTTAAGTCAAAACCGAGTTTTTATTGGTGCGCGCGGGGGGAGCCTTTTCTCGTTTGAGCAATTTCTTGCCTTCTGGATCTCGTTTTGTTTGGGACTCATGTCTGTCGCCTTTCCCTCACGAGCTCCTCGCGAGTAGGACTGAGCGAACCACGCGCGCCCCAAGCGCGCGCTGCAACTGTTGCCCATTCCACGTGGGCCCCCCTCCGGCAGGGCGGCGAGCTCCGCAAGGCTCTCAGAAACTCGGAACATCACAGCCTAGCTCAACGCTGGCGCTGACTAAGGTAAACCAAGGCAAAGAACTCGCATCAGGATTCACAAGTTCACGAGGACACAAACTCACGCCGCATGGAAAAATAAAAACTATGATTTTTCTACATGAGGGGCTCCCCCTCTCAAAATGCTCTTACAAGTTTCCAAGGGCCACGCCCGAGTTTGTGCGTAGAAAGAAATGACAGGAGAATGAGGGATCAGCCGGAGATGTCACTCGCTGCGTCACTTGCAGACGCGTCACTCGCGTCGTCGTCGTCTTCATCGGCCTCATAATCGTCATCAGCGACGCCCCCGTCGCCATCATCGACCACACCGCCTTTGTCTGCAACGACCACCACCGCATCATCCTCCGAAGTGAAGGCCAAGACCAAGACGTCCACACGGTCCTCGACCCAGCGCGCCAGGTCGCCCCGGATAGCCGTGGGTACTGGGGCGATGGCGGCGTCAAAGTCGAAGTTGGGATCGGCATTCAGGAGGTGGCTGAAGACGCACGATAAAGCTCGCTCAAGCAAGCCACGCCCCCTCTCCTCCACGAGCTGACGAGCGTGGGCAGATCAAGACTCCAGGCGCGTCACCACCTCGGTGAAGAAGGTCATCTCGCTAGCGTAATTGTTCGAGCAAGGAGTCGGCGCCTCCACATCGCAAATGTGGCCCAGGGCGATATTGGCCTTGTTCCGAATCTCATGAAGCATGGGGGCGTGCTCGCGCTCCAGCGTTTGGCGTCGGAGCACCTCCTCCGTGTTCTGCCGCACAACGGCCTCTGCGTCATCAACCCGTCTCCGGAGGGAGCGCAGCTCGGAACGGGTGGAGGCCAAGTCCGCATGCGCCGTGACCAGGGCCGCGGTCGTGGCTTCCGCGCGCCTCTCAGCCTCATTCAACCTAGGCCTGAGGGCAGCGGCCCTGCCCTCATCATCCACACCCGCGAGCTTCAGCTTCAGGTCGTACCTGCCCTCCAGGTCCGCGCGAACCTCGGCCACCTATCGGTTCACCTCTTCCTCGACCCCAGCCTCACGAGCTCCCACAGCATATTCTTCTTGGGCCACTTGACGCTCCCTCGTCTCCAGTTGCTCGAGCTCGTGGCTACACTCCATGGCATCCAGGGCCAACGCCTCTTCACGCTTCAGGACCCCCTCCTCCTCCGCGGGCATCCCCCTCAGTGACGCAAGGGTGGTCCTACGTGCCTCCACCTGCTGCTCCAGAGATGCACTCCAGGCCTGGAGTTCCCACACGCGCTTCTCCGTAGCCTCCTCCAAGGCCCGAGAGCGAACTTCGTAGGAAACCTGGAGAGATGCCTCAGCCTTGGCGTTCTCAAGGTCGCGTTGGTAGTGGACAAGGTTGATGGCCACCTTCAGCTTGCGCCGCTCCTCTACTAGCCGGAGACCTTCAGCCTCGAGGCGCGCATCGACGCTCGTGAGCTCTTCACCAAGCCGGCCCATTGTAGTCATCGCCTTCTGAAAGAGCTCATGACGGACCATGCTCCGCCCACGCTCAAGTTCAAACGCCCGGCCTTCTTCATCCCCTGCCTCGGGGGCTGCAGGCGGGGCGCCACATGGCACGTCACCCCTCGGCAGGAGGCTAGGGGCTGGCGCCGCACCCGACACCAGCCCATCTTTGCAAGAAGCCCGAGCCTGCCCGGGCTTGCTGCTCGAGGAGGAACCAAGGATCGAAGCCAACAAGCTACCACCAAAGATCAGCGGAGGAGTCTTGGGCATGCCTGCCAAGCTCCACGCCAGGCCAATGGGGAGGAGTCGCGAGGCCGCAGGATCAACACGCTAGGAGGGCATAAGTGCCCCTTCAACCGTTTCTGCCTGGAGGACTGGACTCGGGGCGCCCGTGGCAGGTGGGGCAGTTGACGAAGAAGGAGGCTGCTTATGGGAGACCCAGCGGCCTCAGAGGAAGAAGCCCTGAAAGACTAGCGCCAAAAGAAGAAATCAGCACATGGAAAGCCACGACTGCGCGATACTTACACGTCAATGGCGAAGTACTTCCTCCGTTTCAGCGGCCCGAAGATGTTGCTGCCGCTAGGAGACCCCTTCCTCTTGCGGAGCTCCTCGAAGTCCACGCAAAGACGACCGAAACGATGGACATGACAGCCGGTGCGTGGCGGGGCTGCAAAAGATCTCGGGAGAATATCTTCATGGGCACCCGGTTGCAGCGCACAGCCGGGAGCCGGTCCACCGCGACCTCCCGAGGCTCTTGGAGCCTTGGCCTCAAAAGTAGCACGCGGTGTCTCCTCAGCAACCGACGCCTTAGGAGGGGTGTGGCAGGCCCCTGAAGACGATGCCCCAGGGTCACCGCCCGGCGCATGCTCATCAGTGCACGAGCTGCTGGCCTCTGCCCGGGCTCGCCCGCCAGCACCGTCACTTGGGGTGAGCCCAGCATCAGGAGCGAGAAAAGGAACCACGACGATGGGATTCTCACAAGGCCCCTCCAGGCCGATTGGCCATGGCCCCCATTCATCAAAGAGAGGCATGTCCTTCACAAACTCATCCTTGTTCTTGCACCGGTACAGCAGGCGGCTATTCCCGGGCATTTCGGCCGGCAGAGAGACACCCGTCACGACCCTGAGCACCATTCACCGCGTCCCAAGAAGGAGCCCGGACTCCTGAAACCTCATGTGATCCTGGCTGCTGCGCAAGGTCCACATTGGGCGAGAATGGCACTGAAGCGGAGCAACCCGGTGCTGGATGAACTCCTTCACCACCATCGGTAGCGATCACGCGCGATCCTTCGCAGCCTCAACTCGAGCGACGCGGGCAAGGCCGGGCTCATGAGTCGCTGATGGCCCCAGCCGGGTTAGGGAACAATGCGGCCTGGTCTTGGAGCAGAGGACTGAGCACACCAGCATCAACGAACACCCATCGTATCCGGAAGTCGCTCGTAGATGGAGGAAGCTCGAAATCAATCCCATCGCCTGCTGTCGCGGCCACAGCCTAGAAGCACACGCACCCCGAGCACTGTTGAGGGTCGGTCAGATGCAATGAGAAGAAGTGGCGGAAGAGAGCCACTGAAGGAGAAATGCCCACCACGGCTTCGCACACAAAAGCGAAGACGGCGAGAAGTGTCACGGACTGAGGGTCGAGATGTAGCAAGTGGATCTAATAATGCTCAAGCACAACGTTGAACAAGGCAAAGAAGGGAGGAATTAGGCCTGCCCAGAGGGTGTCGATGAAGATTGGAATCTCAGTGGCCGTCTGAATTGAGCGAGTGTGGGACGCGGGCCAAGCCACCGTCTCCCCCCACTCATTGAAGCTGGAGGCAAGCATCGGGCGCACCTTGTCGATGGCCTCGTCGTTGAGCACACGGGACCGGCCGAGCGCCAGCGCGAAGGGCGGAGGCGCGGCCGAAAGAGGTAAAGGGCTTTTCCCCTTCTCAGCTTGCTTGGGCACCATGGTTATGGAGCAGGCGGAGCGCGAGTCTGATTGGGGAAGAGAAACAGAGTCGTAAGGAAGCAGAGGAATTGGGGAAGCAAGGCGCAAGAGGCGGAGGAATAATTGTGTAGGCCGCGGGGGCCGCATAGCCGGGCGGATTCAAAGGCAACGTGGGGAAGCGGAGACGCCTGTCGGCGTTCTGGGAACGGGGGTACCCAGACTTGCCTGCCTGCGGCCTGCGGCGTGGCTCAAGGGGTGGCCCAGCACGACCCATCTTCATCAGCACAAGCTCAAGACCCTCGCGAGGGGCCAAGCCTCGCGGGGCGGACGATAGGAAGCTTCCTCAGGCACGGCCTCGTCAGGCTGGCTCGCGTGGAGGCGGAGAGATCAAGGCGGGATACCTCACGAGGTGCCCATGACGCAAGCCATGACGACCGAGGGTGCCAGCCCGCGTAGTGTCCTCATTTCCTCTTTGGTGCAAAGGGGGCAAGCGCAGGCGAGAGCATCAAGCAAAGGCAACCATTTCGGTGCAACAATACCAAGACCATCACAACGGAAGGAAGGAGGTCATCGTGGAGCCCAAGCCGGCGTCACCGTCAGAGCCTTTGACAGGCGAGGACCATCTTTAGTCAGGATAAGTGTACTAGATGTTCCCCTTCAAAATGGCCAATTGTTGGCGCCCTTCCCGCTCAATATTTGGGAAGAGGCCCAGGGCCTCTGCATATAAATAGGACTAGCCTCCCACAGGGTAGAAGGATCTGGAATCCTGAACAGAGCTAGAGATCAAGCAATCTAGAGAGAGAGAGAGAGAGAGAGAGAGAGCGACCGAACTCCCCCTAGCAGTTCGTCGCACCGGCCAAGAACAGACCCTCGTGAGGCTGTTCTTCCTTGTATTGTTCATCATCAGCCCCTGAGGCAATCCACCACACCACACACTGGAGTAGAGTATTAGACCACAATGGTGGCCCGAACCAGTATAAACCTTGTGTCCCTTTGTGTTGCTCTTTGTGTAGTTTAGATGCTTGCGAGGCGACAAGGTGCAGGTAGGTAGGGGGTGAGATCTCCGCGTGCACCCCAGAGTTCGAACCTAGAGGGTCTGCCGGAACCCGGAATCCGACATTTGGCGCGCCAGGTAGGGGTGCATCAGAATCCGTCTTCCGCCGCCCTGTTCTTCGCCGCCCATCGCATCCATGTCGGATGCTCGTCAGGACCGCGCCGAGCGCTGAGCCGTTCTCTCCACCCGCGTCGTCCAGACGGCCCCCATCGGCGGCCGCCCCCGCCGTACCCTATCGCCTGCCATCAACGCCGCCACCGGCCCGACGGGGAACGAGCAGCAAGCATCGTACCAGCATCCGTTCGTGAGGCAAGACGGCAGTACCGCTACTCCTTCGCTCGCCCTAGCTGGTTCTTCGTCTCCCGCGCTCCGCGCACCCATGGAGGCTCGAGCCGTGCTCATCGCGGCAAACGAGCTCCTACGCTACCGCCCTGTCGACGACGTCTACGAGGAGTGGCTCGACCGCGTCGCCGAGCTCGTCCACGCCGCAGGGGGCTCCCCCGCGCCATCCTTCTCACTGCACCGCGCCCCGCCTTGCGCGGGCGATGAAGCTCCGGGGGCGCCTCAGCTGCCTCCCCCTCAACAAGGCGCCTTTGCCCCAAGGTGCGTGGCCCCTGGGTGGAACCCACTCCGTCCAGCACCGGCGCAGCAAGAGCAGAGCTGTCAAGAGGTCCCTCGCCCCCAAGAAGCTTCCCGAGTGCTCCCTGCACTGGCCCGTCACGACCGCGCTCCTGCTCTGGCACGCCAAGACCCCGCGATGCTCCCAGCGGCAGCGCATGGGGACCCACAAGACCAAGCCCTTCGTCACGAAAGGCCTCCTATGGCCACTGCAGGCTGCCGCGCCTTCACCACCGAGCTACGCAGCCTCGCGTGGCCCGGCAAGTTCAAGCCAGACCTGCCTCCTCGCTACGATGGCACGGCCGACCCTGCGGAGTTCCTCCACCTCTACGAGCTGGGCATCGAAGCCGCCAACGGGGATGAGAAGGTCATGGCGAACTGGTTTCCCATGGCGATCAAAGACGGTGCCCGCACCTGGCCCCTGAACCTGGCTCCTAGCACGACCTGCTCTTGGGACGAGATGCGCACCCGCTTCATCGCCAACTTCCAAGGCACTCGCGACCGGCCTCCTGCCGTGAGCGACATGCGCCGCGTCAAGCAGCAGCCAGGAGAGACCCTGCAGAAGTACATCCAGCGCTTCAACAACGCACGCGTCAAGATTCCCAAGGTGACCGAGGAGGCCATCATCTCAGCCTTCTCCGACAGTGTGCGTGACGTCAAGATGAAGGAGGAGCTGGCGATGCATGAAGACCTGTGCACGTCCTTGGAGCTGTTCAACTTGGCGACCAAGTGCCACAGGGCTGAGGAAGGACGCCTTTCCCTCCTCGAGCTGCTGGATGCAGACCTAGAAGAGAAGAAGCCCAAGGTCAAGGACGGGAAGCGCAAGGGGGCTACCGTGCTCGCGGCAGAACCAGACACCAAGCGAGGCAGGGATCAGCCTGAGTCTTCCAAGGGCAGCTGGTACTGCGTGTACCACGACCTCTACACCCACAACACCAACAAATGCCAAGAACTCAGAGCCGTGCGAGAAGGGCGAATCGGTCGACGCCCCGACCGTAGTGATCGAGGCTACGGCCGAGGAGGAGGAAGAAACGCAGGACGCTGGGAAGACCGTGGCCCTCGCCAAGGGTGGCGTGACCGACCTCGCGAGGACCGCTGGCAGGATCAGCCGCGCGAGGGAGGCTGGAGGGATCAGCCTCGCGAGGATCGCGCGCAAGGCAACGCAAGCCTCCCTCCTCTGCCACCGCAGCCAAGGAGAAACGAAGACCATCATCAGGACGAGGGGGCTGGGGGCTTCCAGGAGCCGCGCGCAATCGCTTGCATCCTGGGCGGAGCTCAAGCCCCGGCCTCCCAGTGCATCTTCAAGCAGTTCGCCCGCGAAGTGAATGCAGTCCTCCCCAAGCTCGAAGCCACGGGCCCTCTCAGGTGGTCAGCGTGCACCATCACGTTCAGCTCGGCGGATCAGCTCAAGTCTTGGCCACGACCGGAGTCCTCCCGATGCTTTGTTCCCCAATCATCAGCAACGTGCAAGTCACCAGGACCCTCATCGATGGCGGAGCAGGGCTCAATGTCCTGTCCGTAGAGACATTCAACAATCTCCAAGTGCCTTACAATCAGCTTCAGCCAACCAAGCCTTTCTCCGGAGTCACCGATGGCTCCACAGTTCCGATTGGGCAGGTCCGCCTCCCTGTCACCTTCGGGGCGCGTGACAACTACCGCACCGAGCTCATCGACTTCGACGTCGCCCACATTCGCCTGCCATACAATGACATCATCGGGTACCCAGCTCTAGCCAAATTCATGGTCGTGACTCATCATATCTACAACGTCCTCAAGATGCCTGGAAGCGGCGGAGTCATCACGGTGCCTTGGGAAGAGAGGGACGCAGTATGCTCCCTGGAGCGTGCTTTTCAAGCCATGTCACTTGAAGACCCGGATTGCAGGAGCGGGAGGCTCCCCGAGGCTGCTCCTAAGAAGAAGAAGACATCGCCTGGCCCGGCCCCTCGGGAGGCAGGCCCCTCGGGGTCCGCGCCTGTTCAGGGGGCAACTCCTCCTGTCGCATAGGAAGGTGCGCCCGGCACCCTCCTCGAGCAAGGCTCGGGGGCTCTCTCTTGGAGGGCCACCGACCTGGCTAAGATCACGAGGGAGGCGCTTGGGCACCACTTGTAGGCGTGTTTCAAAGCACGTTTCCCTCAGGAAGGAGTGAGGCAAGGAGGGCCAAACCCTCACGAGTTCGTTAGCCAGATCATTCAGGAGCTGCAGGAGTCAAAAGTCATGAGTGGCAGCCGCCGCTTACCTGCCGTAGCTCCCCGTCCAGGCGAGGATGGTGGGCTGCGCGTCTGCATCGACATACCAGGGATCAACCGAGCCGCCTCTCAGGAGCGCCTCTGGCCCTCACGCATGGGGCGTTGTGAAGGTCCACCCCACAGCTACGTTCGCATGCCTTACAATTTGCTGAACGCGCCTGCCACGCGCCAGCGCCTCATGAGGAGCTTCCTGGAGGCTCAAGAGGCCAGCGTTCCGCAGTCCTCGCGGAGATGGAGATGGTCCGCGAGGAGCCACCAGCGCCTCCGGAGCCTCCCGAGGCTCCTGGGCCAGGGGGCTCATGAAGATCGGCTTCCGCAGCACAAGACGTCTGCTACTTCAGCATCCCTTCATCTTCAACGTTATCAGGTGACATCCTTCGAGTTTCATTTCCAGCTAGGAGCGCCCCCCAGGGCTGCATCATTCCCAGGCCGCCTGGGTCCGTCCCTGCGGCGTGTATCCCTTTTGCTTCATGTTCCTAGCTTACTTTATTGGGGGCGCCCCTCGGGCGGCATCATCCCCATGCCACTCGGGCCAGACGCAGCGGCATGTACCCCTCTTGCGTTTATTCGGGTTGTGCATTTGACCCATCATGATTGTTATTTGTTACCTGTCCACGACACCCATTCTTCCTTCATGTCGGCCGCTTGCACGTTAAAGGGGGGGGTACCTGAGCATCGCGACTCATGGGCTCCTACTGGCTCTCCAGCCCTCACCCTCTGGCCTTGTCCACGGCATCACGACCTGGCATACCAGCGACGGCTGAGACCCACTCGAGGGCCGGGACCCAAGGACGTAGAGCGTCGACATCTAACCAAATCTGCAGGAACACATCACAAGTTAAGGCCAGTGCCAGCGCAACCCGCCTTGAGGTAGGGCCCGTGAGTCCCGCTGGCTCACGGGTGCCCAGATACACCTCGTCAGCCCTACCGTGCCAGCCATGTGTCGTATGGGCTGTACATGCCATGGGGCTCCTCCGGAGGGGAGCCCCTCCCACGCACTGCTGGAAGCACCATGCTCCGCGCTGGCTGGCGACACTGCCGAGGAGCGGCTATGCCCGTACACATACGGAAGCGCTATGCTCCGCGCTGGTGATAAACAACTGAGGGTGGCCCCCGGCCGCATCAACCTCAGGGAGCCCAGAGCTCAGTGTCTGGCCTCATCGTAACGCCTCCCCTCGGGAGTGCCGCGCGAGGGGGCTGGGCACGGGGGCTACGCCTGGGTCACGCCCAGACGCACGCCACCCAGCCAGGCCCCTCGGGCCTGGTTCGTCGCACGTCCCTCCCCGAGCGGAGCCAAGGTACGAAGGCCGTTTGAATGTCAAGGGG
Source organism: Aegilops bicornis (assembly GCA_021605145.1). Classification (NCBI taxonomy): domain Eukaryota; kingdom Viridiplantae; phylum Streptophyta; class Magnoliopsida; order Poales; family Poaceae; genus Aegilops; species Aegilops bicornis. The sequence continues at coordinate 302,813,676 of CM038674.1, read as the reverse complement.
GACTCCTGAGCATCGCGACTCAGGAGCCTAACTAGTCACGTAGCCCCTCACCCCTTAGTTCCGAAAGGCCAACGGCGGTTGAGGTATGCGCGGGGCCGGGCTCTGCAGACGTAGAATGGTAAATTCACCCATACATCTCACCTCCCTACTTGCTGTTCGTGCGCCAAGGGGGACTCCTGAGCATCGCGACTCAGGAGCCTAACTTGTCACGTAGCCCCTCACCCCTTGGTCCTGTCCTGGAGGGAAAGCAACAGGCCACAGAGAATCGCAAGAGGAAGTACAACAACAATAACAGGTATAATTCAGGACCACAGCAGAAGCCACGCACTTCATATCATGGTAATGGAGGTAATGGACCTAATCATCATGGAGGTAATGATCATAATCATCATGGAGGGAATGGCCACAACCATAATGGCCACCATCATCATAATGGGCACAAGAGTAACAATGGCAATGGCAAAGGTAATGGTAATGGTAATGGCAATGGAGGGAACAATAACCAAAACCACCAGGTTACACGTGCGCCAAGGGATTTGAGTCAGGTGCAGTGCTTCAGGTGTAAGGCTATGGGGCACTATGCCACAGATTTCCCGGGGGCGAAGAACTCAGGATCCAGCAAGCCAAACCCCTTCCAAAAGGGTCATGTCAACCATGTTAATGTTGAGGAGGTATATAATGAACCTGATGCAGTGATTGGTAAGTTCTTGATTAACTCAATACCTGCACTTGTTCTTTTTGATACTGGTGCATCTCATTCATTTATTTCGAGGGTATTTGTTGATAAACATGGATTGCCAACCAAAACACTTAGTATGCCTATTAGAGTGAGTTCCCCAGGAGCTGAGATGATAGCAGGTGTTGGTTGTCATCAGTTGACTTTGTCTATTGGGAAGCATGAGTTTCCTACGGATTTGATTATATTAAAGTCACAAGGTCTAGATATTATTTTGGGTATGGATTGGTTGCAGTTATATAAAGGTCGTATTGATTGTGCCAGTCGATCTATTACTCTCAGTGCACCAGGAGGGAAGAGGATCAAATATCTGTGTAAGTATAAGCGTAATCAAAAGTGTGAACTCTCTTAAGGGGGTAGCCCGAAGAGGTGCCGGTTGTGAGAGATTATCCAGATGTGTTTCGGAGGAGTTGCTGTGCATGCCACCGTGATAGAGATATTGAGTTTCTTATTGATTTAATACCAGGCACTGGACCTATTGCAAAGAGACTGTATAGAATGCCTCCTCAAGAGTTGGAGGAATTGAAGAAGCAGATAAGAGAATTGCAGGCACAAGGATTTATTCGCCCAAGTTCATCACCTTTGGGAGCTCCAGTTTGTTTGTGGGGAAGAAGGATGGGACCTTGAGGATGTGTGTTGATTATCGTTCTCTGAATGAGGTAACCATTAAGAATAAGTATCCTTTGCCTATGATAAATGATCTGTTTGACCAGTTGGAAGGAGCTATCTGTTTTCTAAGATTGATCTTCGCTCGGTTATCATCAATTAAAGATTCGTGAGCAAGATATTCCAAAGACTGCTTTTACTACGAGGTATGGGTTGTATGAATATACTGTTATGTCATTTGGATTGACTAATGCTCCTGCATATTTCATGAATATGATGAACAAGGTGTTTATGGAGTTCTTGGATAAATTTGTGGTTGTTTTCATTGATGATATATTGGTGTTCTCCAAGAATAAGCAAGAGCATGAGGTGCATTTATGCGTTTGGTATTGGAGAAATTGAGGGAACATCGCTTGTATGCCAAGTTCAAGAAATGCAGTTTTGGCTGGATGAGGTTGCATTCCTTGGACATGTTGTGTCGTGTAATGGAGTTGCATTTGATCCATCTAAGGTTGTCAGTAGCGATTACAGAGTGGGAGACACCCACGACGGTTGGGGAGATTCGCAGCTTTTTGGGCCTTGCGGTGTTATTGCAGGAGGTTTATTGAGAACTTTTCAAAATTGCAAAGCCTATGACTGAATTGTTGAAGAAGGAGAATAAGTTTGTTTGGACCGATGAATGTGAAGCCAGCTTTCGTGAATTGAAGCAGCGTTTGGTTCTGACACCAGTTTTAACTCTGCGGATATACATAAGGACTTCCGTATATTGTGATGCTTCTCGTCAAGGACTTGGGAGTGTTTTGATGCAGGAAGGTAAAGTTGTTTCATATGCTTCACGTCAAAGTTAAGAATCATGAGCATAATTATCCCACACATGATTTGGAGTTAGCCTCGGTTGTGCATGCATTGAAAACTTGGAGGCCATATCTTATTGGTAATCGTTGTGATATATTTCTTGATCATAAGAGCTTGAAGTATATTTTTACTCAGAAGGATATGAATCTCAGGCAGAGGAGATGGTTGGAGCTTATTAAGGATTATGATTTGAATGTGCAGTATCATCCTGGTAAGGCTAATGTTGTTGCTGATGCATTGAGTCGTAGGAGCCATGCTAATGCAATTAATATTGATAATATGCCACCCGAGTTATGTGAACAGTTCAGGAATCTCAGATTGGAGATGGTTCCTAAGGGATATTTAGCAACACTAGAGGTAAAGCCTACTTTGCTTGACAGGATCAAGGAAGCTCAAAAGGATGATAAGGAGATTGCTGAGATAAAAGAGAATATGGTTAAAGGTAAGGCAGAAGGTTTCCATGAGGATGAACAAGGAGCCATATGGTTTGAGAAGCGTATTTGTGTACCTCAAGATGCAGTTATCAGGAAGTTGATTCTTCAAGAGGCGCATGATTCACCTTATTCTATTCACCCTGTAATACTAAGATGTATTTGGATTTGAGGGAAAGATTTTGGTGGCCTAGCTCAAGAGGGAAATTGCTGGGTATATTGCAACATGTGATGTGTGCGGAGAGTTAAAGGTAACATCGTGAGACCAGCAGGTTTGTTACAGCCATTGCCTATACCTGATTGGAAGTGGGATGAGATTGGTATGGACTTCATTACAGGTTTACCCGGGACTCGGTCAAAGTTATGATTCTATTTGGGTAGTTGTTGATCGTTTGACTAAGGTTGCTCACTTCATCCCGGGAAAGACTACTTATACCAAGGTGCTTTCACTAGCAAAGATTTATATGTCTAAAATAGTTTGTCGCATGGAGTTCCAAGGAAGGTAGTGTCTGATAGAGGTACTCAGTTCACATCCAAATTTTGGCGTCGATTGCATGAATCCTTGGGCACCAGTGGAGTTCAAGATAGCTTTCCATCCACGCATGTATGGGCAGACAGAGAGGGTAAATTAGATTTTGGAGGATATGTTGAGAGCTTGTGCTTTGGACTATGGGTCCAGTTGGGATGATAATTTACCTTATGCAGAGTTCTCATATAATAACAGTTATCAGGCTAGTCTGAAGATGGCGCCATTTGAGGTATTGTATGGTAAGAAGTGCAGGACACCGTTGATGTGGGATGAGGTTGGAGAGCGTCAGTTCTTTGGACCAGACTTGATCAGAGATGCTGAGGAGAAGGTCAAGTTGATTCGTGATAGACCAAGATAGCCGCAGTCTAGATGTAAGAGTTATGCAGATGCAAAACGTAAGGAGGTGACATATGAGGTAGGAGACCGTGCATATCTTAGAGTTTCACCACTCGTGGAATTAAAAGGCTTGGAATCAAGGGTAAGTTAGCACCACGTTTTGTGGGACCTTACAAGATCTTGGAGCGTAGAGGAGAGGTAGCTTATCACCGAGTTGCTGTAATCCTTGTCGAGTTCACGATGTGTTTCATGTATCTCAGTTAAAGAAGTGCCATGCAGAGATGATGGATGTTCCATTGAGGGACACAGTGCCACTTGAGGCAATTCAGTTGGAGAGTGATTTGACTTATGAGGAGAAGCCTGTTAAGATTCTGGAGACAGCAGAGAGAGTTACTCGCAACAAGACAATCAAGTTATGCAAGGTTCAGTGGGATCATCATACAGAGGAGGAGGCTACCTGGGAACGAGAGGAAGATCTCGTGCAGGATCACCCACACCTATTTGTTAGCCAGCCCGAATCTCGAGGGCTAGATTCATCTTAAGGGGTAGGTTTGTAACATCTCAATTTTCCTAAATTAGGATGTTATTAGATCATTCATATGCATACCATATTTTATTGCATTATTTGTCTTTCTCGCAATATTCGAATCATTATGCAACTAAAGGCAATTTATTGGAGTGGAGATAACATGACTTCTCCCCTGTTTTTAAAAATGTTCATAATGTGCAGAATATTATTTCCAGTTCATCTGATATGTTCTGGTAATTTTTGTGATCTTCAAAATATTTTATTTGATTGTTTTATTGCTGTTTGAGTGGCCTATTGCATCAAAATGAATTTCTAAAATTGCATTAGTGTTGGAACTAGTATTCACATGTAGTTTATAGCTGTAGAGCTATTTTTACCGTGTGTCTAGGTATTTTATTTAGAATTTATATTGTGTATTTTATTTTATTTATTTTTAGTTTTGTTGCTGTAGTTTTTGTTTCAAAACAAAAATAAAGGAAAACGCATAGCTTAGCGCCATATGCATTTTGTGCGGCCTAGCGGTCTGCCGCCACCATGACCCACCAATCCGAGCAGCCGCAGCCCACCTAAGCCGCAGCGAAGCGCCGCGCCGCCCGTGCCCGACCCGCACCCGATCCGCCAGCTCGCCTCAGCCACTGACCAGCGGGTCCTGCGCCCTGTTCGTCCCCTCCATCGAGCTGGATACCGCACGCACGCACGTCGAAGCCGAGCCGGTTCGCCCCGCGCCCCTGGTCCACCTCGAGCGCTCCCGAGCCGCCGTGTGCAAGCAGAAGACCCAGGGCAACCTCGCATCCCCTCCTCGATCTTCTCCATCGCCGCACGCTCTGGTTAGGGCAAAACGCATCTCGCCGAGGAGCCCGCGCCGCTGCCGTCTTCTCCGCTCGTTTTCGTCGCCGTAAGATCATCCCAGCCGCTCCACTTGTCACCCTAGAACCTCCTCTAAACGCCGTGCCTTGTTGACATCTTCTCGTGGCCGGAATCAAAGCAAGGAGGGAGGAACGACCCCGTACGCCGATGCCAGAGCACGCCGGAGTTCGCGATGCCGCCGTCAGTAGACGACGCCCCCGTCGCCGTACTCACCACCACCACCTCCGCACCCGTCCGTCACCTCGCCTTCGCCGGAGACCCACCGGAGGAGCGCTGCCGCCGACGCCGGAGACCGCCGCCGCCGCGTCCTCTGCTTTGCTGGTGAGGACGAGCACAGGGGTTTTTCAGCCAACCGCGTGCTACCACGTGGCGGTAGCTACAGAAGTTGCTACTGACACCGCTTCTGATGATTCATTTGCTCGTGAGATTTCTGTTTTCCTTTTTGTCTTATTTTCAGATTTTCACCAAAAACTTCAATTAGCTATAACTTTTATTCTATATGTCCAAATTTGGTGATTCTTTTTCCTATGCACTCACAAATACCAGTAGTATATCACAGTACCGACTTTGCACATGTTTGCACTGTTCAAATTTCAATTCATTTGAATTTGAATTAAATCTTCCGGAGGCCGTAACTTCCCAACCGTTTAACGAAATTTAGTGATTCTTTTTGCATTGCGACTGTAGTGCAATTTAGGTGCTGCTAAGCTTCTGTTTTTGAGTTTTAAAAATGTTTTTCTTGCTGTAGGTTTTGTTTTGGTTCTATTCGTGTTCCGGTGATTGATTTGTTGAATTGTGTGAAACGTGTAGATTGTCCGGAGTGCGACGCGAGCTATTGTCAGGAGTGTGACTTTCTGAATCAGAACCAAGGCATGTTATATGTTGATCATGCTTTACCTATTATTTTCTATGCATGTAGTTATATCACACTATGAATATATGCATGTATAGGAGTATTATATATGTTGGCTATGCTGTTGAGCTATCTTCCCGTCTTTTGCAAATCGTGGTAGTTGTAGTTTGCTATACTTTGTAGACGGGGTGGTTAGATGTATTCATTGAGTTTATGTGAGGATTATATATATATATATAACAATTGAGTAGTAACTCAAGATTTAACTCACCTCTGGGCGGAAGTGGTATTGCTTGGTGTTGAGGGAAGGCATCATGGGGTCTTGCACCTTTTCTAAGGCCATGCGCTCATGAGAGTGCACCCTAAGTGGAATGCCGCCCAGGTTCAAAATGATCAGACAGACTTAGTGACTAGTAGCTTCCATGTGCGGCCACTGGCTATATGGGCTCTGGCTTAGTTGATCAGTTGTTGGAACCCTGGCCTAGACAGTGTCGTCAGATGTAGCATATGTAGGTGGGATGTGGCCGTCAGGTGGTTACGGGAACCTCTTCTGAAAGACTTCGTCTCAATCTTCGGATTGGGTCCAGTGGGTAAAGCGTACAAAACTCTGCGAAGTATTAAAACTAATCATGATTAGCCGTGCCCCCGGTTATGGGTAAATCTGAGCCACTATGTCATTACAGTTGTTGGATGATCTTGACAGATGTGACACTTAATAATATTTGTGGGCAACTTAATAATGGGTAGGTTGGAGTTGATTTTGCCAACTCAACCTTGTGCATTTAATTGTAGTAATAAAGAACTAAATAAAAAAAATGACTAATAGGTAGTTATGAGGACAAAATCAGCTTTCTGCAAAAATAAACCCCCAAGCCTTCCTTTGTTGTACTATGCATATACATGTAGGTCTGCTTTATTATTACTCCTGTGTAACTTGCCAATACATTCCAAGTATTGACCTATATGGCTGCAATGTCTCATGTTGCAGGATATTCGCATTTAAGAGTAAGGTACCGTTAGGGTCATGAAGTCTGCACTCGAGATCGCCGATGGGCTATGATGGGACTCATCGTTATTTTCTGCTACTTTCCGTTGTTTGATTGAATAAAGCTAGCCAAGTGCTATGCAGATTGTTTTATTTTATACATTCAGGATCATACGTTGTAGTAAATGATGCACTTGCTATTCTGGTATTCATCTATACTGTGTGTGCTAGCGAGTTCGATCCAGGGACTAGCACGGTAAGCACAAAGACTCAAATCCTTCAAGGTTTGGTTGTTACAGGTTTCCGGTCGGGGCTAACGGCGGCTGAGGTATGCGCGGGGCCGGGCTCTGCCGGCGTAGAACATAAGCAAGTAGGAAGGAAAAGCGCAAATCTCAAGGAATTCAAAAGCAAATATTACAGTCCATAAATGTTTTCACAATGCCAAACGCAAGTTTAAACGCCTCCCCGAGGCATGATGAATGTTGCAGGAGCTGAAAGCAGGACAGGAACCACAAAGGAGTCACTTGTTGGCAGCACCGTGCCGCCTGGCGGCGAGGCTACCGGGCGGGTTCGCCTCGTGAAGCCTCGGGATCGGCAGCGCCGCTTCGCTTGATCTTTGAAGGCCCGGAACTTCGCCAGCAGAGCCTCCGCTCGACCCTTCACGGCCTCAGCAGCGGCAGCGGTAAGCTCGCCGCTCACGGGCTATAGCAGGCTGTCGAGGTCGACGTCGGGGTCGCGAAGGTAGACGTGGGTAAGGACGCGCGTCAGCGCTGCAGAAGACAGGACATGCGCCTCGGCCTCAGCCGTGGGGCCAAGGCCAAAGGTGACATCTTCAAGGGCTCGGACCAGAAGGGAAGCAGCTTGGCAGTATTGCCCTTGACGCCTCGCCACCGGCTTTCCGAGTGCCGGCTGTCGAAGCGACCTCAGCAAGGTGCGAGCCTTCGCCTCCAGCTCTGTGAAGGCCACGCGGTCCTCGGCGAGGACCCGCACCTTGCCATCCAGCTCGATCCTCTTCGCCTCCAACTCCTGCTCCAGCGCGCCCAAGCGGTCACGGCGCCGGTCAAGCTTGGCATCCCGGTCCTTGGCGGCCGCCTCACGAGCCTTCATGTCTTCCTCCTTCTCTTGGTGGACACGGGCCTCCTTGGCAAGCTAGTCGCGCAGGCCCTGCAGCTCGCTCTCCAGCGCCTTGCAGCGACCTCGGACATCGGCTACCTCCCCCAAGACGGTGTCCCGAGCGGCCTTTGCCCCAAGGACAGCGTCCCGAGCGGCCTTTGCCCCAAGGACGGCATGTTTCTCCTCGTCACAAGCCGTCGCGGCGTGAACCAGCGCCGCTCGAATCGAAGCATCAGAGCGAACCCAGCCGGAGGCCAGCTCCAAGCGTCCGGCCACCAAGCGAGGGTCGGCGCCCAGAAGACCTTGCCGCAGCCGGTCCAGTTCAGCGGCAGCATGATCTAGGATAGTAGGAGGAGTCAGAGAGACAGCAGTTGGCGGAGCAGGAGGAGAGGACGGCAGCGTAATCACATCATCATGAGGTGGGACCTTCTGCACCCCAACGACTACGGCAGTGGCATCAGGCAAGGATACCTCGGGAGTCGCTTGGCCATGGGGGCTGAGCTCGCCCCAGCTAACTCCGCCAGGCCTCGCGAGGATGACCGGGCAGGAGAGGCCCGTGTCTTGCCATCATCTTCTTTCGCGGATGGAGGCGCCACCCCGAACAAAGCCTCAGGAGCTCCCTTCAGCTTCTTTGCCGCAGGCGCCAGCCTAGCCAAGGAATACAAATATCAAGCCTCAGCAACAAAGCAAGGAATAAAACAAGAATCAAGCACTTACTGGTCATCACTCGCAGGCTCGAGCAACCTCCGGCCGAACTTGAAGCCCGAGAGCCGGCTGCAGGGATCAGGCTCAAGAGGCTCGGGAGCAGGAGGCGCGTCTGCTGATCGCCTTGCAGCCGAGGCAGACCCGTGGGGGACCAGCCTCGTCCTGTCCTTCTTCGGGACCAGGGGCAAGCTCTCGCCGCCCGGCTCACCACCATCCTCATCGTCGTCCCGCAAGAGGCGGAGAGCGCGGGACCTGCGCCAGGGAAGGGGCGCTCTCGACTCCCCGTCGGTCTCCTCGGAGTCGGGCCCCTCTCCCCGCTCCTCTTCTTCCTCCTCTCCGCTGGAGTCGCCGGAGGACACGTTCACCGTCGCTAGGGCCGCCGGGTCCTCGGGAGCCTCCGCGGGCACAGGCCTGTCCCCGTTGAAGGTGGGCATGGAGTCCACCACCTGCTCCCAATCATCTCGAAGGAACAGGGGTACAGGAGCGCCCTCCAGCCTCGCCACGTCTCCCCCAACCAACGATTGGAGGACCGCGGCCAGATCTTCGTCGGCCAAGACTACGGGGCTCGGGCGAGGCCTCCACAGCGGAAACGAGTACTGACGAAGCGGGGCCACCCGGTGCTCCAAGAACTCCCTCAAGAGCGACGCCCGGTCACCGCCCGTCGCCATGTTGCCCGGCCACAGTCCGCGTTCATCTTCTCCAAGGCTTCGCTTCGGGGATCCACGAGTTCCGCCGCGAGACCAATCGTCGATGGGCGTGGGCTGCTCCGTAAGCGAGAATCAGCCGAGGATGGATGCGTCCAGCATCTACCATGACCCACTTGCTCCTGAAGCCTTCAATCCTCTTCCCGGGCTTTGAGATGGTGTTGGAGCTGCCGTACGCGACAAAGCTCGCGCACGCGGTGATGGGGCCGCGAGAGGCCCGGAGATAGAAGTAGTGGCGCAGCCAGGCCACTGAGGGCTGCACCCCGACATGAGCCTCACAATAGTAGGCGAAGATCGCTAGGAGAAGAACAAGGTTGGGGTGGAGGTGCAGAGCTTGCAGTTTGTAATGGCGAAGGACAGAAAAGAAGAACTCAGAAAAGGGAGGCACCAGACCGGCAGCAATGGCGCTCACGAAGACTGGATAGAAGATGCTTCCTTGGTCCTCAGGAAGGGCAGAGCCAGCCTTGAGCATCGCTGCCCCGTCGTTACCGTGCGCCGCCACCATCCGGCGCGCCCGGCAAGGCTCTTCTCTGACACGTTAGGGGAGTCCAAAGCAGGCGTGTACCAAGCTCCGGCCGGGGTCTGGCGAGGCGCCATATCTTGCTAGGGCACGCGGTCGAAGTAGATCTGGAAATTTCGGAAGCAGGAAGGATAGGCGCGAGAAAGGGGATCTAGGAAATGACTGGAGAAGGCAAAGGAGGTAAAGCCTAGACGGGTGCCGCTCTTTTGTCGATTCGCGCAGTTGCTAAGGCGTCGCAGGGAAGCAGAGACGCCCACGTCCAATCAACCGCCACGCGGCGCCCAAGGCCGCAGGCTGTTAGGGCCCGCGGTGCTTCACACTTGTCCCTTCGCTTCTCTGCTAAGCCAAGTCCAGGCGCGCCTTGGGCCCGGGGGCTACTGTCGGCGTTCTAGGAATGGGGGTACCCAGACTTGCCTCTTTGCGGCCTGCGGCGTGGCTCAAGGGGTGGCCCAGCACGGCCCATCTTCATCAGCACAAGCTCAAGACCCTCAAGAGGGGCCAAGCCTCGCGGGGTGGACGACGGGAAGCTTCCTCAGGCACGACCTCGTCAGGCTGGCTCGCGAGTTGGCGGAGAGATCAAGGTGGGGTACCTCACGAGGTGCCCATGACGCAAGCCATGACGACCGAGGGCGCCAGGAGGGAGCCAGCCCGCGCAGTGTCCTCATTTCCTCTTTGGTGCAAAGGGGGCAAGCGCAGGCGAGAGCATCAAGCAAAGGCAACCATTTCGGTGCAATAAGACCAAGACCATCACAACGGCAGGAAGGAGGTCATCGTGGAGCCCAAGCCCGGCGTCACTGCCGTGAGCCTTTGACAGGCGAGGACCAACTTTAGTCAGGATAAGTGTACTAGATGTTCCCCTTCAAAATGGCCAATTGTTGGCGCCCTTCCCTTTCAATATTTGGGAAGAGGCCCAGGGCCTCCCACAGGGTAGAAGGATCCGGAATCCTGAACAGAGCTAGAGATCAAGCAATCTAGAGAGAGAGAGAGAGAGCGAGAGAGAGAGAGCGACCGAACTCCCCCTAGCAGTTCGTCACACCGGCCAAGAACAGACCCTCGCGAGGCTGTTCTTCCTTGTATTGTTCATCATCAGCCCCTGAGGCAATCCACGACACCACACACTGGAGTAGGGTATTACACCACAATGGTGGCCCGAACCAGTATAAAACTTGTGTCCCTTGTGTTGCTCTTTGTGTAGTTTAGATCCTTGCGAGGCGACGAGGTGCAGGTAGGTAGGGTGTGAGATCTCTGCGTGCACCCCAGAGTTCGAACCTAGAGGGTCTGCCGGAACCCGAAATCTGACAACGCCCACGTCCAAACAATCGCCACGCGTCGACCGAGGCCGCAGGCTTTTGGGGCCCGCGGTGCTCCGAAGTTTACCCTTGGCTTCGACGCAAAGCCAAGCCCGAGCGTGCCTTAGGCCCGGGGGCTACTGTCGGCATTTTGGGAACGGGGGTCCCCAGACTTTCCTGCCTGCGGCCCACAGTGTGGCTAGGGAGTGGGCTGTACGGCCCATATTCATCAACAAGGCATCCAAGACCTTCGCGAGGGTCCAAGCCTCGCGAGGCGGACGATGCAAGACTTCCTCTAGAGTGGCCTAGCCAGGCAGGCTCACGAGGAGCAGAGATATCAAGGCGGGGCAAACCTCACAAGGCACTCGTGACGTAAGCCATGACGAACGGCGCCAGGCGGGTGCCAGGCGGGCGCCAGTGCGCGCAGCGTCCCATTTCCTCTTTGGTGCTAAGGAGGCAAGCGCAGACGAAGAGTACCGAGGCATCAGGCAAAGGTTGCCATATTGGTGCAACAAGACCAAGACCAGGAGGACAGCAAGGCGGAGGTCATCATGGAGCCCAAGACGGCGTCACCCCAGGGCTTTTCGCAGGCGAAGACCGCTTTTGTCAGGATAGCTTGTACTAGTTGTCCCCCTTCAAATTTGCCCGCCGTTGTTGGCTCCCTTCCCGCTCAATATTTGGGAAGAGAACCAGGGCCTATATAAGTAGAGCTAGCCACCATAGTGGGGGCATCGGACCTTAGCTTGATCCAATCCGATCGAGATCCTAGCCACAAGAACACCTCAACCTCAGGAGGCTGTTCTTCCCTTGTACTGTTCATCATCAGGCCAAGAGGCAATCCATCCACCACCACACTGGAGTAGGGTATTACACCACAACGGTGGCCCGAACCAGTATAAACCTCGTGTCTCTTTCTGTGTTGTGAGTTCGTCGAGTTCGTCCGCAAGATCTTAGCGAGCTTGAGCGTAGATCGGTAGGAGGGAAAGACTTCGCGCGCACCCTAGTGTTCGAACCTTAAGGGTTTGGCGGAACCCCACATCCGACACGAACTTCCTCTAGCTCCGATTGATCAAGCACCGAATGTACGACACCTCCGAGTTCTGCACACGTTCAGCACGATGACGTCCCTCGCCTTCTTGATCCAGCAAGGTGTCGAGGAAGTAGATGAGTTTCGTCAACACAATGGTGTGGTGTCGGTGATGGTGAAGTGATCTGCGTAGGGCTTTGCCTAAGCACTGCGAGAATTTGACCGGGAGTGTAAGCTGTGGAGGTGGGCGACGCACATGGCTAACAATTGATGTTGTGTGTTCTGGGCACCCCCCTCCTCATATATATAGGTGGGAGGGAGAGGGGCGAGGCCAAGGGGAGCCCGAAGTGGGGCTGAATCCCACTTGGGCTCCTGCCCTGGTTCGCCCCCCCCCCCCCCCTTCCTTGTATAGGCGCCAGGGGAAGGAAGGGGGAGGTGGCCCCCCTTTCCTTTCTCCCTTGAGGAGGGAAGGAAGGAGGGAGTTGCCCTCCCCCTTTCCTTTCCCTAGGGTTAGCTGGCCTGGTGGAGGGGCACACCAGCCCATTGTGGGCTGGTCTGTCCCTCCCTTGGCCCATTAAGCCCATATCATTCCCGGGGGTGCCCGGAACCCTTTCCGGTGACCCTATATATACCCGGTACCCTCTGAAACACTTATGGTGTGTGAATACCATCGCCCTATATAGAACTCTTTACCTCTCAACCATTTCGAGACTCCTCGTCCTGTCTGTGATATCAGCCGGGGCTCCGAACAACATTCCATCACCAAATCACATAACTCATATAATACTAAATCGTCATCGAACGTTAAGCGTGCAGACCCTGCGGGTTCGAGAACTATGTAGACATGACCGAGACACCTCTCCGGTCAATAACCAATAGCGGAACCTGCATGCTCATATTGGCTCGTACATATTCTACGAAGATTATTGGTTGAACCGTTATGACAACATACGTTATTCCCTTTGTCCATCGGTATGTTTCTTGCCCGAGATTCAATCGTCGGTATGCATATACCTAGTTCAATCTCGTTACCAGCAAGTCTCTTTACTCATTCAGTAACACATCATCTTGTAACTAACGAATTAATCACTTTTCATGCAAGGCTTCTTATGATGTGTATAACCGAGAGGGCCCAGAGATACCTCTCCGATACTCGGAGTGACAAATCCTAATGTCCATCTATGCCAACCCAACAAACACCTTCAGAGATACCTGCAGAGCATCTTTATGATCACCCAGTTACGTTGCAATGTTTGATAGCATACAAGGCATTCTTCCAGTATTCGGGAGTTGCATAATCTCATAGTCGAAGGAATATGTAATTGACATGAAGAAAGCCATAGCAATAAAATCGAACGATCAATATGCTAAGCTAATGGATGGGTCTTGTACATCACATCATTCTCCTAATGATGTGATCCCATTATCAAATGACAACTCATGTCCATGGTTATAAAATTTAACCGTCTTTGATTAACGAGCTAGTCTAGTAGTGGCTTACTAGGGACACGGTGTTTTGTCTATGTATCCACACATGTATCAAGTTTCTGGTTAATACAACTCTAGCATGAATAATAAACATTTATCATGATATAAGGAAATATAAAATAACAACTTTATTATTGCCTCTAGGGCATATTTCCTTCAGAAACTTCTTCTCTTAGTTTTTTCTCGACGAAACGAATTTTATGGAGTTGCGATTATGTCTGACGGCCTCCTATGGGCCACAAGGTAACAGGGCATGCCCTGTTGCCTTGTGAACTAAGGTGCCACCCGCTGGTGGATCTTCGTTCTAACATTTTTCATATATTCCATAAAATATCTCCACAAAGTTTCTTCCAATTCTAAGAACTTTTATTTCTGCACAAAAAAATAACACCATGGTAGTTCTATTGAAAACAGCGTCAGTCCGGGTTAGTTTTATTCAAATCATACAAATTAGGTCGAAAACAAGAGCAGAAGTATTTGGAAAGTAGATATGATGGAGACATATCAACTCCCCAAGCTTAACTTATTGCTTGCCCTCAAGCAATTGAGTTGACAAACTAAAAGTGATAAAGAAAAACTTCTACGAATTCTTTTGTTTCTTGTATCCATATATAATCTTAAATAGCACCCAAATTTTCAGCAAAGATCGTGAACTAACCATGAAAATGATAAAACTTAGAATTCACATTTACTCATATCAATGACATAATCAACTAGTAAGAAATAATGATATATGAGATGCCAGCAATTTGTGTAAACAATCATGATATAATTTGATAACATGGTATGTCTCTAGCCCATTCTAAGAGCGCAAAACATAAATGCAGAGCACCTGTGAACTTCAAGCAGCGAGTAAACATTGTAATTCATGGGAGAAGAGATCCAGTCATGCTCACATCCAACATTAACTAGACTCAATGCATAAGAATGACAATAGCGCTCTTAGGATTGGTGCTTTAAATGAGAAGGTTGTGACACCAGGATAATTAAGCTACAGTAACCTCTACTAATGATGACACATCACCATGGTTACTATTGATAAACTCGCACTGATTCAAACCCAGTACAAATTCAAATTTAAAATCAAGTCAAACTATAAAAGTTTTCAAATGCCAAAACTAATATGTTCATCATGTGGCAAATAATTCCTACCTAATTTTGGTGGTGACCCAACACTTTTGTAAAGTTTTTGAATGCCCTTTTGTGAATATAAAAGTGGCTAAAGACAATTATTACATTCTTTTAAATAATAAAAAATACAAACCTATTTTATTATTGTACCAAATTATTTAGGGCAGTAGCCTAATTATAATTACTAATTTAGGGGCTAGTTGTATATTTTACAAAGCTAAAATAAAATGAAACTAAAAGAGAGAGCAAGTTGTAAAAAACAAAAAAACAAAAGGCAAAAGGAAAACAAACCCCCTTCTCCCCGGCTTCGGCCCAACTGCCACCCCAGCCGGCCGGCCCATCTCCCCCTCCCCTGTCGTCTCCCCGTTCTCATGTTCCTCCCGCCGCGCCGCGATAGTCCCGCGCCCTGCCGCAACACCTCGTCGTCGATGATAAGGAGGATAATGTGAGGATCTCAAATTAGGCTCACACGATCTAGACGAGATTGGGGAACGAACGAACTAGGTATTTGAATTTCAGAAGCAATCCACCCAACCACCCACACTTCTGTAGCATTACAATACCGGCCGTAGCCGTCTAGTCCATCGCCAAGGAAAAGAGAAAGCTAGCAATGGCTATAAGTGCTGTTACACCCGAGTTAACGGGCCCAGTTTGGGATAGCAAGCCACTGGGGAATCTTCTTGGGCTTAGTCAACTTGGGCCGCGGTTCTGGCGTTGTAGCCATCTTGCCGTTGCCGACACCAGCTCCATTTCTTTGATCTTCAGTACTGGCAAGGGGTGACAGTGGGCTGCTGACATCCCCCCCTTGTTGAGCAGCGGCTTGCCCCCAAGCCGCAGCCCTAGGAAACTGCTGGCGCAAGGACTCCAGGTCTTCCCACGTCGCCTCATCCGGAGATGAATTGCTCCACAAGATCAGACCCTGGGCCACTGTCTTCTGTCCAACCTGACGGACTCGGGACTGAAGAACTTGTACTGGCACCTGCAGTTCAGAAAACTGGGAAGGCAATTTGGGTATGACGGAAGATGCAGGAGGTATCACCATTTTGAGTTGTGACACATGGAAGACAGGGTGAATCTTGCTGGTAGGAGGCGGGTCCAACTTGTAAGCTACTGCACCAAATTTGTCAATGATCTTGTATGGCCCAAAAAACTTGAAGGAGAGCATATGGTTGGCCCGGCGAGCAACTGATGACTGAACATAGGGTTGAAGTTTGAGGAAGACCATGTCACCAACCTCAAAAACACGCTCAGTTCTGTGTTTATCTACCTGAATTTTCATTCTCTGTTGAGCTCTGTGTAAGTGCTGGGTAACTGAATCCAAAACAACTTGTCTCTCCAACAACCACTGTTGTATATTGATAATCCCCAAGTGCAAGGAATCATCGTAGCACTTTCCAAAGATGGAAGTGATAAGTATGGAGTGTCGAACCCACAAGGAGCTAAAGGTAAGATCAATATTCTCTCAAGCCCTATCTCACACCTTGATACGACTCTCGTGCAATCGAGCGTTTTCTTCCAACTAGCAACGAGAAATAGAACTACCTTCTGGGTATGAAGAGGATAACTTTGCATGGTATCGGAGAGCTAAAACATAAAAGTAGGTGCTGTTATCATAAAGTTAGAATATATTACTTAGTATTATAAATAGCGAGTGTGGAATAATGGTGGATCGGTGTGCGGAATTGTCCTAGGCAATTGTTAACTAGACCGGTAATCACTATTTGCAGTTTCATATGAGGGAGAGGCATAAGCTAACATACTTTTTCTACTTGGATCATATGCACTTATGATTGGAACTCTAGCAAGCATCCGCAACTACTAAAGATCATTAAGGTAAAACCCAACCATAGCATTAAAGCATCAAGTCCTCTTTATTCCCATACGCAACAATCCCTCTTACTCGGGTTTAAGCTTACATCACTCTACCAACCCACTATAAGCGAATCATGAGCGTGTTGCAACACCCTACAACGGAATCCCTCACGCTTATGCCGACACGGAGGGCACCATAGGACAGCACCAAAGTAAAACATAAAACTCATACCAATCTAGATCATCAATCAACCCCACGGACAAAAGATATCTACTCAAAACATCATAGGATGGCAACACATCATTGGATCATAATATGTGGCATAAAGCACCATGTTCAAGTAGGGGATTACAGCGGTGTGCGGGAGAGTGGACTGCGTAAAAGAGATGAGGATGGTGATGATGATGATGATGTTGATGAAGACGATCACCATGGCGATGATTCCCCTCCTGATGGCACTCCGGCGCCACCGGAAGAGAGGAGGAGAGGTTCTCCCCCTTGTGTTTCCTCCTCCATGGCCTCCACCTTCTGGTCATTGGCCTTCATGGTGATGAAGACCCCTCCGGGATACTCCTCCATGGCCACCGATGATGATGGCCCCCTCCGGCAGGGTGCCGGAGAGGGCCCCGATTAGTTTTTCATGGCTACAGAGGCTTGCGGCGGCGGAACTTCTAATCCAATCTCTGTTCTGGAAGTTTTAGGGTACGAGAGTATATATGGGTGCGGGGGAGGCGTCGGTGGACTTGGGTTGGCCACGAGGTGGGGGGCACGCCCGAGGGGTGGGTGCCCCCCTCTCGTGGGCAGCCGGGATTCCCCAGTGAGCTTCACATACTCAATGGGCTTCTTTTGGTCCAAAAACAGGTTCCGTGGAGTTTCAGGTCTTTTGGACTCCGTTTGATATTCCTTTTCTTCGAAACACTGAAATAGGCTAAAAACAGCAATTCTGGGCTGGTCCTCCGGTTAATAGGTTAGTCCCAAAAATAATATAAAAGTGGAAAATAAAGTCCAATATTACCCGAAACTGTAGATAATATAGCATGGAACAATCAAAAATTATAGATACGTTGGAGACGTATTAGGCATCCCCAAGCTTAATTCCTGCTCGTCCTCGAGTAGGTAAATGATAAAAAGATAATTTTTGATGCGGAATGCTAGTAAGTGCTTAAGTTTGATCAATGATAATTCCAATCACTTTTTCTAGCATCAATATGTGTCATAATAGCAGCTTATCTCATAAAACTTTTCATGATCAAGTAACAATCTATTCACAATGTCAAGTATGTTTCAGAAACTTCATTGACAATTAACAAACTATAGTCCCAGTCATTGAAGCAATTGCAATTTATCATAACATCAGAAAGAGTCAAGAATAGAGCTTTTCAGCAAGTCCACATACTCAACTATCATATAGTCTTCTACAATTGCTAACACTCATGCAATACTTGTGGTTATGGAGTTTCAATGGGACCTTTGAGAAAGATAGGGGCTTATTGTGTTGCCTCCCAACGTATTCACCTTTAGGTGATGTCAACAATAATATCCCATGCTAACTTACATCCAATTGGATATATATATCATGATCTTTCCAACACAAGGAGCTTGCCAAAGGATAAAATGAAAAAGGGAATGGTGAGGATCACCTTGACTCAATCATAAAGTAAAAACATAAAGTAAAAGATAGGCCCTTCGCAGAGGGAAGCAGAGGTTGTCATGCGCATTTAGGGTTGATGCACAAAATCTTAATGCAAAAGAACGTCACTTTATATTGCCCCTTGTATGTGGACATTTATTATGGAGTCCATTGCTTTTATTACTTCCACAACAAGTTCGTACAAAGCTTATTTTCTCTGCACTAATAAGTCATGCATATTTAGAGATCAATTTTTATTGCTTGCACCGATGACAACTTACTTGAAGGATCTTACTCAATCCATAGGTAGGTATGGTGGACTCTCATGGCAAAACTGGGTTTACGGGTATTTGGAAGCACAAGTAGTATCTCTACTTGGTGCAAGGAATTTGGCTAGCATGAGGGAGAAAGGCAAGCTCAACAAGTTTGGAAGGTCAATGACAATATATTTTAACTGAGATGTCGGAAAACATAAACCATTACCTTGTCTTCCTTGTCCAATGTCAACTCTTTTAGCATGTCATACTTAATGAGTGCTTCACAATCATAAAAGATGCCCAAGATAATATATTTGTATGTGAACCTCTCTATCCTTATTACTTCGTATTAATTGCAACGATGACCAAAACTACGTTTGCCAATTCTCAACAACTTTTATGCCTCATAGTTTCTATGTGTTAAGTCATCACTAACCATGTTATAAGCATATGAAACATATAAAATTTCAGATTTATGTCATTCAATTCATTCAACCATTTACTCATAGGATAGACATGAAGCATGTGAGCAAATGACAAACTACTCCAAAGGATATGAGTGAAGAACACTGAGTAGTAAAATTATTAAGTAGCCATGGGAGGATTCTTTTTTATTCAGTATTTTAGATCCAATGATTTTATTCAAACAGCAAGCAAAACAAAATAAAATGACATTGCAAGGATAGCACAACTCATGTGAAGAAGCAAAAACTTAGGTTCAATCGATACTAACCGATAGTTGTTGAAGAGAAAAGGTGGGATGCCTACCGGGGCATCCCCAAACTTAGATGCTTGAGAATTCTTGAAATAATGTCTTGGGGTGCCTTGGGCATCCCCAAGCTTGAGCTTTTGTGTCTCCTTAATTCCTTTTATACGTCAATTTCCTAAATCTCAAAAGCTTCATACACACCAAACTCAACAAGAACTTGTGAGATAGGTTAGTATAAACCAATGCAAAACCTTATCATTTTCTACTGTAAAAAATTACTAAAATTATTATTCAACATTGAATACTAAATTACTCTATATATTTAACACTCCTATCCTCAAATAGAATCATTAAACAAGCAAACATATGCAAACAATGCAACCATAACAGCAATCTGCCAAAACAGTATAGTTTGTAAAGAATGCAAGAGTATCAATACTTCCCTAACTCCAAAAATTATGAGAGAAAATTACCACTGTAGTATATTTATCAGAGCTCATTATGCAAAAAGTTTCAACATTATATCATGCTCTGACTTTTCTAGGGAATTTTTGCAACAGTGGTAAACTTTCTGTTTTCAAACAGCAACATATATACTAGGAAAATAAGCATGGCAAAGGCTATCCTTGACATTTTTATTGAAACTAAAGATGCAAAACACTAATATAAATAGCAGCTAGCTAAAACTAACAAAAGAAAATGATGCTCCAAGTAAAACACATATCATGTGACGAATAAAAATATAGCTCTGAGTAAGGTGTACCGATAGTTTTGAAGACGAAAGAGGGGATGCCTTCTGGGGCATCCCCAAGCTTAGGCGCTTGAGTCTTCCTTTAATATTACCTTCGGGTGCCTTGGGAATCCCCAAGCTTAGGGTCTTTCCACTCCTTATTCTCCTCATATCGATATCTCACCCAAAACTTGAAAACTTCAATCACACAAAACTTAGCCAAACTTCGTGAGATAGGTTAGTATGATAAAGAGCAGACCATTCACTTTGGTACTGACAAAGACAAGGTTCATAATTTTTTTCACACAATTCCTACTTTACCATATCATTTCTACAAATTATATTGAGAAATATAAGCCATAGAAACTACAAAACAAGCAGACTATGCAATGAAAATAGAATCTGTCAGAAACAGAACATTCTGTAATGATCTGAACAATAACCATACTTCTGCTACTCCAAAAATTATGAAATAAATTGGTGGACGTGAGGAATTTGTCTATTAATCTTGTGCAAAACGAATCAACTCAATATCACTCTTCTGTAAAAAATGACATCTATTCTCGTGAGTGCAAAGTTTCTGTTTTTTACAGCAAGATCACATTAGCTTTCACCCAAGTCTTCCCAAAGGTCTTACTTGGCACTTTATTGAAACAAAAGCTATAAAACATGATTAATACAGTAGCTTAATCATGTAAACACAAAACGGTAAGGGTAAATATTGGGTTGTCTCCCAACAAGCGCTTTTCTTCAATGCCTTTTAGCTAGGCATGATGATTTCAATGATGCTCACATAAAAGATAAGAATTGAAACACAAAGAGAGCATCTTGAAGAATATTACTAGCACATTCAAATCTAAACCGCTTCCTATGCCTAGGGATTTTGTGAGCACACAACTTATGGGAACAAGAATCAACTAGCATAGGAAGGCAAAACAAGTATATCTTCAAAACTTTAAGCACATAGAGAGGAAACTTAATATTATTGCAACTCCTACAAGCAGGTATTCCTCCCTCATAATAATTTTCAGTAGTATCATGGATAGCAACTTTGTTCTCATACTCAATTGGAACCTCTTCCAAATAGTGGAATCATTACTAGCTAAAGTTGACACTCTTCCAAATCCACTTTCATAAATATCACACTAAGATTCAACACTTCCAAAATAGTGGGATCACTAATTCCTAAAGTTGACACTCTTCCAAACCCACTTTAAATGATAGTATTTTTCATACTCCAAAAGGTATAAGTGAAGTTCATGGATCATTCTACAACTGACCAATATCCAAGCTCAAAGTGTATAAGTGAAGCACATGAAGCATTCTATAAAACCATATTTAAAAGATTTAAGTGAAGCACAAAGAGCAATCCTATAAGATCATACTTAAAAGATATAAGTGAAGCTCATGAAGTATTATATAAATCAATGAAGTCTATCTCATGCTAGCATGGTTATTAAAGAAAAAGAAAAACTCAAAGGACACAAATCATGTGAACAAAACAAAAACCGAGGTATACCGATAATTGTTGAAGAAGAAAGATGGGATGCCAACCGGGGCATCCCCAAGCTTAGATGCTTGAGTATCCTTTGAAATATTTACTTGGGGTGCCTTGGGCATCCCCAAGAATTATCTCTTGCCTCTCTTTATTCTTCTCATATTGATAGCTCCTCGACCTTCAGAACTTCATCCACACAAAACTTTAACAAAAATTTGTGAGATCCGTTAGTGTAATAAAGCAAATCACTACCTTTAGGTACTGTAATGAACTCATTCTTAATTTGTATGGGTGTTAAACCTACTGTATTCCAAGTTCTCTATGGTTCATACCCAACAATACTAGCCATAGATTCATCGAAATAAGCAAACAACACATGCAAAACAGAATCTGTTATAAACAGAACAGTCTGTAGTAATCTGGAAGTTTGCCAAACTTCTGTAACTCCTAAAATTATAAACTAAATTTGAAAATTTGAAAAATTTGTACAGAATTAATGTGCAAAAAGTTTCAGACCCATTTGACTTTCCAGTAAAAAAATGCAAATTCACGCACTACAGCCAAAGTTTCTGTTTTTGTTTTGCACAAAGCAAACAAGCAATCTAATCATCCTAAAACCAAGGCTTGGCACATTATTTTTATAATCCAATGAATATATACAAGGGGATAATTATTTACAGACAAACTTCCATGAAAAATTCTACATTGTTTCCGTGAGCATGAGCACAAGTGCTCAAGGTCGACCCTCACGTCTTCAATGCAAAACCTCCCAATCACTTGTCTTTTTGAAAAACTTTTTAGGCATGAGAGGCAAGTAATAATTTTTTTGTATTTCATTTTTAAATTTTTTTGTATGTTTCACCCACAACTAAACAGAAACAAAAAGGAAAAACAAAAGCTACTTAGTGAAGGAAGCAAACAAGCTCACACGAGAATATCAACCCCACGCTATCGCTCCCCGGCAACGGCGCCAGAAAAGAGCTTGATAATCCCCAAGTGCAAGGAATCATTGTAGCACTTTCCAAAGATGGAAGTGATAACTATGGAGTGTCGAACCCACAAGGAGCTAAAGGTAAGATCAATATTCTCTCAAGCCCTATCTGCCACTGATACGACTCTACGTACACCGGACGTTTGCTTTCCAACTAGCAACGAGAAATAAAACTACGTTGTGGGTATGAAGAGGATAACTTTGCATGGTATCGGAGAGCTAAAACATAAAAGTAGGTGCTGTTATCATAAAGTTAGAATATATTACTTAGTATTATAAATAGCGAGTGTGGAATAATGGTGGATCGGTGTGCGGAATTGTCCTAGGCAATTGTTAATAAGACCGGTAATCACTATTGCAGTTTCATATGAGGGAGAGACATAAGCTAACATACTTTCTCTACTTGGATCATATGCACTTATGATTGGAACTCTAGCAAGCATCCGCAACTACTAAAGATCATTAAGATAAAACCCAACCATAGCATTAAAGCATCAAGTCCTCTTTATTCCCATACGCAACAGTCCCTCTTACTCGGGTTTAAGCTTTTGTCACTCTAGCAACCCACTATAAGAGAATCATGAACGTATTGCAACACCTTAAAGCGGGAATCCCTCACGCTTGCGCGACACGGAGGGCACCATAGGACAGCACCAAAGTAAAACATACAACTCATACCAATCTAGATCATCAATCAACCCACGCATAAAGATATCTACTCAAAACATCATAGGATGGCAACACATCATTGGATCATAATATGTGGCATAAAGCACCATGTTCAAGTAGGGGATTACAGCGGTGTGCGGGAGAGTGGACCGCGTAAAAGAGATGAGATGGTGATGTTGATGAAGACGATCACCATGGCGATGATTCCTCCCGATGGCACTCGGCCACACCGGAAGAGAGGAGGAGAGGTTCTCCCCCTTGTGTTTCCTCCTCCATGGCCTCCACCTTCTGGTCCTTGGCTTTCATGGTGATGAAGACCCCCCGGGATACTCCTCCATGGCCACCGGTGATGATGGCCCCCTCCGACAGGGTGCCGGAGAGGGCCCCGATTGGTTTTTCGTGGCTACAGAGGCTTGCAGCGGCGGAACTTCTGATCCAATCTCTGTTCTGGAAGTTTTAGGGTACGAGAGTATATATGGGTGCAGGGAGGACGTCGGTGGACTTCCGGGCTGGCCACGAGGTAGGGGGGCGCGCCCTAGGGGGGGTGGGCGCGCCCCCACACTCATGGAAAGCCCGGGACTCCCCTGGTGAGCTTCATGTACTCAATGGGCTTCTTCTGGTCCAAAAACAGGTTCCGTGGAGTTTCAGGTCTTTTGGACTCCGTTTGATATTCCTTTTCTTCGAAACACTGAAATAGGCTAAAGACAACAGTTCTGGGCTGGGCCTCCGGTTAATAGGTTAGTCCCAAAAATAATATAAAAGTGGAAAATAAAGACCAATATTGCCCGAAACAGTAGATAATATAGCATGGAGCAATCGAAAATTATAGATACGTTGGAGACGTATCATATATCAGGAGCAGCAACAGTATCACCAGCAGAAATTCCAAAATATCTAGGGGTGTGCCCATATAGGATTTCAAAGGGAGTCTTACCCACTGCAGAGTGCCAATTGGTGTTCTACCAGAACTCACACATTGCAAGCCACTTGCTCCACTGTTTTGGGTGTGCACTGATGAAACTTCTGAGATAGCACTCAACCTGTTGATTTACTCTCTGTTTGGCCATCTGTAGTAGGATGGTAAGCGATACTCATGTTAAGGTGTGTGCCGATTCTTTTTACCGTAGTCCGCCAAAAGGTACTAGTGAAAATAGGATCTCTATCGGACACCATGTATTCGGCATTCCATGTAGTTTGTACACATTATCCGTAAATACTTCAAAGAACTTTAGTAGCAGTGAAAGGATGCTTTAATGGAATGAAGTGGCCATATTTAGTGAACTTATAAATAACCAGAAAGATGCAGTCAAATTGTCTTGATACTGGCAATCCAGATATAAAATCCATGGTGACATACTCCCAGGCCTTCTTGGGAACTGGTAGAGGTGACAACAACCCTGGATAGTTGATCCTTTCTGGTTTAGCTTGTTGACAAATGAGGCAGGATTGCACCTTTTCCTTAATGAAGTTTTTCATCCCTGACCATCTAAAAAGGGTGTGTATCCTGTGATATGTGACAGGAAATCCTGAATGACCACCCACTGGGCTGTCATGAAAGGCAGAAAAGATTTTGTCATGTAACTCTTGTTTATTACCTATCCATATAGCTCCTTTGTATCTGATTATTCCTTGGTTTAACTTGTGATTGGGTTTGGCAGAGGGATCAATAGCTAACTGTTGCAGAAGTTCAGTAGCAGTCTTGTCTGCATTGTAGCTATCATTGACTTCATTCAGCTAAACAGGTTGCATTTTAGAAATTGAGAACATCTGATGATCTGGTAGTCTTCTGGATAGGGCATCAGCTGCAGAATTCTCAATGCCCTTTTTATACACAATTTGATAATCCAGTCCCATTAACTTAGTGAGTGCTTTCTGTTGCCAAACAGTATGCAATTTCTGATTCTACAAATGAATCAAACTTTTACGATCGATTCTGATTACAAAATGCTGCATCTGGAGATAAGGTCTCCTTCTTTGTCTTGGTAACAAGATAGCCATATATTCCTTCTCATATACTGACAAGCCTCTGTTCTTAGGCCCTAGAGCCTTACTGACATAAGCCAAAGGATGGCCTTCCTGTATTAACACTGCTCCAATTCCCTTGTCACAAGCATTAGTTTCAATGACAAAAGGTTTATCAAACTGAGGTAGGGCTAAAACAGGTGCCTCAATTAACTTCTTCTTCAAGACAGAAAAAGCTTCTTCAGTAACAGGAGACCACACAAATGGCACCCCCTTCTTCAGGAGCTCAGTCAGGGGTTTACTGATTATGCCATAGTGTTGGATAAATTTTCTTTAATATCCACTGAGATCCAAAAACCCTCTCACTTCCTTGACCTTTGTAGGAGTAGACCAGTTCTGGACAGTAGAAAATTTTGAAGCATCAGTTGACACTCCTGCAGCACTGATAGTATGCCCCAAGTAATCAATTTGTTGCTGAGCAAAAGCACACTTAGATAATTTAACTTTCCACTGATTAGCTCGAAGTAGAGCTAGTACCTCTCTAACATGAGCAAGGTGCTCCTTGTAAGTTTTACTGAATATCAGAACGTCATCAAAGAAACAGAGTGTGTTCTTTATGTTAATAGGTTTTAAGGTAGTGTTTAGAGAGCTACAGAACGTGCCAGGCCCTCCACTCAAACCAAAGTCTAGTACAGTAAACTCATAGTGACCAATGTGAGTAGAGAATGCAGTTTTGTACTCTTCACCAGGTGCCAATCTGATTTGATGGTAGCCAGCTCTTAAATCCAGTTTAGTAAACCAAGCAGAACCAAACAGTTCATCCAGCAATTCATCGATCACGGGGACTGGGAATTTGCCAGTGACAATGATGGCATTCAACATTCTATAATCCACTACCATCCTCCATTCTCCCCCTTTTTTCTTAACAAGAAATACTGGCGAACAAAATGGACTTCTGCTGACTCTTATCAATCCAGCTGTAAGCAGTTCATTGATTTGTCTTTACAACTCATCTTTCAACTGAGGGACAATTCTGTAAGTTCGTGAAGTGACAGGCCTTGCTCCTGGAATTAAAGGAATATGGTGATCACTCTGCCTTCTAGGAGGTAATTCTGTTGGAGCCGCAAACACATCTGCAAATTCATCAATGAGCTTTTGTATTTCTTCAGGAACTGCAACAGCTTTTGACTGCTGAATAGCTGAGATGGAGACACACGCAAAAGTGTATTCAGTTGCATGAATCCCTTGTAAAGTGACTACTCTTCCCTCATAACTGAAGGACATCCATTGCTCCACCCAGTCAATCTTCATAGGGCTGTGTTGAGCCAACCAGTCTAACCCGAGAATACCATCATAAGTATTGAGTGGCAGCAGTCTGAGGTTAGATGTAAATTGTATCCCATTGTTGGTCCAGCTGCAATCATTAATGCTATGTTGACAGGTGATAACTGCCCCACCTGCCATTGTTACATTAACTGGAGTAATGGTAACAACTCCTGCCAGTGATACAAACTTGCTGTCTAGGAATGAATGAGTGCTTCCTGAGTCCACTAAGAAGGTTAGTTCATGTCCATGGATAACCACCCTTAACTGCAAAACAGGAGCTTCAGGTTCTCTGCCCATAGCAGCTGCAGAAAGCCTAATGGAATGCACTGAAGATGAAGTTGAGGAAGGAGGTTCAGTATCAGAGGTTTCAGAATCTTCCACAGAACTGACTCGTAGTTGCTCAATCATCTCTTGAACAAAATGCAATTGCACAGTAGACTTGCAAACATGACCTCTAGACCATTTTCTCCACAGACAGAACAAAGGCCCTTAGATCTCCTGTACTCTTGCAATGCTGACCATTTATCTTCAGTACGGTGAGGTTTGACACTTTTAGTTCCCCTTCGTTCTTCCGTAATTTTAACCTTAGGTGAAGTAGCCGCAGAAGCAACTGATGATGCTCGTTTAGTTGAGTAGCTGCTGATCGGTGTGATCCCTTCTCCTAACTCTTCATGCAACAGAGCAAGCTCATAAGCAACATCTAGATCTTTGGGTTTCTGCAGAGCTACAACAATCCTAACACCTGGTTTCAAACCATCGAGGAATCTGGTGGTATAGTGCAGAGCGTTTGGTGAATCCTCATATGATGTCAACTGATCATAAAGCTCCGCAAAATGCTCTACATAATCCTCCACTGTACTAGTTTGGGCAATGCAGAACAACTTGCGTAGAAGAGTTTGGTGCTGATTGCGGCCGAACCTGCTTTGGAGTGCCGAATAGAATTCAGGCCAACTGCAGTTTGGCATTCGACGTTGAACAGACTCCAGCCACCGCGCTGCGGCACCTTCAAATTGAGAAGTGGCCAAGGAAATCCACCTATATGCAGGTACACTCCATAGCCTGACTGATCTTCCCAGCGGTTCTGCCAGAGTCGCGGATTGGTGCCGTCGAATCGAGGCATCTCCATATGCAGAGAAAACAAGGACGCCTCAGCAGTATCCGGAACAGAGAACACGCGAGATGCAAAAGTTTGGGCGAAGGATTTGAATCACGCGCACCTCTTGCCGGAGGGGGCACATAGATCTTATGCGCCTTGCCGTGGTGGTCGCCTTCGATTCATGGGCCGTCGCTCGCGGCGCTTCCTCGTGTCTGGCCACCGATGCGCGACGAAGAACTCCCGTCCAGTTTGGGTCCCTGATATGTGGGCTCGAGCTTGTTGACGTCGGCTCTCACCTGCTCGAGGTAGAGGGCGATTTCGTCGCGGATGGCGTCAGCTCGTGCCGACATGAGACCGTCGAGTGCCGAATTGTTGGCTTCCAACAACTTGTTCATGGACTTGAGCAGAGATTCGCCTTGTGCCTTGAGCTTATGGTCCAAATCGACGGAGATCTCATGACGAAGTAGATCGAACACGGCGCAGCTCTCGTCGCTCAGATCCTCCATGGCTTGGCGTCGTCGGCGGTCGCCGAATCTGGTGTAGTGGTGATGCAGGGGAAGATCCAGGACGAAAAGCTCTGATTACCAACTGTGAGAATCTCGAATTAGGCTCACACGATTTAGACGAGATTGGGGAACGAACGAACTAGGTACTTGAATTTCAGAAGCAATCCACCCAACCACCCACACTTCTGTAGCATTATAATACCAGCCGTAGCCGTCTGGTCCATCGCCAAGGAAAAGACAAAGCTAGCAACGGCTATAAGTACTGTTACACCCGAGTTAACAGGCCCAGTTTGGGCTAGCAAGCCACTGGGGAATCTTCTTGGGCCTAGTCAACTTGGGCCGCGGTTCTGGTGCTGTAGCCATCTTGCCGTTGCCGACACCAGCTCCATTGCTTCGATCTTCAGTACTGGCAAGGGGTGACAGTGGGCTGTTCACAGATAAGGCCGCCCTGGCCAACCGGAACCCTTGACATCTCCCCTCCCCACTTGCCTCCTCGCCTAGCAGATCCACCCTGCTCTCCCTCTTCCTCTTGCCCGCGCTCCCCCTCCAGATCTGTAGCGTCCGAGCGCGCCCATGGCCGTGCCACCGTGCTGACCGCGGCCACCGATGTTCCCGACCCTCTCCGATGAGTTCCCGAGCGCCATCATGCCCGGCTATGGTTCCCCAGCCACGGACTCAAGCTCGCCGCCCCTACATCGCCCTCACTGTCGTCTTCTTCCTCCTCGGACGTGGTCGACCTCACCGACGATTCCGACTCTGGCAAGCCCTCCCCTGGGCTGCTTTAGCACGTCTGCAGGGCCGGCTGAGCAACCCCGTCTGGTCTCTCTCCCCTCTGCCCCTCCTCGTAGCAGTATCTCACCCCCGATACCTTGAACGAACGCCCCACCACCGATGAACTCCACCGATGAGTCCACGGCTGTCGCTGGCCTCACCCGAGCCCACCACCATCCTCCTGATGCTCCCAGGAGCACGCATCACACATGATAGCGACTCCTAGAGCCCCGTAGCTCCACCTTGACAACCACCCGAATACCTTCGCTGCTAACCTCGTCGCTGCCCTTGTTCCCGACGACCATTTGGTCTAGCCCCGCTGCCTTTCGCTTGCGTATGAGCCCAAGGACCCAATGCGCTCCTCCGCGGGATTTGCCGAGCCCAGCTTCGCCGGTTCCATCGACGCCCGAAGCCCGGCATACGCTGCGGTGCTCGCCGCGGTCACCTCCGTCCACCTCGGGCCTCGCAACCACTCCGGTTGGACGCGGCATCGTCTTCCCGATCGAACGCGCTAACTCGACGATCCCCTGGCCGCTCCGTCGCTGTTTCGCCACGCCGGAGCCGCTCCGGCCGTCGGCGCTGACTTGGCCGCCATGCGGCCTCCCCTGTGATGCAGACAGTGGGCCTGAGGGTGTCCTGGACTAGGGGGTGTCCGGATAGCCGAACTATCATCACGACCGGACTCCAAGACTATGAAGATACAAGATTGAAGACTTCGTCTCGTGTCCGGATGGGACTTTCCTTGGCGTGGAAGGCAAGCTTGGCGATACGGATATGTGGATCTCCTACCATTGTAACCGACTCTGTGTAACCCTAACCTATCCGGTGTCTATATATCCCGGAGGGTTTTAGTCCGTAGGACGAACAACAATCATACCATAGGCTAGCTTCTAGGGTTTAGCCTCTCTGATCTCGTGGTAGATCTACTCTTGTACTACCCATATCATCAATATTAATCAAGCAGAGTAGGGTATTACCTCCATCGAGAGGGCCCGAACACAGGTAAAAACATCGTGTCCCTTGTCTCCTGTTACCATCCGCCTAGACGCATAGTTCGGGACCCCCTACCCGAGATCCGCGGTTTTGACACCGACATTGGTGCTTTCATTGAGAGTTCCTGCGTATGCGTCACCGATAGGCCCGATGGCTCCTTCGATCATCAACAACGACGTGGTCCGTGGTGAGACCTTTCTCCCGGACAGATCTTCAGATTTGGCGGCTTTGCACCGCGGGCCAATTCGCTTGGCCATCCGGAAGCAGATCAAAAGCTACGCCCGGCCATCGTGTCAGATTTGGAATTTTGAACTATACGGCCGATGTCCGCGGAGACTTGATCTTCGATGGATTCGAGCCACAAACCGAGCGCGATGCCGCCTTTGTCTCGATGGGTATGATCTAGCTCTGCTGACGAGCGATTGCCACGAGGCCGCACCCCATCCGCCCGACCACTAATCCAGAGCCGGATTCCCTGATCGACGACGAATGGTTGGACGCCGCCTCGGGGGCTACGATCTCTACGGCGATTGAGCCGAACTCCATCCCTGTCCTTTGCAAAGACCTTGACTCCAGGGTGCCGGACTCCTCTCCGGACTCTGAACCGTCCGCGCCCACCTTGTCGAATCCGATTGGGCGCCGGTCATGGAGTTCACTGCCGCGGACATCTTTCAGCACTCGCCCTTTGGCGACGTATTGAATTCACTAAAGTCTCTCTCTTTATCCGGAGAGCCCTGGCCGGACTACGGACAGGAAGGTTGGGATACGGACGACGAAGAAATTCAACGCCCACCCACCACCCACTTTGTAGCCACTGTCGATGATTTAACTGACATGCTCGACTTGACTCCAAGACATCGACGGTATGGGACGGCGATGCCGGAGGCGACCAAGACCCAGCGCCTACAGGGCACTGGAAGGCCACCTCGTCATACGACATATACATGGTGGACATCCCAAAAGATGGGAACGGTGATGGAACAACGAAGGATGACCCCTCCAAGAAGCAACCAAAGCGCCGACATCAGCGGCGCCGCTCTAAATCCCGCCACAGCAAAAACGGTGATTCCGGCACGGGAGATAATAAAACCCTGGACAGTGCCGAAGACAACCCTCTCCAGCACGACTCAGCGAAGGAGGAGGGAGAAGCAAGTCCGCACGACAATGCCGCAGAAAGAGAGGTCGAGGACGATAATTATGCGCCTCCCTCCGAAGATGAGTCAAGCCTCGACGACGACGAATTTATCGTGCCTGAGGATCCCGCCGAACAGGAGCGTTTCAAACGCAGGCTTATAGCCACGGCAAGCAGCCTCAAGAAAAAGCAGCAACAGCTTAGAGCTCACCAAGACCTGCTAGCTGACAGATGAACTGAAGTCCTTGCAGCCAAAGAGTATGAACTCAAACGCCCCTCCAAAAGCTACCCCAAACGCAGGCCGTTGCCCCGATTAGAGGAGGAAGCACCCAAGTCACCAGCGCACGACATGGCAGACCGGCCACCCCGTGGCCGCGACAGAGAAGCCTCTCGTCCCTCCGCTCAAGCCACACCCCGACGCCGCTCAAAAAGTACCAAGGCACGGGAAAACGCTACGGACTTATAGATATATTGGAGGATAAGGCAAAACATACAAGATCGATCTACGGATCGCGTGGGTGCCCAACGACTCGGGATGATTACCGTCGCGCGGATACAAACAAACCCGGCCGGGCGAACCACGATGAGACAAAGCTCATATGAGCTACGTCATGATATAGCCCAATACTGAGGCGCCGACACCCACTATGGTTCACAGATGAACTAATGGATCATCAAATCCCCGAGGGCTTCAAACCCATAAACATCGAATCATACGATGGTACCACAGATCCTGTGGTCTGGATTGAGGGCTATCTCCTCCATATCCACATGGCCCGCGGTGATGATCTACATGCCATCAAATACCTCCCACTCAAGCTTAAAGGACCAGGTCGGCATTGGCTCAACAGCTTGCCAGGAGAATCAATTGGTTGTTGGGAGGACCTGGAAGCCGCGTTCCTTGATAACTTCCTGGGCACATATGTGCGACCACCAGACTCCGATGAGCTCAGCCATATAATTCAGCAGCGGAGAAGAACCGGCGGAACAATTGTGGACACGGTTCGTAACAAAGAAAAATCAAATCGTTGACTGTCCGGATGCAGAGGCCCTTGCAGCCTTCAAACATAACATCCGCGACGAATGGCTTGCCCGGCACCTAGGACAGGAAATGCCGAAATCCATGGCAGCCCTCACAACACTCATGACCCGCTTTTGTGAGGGAGAGGACAGCTGGCTAGCTCAAAGCAACAACTTGGCCAAACACCCTGATAGTTCGGATACCAAGGACAGCAATGGCAGGGTCGCGTCGCAACAAGAACAAGCGCCGCGTGCGGTGATAATGCTGAAGATACGACCGTCAATGCCGGATTCGTAGGCTCTAAACCCGGTCGTGGAAGAAGCCACTCGAAAGAAATACCGGGGCCCGTCCAACTTGGACCGAATACTCGATCGCTTGTGCGGATACATGGCACCCCGAAAACCAGCCAATCACACCAACAGGGATTGTTGGGTGTTCAAGCAAGCAGGCAAGTTAAGTGCCAAACTCAATGACAAGAGGCTGCATAGCGATGACGAGGAAGAGCCCCGGCCGCCAAACAATAGAGGACAGAAGGGCTTTCCCACACAAGTGCGGACGATGAACATGATATATGCAACCCACATACCCAAAAGGGAGCGGAAGCGCGCACTAAGGGACATATATGCGATGGAGCCAGTCGCCCCAAAGTTCCACCCATGGTCTTCCTGCCCGATCACCTTCGATCGAAGGGACCACCCCACTAGCATTCGTCATGGCGGTTTCGCCGCATTGGTTCTTGACCCAATTATTGATGGATTTCACCTCACTAGAGTCCTGATGGACGGCGGTAGCAACTTGAACCTGCTTTATCGAGGATACGGTGTGCAAAATGGGCATAGACCCCTCAAGGATTAAACCTACAAACCACGACCTTTAAAGGCGTCATACCGGGTGTAGAGGCCAATTGTACAGGCTCAGTTACACTCGAAGTGGTCTTCGGATCCCGGATAACTTCCGGCGAAGAGTTAATCTTTGACATCGTCCCGTTCGCGATGGCTATCATGCATCGCTTTCGGACGAACCGCATTTGCAAAGTTCAATGCGGTGCCGCACCACGCATACCTCAAGCTCAAGATGCCAGGCCCTCGAGGAGTAATCACGGTCATTGGAAACACCGAACGCTCTCTCGAACGGAGGAGCACACGACGGCCTCGCGGGCGGAGGTGCAAAGCAGCCTCTCACAGCAATTCTCGAGTCCGGCCACTAAGCGTCCGGCCCCATCAAAGCGGCGCCGGAGTAACCTACAACAAGACCGCTGCACGATTCAAGCACGCGTAGCAATCCGGCCCCAACCCCAGCCCTCGCGAAATTACGAAGTCAGTACTACGCGTACATAACTACGCTCTGGAGATACCATGGGCATAAGGGGAGGGGCACGACCACGACACGCCCAGACTGCGGCTCAACCGCACCAGGGGCTCCCGATTTGTGTCATTCATTTTCTTTTTTCTTTTTTCTTCCTTCTTCTTACTTTCAGGACTCCGTTTTCCAGAAGTCCTGTCCGGCACTAGAATCGCCGAACTCACGTTGCAACAGCCAGGGAAGCAGAAAGCCACGTCGAGTGTTCAGGTGGTCTCTATTACGAGGATTATACCTGTTTTACATACCATCCCGCAGCTTACCCCCGGAGGGGGACATGTCAGATAGTCGCATCCCTTGCTTATCGCACTATTTGTATCGTTCTGCCTTCATTGCAGTACCTTTTTAAATAAACAATACATAGCTTTTTATTGCACTCCTGTCTTTATCTATATATATGTTCATTTCATGACATGTTGCACCCGTACACTTTGGTACGACCAATACACCAGGGGCTCAAGTACCCCAAAAGTATGGTGTGATAATTCCGAACACTTCCACAAGTGCGGCACCCCGAACTTATAGCATTATATGCATCGGCTCCGAATCATGTCTTGGGTCAATAGTTGGGTTTGCCCGGCTCCGTGTTTTGGTACCTTACGTTACATTATATCGGCTAAGGTAGCACCGGAGAACCATCATGATTGTGCCCAGCTTGAGCTGGGTTGAGCACCTCGGTGGAGAAATCTAAAATTGACTGTCATGATAGAGGCGAGAGCCGATCGCTGTTCGAGAGGTTTTTCGGGTCCCTAAAGACTTATGCCGCTTAGAGCGAGGAACCGAATTGTCCGCCAAGGCGTGGATAGCGCCTCGAACTCGGTCTTCTGAATACTAGGGGCTTCACGAAATTTAAAATTATAGAATTCTATGGCTAAGTGAGAGTGTTCAAGCATTATAAGTCCGGTTGCCTTGTTCGTTGTGTTGAGCGCCTCCTAGATGGACCCAAGAATGGGAACAAGAGTGCTCAAGTTTATCCCGAACACCCCAAAGACTGCGTGGCATGGGGGCTGAAGCCAACGACTTGCCATCTCTCAAATTTGATAAACGGCCGCACAGAAGGTAATATTTTAAATTAACAAGCATTGCTTAGCGCATAAGAACAAGTTCAGCATACAGGATAACAAAATGCTAGTCTATTCAAAAATTACATCTTTGGAGCACTCATCCGCTATTCGGCGGGCACACTTCAGGAGGCCCTCATAGTACATTTCGGGCGTGCGATGCTCCTTGCCCTTCGGTGGCCCGTCTGTCACAAGCTTCTCCGCATCCAGCTTGCCCCAGTGCACTTTAGCACGGGCAAGGGCCCGACGGACACCTTCAATGCAGACGGAGCGCTTGATGACTTCAATCGGTGGACAGGCGTCCACCAACCGCTGCACTAAGCCGAAGTAGCTCCCAGGCATGTCTTCCAATGGCCAAAACCGAACTATAAGGCCCTTCATGGCCTGTTCGGCGACCTTGTCGAGCTCGACCAGCTGCTTCAGCTGTTCGCTCAGGGGCACCGGACGTTCGGCCTCAGCATACTGAGACCAGAACACCTTCTCTGTCGAGCTCCCCTCCTTGGCACGGTAGAATGCGGCAGCATCCGATACACTACGAGGCAGATCTGCGAACGCTCCTGGAGAGCTCCGAATCCGGGTAAGTAATAGGTAATTCACTTTCACATGCTTGCTTTGCATAAAGAATGCCTTACTTGCCGCTATCTTCTTTAATGATTCAATTTCTTGGAGGGCTTTTTGGGCCTCGGCATTAGCAGCTTTGGCACTCTCAAGAGCCGAGGCAAGCTCGGACTCTCAGGTCTTCGAGTCACGCTCCAAACCCTCGTGTTTTTTCACGAGAGCCTGGAGCTCTTGCCGCACCTCCGCCAGCTGCGCCTCCCCCTTCTCTCGCTCGGTGCGCTCCGCGGCCGCTTTGCTTTCGGCCACGGACACCGCTTCCTTCAGGGTCGCCACCTCGTTCGTGGCCCCTGCAGTACCCATGTTATTCCTGTTATTTTTTCGCAACTGAAACCTTTCTATAAGGTATTTCTTTAATAAGGTATTACTTACCTTCCTTGTCCTCGAGCTGCTTCTTGGCAAGGCCGAGCTCGTTCTCGGACCGCTCGAGGCTTTGCTTCAATGCATTGACCTCCGCAATCGGTCTGGCAGAGGTCAGCGCCTCTGCATTCCCATATTGACATACTTATGTTAGACTCCTGTGTATATCTTTTTAGATCCTTAGTCCGGCTTTTCTTTCCGAACACCGAACTAAGCATCGAGAACTCTTGTCTATCTTGATAATATTTTTACATATTCTAAACTTACCTCAAAGCCTGTTAGAAGGCTGGTACAACTTCAGTCAGCCCGCTCTTCGCAGATCGAATGCAGATCACCGCACTCATAACAGTGCGGTGCTCCTCCTCGATGGAGGCGCTGTTAAGTGCCTCCAGTAAGCTATCCGGTGCCTCTGGTTGGACGGAAGACACCGCGTCTTACCCTTCTTATGAAGGGACCGCTTGCCGGATTCCGGAACCGCTGAAGGTTCCGGCATGGAGTCCGGATGAGGGTCGGGCTTAGAGCCCCTGGGGGTCTCGCCCCCCACACGCTTGGAGTCCGGGAGGTTGCCTCGCGGCGCCTCCTACGCCACCTCCTCTTGACCAGGCCCCCCTTGGGGCACCACCTCAGCGTCGTCCGCACCGTGAGGCGATGATGCGGCCGGAAGTGAAGTACTCTCCATTTCCGATGAACTCAGGGACCCGCTCGACGAAGCGGCAAACTCGCCCTTGGGCGGGCTGCATGATTGTTCGGCATTAGAGAACACTATGCAATAAAAAAGCCATGGGTATCCGGACACTTACGATCTCGTCAGGGCTTGGCCCTCGTTAGCCCTCCTCCTCGTCGCCGCCGATGTTGGTGGAGAAGTCCGAGGAAGGGTCCTTCCTTCTTAGACCCTCCGGCCTCCCGGTTGGGGCGGCCTTCCTTTCCTCTCCTCCCCGGGGAGAGGCTACTTTTCCTCCTCCTCATTCTCGTGGAGAAGATTACGCCCGAGAATCTGACGGCACTGCACCGGGAGCTCCTTCGAGTTCCCGTGGCCTCCTTCTTGGCCTTCTTCTCCGGCACCACATGGGGTACCGGAGCCAGCAACCCCGTCAATCGGGCGTCCGCTGGGTCTTCCGGCAAAGGAGCCGGACAGTTAATCTGTCCGGACGTCTTCAGCCAGTCCTGTCAAGGATTAGGGAGTTTTAGATCCCACAAAGAGTCAATCTATGAAAAAAGAGTCCTGTAAAGGGTAAAATAACTTACCTCGCCGGCTTGACGCTACGAGCTGTATCCGCGATCTTTGTTAGCGGATGCGGGGGCTTCGGCGCCCTTGAACAGCACCTTCCAGGCATCTTCGTACGTAGTGTCGAAGAGCCGGCTCAAGGTTCGGTGCTGTGCCGGATCAAACTCCCACAAATTAAAGGCCCGTTCCTGGCATGGGAGAATCCGGCGGATGAGCATGACCTGGACTACGTGGACAAGCTTGAGCTTCTTATCCACCGTGTTTTGGACACAGGTTTGGAGTCCGGTCAGCTCTTCGAATCACCCCACTTCAGGCCCGTCTCTTTCCATGATGTGAGCCATGTGGGGAGCCAGATCTGAATTCGGGGCGCCGCCCGGTTGGAGTCGCGGCTCGGTGATGTAGAACCACCCCGATTGCCACCCCTTTATTGTCTCCACGAAGGAGCCCTCGAGCCAAAGGACATTGGGCATCATGCCCACCATAGCGCCTCCGCACTCCGCCTGTCGGCTGCCCACTATCTTCGGCTTGACGCTAAAGGTCTTCAACCATAAACCGAAGTGGGGCTGGATGCAGAGGAAGGCCTCGCACACGACGATGAACGTCAAGATATTGAGGATGAAGTTTGGGGCCAGATTGTGGAAATCCATGCCATAGTAGAACATGAGCCCCCGGACAAATGGGTGAAGTGGAAAACCTAGTCCGCGGAGGAAGTGGGTGAGGAACACCACCCTCTCATGGGGCCTGGGGGTGGGGATGAGCTGCCCCTCTTCGGGTAGCCGACACGCGATGTCGCCAGACAAGTATCCGGCCTCCCGCAGTCTTGTGATGTGCCCCTCCATGACGGAGGAGGCCATCCACCTGCCTCCCGCTCCGGACATGGTTGGAGAAGGTTGAGGTGGGATGTTCGGACTTGGGCGCTAGAGCTCGAGTGCACGAGAATGGATGAGCAAAGGAGGAAGAAGGCGTAGGTGAAAAGGTGGATCCTTATCTCCTTATATGGACGGATGAAGCTACGCGTCCCCCACCAGCCTGGTAAAACTCGCTTATCTCCCAAGCGCCGTAATCAATGGCGCGGATGGGTTAGCCACGTCCGTATTGATGAGAATCCTGGAATAAGGGGGCATGATCTATGCTTTGATAAGACGTGCCAAGGAAACCGCCTCGCTAAACATGCTAAGGTGGAATGGTAAAAAAACGATTCATATAAAGGCCTGGCCGTGGTGTGATGTCACGCCGCGGGATACGTCAGCAGATCTGTGCAAAAGTTATTCTCTCTATGGTGGTATGTGGAACTTGTTTTGCAGAGCCGGACACTATCCTGGTGTTCAACACCTTCCATGAAGTATTTGGAGGAGGAACCCGCCTTGCAATGCCGAAGACAATATGCGCGCCGGACTAGTCGTCATTGAAGCCTGGTTCAGGCTCTTGAGGAGTCTGGACTAGGGGGTGTCCGGATAGCCAAACTATCATCACGGCGGACTCCAAGACTATGAAGATACAAGATTGAAGACTTCGTCCCGTGTCCGGATGGGACTTTCCTTGGCGTGGAAGGCAAGCTTGGCGATACGGATATGTGGATCTCCTACCATTGTAACCGACTCTGTATAACCCTAACCTATCTGATGTCTATATAAACCGGACGGTTTTAGTCCGTAGGACGAACAACAATCATACCATAGGCTAGCTTCTAGGGTTTAGCCTCTCTGATCTCGTGGTAGATCTACTCTTGTACTACCCATATCATCAATATTAATCAAGCAGGAGTAGGGTATTACCTCCATCGAGAGGGGCCGAACCTGGGTAAAAACATCGTGTCCCTTGTCTCCTGTTACCATCCGCCTAGACCACAGTTCGGGACCCCCTACCCGAGATCCGCCGGTTTTGACACCGACAGGGCCCATTGGGTCCGGTTGGCTGGGTTGACTTGGTCAACCCCGCTGACTGGGTGCCCAGGGCCACTGACATGTGGACGCCCCCTCTAACTTAATTAAGCCACTAATTTAATTAAATAAATTAAGTAAGGTGACACTAACAGGTGGGCCCTGCTAACTAATTAACTTAATTAGTTAACTTAACCTCTGTTAAATTAATTGGGTCACTAACAGACGGGACTCAACTGTCAGGTCAGGTTTGATTTGGGTCAGCTGGTTGACTGCTGACATCACCGTGACATCATGTTGACGCAATAATCCCTTTTGTGGATTTAAATGATAAATCCAAAATATTGTTAAAACTTTAAAAATAAAATAAAATAAAATGTATATCGGATGAAAATACTTTGTACATGAAAGTTGCTCAGAAAAATATGGCGAATCCGAATACGCTCTCCGCTCATCTATCACATGCCTCTAGCATAACGAACGTGGAAATGTCCCCCTCCATTTAAGTTGTCTGAAAATGCTAAACTTCGGGAAAACATTCCCGGATGTTTTCCCCTTCACCAGTATCGTGTGGCACTACGTTAGAACACCCATGGCTCTGCCTTTTGACTTGTCATGCATCTGTTGCTCTATATTTATTGTTTCTTCCCCCTCTTCTCCTCTTGTAGACCCCAAGACCACTGCTGATGCCACTATGATCGACTACGTCACCGACGACCGTTCTTCCTTTTCAGCAGAGCTTCCAGGCAAGCAAACCCCCTTGGTCAGTCCAATATTGCCCATTCCATTCTCTCCCATGCTTGAATTAGATTTTGCTATTGTTATTGATTGCTCCTATTCTGATGCATAGCCTGCTTTTGTAGCCTGCTATTGTACCTTACCTGCTTATCCTAAACTGCTTAGTATAGGTTGGTTTGTGATCAACTAGTGACCCCTCACCTTGTCCCAGTTGCCCCAGCTTGATGACCGATGACTCAATCAACGTGATCGACGTCTAGAGCCCGACACATCACATCACACCCCTTTTGTTGCTCGACTCTGCAGAGCTACTATCGGTTGCCAAGGGTGATACTTCGTAACACACTCCTGATGATAACTCTGTAGTGTAGCTACTCGGTCGTGGTCATCGAGGGTGATTCCTCCTTCACCACTCCCGATACGACTCTGTCATGCAACACCTCAAGTGTGAACCTCGAGGGTGATTCCTCCTAAGTTTAGCTTGATGATTACATCGAGTGAATTCCATCAAGGGTGATTCCTCAGGTTTCCGCCTTGATCTTACAATCACACAGTTTCCTTTACCTGTAGCTCCTGTGTACTGTTACCACGGGACCAAAGGGACAGGCGGTACCATCCTGGTAGAGGTGGACCTAAGTTCCCGATAGTCTCTGGTTAGTCGGGTCGGCCCTGATTGGTACCCGCGAGTTGA
This sequence comes from Aegilops bicornis, assembly GCA_021605145.1. NCBI lineage: Eukaryota > Viridiplantae > Streptophyta > Magnoliopsida > Poales > Poaceae > Aegilops > Aegilops bicornis. The sequence goes on along the minus strand of CM038674.1, from coordinate 302,773,939 downwards.
TGTGAAAGTCGGGCGGGCCCTGAGAGCATCCACGAGATAATTACGAGGCACGACCGGGCAGGTAGACTGCCCTAGAGAGAGAGGGTTGTACCTGACCCTTGTCGTATTTCCCCGAGACGGTGAAATGGGGTCACATTATCGTGAGGCTCTGCTCGTCTCCGCGAGGTCCCAACGTTTGGGTAATTGTTCTAAGTTGGCCACTGGCCTTTACGCAATAATCACCACGCGGGAATAGATATGGGCACTCGGCGTCGCAGGATCAGCCAAAGCTTTGTCAGACGTCCAGTTCAGCATTGTGGCACGGTCGAATCGTGCCATTCACTACACCAGTGGTGCTGGTATCCACCCTACACACAACAACCCGAAGCGCAACGGGCGATGGGCCCAAGATCCCGGAGTGCTTAGGGTGTAGACTAGCGGCGACCTCTCTGCTGAGGCTAGGTAGGGCTGCTACGTGTTGATCTTCCGAGGCCGGGCATGGACCCAAGAAAGTGTGTCCGACCAGAGCAATCAAGCGTGTTGGGTAATGTGGTGCACCCCTGCAGGGAAGTTATCTATTCGAACAGTCTTGTCCTTGATAATGGACGCTCAGAGTGGTATCTTGATCTATTACAACTAGAAATGGATACTTGAGATATGTGATGGATATGTTGGCTCCGGGATTGCTTTCTCGCAGATGGTCGAGGAAGGATCTCTGCGCATTAATATTGCAACATGCTTGTCAAATGTTAAAATGTTATTCTATACTCTTCTGAATGCTCCAAGATGCTTGAAGACGCTTGAAGATGCTAGCCTTTGGTAGGCTAGGCTTTCCCTTCTCTTCTGGCATTATGCAGTTCAGTCCACAAATACATTCATTCCTTTGATACCAATGCACACTTAGTATAGATCTGATGCTTGAGAGTACTTTGGATGAGTAATCACAGTTGCTTTTCTACCCCTTTTCCCCCTTCTTTCTTCTTTCTTTCTGGTTGTTGCAACCAGATGGCGGATCCCAGGATCCAAATGCCACCCCCGTCGACTACTACTACCCTAAGGGTACCTACTACTACGCGGAGACCGCTGATGACCAGGAGTAGTTAGGAGGTCCCAGGCAGGAGGTCTTGCCTCTTCGATCGTTGTTGCTTTTGTGCTTGCCTTCTTAAGGCAGTCTTGTCTAATTTATGTCTATACTTAGATATTGTTGCTTCCGCTGACTCTTATGCTTTCGAGCTTCTGAATTCGAGCCTTTGAGGCCCCTGTCTTGTAATATGAAGCATGTTTTATTTTATTTGTGTCTAGAGTTGTGTTGTGATATCTTCCCGTGAGTCCCTGATCTTGATCGTACACATTTGCGTGTATGATTAGTGTACAATTGAATCGGGGGCGTCACAAGTTGGTATCAGAGCCGACTGCCTATAGGAACCCCCCTTTCCAACTCCCTGGCCGAACTTGGGTCTAGTCACTGAAAAACTTTTACTAACATGGTTGTGTGGCTTACGGGCCCATGTCGCCATTGGCTGGTATTAGGACCTTTTATTCCTCATCTATATACTCTGAGACTCTGATCTCTCTTCTATTCGGGTTAAATAATTTTGATAACTCTAACTATATGTTCTCGTAAATACTTTCTCCCGGAGAGCCCCTCACTCCAGATGATTACTTGGTGCACCAGAAGATTTGAAGATACTCTCCGATGTTTTCCCAAGACCCTTGTGCCCTTCGCCATGCGATCCCTACCACAGATAAATCCTTACGGGTAACAACCTACATTTGCAACCTTCATCCCCAGTTGCTCTTGTTATTACAAGATGCCCTGAAATACTATTTGATCTTCCAAAACTCCTTTACATCCTATTGCTCTTGAAATTCTTTCTTGCTTGCATTATGGTTAAACCCATAAGCCTGGTAATCATATTGTCATCCTTTGTCACCATCATTTTGAGTATGTTGATTCAATATGTTGCGGATGCTCGCAATCCTCAGACGAACCCTAGAATTCATCCTTTTGGCTCAGACATCATTTTGAACAGGAGCTAGTTCTCGACCACTCAAATTGTTGTCGATTGTACCCCTAAGTCTATTCAACTTATACATCCTTAATCAGAGCGTATGCTTATGATCCCTTGACCTGAAAATCACAATTCCTTTGCATTTGATCTTTGAATTAGTAAGTTGTTTCTATAATCCGATATCCCTACATTCTTTCTTATTCTGGTGAAGTACCGATACTCACATGAGATCCCTAGTGGACCACCAAATCCTTTGTTGGATTTTATCTGAGAGCTACTTCCATTTTCAATAACCTTGTGAGCCTTTCCTCGGATAAGTAATGCCTTTCGTAAATTGTATCCTCTGCTTTCTCAACCATGCTCTACTTTCAAGCTTGTATGAATTACTCCTGAAGTTTGCGTTATATGTTCCTAAGATACCCCGATGGGTTGAATGTATGTCTTCCCTAAATCTGTGTGAACTCGAAAGTTATGCGGGTTATACTCTACTGGCTTCTCGTCAGGCAAAATGTCAAGGCTACAACTTCTTTGAATATGAGAAGTGAATGGAAAGTTATGCATTAGAGAAGTGGGAATCGACCTTAAACCTTTGTGTTCATGCCCATGGACCCGATGTGGAACTTATCATGGAAGTTTCTTGTTATAATAATAATCCCCTTGTGATAAGTTCATCTTGTATCTAAATTTGGTCCTTTGCAACCGTGCACTACTAGGGAAAAGCCTAGCAGCAGCGTGGGTTTTAGGTACATTAGTAGCGCGGGGACCGGCGCTACTAATAAGGCGCTACAACTAACACTTAGCAGCAGTGTGTGGGCGCCCACACTACTGGTATACAAGTGTAGCAGCAGCGTGCTTCGTGCAAGCTCGCTACTGCTAATAGCTCTAGCGTGCTTGGGCTGGACGCACTACTGCTACTGTCACACTGTTGCTAACTTTCTCTACTCGCTACTGCTAATTGTAGTAGGTTTTTTTTTTTTTTCTGCATATTTGTTTTGTATTTGAACAGGCTTTATACAAGAACCTTTAGCAGATACAAATGTCATCATGATACACATACAAATGGCTGCGAGGCCACAAATGTAATCATAGTATATACATACAAATAGTCTCATCATAATCATCATCCAACACAAAGTGGTATCTCGTCATCATCTCAAAAATAGCGATACAAGTCTCGACTACTTGCAACTACATCGTCATCCATCTAAACAATGATATACACGAGAAGAGCTATCACTTTGAGTGAGAGCCGAACTATGCAGTACATGAGTTCATATCCCTCTCTCTCGCATTAGCGTGAACCTATACTAACTACTGCCCGTCGCTCGAAAACTGGAAACCGGTACACCTAGGCCTGACACTCCGGCCACTCGTCGTATATATACTCCTCGCGTAGCGCTTCTTCGCCATCGATGATCTATGCACCTGCATTGTCACATGAGTCAATGATATGCAACATATATAGTTGAGCAACAGAAAGAGACAGACGTGGCAAAAATAGAAGCAACATATCATAAGCATAAATAACAAAGTTGATCGTACCCAAAATGCCCAAACTAGAGTGATCGTCGCTAGTCGAGGAGGACGGTTTAATTACATCACAAATAAAGTTTCGTTGTGCATAACTCAAAGTTCCGTCATACAGAAAGTATGGACTAAACGGACACATTGTCATATATCGACAATCACTCCAACATGTCGTGCCATCCATCCAAGTCAGGGAGATAGTCCCCGAGCCTAGTGAAAGGCTTCAGGTCGAGACGCTGAGAGACTACCCGTGTTCAGACGTCTTCCCGCGACATTTGTTCTTCGTAGAACATCCATGTTTTTCCAACGACCTCCTTCATGATGATTTGGGCAAGTTCACGCTGGATGTGATAGAACTCGGCTCGAAGTCGATGATCCTCGATATCTCCTACGTTCTTTGCCCATTGCAGAATATGGGCATCGCTTGATGTAGGTGACATGCGAAGGTTCTGGTGATCCCATCTGTACTCTAGCATGTGGTGTAGGACATAGAATCCATCATTAGGAGAACCACTTAGTTGCTGGATGCAGCAGAAGTCGGTCTTATGGCCGAAGGCGAGCCTGCCGCCCCTTCTCTTCTTGTCCGTGACCTCTTAACCCCGTGCTTCGTAGTAAAACATAGCACTGTCGAGAACATCCTTGATGTGGGTGTAATCCTTTTTGTGAATGTTCTTCAACGAGTCCAAGTAAAGAGCGTGGGAGTATTGGGGGTAGAGGATGATGAGGACGGCGCGCCCGCCGCTGGGCAAAATAAGTACACCTCAAATTAATTAGCCTCCACCATGCAAATGAATGATTGAAATCGAAGGAAGGATATCTGCGCGGATGACTTATAGGGGATGATAATGCATGAGAATCGCCTCCTTGTCCTTATTGGCAAGCATGAAATTGATGATGTATTCCCTCACATATTCACGGTGCTTTACGCAGTCTCCCAAGAAGCTCTCGTGCATGAAGTACGGGTCAGCGACACAGACATGAGGTATCTGCTCAACCCCGATGATGTCGCTCATGTGCAAGGCATAAAGGCGGACAAACGTAAAATCCAGCTTCTTCACGTGAAACATGTCGAATATGTAATCGAATCGAAGGAAGAACTTATCCGCGGGGAAGAATTCGACGTACGACAATTGCCGTGGAACATTAACCACGTATGGTGGGTATCCTGGATCTTTCGAGGCGATGAGGCCTTTCTCTATCCACAGCACATCGTCATGAAGAATCTTTAGATCGCCGAATCTGGCCCTTAGCGCTGCTGCCGGTAGGATTGGTTGACCGGGGATATGCAATTTATCCGCACCGGTGATATCTATACGGTCTTGAACCCGAGGCTGTTGAGGCGGCTGGATCATAGAATCAGCTTTCTTGCCTTTCCTCACTCTCGTCCTAGGCTACTTTGCCGGAAGGTCGTCTATAATACGTTGAGCCTCCGGAGGTGGCAATTTAGGCACCGACTCATGACGCTCAAACACTGAGTAGGTGCTAGTATAGACATACTATTGAGTGCCATCGTCATCCTCATCCTCGTCCATGGCGACGTCATCAGCGACTAATGGAGCCTCTTCCTTACCCCGTCCTCTATCACCCAACCTGACACCCGACGCTAATTGGGTAGGTGGGGTGTTGATATTCATACCTTGCTAAGGCTGCGTGCTCATGGGTGTGCTCCCGGCCGCCTCCAGACGAAGCAGACTCTTTGGCCACAACAGGACCCACCCATTGCAACAATCACCAAGCCGCCGCGGGGTCTCGTCGTCATCGCCCCTAGTACAAGAGGAGGCAAATTCTCGTGGCCCGGTTTGACACTGGCCACGGAAACCTTGAAGACGTTCGGGGGGATCGGATGGCTGTGGAACAATGGTTCCATCGGCTTCATTATCATCGCCTTCCCCACGTCCAACTTCTGGTCGCCGATGGTGTACAATATGGTGCACGGAGTTTCGTCGGCCTGCAAAGAAAAGTCTGCGACATGAGACATCCGAAAGGCAACGAAAACGGGAGATTATACATTTATTGAAGGGGCCGGTGTGACAGATACCGTGAGGGCGTCGAGCTCAGCCAAAGATGAAGCACCGCCGAGCACGTTCGGTGTAGGAGCCGGTGCGGGAACAGGTGCAGCTATAGGTGCTGGTGCAACGCTAGTCGAGCTGCTCCCCAAGAAGTCAGCAAGGGGAAAGTCCGCTGCATTTTTTTTCTGGATTTAACCTGGTCCAATTGAAAACGGCCGGAACCAAGGAAGTATACATATCTACAACCATCTGTTTTGCGGCAGCTACCGCTGTTGCGACTGTCTGAGCTGATTTCTTCTCAACCGAAATCTCAACCTTCTTGTCGTTTTCTTCGGTTAACCTCCGCCTTTCCTTTCTCTCCTCCTTGGTCTCACTGTAGTACTTCTTCCACGTGGCGCCGTCTCCAACACCGTGCAGGCGTCCATACGACGGTCGAGTATCCACCGGGAGTCATTTCAATATGTTCAACGCCCGGTTGAATGGAGTGTCCCACTTGGGCCTCGCCAACGCCATAGACGGCAAGTTGCTTTCGGTCGCAATCCTGTGCTGCTCTCTCTGCAAAAAGCACAAGGCTCGTTTACAAATATGACTAACGTGCAGTCGAATTGATCAAAAACTGAAATTACCAGAAGTTTGATGAACTCCTCGTGACCGCGTTCATCTCGAAAACCTTCTTCACTAGGTCCCAACGGTGTCGGGCCCTGAGGATGTCACGCTCCTGTGGGATGGTGAACTCCGCCAAGGGGTCTGGGATGCCCAAACTCACAGCTTGCGCGTCCTCCTTGGCCCATTTGGACCTCTTCCCGCCGTAACCACGGCTTCCGAGGTGGTGGCTCCCAATGTTCCTCTGTTGAAGCCCCTTCATGTACTTAGACTTTTTTTGGTAGCTTCGGCCTCGCAAGCCGCCTTGAATATTTGAAACTGCTCTTCCGTGATTGTCGGATTATCCTTTACAATCCCGGAGTAGGGTTCCTTCTTGTAGATGATCCTCACTTTAACCCTTGTTTTCCAGGCGGCCAACGCGTCGCTAAACTTGGTCATGGCGTGTTTGATTATCTTCTTCATTGCCGGATCTTATCTGGATCTTTATAATCCTTTTCATTCCGGCCCGAGAACAAGAATATCTGGTGAAACTTCTTTAGGAGGGAGGTCCTCATATTATCTATCTTTTGTAGTTTCTCATCGTTGATGGTGGCGGTTGTCCGTACGATGCAGCCTATTTGATTGTCGTAGCACGCGCGCGCTTCCTGGGGCGCTTTTGGCTCAAAATTGCCGTCGTCCACCTCCGTGACCACCAGTCTTGTAGTCCTGAGCTTGTTAGGAAGCCGTTGCCTCTTTGCTTTTGTTCTACACCGGCTCCGCTAGTCTCGGCGCCGGTCTCAGTCTAAGCGCTGGTCTCGATGCCGGTATCAGTCTCAGCGCCGGTCTCACTCTCAGCGCCGTCTCAGTCTCGTCGGCAAGGCTCAAAAATTCGTCTGGCGCCCGGTAGACGTCGTCGCAATCACTAGAACCCTGTCCTTCATCGTTGCTAGCCATGTTTCCTATGATTAAATCTAGTCAATTAATTCTAGACCTACTAAAATGAATAATGACATAAAAAGGCCTATTGTTTTGCAGGAACGTTGACTCCTTCCCGGTGCGGCAAATCCCAGGCACTCGATATGTCCTAGTTTGTAGAACAAGTCATGCCGAAAGTCACGAAAAATTTCGGCATGACCTTTGCTAAAAAGTGGACAAATCGAGAACCTGAATTTTGCCGGAACGGAAATTAATCAACATTCCGGCAAAACATAGGCCACTCGGCTTCATTCCCTGGAAACAACAAAAGGCCACTTGGGCACAATCGAACCTCTTCAATGTTGATTATGATCAATGAGCAAACACAATTGAGGATTGTTCATATATCATGACCACTTCAAATTTGCAATTCCTAGTGTTTGACACTTTAAGAAAATCTACACAAATCTCATGCTCTCTGAAGCTCAATTTAAAAACCAAATATAGATGGAGGCAGATGTGTCGAGGGAGGCAGGTGAGGGAGTCCTGGATTAGGGGGTCCTCGGATAGCCGGACTATATCCCTTAGCCAAACTGTTGGACTATGAAGATACAAGATTGAAGACTTCGTCCCGTGTCCGGATGGGACTTTCCTTGGCGTGGAAGGCAAGCTTGGCAATACGGATATGTAGATCTCCTACTTTGTAACCGACTCTATGTAACCCTAGCCCCCTCCGGTGTCTACATAAACCGGAGGGTTTAGTCCGTAGGACAAAAACAACAATCATACCATAAGCTAGCTTCTAGGGTTTAGCCTCTACGATCTCGCGGTAGATCAACTCTTGTAATACTCATATCATCAAGATCAATCAAGCATGAGGTAGGGTATTACCTCCATCGAGAGGGCCCGAACCTGGGTAAACATCGTGTCCCCCGCCTCCTGTTACAATCCGCCTTAGACGCATAGTTCGGGACCCTCTACCCAAGATCCGCCAGTTTTGACACCGACATTGGTGCTTTCATTGAGAGTTCCACTATGCTATCACCGTAAGGCTAGATGGCTCCTTTGATCATTGGCAACGATGCGATCCAGGGTGAGGTTTTCCTCCCCGGACAGATCTTCGTATTCGGCGGCTTGCATCAAGGGCCAACTCGCTTGGCCATCTGGAGAAGATGAAGAGCTACGCCCCTGGCCATCAGGTCAGGTTTGGAAACTTGAACTATACTGCCGACATCCGCGGAGACTTGATCTTCGACGGAGTCGAGCCCATGTCAAGTGCGTCGCACAATCACAACAAGCATGACTTAGCTCTGCCGTCGGACAGTGTTCGGGAGATCGCACCTGCAACCTCTCCAGCCCTCAATCCGGAACAAATTGTGCCATCTGAGGACAGGTGGATAGACCCCGCCACGGAGGCTGCATACTCAGTGGCGATAGAGCCGAATACTAACTTCACCTCCTACGAGACCCGTGTTGCCGAACCTTTGGATTCGTCGCCGGCCATGGGCTCCGAGCCGCCTGCGTCAGTGCCTATTGAATCCGATTGGGCACCGATCATGGAGTTTACCTCCGCAGATATCTTTCAGCACTCGCCTTTTGGCGATGTGCTAAATTCATTAAGGTCTCTCTCCTTGTCAAGATAACCTTGGCAGAACTATGTCCGGCTAGAATGGGATGCGGACGACGAAGAAATTCACTTCCCACCCACCACCCACTTAGTAGCCACTATCGACGATATAACAGACATGCTCGATTTCGGCTTCGAAGACATCGACGGTATGGACGACGATGTAGGAGATGAACAGGAACCATCACCCACAGGGCGCTGGACAGCCACTTCATCACATGATATATACATGGTAGATACATCCAAAGAAGACAATGATGAGGAACGGAAGGATGCAGCAAAGGATAGTTCCCTCGAGAAGCAATCAAAGCGACGGCGTAGGCGCCGCTCCAAATCCTGCATCGGCAAAAACAGCGATAACAACGCAAGAAAGAATAATACCCCGGTCGACTCTAGAGGGAATGACGACCACACCGACCCAGCGATAGAGCAGGATGAGCCAGCGGACGGCGAACATAGTACGGAGCCGCTGTCCGATAACGGCGACGCCAGCATCAAGCTAATCAACCTGTCTCCGGAGATGAGAATAGTCCGGACGACGACGCACACATCATCCCGGAAAGGCACTTGGAACAAGAGAACCTCCATAGAAGGCTTATTGCCACCGCGAGGAGTCTAAAGAAGCAGAAGCAAAGGCTTAAGGCCGCGCAGAATACGCTCAACAGTAGATGGAACAAAGTGCTCGACAATGAAGAAAGGTATGGTGGCAGTCGCCACACAAAGAGCTATCCAAAGTGCAAGCTGTTGCCTGAGTTCGATGATGAGGCCGTAGAGCCTACACAACCAAAGAATAAAGCGACCGTTCAGCCGGATAGAGCGGCTAACGAGGCTGCACATAAGTCAGCACATGATCCATGCGAGGACTTGCATCAAAAGGCTGGCGTGACCAGGTCCACCTATGGATCTAGGAAGCGCGCTCCAGCACAAAATAAAAACTGAATACAACAACCATGCGAACGCCATGATACATCCAAATACAGGGGTGCCGCACACCCCCTATGCTTCACTGATGAGGTACTAGATCATGAATTTCCAGAAGGATTCAAGCCCGTGAACATAGAGGCGTACGACGGAACGACAGACCCTGGGGTCTGGATTGAGAACTTCATCCTCCACATCCATATGGCTCGTGGAGACGATCTCCACGCCATCAAATACTTGCCCCTCAAGATGAAAGGACCAACTCGGCACTGGCTGAAGAGCCTCACCGAAAACTCAATTGGAAGTTGGGAGGAGCTTGAGGATGCTTTTAGGGCCAACTTTCAAGGGACCTATGTCCGACCTCCGGATGCAGACGATTTAAGTCATATAATTCAATAGTCCAAAGAGTCAGCCCGAAAGCTTTGGACAATGAAGAACCAAATCATCGACTGTCCGGACGCTGAAGCCTTAGCAGATTTCAAACACAGCGTCCGCGACGAATGGCTCGCGATACACCTCGGCCAAGAAAAACCAAGGACAATGGCAGCCCTAACAAGCCTCATGACCCGCTTTTGCGCGTGCGAATATAGCTGGCTAGCCCGTAGTAGCACCAGTGACACAGGCACATCTGAAGTCAGGGATGATAATGGAAAACCACGACGCAGTAAAAGCAAGCGTCGAAATAACGAAGACAGCCCAGACAACATGGCGGTAAACGTCGGATTCAGGGGCTCTCGACCCGGTCAACAGAAAAAGCCTTTCAAAGGCAACAGAGATGGACCGTCCAGCCTCAACAAGATCCTAGACAAATTATGTCAGATTCATGGCACCTCCGATAAACCTGCAAATCACACGCACAGAGAATGCTGGGTCTTCAAGCAGGCCGGCAAGCTAAACGCTGAACACAAGGGGAGGGAGACACCAAGTGAAGACGAGGACGAGCCTCGACAACAGAACACTGGGGGACAGAAAAAAATTCCCACCAGAGGTTAAAATGGTGAACATGATTCATGTAACAGAAAGAAGGAGCAAACATGCACTCACACATGGCCATAGAGCCCATCACCCCTAAGTTCAACCCTTGGTCGGCCTGCCCAATCACCTTTGATCGCAGGGATCACCTGACGAGTATCCGGCATGGAGGATTGGCTGCCTTGGTGTTAGACCCAATTATCAACGGATACCATCTCACCCAAGTCCTCATGGACGGCGGCCGTAGTCTTAATCTGATATATTAGGACACAGTCCGCAAAATGGGGATAGACCCGACAAGAATCAGCCAAAGTAATACTACCTTTAAAGGGGTAATACCAGGCCTAGAGGCCCGCTGTACGGGCTCTCTAGTACTAGAGTTTGTATTCGGCTCTCCGACAACTTCCGAAGTGAAAAGTTAACCTTCGACATCGCTCCATTCCGAAGCGGCTATCAAGCACTACTCGGAAGAATAGCTTTCGCTCGTTTTAATGCAGTACCGCATTACGCTTCTCTTAAGCTTAAGATGCCCGGTCCACGTGGCATCATCACAATTAGCGGAAATGTTGAGCGTTCCTTACGCGCGGAAGAACGTGTGGCAGCTTTAGCAGCCGAACACTAAACGACCTCTCCAACCAGAATAAATGATCGGTCGTCAAGACCGCGGACACGGCTAGATGAGTCCGGTGCACAACTAGTTGTAACAACTTAGATAAACCTGATATTGGTTTGATGGATATACCCCCATAGGCGGTACCAGGGGCTTCCCACATGTAAAAAGGACTACAGTTCGGCTCGACCTTACTTATCTTGAATTTCAATGGTTTATTGAGAATAACCAATTTTTCGCACGACAACTTTCACCTAAATTTTCTCTTTTATAGATGATAATCGTGCTACACCCTTCCAGGAAACGGCACAACGGAGACACAGGCGCAGACGTGCAGCAGGGACCCGCTCAAAGGTTTGTTTTTAGATTAAGACCCTGTGTAAAACTTTTTTACTGTCATTTGTTGTTTCACATCCTCAGGATACTCAGTATAACCGAGAAGGATGCTGACGTTATTGGCATTTCTGTAGCGACCCGACCCAAATGGATCGAAGTCTTTGTGCTTAAGTGTCATCCCTGGTTCGGTATGCTGACACACACAGTACTCGCGGAATTATAACATAGTTCAATCACACACTTTACTACATCGAGATCCTCAAAAGAGTACTTATTACAATAATATGGCCAAAGACCATCTAAAATAAAATAACTGCGGAAGCATCGAAGGTAAATGAGTCCATCCAACTCCACGGCAAACTGAGTGCAGAACAACGACCTATCGCACCTTTAATCCTCGTCGTAAAAGTCTGCAACATGAGACGTTGTAGCCGTGTAGGTCAGCACATGGAATATGCTGGAAATTTCACACCATAGAATAATAATAATAATAATAACAATAATAATAATAATAATAATAATAATAATAATAATAATAATAATAATAATAATAATAACTATCTCTATATGCAAATTTAGCTGGTGGAGGCTCTAAGTTTAATTTTTGCATAAAGCCAATTTTACCCTACAACAAAGGAATAAATTTTTATTTACTACTAAATAAAAATGCCATTACTGAGAAGGTTCCTCCAACTCAATCCCAAAATTCCCAAGTTATTAGTAACCCAATAATTTCATTAAAAGAGTGATGAGATCAACCAATAATTCACTTCTAGATACTCAAGATGTCCGTAACCGGGGACACGGCTAATCATGATTAGTTTGTACACTCTGCAGAGGTTTGCGCACTTTTCCCCACAAGACTCGACCACCTCCATGATCGGAAGATCGAGACATAGCCTTTCAGAAGCGTTTGCCCTTAACCCTGGGTAGACCGGTACACCTACTTTCCCCTACATCTACCATGGAAAGAGGTCACACAACTTACTCAACTATGCCAGAGCCCATAATGGCTTGTGGCTGCACAAGAAAGTTTCTAGGCATGAAATATCTTATAATCCCTTTGATCCTGGGTGGCAGAACTAGGGTAATCACACGGGTACTCCGGGATTCCCCTTGGGCAAGCACTGATTACTCCAGGTGCCCCAAACAATCCACCTAGATGTGTATTAAAGTTGCCACCTTATGTTGTCCCAAAATTATTATCTCTCACAACTTGCATGAATCACACATACCAATCCCCGTCTACGAGCATGGCTAAGCAATATATGATATAACAAATATTCCCAGGGTGATCAAAAGGTCATAGGTTCCTACCACATGAACTACATAGCATATCCACATGTTCCCAATCCGATTCGTGCAATCTTTGAGGGTTAAACTAATGCATAGTAAAAACTGGGTATTAAAAAAATTATGATCAAAGTGTGAACTTGCCTTCCTGACGATCGTTGAACCCTAAAGATTCGTAGTACCAAGCCTCGCACTCCGGATGATCTAACGAAGAAAGCAATAACATACATAAGCACACAAGCAAAAGATCCAAAAAGAAAACAAATGAAAGACTTCGAAAAACCAAAATCATCCAAAACATCCAAATAAAGTTTCTGTACAGAACAAAATTTTTATAGTAGCAAAAATATGTGTGTTTGGGTTTAACAGAAAATACACGTTACGGGCTTCGATTCGCAAAAAGAATCACCTAAAACGGAGTTACGAAACTCGAGTTACGGCCTAACGAAGTTTGAATTCAGATATGTTTGAATTCAAATTTTAAAATTTTAAAAAATATTTTTCGTTTGGTTCTCTGGATAGAGGGGATTTCTATGAACTAGTAGGAAAAAGAACCAACTAAATCGGATCTATAGACTAAAAGATATACAAGAAACAAGAAATGGTATAGAATCTGAGATTGAAAAAAATACTGGAAAACAGAGAAAAATTTGGCCTGGGTGTTTAGCGGACTTGTTGCCGGCCACAAGCAAGAAGGCGGATCTGGTGTGTTTCGGCGAAAGACACGTGTGGGACGGTGTGGAGGACGATGAGTTGAACCACTTTCACAAGTTATGGTGGTAGATTGCTTCTTGTACACACGGTGAGAGGTCGCCGGAATTTGCGAACTCCGGCGAGCAATTGGAGAGGTTAGAGAGAGGGAAAAACTCCAGAAGGAGAGGGCTTCGGACGAGGGGCGAGAGGGGCTCCCAGGGGTGCTTTATATAGGGCAAGGGACGTCCAGAGTTGGGTGGGGCAAGATGTGTTAATGGTTGCAGTTTCAAGTGCTCATGGTGGCCATTATGGTCGTCTTTGAGGCGCACCAGGGGATGGGAGGGGTCGAAGGAGGCGAGGGGGTTCCGTTCAGAGGCGTTTTGGAGTGGGGAAGAGGAAGGGGAGAGGTGGGGCGCTAGGGTGGAAGTGATGCATGGGTGCTCTCTGTCCATGTTTCTGTAACGACGAGAGGAGGAAGAAGATAGCGCATGGGCTGAAATACTGGGCCTTAGTTGGTCTATGGCTGCGAGGATTCTTTTTTTAACAGAAACACTGTGGCACAAAAAATACAAATAAAATAAAGTCTAGAAATGCCAGAAAAATTCACATAAATATATGGTCTTATATATGACCTTGTGAACATTTATCCGGTCTAAAATGCAAATTTTTAAAAATAAACATTTTTGCTAAACTAATAAAATAAATTGCAAATAAAACCCAACAAATATATTTTGATTCCAAATTCAAATTCCAATATTTTCCTTGTGTTCTTGAAGAAGTCATTTTATCTACTCTCTTTATTTTATTTTCGGAATAATGGAAATAAATTTTTTGGTGAAATCAAATTTGATCCATATCCCAACTTTGAAATTCTCAAAAATGGTTTTAGGGAAACTTCCAACTCTCTCTTTTGGTCCTTGAGTTGCTCAAAGTTCCTTGGATCAAAAAAAATCAAATAAAACAAATGGGGCAAAATGCATAAATCATGGATGCATATGAATGATCTATTTATAAACATCCAAATTGAAAATTGGGATGTTACAAACCTACCCCCCTTAAGATGAATCTCGCCCTCGAGATTCGGGTTGGCTAGCAAAAAGGTGTGGGTGGTCCTGTCAGAGATCTTCTTCTTGTTCCCAGGTGGCTTCTTCTCCGGTATGATGACTCCATTGAACCTTGCAGAACATGATGACCTTGCTGCGGGTAACCCTGTTTGCAGTCTCGAGAATCTTGACGGGCTTCTCCTCATAGGTCAGATCACTATCCAACTGTATGGCCTCAGGTGGCACTGTATCTCTCAGAGGAATATCGGACATCTCTGCATGGCACTTCTTTAACTTGGAAACGTGAAATACATCATGAACTCCTGGCAAGGCTTCGGGTAATTCCAACTTGTAGGCAACTTCACCCATGCGTTCTAAAACTCTGTAAGGCCCCACAAATCATGGTGCCAACTTTCCTTTGACTCCAAATCGTTTTACTCCTCATATATAAACGACCGCACAGGAGGCATAATAATACTTTCAGGCAAAAGTATAAACACAGCCTTCATAATTCAAATAACATTGTTCTTACAATTGGGATACATGTCACTAGAACATGATACTCTTCGAGCACTGAGCCTCTATTAAACGAGCGCCTTCGAGGACTTCTTCAAAATAGTGCTCGGCCGATACTCGGCCTACGGCCGAACTCTGGGTTGCAATTGCGGTGGCCTCCATCTCTACCTAGTAGGTCCTGACGCGGGCCAGAGCCATCCGCGCACCCTCTATGCATGTCGACCTCTTCATAGCGTCGATATGCGGCACAGCACCAAGGAATCGTTGCACAAGACCAAAATAACTATTCGGCCTTGGTCCCTCCGACCAGAGACGATCCACAACAAACCTCATGGCAAGCCCGGACAACCTATGGAGCTCGGCCGACTCGGCCATTTCCTCATTTAACAGCAGCGGATGCGCCGGAGCATTGAACTGCGACCAGAACAACTTTTCCACTTCGTGATCTTTTTGATCTTTGAAAAACTTGGTCGCATCAGCAGCACTTGCTGCCAAATCCAGGTACGCGTCCACAGAACTCCATAATTGATCCAGACGGGAATATTTAGGATCTCCGAACTTCGTCCGCAACAAAAAGGGCTTCCCAGCCGCGATATCTCCGGCTTGACGTAGCTCCTCCTTCGCCGCTCTGATTTTAGAGCGGGCTTCCTTGGTTGCTACCATGGCCTTCTCCAGGTCCGCCGTCTTCGTTTGGCTTTCCTTTTCAAGAAGCTCATAACGGTCGGCGGCATCTTTCAAATCAACAGCCATCTTGCCTATTTTCTCTTTGCTCTGGCAAAGCGCAGCCTGTTCGGCTCTCAGCTCTTCGACCGCCTTTAGAGCGGCCGCATCACTCTTCCTAGCTTGTTCCTTGGCTCGGGCAAGTTCCGCCCAAAGGGTCTCCACGACGGCAGCTCCATCTGCAGTCACAACATATTAAAGATACTAGCATCATGCTCCTCTTAATATGTGTTGATCACTGGAGAAAATACATACCCTGTGCCTCGTCAAGCCGCTTGTTTACAAGCACGATGTCGGCATCTGCCGGATCAATTTGCCGCTTCAGTTTGGCAAACTCACCAGTCCGGCTAGCCACTGGTCTCTCAGCCACTTGCACATGAAGGCGGCATGATTATTACCTGGGACTATGATCCTCTGTTTGCCGCCTTTTTCAATAGCAACCAGAGTCACAGGGGCTACTATCTGCATAGGGCACACATAGCGTGTGCGGTACCGTAAAAAATGTATATTACTTTGCGTACCTCAAAGCCTCTCAGCAGGCTCATAAAAGCTTCATGCAACCCGCTTTTGGCGGATGAAATCCTCTCAACCACCATACCCATTAGCGTACGATGCGCTTCTGAGATAGCCACTTGCTTCGGAAGTTTCATCAGTGTGTCTGGTCGCGCACCGGACAGTCCCGGACTCTTTTTGTGGCTCTCCTTAGGAGACGAATACTCCGGAGTTCGGGTGGCCGAAGGGTTACCCTCTGGCCTTGGCGGATCAGGAGAAATCCTCCATGATTACACCTCAGGGTCGCCCGCCTCATGAGGCAGGGAGGCATGGGGAGGTGTTTCGCTCTCCATCATCTCCGGAAGAAGATCCCCTGAAGACGAACTCTACCGAGAAGGGCTGTGATCAGAACTACAAGACATACGCCTCGGTTATTGTCCTCAGAAATAAAGCTGGATATGTTTACTATGGAGTACTTTTGTTTACTTACAGCTCATTGGAGGGCTGGTCCCCTTGCGGGTACTGTGCAGTAAGGATGCCCTCTGGGGTAGGGCCCCCTGACAAAGGTTTCTTCCCTCGTTTGGAAACCATTGTTTCCAAGTCTTCAGAGGCGGCCCTCTTCCTTCCTTGGGGAGAGGGAATTTTAGATTCTTCTCCCCGGTTATCCTCCTTCGCGGAGGCACTAATTCCCCTGATTTGGATGAATAATGAGTGAGGCCCGCTTTCGGCTTCTTTATTCCCTCCGTTATCTTCCCCTGAGGGCGCTTGATAAGGCGCGAGCTCAAGCATTCTGGCCAGTACTGGATCTGTTGAGCCTTCGGGAAGGGGGGCCGAACACCTGATCATCTTCGCCTTTTTTACCCAGTCCTGGTCAAAGAGTGACTTTTCAGAATAATGTTGTGATAAGTAAAGAGACATCATGTTCGGCCGAAGAACTACTTACTTGGGTATCTGGACGATTGCAGCTCAGACCCGCATCCTCGGTGGTGACGGACACTTTACTTGTGATCCAAAGAACAATCCATACATCTCTTCGAGCGTCATGACGAAGAAGTGCCGAATAGCTCGCGGTCCTTCTGGGTTGAACTTCCACATATGGAGAGGTCGACGTTTGCAAGGTAGGACTCGACGAATTAGCATGACTTGCATTACCTTGACAAGGCTGACATCTCTCCCGAGGAGATCTCAGATGCGACTCTACAATATCAGCACAACATTTACTGGCCCCCAATCCAGCCCCTTGTTGATCCACGACGTCATTTGTGGCGGGGGGGCCGAGCGGAAGGCAGGGACGACAACCAACTTAGTACCCCGGGGAGCTGTGATGTAAAACCGCTCCCGTTGCCATAAGTTGGACACCTCCGGGAAGGAACCCTTTGGCCATGGAACATCGGCACCTTTGCTTATTGCGACACCTCCGCATTCTGCGTGTCACCCATTATTCATCTTCGGTTCCACATTAAAGGTCTTGAGCCATAAGTCGAAGTGTGGGGTGATGTGGAGGAAGGCCTCACACACGACGATGAACGACGAGATGTGAAGGATGGAATCCGGGGCCAGATCATGGAAATCAAGCCCGTAATAGAACATGAGCCCTCTAACAAAGGGATCCAGACTAAGGCCTAGCCCTCGAAGGAAGTGGGAGACGAATACGACACTCTCGCCGGGTTCGGGAGTGGGAATGACCTGCCCAAGAGCAGGGAGCCTGTGCAAGATTTCGCCGGTCAGATACCTGGCTTCTCTTAGCTTCTTGATGTCCTCCTCTGTGACGGAGGAGGGCATCCACCGACCTTGAAGGTTGGATCCGGACATGATTGAAGGTCCGAAGCCTAGCCTGAGCCTTGGGTGTTGGAACTCGGGGTGGGGTAAGGATTCGATTGAGCGCGAGAAGAAAAGGACAGGCCTTAGCCTCTTTATAAAGAGGGTGAATATTAAGCGTCCTCCGCGTGGCCGTTTGGAACTTGCCTAAAATCGAGGAGTCATACCAATAGGCACGATTGGGTTACCCACACCCCTATTGATGAGAATCCCATAATAAGGGGAACACGATCTCTGCTTCGACAAGACGTGCCAATAAAACCGCCTCGCGAAGCATGCAGTGGCAGGCTGGGAGAAACAGTTCGAATAATGACCAGGCCGTGGTGTGATGTCACGTTATGAAAAGTTGTCAGCAGATTAGATTTGTGGAAATATTATTCTCTCTACGATGGTATGTGGAATTTGTTTTGCAGAGCCGGACACTATCCTTGTGTTCAAAATCTTCTATGGAGTATTCGGAGGAAGAACCCGCCTTGCAATGCCGAAGACAATCTGCGTGTTGGACTCATCGTCATTGAAGCCTTGTTCAGGGGCTACTGAGGGAGTCCTGGATTAGGGGGTCCTCGGACAGCCGGACTATATCCCTTAGTCGGACTGCTGGACTATGAAGATACAAGATTGAAGACTTCGTCCCGTGTCCGGATGGGACTTTCCTTGGCGTGGAAGGCAAGCTTGGCAATACAGATATGTAGATCTCCTCCCTTGTAACCGACTCTGTGTAACCCTATCCCCCTCCGGTGTCTATATAAATCGGAGGGTTTAGTCCGTAGGACAACAACAACAATCATACCATAGGCTTCGTCCCCTTTTGGGCCACCTTTGCCCCCTGAGATGGTGTGGAGGAGGTCTTTCGAGAACCTTCTGCAGGCACCAGTGGTATATGAAGTTCCCAAATCTGTTGCTTTTCAGCCTTTTGAACCTGTGATTTTGTCTAAGAGAAGTTGGGATTTGGCATTTGGTGACTCTGATCTGCCTATGCTTACCTGGAAGGAGCAGCCACCAGTTTGGCCAATTGCTAGGGCTTTGTTCCCTGAAGTTGTTTCTGACACTCATTCTGCTGCAGTGCCCCAGAAAGCTAGGAAGATTCGCAAGACGTTGGCGCCAACTCCCATCGTTGAAACCTCTGTTCGAAGATGCACCAGAAGCTCAGCCCAACATGATGGTTTCAAGCCCACCTTCCAGGAGCTCTCCCTGCAGCCCAAAAGGAGGAAGCCCAGAGCGAAGCCTTTCTCTGCTGAGATGCCTAATGACCCAGCCCAAGAGGAGATCCCTCCACCTACACCAGTTGCTCGTCTACAAGAAATTGGCAGGGAGTTGGAGATTAATGCTCAATTCCTTTCTGTGGATGCCCTTATGGCGAATCCACCACATGCTACTGCCTCCAATGCAAATGATTAGTGTTCTCTTTGGTGTGTGGGTCTGGCAAGCCCTTCATTCTGCTATGCTACTGTACTTTTAAGGGTCATCTTGTTTTGCAAACTTTATTGTAAAGTTGCTGGGTCAGCCTGTTATGCGCTACTCTGTTCATATGGCATTGTGTGATGTATGCTATCTGGATCTTTTCAATGCTTGTTTTTATGAGTAATAACTGTAGAAACTGGAATGTGCTGTGCTGGAATGTCAGAGGTTTAAATTCAGAAGCTCGGCAGAGAGCAGTTAGACAGAAAATAGATGAGAGTCAGTGTGCTGTTGCATGTTTACAGGAAACCAAATGCTCCTCTTTTGACTCTAGGTCAATTAAGAGTTTCTGTCCCAAGAGATTTGACCGTTTTGCTTGCTCTCCTGCAATGGGGGCCTCTGGGGGTATTATTGTGGTCTGGAATTCTTCAGTTTTTATTGGATCCTTAAATGAAATTCAACAGTTTGCTGTAGTGGTTGAGTTTGTGTCCAGACAGAATTATGAGAAGTGGACATTGGTTGCTGTTTATGGTCCTTGTCAGGGAGAACCTAGGGATGCTTTTGTCTCTTGGCTTTATAATCTCAATATTCCTATTGATGAGAATTGGCTACTTCTTGGGGATTTTAATTTCCTTAGGTCCGTTGATAACAGGAATTTGCCTGGGGGAGACCTGAATGACATGTTCATTTTCAATGAGATTATTGGGCATTTGGGACTCCTGGAGTTTCCCATCAAGGGAAGGGCCTTCACATGGTCAAATATGCAAGATTTCCCCCTCCTAGAGCAATTAGACTGGTTTTTCACATCTGTTATTTGGATATCTGTGTACCCCATGACCGAAGTTCTCCCCTTGCTAGGACTGCTTCTGACCATGTGCCCTGTGTTGTCACAATCAAGACTTCTATCCCTAAGTCAAACCTCTTTAGGTTTGAAAACTATTGGATGGAATTGGAAGGATTCATGGACTGTGTTGCTAAGTCTTGGAAAGTCCCTTCTAGGAAGGGCCACATAACTGCCAAAATTGCTGATAAGTTTAAGCATCTTAGAATGTGCCTTAAAAGGTGGAAAATGAATGTATCTAAGTTAAAGCTGCTCATTGCTAAATGCAATCATGTCATTTTGTTGATGATTTGGAAGAGTGGAGGCCTCTCTTCATTCAGGAGTTTAATTTAAGGAAAACTGTCAAATTACATCTGGAGAAACTGCTTCATTTGCAGTTCCTTTATTGGAAAAAGAGGTGTACTGTCAGGTATATTAAGGTGGGAGGGGAAAACACCAAAAACATTCATGCTATGGCCACTGAAAGACACAGAAGGAATTCTATTGCCAGTCTAAAATTACCTGATGGTACTGTGGTCAATGATCATGCTCAAATGGAGGGAATTATTTGGAATTGTTTTAAAAACAGAATGGGCTCTTCAAGTCGAATTGTCATGGGCTTTGACCTATCTGCTCTCATCAACCCTGTGGCTGGTCTTGACATCCTAACCAAGCCTTTTGAAAAAGAGGAAATGGACAAGGTGGTTAAGTACATGCCTATTGACGAAGCTCCAGGCCCTGATGGTTTCAATGGTCTCTTTTTCAAGAAGTGTTGGCATCTAATTTGTAATGATTTCTATGAGCTAGCTCAGGAATTCTATGAGGGTACTGCTCTCCTGGAGAACATTAATGATTCTTACATTACTCTTGTTCCTAAAAAGCTTTCACCTAAAGAGGTTGGAGGTTGGAGATTATAGGCCTATCTCTTTAACTAGTATGGGTCTGAAATTTCTCTCTAAAATGGCTGCAAATAGGTTTCAAGAGTTAATTTTACAGTGCATCCACAAGAATCAATATGGCTTTATTAAGAGTAGAACAATCCATGACTGTATTGGATGGACTTTTGAATATTTGCACCAGTGCCATCAATCTAAGAGGCTAATTGTAATTCTTAAGTTGGATTTTGAAAAGGCATTTGACTCTTTGGAACACGAAGCTATTTTTCAGATTCTTAGGCACAAAGGTTTTAATGAGAAATGGATTCTCTGGATGAAGCAGCTTCCGGCACCGTACCTCTTCAGTTCTTCTTAATGGAGTTCCGTGCGTAAAGTTTATTTGTAAAAAAGGGGCCAGGCAGGGTGACCCTGTTTCTCCCCTTCTCTTTGTTATTGCTGCTGACCTTTTGCAATCAGTCATCAATGAGATGTTCAGAAGAGGAATCATCCATCTGCCTGTCCCTTGTCATGATCAGGATTACCCTGTGATCCAATATGCTGATGATACTCTTATCATCTTACCGGCTGACAGGATTCAGTTTTTGGCCTTGAAGGATATGCTCCAAGTGTTTGCTCTGTCCACTGGCCTTGATGTCAATTACCACAAATCTTTCCTCATTCCCATTAATGTGGATCATGTTGTGATGAATGGTCTTGCTGCTACTTTTGGTTGCCAAATAGGAAAGATGCCATTCACCTATCTTGGTCTGCCTGTGGGGACCACAAGGCCTAAAATGGTGGACTTTATGCCTCTGGTGGACTGCATGGAGCAAAGAATGACTGCTAGTTCTTCCTTTCTTAATCAAGGAGAGAGACTTCAATTCCTCAACTCTGCTCTATCTTCATTGCCCATCTTCTTCATGGGTAGCTTGGTTGTTCCAGCTGGCATTCTCAAACAGTTGGAGAGAATTCAAAGGCAGTGTGTGTGGAGAAAGAATAGAGATGATCCTGCTCCCTCACTTGCAGCTTGGGAGCTCATTTGTAGGACCAAAAACAAGGGTGGTGTCGGTGTACTAGAGTAGGGGTACCCTAGTATCCCGAACTTGTGCACGGGCAGTTGCAGCCCTCCGCGGCAAGGCTTACCGGGTGACCGCCAAGGTCCTCTGTGGTTCTGTGGAGCCATTCAAGAACAAAGTATTCAAGCCAAGGAGACAAGGCCCGGCAAGAGGAGCTTGCCGGGAAGGCCCGGCGGCGACAAGCTTCCGGCGCGACAAGACAACAACCGCGACACGGCGCTTGCCGCGCAGACCACCACTGTTCTGCGCTCCAAGCACATCCACTAACGTGTCGCCTACAGGACCTTTCCGGTAGCGCCAGCGTGGCGAGAGGTCAGGCAGCCAGCGGTGCAAGGTGGCAAGCGGCGCTGACAAGATTGCCATCGTGGGTAAGCGGTGGCGCCCCTGACGGTCCTTGTTTGCACTGTTAGGGCGACGTAGACGGGCATTTAATGCCTTTGTCCCCTGCCGTCAGGGTTAGGTATGATACACTGTACACTGTACAAGTAGGTGTACCAACCACTACTTTTCCATTTGTACCCTTGTCTACGTTGCCACCTGTCGGAGACCCCTTGAGCATATAAAAGGAGGCCCATGCGCAACGTAGAAAGGGTCGGTTCCCCCCACGCTCAGTCTCGTTAGCAGCTCGTGTGTACTGTAGCACTCAGCGCTCCTGAGCAAGAACGCAATACACTCAGACATGCAGCAGTAGGAGTGTTATCTCTCCGGAGAGCTCCGGTTGGGTAAACCTCTCGTGTGCTGCGCCTCGATCTGCTCTGCGGGCGACCTCCGCTCCCCGCCGAACCGCAAGGGGCTTGGTCCGCCGGTCCCATAGGAGTTCGTGGGCTGATCAGCCTGCCTCGACATCTTTGGCGCGCTGTAGGGGGCGTCGAGATTGTGTGAACCTGATCCAGCGTCCACGCGAGCTAGATCTTCATCATCTTCATGAACATGCCACCGAAGAAGAAGGCTTCGGCGGCAGCAGCCCCGTCCGCGTCGAACCCACCACCGTCGGAGCAAGCAGGTGGTGGGGTAGACGCCGGCGGAAGAATGGAAGGCGACGGGGGAGCTCACGGTGCTGCCAAGTCCAAGGACAAGGCTGCGCAGACCACGGCGTCCGTGCATGCACCGCGCCTATCTCAGGAGGCGCGGGACCGACAGCGTCATGGTGTTCACAACGCCATATGCTCGTTGGATCAAGATCGAGCTGGTGGATCTCGGGATGCTCAAGACCAGCATGCACGCCAACATGCTGGCGCGAGCGAGGCACGGTCGCCCGGAAGGGATACTGCTCCTTCTAACATAGTTAGAAGTCTGAGCATATGTTAGAAGTCCGAGCATATCCCGCTCCTCGCGCCGCTCGCCACTGCCACCCACCACTCCAGCAGAAGCTTTGGCGAGAGCTCAACTGCTCCTAGATTACCCTCCAACGACCGTCAAGGTCGATGAGTGGGGGGCCACCATTCAGAGTCTCATCGGCTTCGCCAACGGCGACGCTCCGCGGCAACCGAGTGCATCGCTACCGCGGCAGGACTGCCAAACACGAGCCGGTGGCGACGAGACCGGTGGGGGTGCAACCACCATGCACTCTCCGCCCCGAAGGCCAAGATCGCCGACTCACCGGATCCACCTCGACAGCGACTCCACCGCATCATCGGATCCACGAGCTCGTCGCGATCAGCGCCAAGTTCTTCACGAACGACAGCAAGAGGACGCTCGAACTCGCATCGAGCGCCGAAGAGAAGCGCGGCGTCAATCCGACAAGCCGCCGCTGGCCCTCTGTTGACATGCATGCGCCAAAGGAACCAGCGACTTGCCGTGCTGGTAGGTTGCCCTGCGTTCAATCGTGAGCTGCGGCAAGTCCAAAGGTGGCCCAAAGAAAAAACTTCAAGCCGATGTACAGAGAAGCACGACGGCAAGACGCATCCGTCGGAGTTCCTCAAGCATCTACACCATCGCTGTGCAGTCAGCCGGGGCGAGGACGACAAGATCCTTGCCAACTACTTCACCGGTGCTCAAGCCCAATGTCATATCTGGCTCATGCACTTGCCGGACAACTCCATATCCTCTTGGGCAGATCTATGCCATCAGTTTGTCGGCGCTTTACAGCGGCCACAAGCCCCATGGCCAAGAAAGCGACCTTCATCTGCTCGCCCGGAAGGAAGGAGAGCCTCGCAAGTACATTCAGAGATTCAGCCAGACAACACAACATTCCAGATGTCCACCCCGCCATGTAATCAGCGCCGTTCCATCGAGCGTCGCGAAACCGCAGGATGCGGAGGAGATGGCGATGTGCAAGATCGAGACGCCGCGAGCTTTATGCCCTGGCCGACAAGTGTGCACGTGCTGAGGAAGGGAGTAGACTCCCCGGAGAGAATACTGAAGCAGGAGGATCTGATAGTGAGGAGACCGCCCCGGCAAGGAAAAATCGGCGGCAGAACAATAGGAAGAAAAAAGGCAAAGATGTGCTTGTTGTTGAGCACTCCGACAACGGGGGTGGCGCCAAGAAAGCCAAAGTTGGTAGTTCCGGCAAGGAGGTTGCCGCTGGCACCAACTCCCAGGCTGTGGCGGTTGCCGACAAGCAGGACGGCTCCAACAAGCAGTACTGCAAGATCCACCGCACCAAGGGCCATGACCTCCAGAGCTGCAAGAAGGTCGAGCAGCTTGTCGAGCAGCAGAAAGCTGAATACGAACGGCGCGACAAGGAGAAGGCCCATGATGGTGCTGGAGGAGCTAGCAAGAAACGTCCCGGCCGGGGAGGACGCCGCAGCAAGGCCAAGCAGCGGCAAGGAGACAGACCTCCCCGCGGCCGCGACAAGGATGAAGACGACGACGATGATGAAGACATGGATGATGACGAGACCGGTGAGCAGGAGTTCCAGAAAGCCACAGAGGTCCTGCGTTGGACGGCGGTGCTTTTCTGCATACTTCACACCGCCAGCTCAAGCAAAGGATGCGGGAAGTCAATGCAAAGAACCATCCATCGAGTCACGCAAGCCTCTGAAATGGTCCAAAGACACCTATCATCTTTGATATTGAGGACCACCTCGATCGCAGAATCAAGCGGTCGGGTGCTTGCCGATGTTGGTCTCACCAACTATCCGCAACCTCAAGGTCACTAAGATGCTAGTTGACGGCGGGGCCGGCTTGAACCTGATCTCCTCCGCGGTGCTCCGTAAACTCCAGATCCTCGATGGCGAAGCTCGAAGAGACCGGCACATTCCAAGGAATCAATCCGGAAGGAGCAAGTCAAGGGAAAGATCACGTTGTCGGTGACATTTGGCAGCGAAGTTGAACTTCAGGATCGAGAGGGTCACTTTTGACGTTGCTGACTTTCCATTGCCTTACAATGGGATACTTGGCCGTCCAGCACTTGCCAAATTCATGGCAGCCTCTCACTATGCATACAACATGCTGAAGATGCCAGACCCGATAAGTGTAATCTCTATCCCTGGCGACAAGAAGGACGCTCTTATCTGCGCCGACAAGATCTACCGGAAGCAAAGAATCGCAACAGATTGCAAGCCACTTGCCGCTGAAGCTCCGGGGAAGAAGAAGACCAAGTCCGGCAAGAGCTCGATGCCCACTCCGGCAAGCGCACCTCTTCGGAGTGCTGCGCTACCGTTGAGGACGCACCATCGAGCTCCACCGGCAAGTGTAAGAAGACGATGGCAGCTCCACCAGAGACCAAGAAGGTGTCCGCCAAGGAGGACGGGACTTGTGGTACCTTCACCATTAGTGCCTCTCTCGACCCTAAATAGGAAGGCACGCTCGTTGCTTTCCTGCGGGCGAACGTCGACGTGTTTACGTGGCAACCGTCTGACATCCCCGGTGTTCCCAGGAAAGTAATTGAGCACCATCTTGCCGTTTGTCCTCATGCGCGCCCGTCAAGCGTAAAGTCGTGAAGCGTGCAAAGGAGCGCCAAGAGTTCATCGCAGAAGAAATCAAGAAATTGGAAGCAGCAGGCCTTGTCAGAGGAGTGCTCCATCCTACGTGGTTGGCCAATCCTGTGGTTGTATGCAAGGCTAACGGGAAATGGAGGCTTTGTATCGACTTTACCGATGTCAATAAAGCTTGTCCCAAAGACCCATTTCCCTTGCCGCGCATCGACCAGATTGTTGACTCCACGGCCGGATGTGATTTGCTTTCATTTCTGGATGCATACTCAGGATATCATCAGATCTTCATGGCATAAGAGGATGAGGAGAAGACCGCATTCATCACCCCATGTGGCACATACTGTTTTGTACGGATGCCCTTCGGGTTAAAGAATGCTGGTTCAACATTTGGAAGAGTAGTCCATGACGCTTTTGAGCCGCAAATGCACGTAAATGTGGAAGCCTACATGGATGACATAGTGGTCAAAAGCAAGGACAAGGCGACTCTGATTCAAGATTTAGAAGAAACCTTTGCAAATCTGCGCAAGATCAACCTCAAGCTCAACCCTGAGAAGTGCGTGTTTGGAGTCCCTTCCGGCAAGCTTCTCGGGTTCTTCGTGTCTCAGCGTGGAATTGAAGCCAATCCCGACAAGATCAAGGCCATTGAGCATATTGAAGCACCAAAGCGCGTCAAGGATGTATGAAGGCTTGCTGGTTGCGTAGCTGCTCTCAGCAGGTTTATCTCTAGGTCTGCTGAGCGCGCCCTGCCATTTTTCAATATTTTGAAAAAGGCAGGTCCGATGCAATGGACTCCGGAAGCGAAGGCTGCGCTGCAGGACTTGAAGAGATACCTGTCCTCCACTCCAACACTTGTCGCACCTAAGCCACAAGAGAAGTTGCTGCTGCATATAGCGGCAACCAATCAAGTGGTTAGTGTTGCGTTAGTAGCGGAGAGGGAGGCAGATGATGAGCTAGCAACAATGGCAGACGCAACCAGCGACGAGCAGGGGGCTTCCCCGGCAAGCTCTGGTCCCGACAAGGATGGATCTGTAGAGGACGCATGAGAAGATGCTGAGAAAAGAATGGTGCAGCCCAGTTTACTTTGTCGGTTCCCTTCTGCAGGGGCTAGGTCAAGGTACTGTCAGTGCGCAAAAATTGCTTTTGGCCTCCTCATGGTCAGCGAGAAAGCTGCGCCATTACTTTCGTGCACATGAGATCACAGAGTCACTGTTTTCGTGAAGAGGATCTTTGCAAAATCCGGAGGCAACAGGCGGGATTGTGGAGTGGGCCTTTGGAGCCAAGCTTTGGCCTCATGTTTGAGAGCACTTCAACTATCCAAAGCAGAGCATTGGCGGAGTTCATAGCAGAATGGACGCCAACACAAGATGAAGAAATACCGTAAACGAGCATCCCGTCAAGGAGGCAAGCAAAGAGTGGTTGATGTACTTTGATGGTGCCTTCTCGCTGCAAAGGCGCCCGGTGAGGCGTGCTACTTGTTGCACCCACCGGAGAGCACCTCAAGTACGTAGTCCAGATGCACTTTCCCAAGGAGCAAGCAACAAACAATACCGCAGAGTATGAAGGTTTGCTTGCCGGTCTCGAGATTGCAGAGACCTTGGGATCAAGAAGCTCATTGTCGTGGGTGACTCACAGCTTGTCATCCGCCAAGTGAACAAGAATTATCGAGTCCGTTGATGGAAGCTTATGTTGATGAAGTGAGAAAGCTAGAAGAGCACTTTGACGGCCTACAGATGGAATATATTCCAAGAGCTCGTAACGACATTGCCGATGGCTCATCAAGTGCGCCGCACTTAAGCTACCTGTGGAACCAGGGATTTTGTGCTCAAGCTGACTCAACCATCTGTAACACCATCAACTCGGACAGAGCAAGAAGAGGAAGTTGATCTCTGGTGACTACTTTCCAGCAGAGCTTCCCAAGCAACCGCCAAGAAGGTCCCCAAGATCGACACCAATAGTCTTTGAGGAGCGCCTGCTCCGACAAGCCCCAGGGTTTGTTTCGTTGAAGCAGACGCTCCCGACAAGTTTTGCTCCGGCAAGCTTGCCGGGGAACGTCAAGCTCCGGCTGAGCCGTAGGTTCTCGCCGTAGAAGCGGATGTTCCCGCAACAGCAGATGTGCCTTTGGTCCTTGTTGTCGAGCCGCAAGCTCCAGCATGGGCGCAGCAGATTTTCCATTTCCTTCAGACAGGAGAACTTCCCGAAGAGCAAGAAGAAGCGGAAAGAGTAGCCCGGCAGTCAAATATGTACCAGTTTGTCGACAACACACTGTACAGAAGAAGACTCAACGGTGTGAAATTGAAGTGTATTCACCGGGAAGACGGACAAAAGCTGTTGGCAGAGATACATGGAGGCATATGTGGTCACCACATTGGCGCCAGAGCACTTGCCGGCAAAAGCGTTCCGGGAAGGTTTCTTTTGGCCGACAGCCCTCCAGGATGCAATCGCACAAGTAACCAAGTGTGAAGCGTGCCGCCCATTCCAAGCAGATACACCACCAGCTCAAGCTCTCCAGATGATCCCTTTATCCTGGCCATTTTTCGGTATGGGGGCTCGACATCCTCGGCCCCTTTCCCGAAGCTGTCGGGGCTTTGAGTTCTTATGCGTTGCAATCGACAAGTTCACAAAGTGGCCGGAAGTGGAAGCGATGAGGAAGGTGACAGCCATCAGCACCAAGTTCTTTCAGTCGATTGTTTGCCGCTTTCAATCCCTAACAGGATCCTCACCGACAACGACCACGCAATTCACGAGCCGCACCTTCATGTAGTACGCCCAAGATCTTGGCGCCAAGGTTCCGCTTCGCTTCGTTGCTCATCCGAGAACCAGCGGTCAAGCGGAGAGGGCAAATGCTTTGAAGTCTGCTTGCGCGGGCTCAAGACTAGAACTTTCGACAGTCGCACAAGTGCGGAAGAAACTGGATTGAGGAGCTGCCGGTGGTTCTTTGGTCGATCAGGACGACGCCAAATCGAGCCACTGGCCAGACACCTTTCGCTCTAGTCTATGGAGCAGAGGCAGTTCTCCCCACGAAACTCGTATACGGATCACCTCGAGTGCTCGCTTATGATGAGCTTGAGCAAGAGCAGCTGCGACAAGATGACGCGCTGCTCCTTGAGGAGGATCTTCGTGCTTTGTCTGAGCTGCTCGATACAGCAGCTTTGCGCCGCTACCATAGCCGCAAAGTCAATGCCGAAGTCTCGAGGAAGGCGACCTTGTTCTTCAGCGTTCAGTCCGCCAAGAATTCCAACAAGTTGACGCCTTGAAGTGGGAAGGCCCTTACCGGTGAAACGAGTCACTAGGCCCTGGCGCTGTCCGCCTTTGAGACCGAATATGGCATTCCTGTTAGCAACTCCTGGAACATTGAGCATCTTTGTATGTTTTACCCGTAGGGCGCGGTTGCCGGAACCTGTTCCGGCAACCACCTTTTGTACAA
This sequence comes from Aegilops bicornis, assembly GCA_021605145.1. Lineage (NCBI taxonomy): Eukaryota > Viridiplantae > Streptophyta > Magnoliopsida > Poales > Poaceae > Aegilops > Aegilops bicornis. The sequence continues at coordinate 302,744,403 of CM038674.1, read as the reverse complement.
GTCTTGCCGTTGTTGCATGTAATCCTTTGTACAAAGCTGGGCGCAGACCCCGTGCATAAGTAAAGCTAGCGTGCTTCGCACATCTTGTCAATTTCATGCTTTTTACATCTATTTGCATGCGTTATCTGACACTTTGTGTAGCACCTACCCCTGGTAAGTGATAATGAGCTATAAGGCTCCATATCTTTATTTTCTCTTCTTTCTCTGTCTCAAAGAAAGGAAGGTTCCCTCGCACACAAGTTTTCCGGGGGGAAAGGAGAAGATAATGGTGTGGACCAAGCGTCGCTCAAGGAAGCCTAGCCTTACCGGGAAGCAAACGACAGAAAAGCTAAGTTGCCAAAGTTTGAGCAATCAGTTTTAGAATTTTTAAAGTTATCTTCCTCGAACGACCGTACTTTGTATGGAAAACCTGTGCGCAGAGGAACCAACTCGTAGCTAGTTGCGCCCTTACTTTGTTTCGAGTCCGCTCAACAACTTAAGTGAGCTGCGACTAGTTGCGACAAAGTTGCTTGTCGGAAGCGGCACCGCCAAAGAAGCTGCCGACGTCTCGCACTCGGCTCAGCGCCATGCTCAGTGCTCATGACAAGTTCCCTAAAAGCGAGGGCAAAAACATACAAAGGAAGGAATCAAGTAAAGGAAATAACATAGCAATTGATACCCAAAATAGAGTTATATTACAAGATAGCTTGCCGCAGCTCTAATGGATTGTTCTTATGACATGACCAGCAGCGGCAAGAGAAAGAGAAAACAGGCGGCCTAATCTACGCGATCGCCCTCAACCCTCTTGATCCCGCTCACCCAGTCCACGATGGGTGCGACAAGGGTCTTGAGCGCCTCCACATCAGCATCCGGCGGCAAGGACTTGAGGACGTTGGTGAGGTTGAGGCCTGGATTGCGGAAGGCCACCTTCATCAAGACCTTTTGAGAGCTCCCGCCAGCAGATCTAGCGCGACTCCTCGGCCAGCTGTTTTGGGACTTCTTCCCGAGTCGCTGGAGGGCCGCCACCACGCCGTTGAAGAACAAGCTGAGCTTGGCGCTGGGTTGGAGGTGCTCATCGGAGGAATATCCAAGATCCACCATCCCCAGCTCCGTCAGCTCCCTGTTGATGGCTGCAGCAACATCCACGAGACCCTCGGTCCAGTGCTCCACATTCTCCCTCAAGGCACTCTGGGCGGCAGCAGCACTCGCCAGCAGCCCCTCGTCGGCCTTGATCTTCTCCTTCAAGGCCACCTCCTGCTCCCTGGCGCCGTCCAGCGTCTGAGTCAAAGTAGTTAGCTTCAACTCAAGATCTGCATTGGAGTCCTTGGCGGCGCTGAGCTCCTTGCTCCTCTCGGCGAGACGGCCCTGCAGCTCGCCAAGAGTGTAGGCGTGCTTCTCGCGCTCGTGCTTGAGTGCAGCAAGCTCCTCGTCGCTCTCCTTGAGATTGGCCTCCAACTGCGCCACCATCGTCTCCAGCTCCTTCTTGGCGGCCTCTGCAGCTGCGGCAGCATCCTTTGCATCCTTGAGAGCCCCGCCAAATGTTTACTCACGCATAGCAAGATCCTCCTCGTGGCTGTCGAGGTTAACCTTCCGCTGCGCTAACTCGCCTCCCTGCGCAGACAGCTTCTCAGCGGCAAGCCGCTGTTCCTCCTCAGCTTCAGCCTTCTCGAGGAGGAAGGCCTTGCGCTCCTCGGCGAGTTGCTCCCGCTCCTCTGCCAAGGCCCGGAGAGCTTCCTGGTTAAGGCCCCGGAGCTCCTCCGCGCGCTTCTCGATGTCTGCTCCCGCCTTCGCGACAAGCGCTTCCCGGGATTCCAGCTTGGCTTGTCGGGCGCGGTAGAGCGACAACAGCTTCCGCAGCAGCTGCTCCTCCTCAGGCTCACCGCTGCTGCTGCTTGGCGCGTCGACCAGCGTCATACCAACGGAGGCGAGCAGCTCTTCATCGAAGGTTTCTCCTTCGGCCGGCGCCTTGGAGCTCGACGCCCATGGGAGCTTGATGAAGACGCCATCGCCGGCCTTCAAATAGGCGCCGGGCTGGGGCTCTTGAACTGACGCTGCGGCAATGGCCAAGGAGGGATCGGCGGTCGGCGTAGCGCTGGCGCTCCCTGCGGCCTCGAAGTCGTCGGTCACGATCGCCGGACCCCTCGCCAGCTTCTGCGGCGGCAGCTTTGGCGGCCTCTTCGCCGGCGGGCTCGTCAGCGCCGGCTTCTTCTTCGATGGCGGCGGCGTCATCAGTGTTGCCGCGCACGTCCTCCTCGCCGGCGACCTCGGTCTCCATTGGCTCTGTGGCGGATGGATGAAGAAAAGTCAAGCAAATATTTAAAAAGAAAATCGCAAGAAGAAGAACACAAGGGAAGTTTTCAGGCAAGAAGATTACCTGTGCCAGGGTCTGCGGTCATGGTCTCCGCCGCCAAGGGATCGCTGGTGCCGTCCCTTGCCGGAGAACTGCCCCTTGCCGGAGAAGTCTCCCTTGCCGGGAGAACGCCTCCCTTGCCGGGAATCCTCCCTTGGCGGCATAGTCGAAGCGTATGAGGCTGCTCTGCTCCTACACAAATTAACAACAGATATCAAGAAAGAAAGAGCACCCATGCACGCCGAACAGCAAGAAGTAGACCATATACTTCTGCTGGGGCTCATTTGAGGGCTGCTTTGAAGAAGAGTTGTCAGCGTCCGGCAAGGTGGTCTCAGACGCCTCCTGCTGTCGCGATGGGTTCGTCCTTGATGACAACCACCAGGTCTTGGCTCTCTTCGACGCTCTGGGCCAGCGTCCACGAAAAGGAATGGGTTCAGAGTAAAGCAAATCGAGATACAAGACAAAGCAACAAATCGAAGAATTACAAGTACAAAGAAAGAATCTTACTCTTCTTCTTCCTCGTCGGAGCTGAGCGCGGAGAGATCAAATTCTGGCCCGCCTCCAGTACGACGAGGCGGAGGAGTGGGTTCCCTTGGACGCTTGGCGGGAGCGGAACCGGTGTTCTGCGAGGGCCCCACTCCGGTTGCCGCAGCGGCGTGAGGTGCTCCCGCGGCAACAGTGCTTGCCGCGGTGGAGCGCGTCACGCGGCGCTGCGGCTGTTGGCCCGTCTGCCGCCCCGCTACGTCTCCGGCCTTGCGAAGACGCCTTCTTGGTGGAGCTAGGGGCTCCGCTCGCGGCAAGCTGCTTGAAGGTGGGAAGGATGCGCCCTCGGCGGGCTCGCTCGACTCGGCTTCAGGCTCGACAAGCTCTTCCTCGCCGGCAAACTCCTTTCGCTCGGCAAGGCTTGCCGCCTCTGCTGCCTCTGCCTCCTCCACGGTGAAGCCAAACTCGCCCGCGGTGGAGGCCGCTGCCGCCTCTTCCAGCCTGGTGGCGATGCGCTGCATCTCATCATCGGTGGTGTCGTGGGTGAGGCCCCTCTGCTCATCGGGGCGGACCGTCATTTCTACCAGATTGTCAAAGAACTGCCGCACGACGTCATGTGCAAGCTCTTGCCAAGTTGGGACAATTCCATGCGAGTCGCACAACGGCATCATTGCACGGATGCGGTCAAGCGAGGAGTTGTTGCACAGCGGAACGACGCCCCTCGGCAACCTAAACATCTCTGGGTGATCAGGATCGGGCTTGAACAGCTCCAAGAGCATCGCGTCAAGCTCCAAGACGGTGAAGTTGAAGTTGAGGCCTGGGCGCAGCCTCATGATATCTGCCGCGCTCAAACTCCTGTGCAGGTCTCCTCCTCTCCTGCAAGGGGGAAGCGTCACGGTGGCGAAGAAAGTCTGCGCCAACGGTGCCCTTTACTGGTGAGCCCGGCAAGTCTAAGGCGAAGGATTCGGTGATCGCGATCTTCAGCCTAGCGCCTTCCGGGGCCATATTGCTCCAATCGCTGCCGCGCAAGACCATCGGGTTTGGCGCTGGGCGGTAAATGGCTGCGGTTTCTCCTCGACAATCCAGCACCAATCCGCCTCCATTCCTCCCATTTCCCACGGAGCTCTCCTCCAGATAGGCTTCCTTCTTGCCGACCCTCGAGATCCAAGCGATTCCTCCGGCAAGAGGCTCCCCTCTCTCAAATCGGGGTATAAAGAAGTGGCGGAAAAGGGCTACATTTGGGTGGACTCCGACAAAGTTTTCGCAGAGATGTGCGAAAACTGCCATGGTCAGAACAGTATTGGGGTGAAATCAAGGAGGCGGAACCCGTAGGTGTTCATGATCAGGCGGGCAGAGCCCGCAGTAGAAGAAGAGCGCGAAGAAGGGATACCTGGCCGGGGCCTCGAAGCAAAAGGCGGGGAGTACTCTTCGTGCGGATGCGCTGCGTCTCCATCAACCAGAAGAGGTAGTAGTTCTCCCTCAGCTCCCTCGCGGCAAGCTAGGGGGGAATGGCTCGCTCCTTCCGCATAGCGCCAAGAAGCCGGCCGCCTCGGTCGACTTCCACGGCCTTCCCTTGTCGACTTTCGAGCCATGGCGGAGGCGGTGGAGGAGATCGACAGCGTTGGTGGTGCTGGTGGCGATGGGGGGCGGAGCGCTGCTCTCTTCAGCCTTAGTAAGAAGGGAGGAGCAGCGGTGGTTTTCTCGAGATGGGACAAGAATCGGCAAGGTGGGCGACCTGCCCTGTTTCCCGCTTATAAAGAGGGAGGCGGACGCCCGTTATTCCGAATAAAGAAACCCCCACGATCTCGCCCACGATCTTCTCACACGACGCCGCATTCGGCGTGTGCTGCCTGTGGAGGGCGTGGTGGGTCCGGGGGTGAGTTACGGGCGTGACCGGGCAAGGTGGTGCCTGCGTGCCCTGTTTTGGGCCTAGCCCAACAGCGCCGGCACTGTGTAGCCCAGGCCCGGGGCTCTGCCGGTGTACTAGAGTAGGGTACCCTAGTATCCCGAACTTGTGCACGGGCAGCTGCAGCCTCCTCTGCAAGGCTTACCGGGTGACCGCCAAGGTCCTCCGTGGTTCCTGTGGAGCCATTCAAGAACAAAGTATTCAAGCCAAGGAGACAAGGCCCCGGCAAGAGGAGCTTGCCGGGAAGGCGCGGTGAGCGACAAGCTTCCGGGCGCGACAAGACAACAACCGCGGCACGGCGCTTGCCGCAGCAGACCACCACTCTGTTCCTGCGCTCCAGCACATCCACTAACGTGTCGCCCTGGGACCTTTCCAGGCGCTCGTGGCGAGAGGCTGTGCAGCTAGCGGTGCGAGGTGGCAAGCGGCGCTGACAAGATTGCCATCGTGGCAAGCGGTGGCGCTCGACGGTCCTCGCTTGCACCGTTAGGGCGACGAGACGGGCATTTAATGCCTTTGTCCCCGTCGTCGTGGTTAGGTATGATACATCAGACAATCGCATAAGTAGGTGTACCAACCACTACTTTTCCATTTGTACCCTTGTTCACGTTGCCACCTGTCGGAGACCCCTTGAGCATATAAAAGGAGGCCCATGCTAACGTAGAAAGGGTCGGTTCCCCCCACGCCTCGGTCTCGTTAGCAGCTCGTGTGCATCAGTAGCACTCAGCGCTCTGAGCAAGAACTCAATACACTCAGACATGCAGCAGTAGGAGTGTTATCTCTCCGAGAGCACCGAAGCCGGGTAAACCTCTCGTGTGCTTCGCCTCGATCTGCTCTTCGTGCGACCTCCGCTCCCCGCCGAACCGAAAGGGGCTCGGTCCGCCGGTCCCATAGGTGTTCGTGGGCCAGATCAGCCTGCCCCGACAGGTGGTCTTGGCATCCTCAATCTAGGGGTACAAAATGTTGCTTTGCTTCTGAAGCATGCTAGTAACTTCCTAAATAAAAAAGACATATCCTGGGTTTCTCTCATTTGGAATTCTTACTATCATGATAGAGTGCTTCAAGGAACATATGCATGTGGTTCTTTCTGGTGGAAGGATGTCTGCAAGGTTATGGTCAGCTTCAGAGATCTATCTTGGGTTCAGATCAATGATGGTGATACTGCTCTGTTTTGGTCTGATAGCTGGAATCTTGGTGATGAGGTCTCTCCTCTCCAATCAAGATTTCCTAGACTATTTTCCTATGTTAAGGACCCTTGGATTACAGTCAAGGAATTCTTCAATTCTCAGGATTTTATCCAGCACTTTCACCTGCCCCTGTCTGCTCAGGCTTTTGGAGAGTTGGGTCTGATTCAATCCATGGTGGACTCTCATAGCAGAGTATGTGGCTCTAAAGATGTGTGGTTTTGGCAGAACTCCTCAAAGCAGTTTAAACCCAAGATGTTTTATTCCCACACATTCCATCTTGAGGTTTTCAACCCTCTTTGGTCTTGGATATGGAAATCTTCCTGTACTCTCAAGATAAAAGTTTTTGCTTGGATGCTCATAATGGACAGACTGAATACTAAAGATATGGTTGATCGAAGACATTGGCACATGGAGGATGGAGTGCAATGCAAGCTATGCCCTTTGCAGGTTAGAGAAACCATGGATCATCTGTTTTTCAACTGTAATTTCAGTGTGAGGGTTTGGAATTATCTCCAAATTGACTGGCTGGCTGGGACCTCTATGCCTGATGTGGTTATCCAGGGCAGGAGTGATTTTCACAAGCCTTTTTTCTCTGAAGTTGTGTTCACTACATGTTGGAACATATGGATCATTCGAAATGCCAAGGTTTTCATAAGTGAGAGGGCCAGTTTTTTTAAATTGCGTGCTGCCTCTAAACATGATATCTTCTTGTTGCAATACATGATTAAATCTGCCTACAAGGATGACCTTCTGAAGTGGATCTCCTTCCTTCCCCCTTAAGGCTTAGTGTAGTAAGGCATCCCTGCCTCCCTCCCCCTCCTTTTAGCTTAGTCCTTGTATGTTAGATTACCCTTTGTAATAATTTCTTTGTACCTTGTTACTTTTGATGAATAAAGGTTTTGATCTGCTGTGGGGGTTTTACCCGACAGTTCCCAGTCAAAAAAAATCATACCATAGGCTAGCTTCTAGGGTTTAGCATCTATGATCTCACGGTAGATCAACTCTTGTAATACTCATATCATCAAGATCAATCAAGCAGGAAGTAGGGTATTACCTCCATCGAGAGGGCCCGAACCTGGGTAAACATCGTGTCCCCCGCCTCCTATTACCATCCGCCTTAGACAGACAGTTCGGGACCCCCTACCCTAGATCCACCGTTTTGACACCGACAGTAGGGGCGTCTCTGTCAAAGCCCTAGTTAAGGATATACAATTGTTTCCTACGGCGAGGGAGGTAGATGTGGCGAGGGAGGCAGGGGCATATCTATCAAAGCCCTATCTAAATTCTTTTCCTAACTAAATTAACCTAACTAAATTTTTTTTCCTAACTAAATTAACCTAACTAATTTAGAGAGAGAGAGAGAGGAGGGGTGGGGGCTTACAGAGGATAGCTTTGGTGGTGGCGCGGGAGGCAGTGGTGTCGAGGGAGGCAGGGGCGTCTCCAGTGACGGTGAGGGAGGCAGTTGTGGCGAGGGAGGATCCGGTGGTGTCGACTGCAGCGCCGGTGGCGTCGATGAGGCCGCGCGGCTCCGGTGGCATTGGGGGCGGCTCCGATGGCGTCGACGGCGCGCAGCTCTGGTGGCTCCGAGGGCATCGACGTCGGCAGGAGACGGCGGCGAAGTGGGGCGATGGCGAATAGGGCAGACGGCGGCGGGGTGGGTCGAGGGATTTGGGGGAGAAGTGGTGGCCGGGGGGAAAAGGTTTTTTGGTTAAGTCAAACTTAGCGGTAGCGCTTTTCGCGAAACGTGCTATAGCTAAGTTAGCAATAGCGATTTTCACAAAACGCGCTATGGCTATAACTATGTAATTTCCTCCATATTTCTTATTTCATTTTATGTTTCTACAGCGCGGGGGTCTAGGAAACGCACTGCAGCTACGTTAGGTATAGCGCCTCTTACGAACAAACGCTACTGCTACGCCTTTCTCATTTTTTCCGCTTTTTCATTTACTTTGCTCTACATTTTATTTTATTTTCCTTTCTCCTTTTTCTATTTCTTTCTTTTTCATTTACTTTTCCATTTGTTTTTCATTTTATTTTATTTCCATTAGTAATAGCGCTCTCCATGCGACACGCTACCGCTACATTTATGTCCTAGCGGTAGCGCTTCTCTCAAGACCGCCATCGCTATGCGTAGCCTATCGCTTTAGCAATGGGAATATTAGTGGTAGCGCTTTTTCATGTGCACGCCATCGCTACTATTGTATCTCAGAAGCGGTATTCGCATCGCTGTTATCGCTATTTAGCACTAGCGCCCATTTTTGACATGCGCTACTGCTAAATTTCTGTGTATAAGGTTTTCCCTAGTAGTGGTGGTTCCGACCATATTGTTCTTCGCCGATCCCATTTCTCAGACAAGTTAAAGTCCTCGTCTTTTGCAGATCTTTTCACTATCCAACCTCTATCCTATTCAACCTTTGAGTATTACCCTCTGGTATCTCGAGAATATCACGGAACCACATAAATTCTTATGAGTACTTCATCAAGTATTATTTCTCGTCGGTTCCAATTTTCCACGGGTTCTGAGTTGTTAGACACTCGAGAACTGATTCGAGTCTACACTTTCCTTTCCATTGTTTTGTTTAACCTTTCTTGTAACAAAACATATCTGAGCAGTGATAATTCCCTGCTTATGTAACTTCTCGGTGTACAAACTCAGTCAGTAAGACCTTGTTACTATTGTTGATGACATTCCGGTAGCCACCGATGGATGAGAACTTTGCCTATTGGTCCGCCTCATTCAACAAGTAGGAGAATGGTTCTCTTCGTCCCTCGCCCTTGGTACCAATGTTGTTGCCAACATGACTGACAGGCTATCCTCTGACCTACCTTGCTATCATGACCGTGCAAAATGTTAGCACCCTTCCTGCTTTTCACCCATATGGTGGGCCCATAACCCACAGTTCTACAGGACCGAAACCTGACTCTCCTGTACATCCCTATTTTCCAAAATTGTTCCTCGCACTTGGCTTCATATGTAAATCACGAGCCACCTTCCGAGTGATCTATTCTGGTATCAAACGCAATACTTATTCCCATTGCTTCGAACCCCTTTCACCCTCTGTTTCAAGCAACGAATGATTGCCTACCCACTTGAAGCTTCTTATTGCACCTTCTTACCTTGCTCTCGATGACTTCCTTGAATTTCAACTCGAGAGATGCCTCTATACCACGTTCACTGAGATAGCCCCCAGGTACCTATCATGTGTTGAGCTCCCTCCTTCCCGAGTCTTTCCCCCTTATTCCACCCCTTAAATCTCGGGGCGAGATTTCTTGTGGTGGAGAGAGCTGTGATGCCCGGGTAACTAAGCTACAGTACCCTCTGCTAATGTTGCCACGTCACCATGATTACTATTGATAAACTCGCGTTGATTCAAACCCTGTTCAAATTCAAATTTAAAATCAAGTCAAAAAATAAAAGTTTTCAAATGCCAAAACTAAAATGTTCATCATGTGGCAAATAATCCCTAACAAATTTTGGTGGTGACCCAACACTTCTGTAAAGTTTTTAAATGCCCTTTTGTGAATATAATAGTGGCTAAAGACAATTATTAAATGCTATTAAATAATAAACAAATACAAACCTATTTTAGTATTGTACCAAATTATTTAGGGCAGTAGCCTAATTATAAATACTAATTTAGGGGCTAGTTGTATATTTCACAAAACTAAAATAAAATGAAACTAAAAGAAAGCAGCCATTAAAAACAAAAAAGGCAAAAGGAAAGCAAACGCCTTATCCCCGGGCTTCAGCCCAACCGCCACCCCAGCCGGCCTGCCCATCTCCCCCTCCGATGTCGTCTTCCCCTTATCCTGTTCCTTCGATCAAGATCGCGACAAAGTTGTCGCTACTGGCCAATAAGACCACCTCGCTTGCCGATGATTTAAGAGGATAAGGCCGCCCCGGCCAACCCTAACCCTTGATATCTCCCTCCCCACTTGCCTCCTCGCCTCCCAGATCCACCCCGCTCTCCCTCTTCCTCTCACCCATGCTTCTCCTCCAGATCCGCAGCGTCCGAGCGCGCCCGTGGCCGCGCCGCCGTGCTGACTGCGGCCACCGCTGTCCCCGCTCCTCTCTGGTGAGTCCCCGAGCGTCCGTGCCCCGCTACGTCTTTCCCGGCCACGGACTCGAGCTCGCCACCCCTACATTGCCCTCACTGTCGTCTTCTTCTTCATCCTTGGACATCGTCGACCTCGCCGACGATTCCAACTCCAGCAAGCCCTCCTCAGGCTCGCGAGCACTTCTGCAGAGCCCGGTGAGCAACCCCGTCCGGCCACTCTCCCCTCTGCCCCTCCTCGTAGCAATATCTCACCGTCGATACCTTGACTGAATACCCCGCCGCCAATGAGCTCCGCCGACGCGTCCACGACCGTTGTTGGACTTGCCCGAGCCCAGCACCATGCTCCTGGTGCTCCCAGGGGCACGCAGCACACATGCACGTGCCTCCTAGCACCCTGTAGCCCCATCTCGACGACCACCCGAATGCCTCCGGCGCTAACCTCGTCGTCGTCCTCGTTCCCGGCGACCATTTGGTGCAGCCCCACTATCTTTCGCTTGCGTACGAGCCCAACGACCCAACGCGGTCCTCCGCGGGCTTTGTCGAGCCTAGCTTCGCCGGTCCCATCGACGCCCAAGTCCGTCGTCTATTGCGATGCTCGCCGCCGTCAGCTTCGTCCACCTTGGGCCTCGCAACCACTCTGGTTGGACGCGGCGTCGTCTTCCTGAGCGAACGCGCCAAGTCGCGTGGGAAATGGACGCATGTAGGTGAATCCTGGTAATCCCCTGGCCGCTCCACCGCGGTTTCGGCTGGTCGGAGCCGCTCCGGTCACCGACGCTGATGTGGCTGCCACGGGGCCTCCCCTATGACGCAGACGGTGGGCCTGGTGGGTCCCATTGGCTGGGTTGACATGGTCACCCCACTGACTTGGCGCCCAGGGCCACTGACATGTGGACCCCCTCTAACTTAATTAAGCCACTAGTTTAATTAACTAAATTAAGTGAGGTAACACTGACATGTGGGCCCTGCTAACTAATTAACTTAATTAGTTAACTCAACCACTGTTAAATTAACTGAGTAGCTGACAGACGGGACTCAAATTTATGTGTTTGACCTGAGTCAGCTGGTTGACTGATGACATCACCATGACATCATGCTGACGTAATAATTCATTTTGTGAATTAATTTGAATGATAATATCAGAATATTGTTAATACTTTAAAAAACTATAGATCAGATGAAAATACTTTGTACATGAAAGTTGCTCAGAAAATATGGCGAATCCGAATACGCTCTCCATTCATCTGTCATCTGCCTCTAGCATAGGGAACGTGGAACCGTCCCCGTCCGTTTCATTTGTCCTAAAATGCTAATCTTCGGGAACAGATTCTAGGATATTTCCCCCTTCACCGGTATCGTGTGGCACCGCGGTAGAACACCACTAGCTCTGCCAGTTGAATTGTCATGCATCTGTGTCGGTGTGCTAGAGTAGGGGTACCCTAGTATCCCGAACTTATGCACGGGCAGTTGCAGCCCTCCGCGGCAAGGCTTGCCGGGTGACCGCCAAGGTCCTCCGTGGTTCCTTTGGAGCCATTCAAGAACAAAGTATTCAAGCCAATGAGATAAGGCCCGGCAAGAGGAGCTTGCCGAAGGCCACCCAAGGCACCTAGGAGACAAGGCCGGGCAAGAGGAGCTTGCCGGAAGGCCCGTGAGCGACAAGCTTCCGGACGCCGACAAGACAACAACCGCGGGCAAAGCGCTTGCCGCGGCAGACCACCACTACAGACTGCGCTCCAAGACATCCACTAACGTGTCGCCTCGACCTTTCCAGCGCTACAGGGTAAGAGGTCAGGCGCCAGCCGAGCGCGATGGCAAGCGGCTGACAAGATTGCCATCGTGGCAAGCGGTGGCGCCCGACGGTCCCTTTCTCAGACCGTTAGGGCGACGTAGACGGGCATTTTATGCCTTTGTCCCCTGCCGTCAGGGTTAGGTATGATACACTGTACAAGTAGCTGTACCAACCACTCCTTTTCCATTTTTACCCTTGTCTACCTTGCCACCTGTCGGAGACCCCTTTAGCATATAAAAAGAGGCCCATGCACAACGTAGAGAGGGGGAGGGAGAACACTCACGCTCGGTCTCGTTAGCATCTTGTGTGTACTATAGCACTCAGCGCTCCTGAGCAAGAACCCAATACATCCAGACATGCAGCAGTAGGATTGTTATCTCTCTGGAGAGCTCCGAAGCTGGGTAAACCGCTCGTGTGCTTCGCCTCGATCTGCTTCAGGCGATTTCCGCTTCACGAACCGAAGGGGCTCGGTCCGCCGTCCCATAGGTGTTCGTGGGTCGATCAGCCTCCCCGACATCTTTGGTGCACCGTAGGGCGCCGAGATTGTGTGAACCTGATCCGGCGCCCACACGAAGCTATATCTTCATCATCTTCATCGACATGCCACCGAAGAAGAAGGCTTCGGCGGCAGATGTTCCGTTCACAGAGAACCCACCACCACCGGAGCAACGGGTGGTGGGGTAGACGCCGCGAAGAACGGACGTCGACGGGGGAGCCCATGGTGCTGCCAAGTCCAAGGACAAGGCTGCGCAGACCTCGGCGTCCATACATGCACCGCGCCCGTCTCAGGAGGCGCGGGACCGACAGCGTCATGGTACTCACAATGCCATACGCCGCTGGACCAAGATCGAGCTGGTGGATCTCGGATGCTCAAGACCAGCATGCACGCCAACATGCCGCACGAAGCGAGGCATTTGCCGCCTCGACGGGATATCGCCTCCTTCTAACATAGTTAGAAGTCCGAGCATATCCCACTCTCGCGCCGCTCGCCATCGCCACCCACCACTCCAAATAAGCTTTGGCGAGAGCTCAACTGCTTCCTCGGATTACCCTCCAACAGCCGACAAGGTCGGCGAATGGAGGGCCACCATTCGTAGTCTCATCGGCTTTAACAGCGGCGACGCCCGCTGGCAGCCGAAAGTGCATCGCTGCCGCGGCAGGAGTGCTAAACACGAGCCGGTGGCGACGAAACCGTGGGGGTGCAACCACCATGCACTCTCCGCCTCAAGGCCAAGATCGCCGACTCACGGATCCACCTCGGACAATGACTCCACCGCATCATCGGATCCATGAGCTCGTCGCGATCAGCGCCAAGTTCTTCATTTAACGACAAAGAAAGACGCCGAACTTCGCATCGAAGCGCCAAGAGAAGCGCCGCGTCAATCCGACCAGCGGCCTGGGCCCTCCGTCGACATGCATGCGCCAGAGGAACCAGCCGACTTGCCGTGACGCTGTAGGTTGCCCCTGCGTTCACTCGTGAGTCAAGCGGCAAGTCCAAAGGGCCCAAGAAGAAGAATTTCAAGCCGTACATACCAAAGAAGTACGACGGCAAGACGATCCGTCAGAAGTTCCTCAAAGATCTACACCATCGCGGTGCAAGCTGCCGGGGCGAGACGACAAGATCCTCGCCAACTACTTCCGCCGGTGCTCAAGCCCAATGTCGATCCTCGCTCATGCACTTGCCGGACAACTCCATATCCTCTTGGGCAGATCTATGCCATCAGTTTGTCGGCGCTTTTACAGCGGCCACAAGCCCCATGGCGTAAAGCGACCTTCATCTCGCCGCCCGTATGGAAGGAGAGCCCTGCGCAGTACATTCAGAGATTCACCAGACAAAGACAACATCCCAGATGTCCACCCCGCCATGGGTAATCAGCGTGTTCCATCAGAACGTGCGAACCGCAGGATGCGGAGGAGATGGCGATGTGCAAGATCGTAGACGCCGCTGAGCTATATGCCCCGCCGACAAGTGTGCACGTGCCGAGGAAGGGAGGAGACTTCGGAGAGAATACTGAAGCAGGAGGATCTGATAGTGAGGAGACCACCCCGGCAAAGAAAAACCGGCGGCGTAACAACAGGAAGAAGAACGGCAAATATGTGCTAGTTGTTGAGGAGTCCGGCAACGGAGGTGGCGCCAAGAAAGCCAAAACAGGTAGCTCCGGCAAGGATGTTGCCGCTGGCACCAACTGCCAGGCTGTGGCGGTCGCCGACAAGCAGGACGGCTCCAACAAACAAGATCAAGAAGATCCACCGCACTAAGGGCCATGACCTCCGTGAGCTGCAAAAGGTCGAGCAGCTTGTCGGCAGCGTAAGGCTGAATACGAACGACGCGACAAGGAGAAGGCCCAGAAGGTGCCGGAGGAGCTAGCAAGAAACGCCCGGACGAGGAGCACGCCATGCAAGGCCAAGCAGCGGCAAGGAGACAGACCTCCCCGCGGCCGCGACAAGGATGAAGACGACGACGATGATGAAGACATGGATGATGACGAGACCGATGAGCAGGAGTTCTAGAAAGCCATAAAGGTCCTGTGCGTTGACGGCGGTGCTTCTCTGCAGACTTCACACCGACAGCTCAAGTAGTGGATGCGGGAAGTCAATGCAGCAAAACCATCCATCGAGTCACGCAAGCCTCTGAAATGGTCCAACACACCTATCATCTTTGATATTGAGGACCACCCCGATCACAGAATCCGCGTCGGTGCTTGCCGATGTTGGTTTCACCAACTATCCGCAACCTCAAGGTCACTAAGATACTAGTTGACGGCGGGCCGGCTTGAACTCGATCTCCTCCGCGGTGCTCCAAAAACTCCAGATCCCCGATGGCGAAGCTCAAGAGACCGCACATTCCAAGGAATCAATCCGGAAGGAGCAAGCCAAGGGAAAGATCACGCTGCGGTGACATTTGGCAGCGAAGTTGAACTTCAGGATCGAGAGGGTCACTTTTGACGTTGTCGACTTTCCATTGCCTTACAATGGGATATTTGGCCGTCCAAAGACTCGCCAAATTCATGGCAGCCTCTCACTATGCATACAACATGTCAAGATGCCAGCCCGATAAGTGTCATCTCTGTCCTCGTCGACAAGAAGGATGCTCTTATCTGCGCCGACAAGATCTACCGAAGCAGTCTGCGGCAGATTGCAAGCCACTTGCCGCCAAGCTCCCGGGCAAAGAAGAAGACCAAGTCCGCAAGAGCTCGATGCCACTCCCGCAAGCGCACCTCTTCTGAGTGCTGCGCTACCGCTGAGGACGCACCATCGAGCTCCACCGCAAGTGTAAGAAGACGATGGCAGCTCCACCAGAGACCAAGAAGGTGTCCGCCAAGGAGAACGACATCGGTGGTACCTTCACCATCGCTGCCACTCTCGACCCTAAATAGGAAGAAGGCGCTCGCTGCTTTCCTCAAGGGCTAACGTCGGCCGACGTGTTTGCGTGGCAACCGCCCGACATCCCCGTGTTCCTGTGAAAGTAATTGAGCACCATCTTGCCGCTTGTCCTCATGCGCGCGCCCGTCAAGCGTAAAGTCGAAGGTGCAAAGTGGAGCGCCAAGAGTTCATCGCAGAAGAAATCAAGAAATTGGAATCAGCAAGCATTGTCAGAGGAGTGATCCATCCTACGTGGTTGGCCAATCCAGAAGTTGTACGAAAGTCAAATAGGAAATGGAGGCTTTGTATCGACTTTACCGATGTCAATAAAGCTTGTCCCAAAGACCCATTTCCCTTGCCGCGCATCGACCAGATTGTTGACTCCACGGCCGGATGTGGTTTGCTTTCATTTCTGGATGCATACTCAGGATATCATCAGATCTTCATGGCAGAAGAGGATGAGGAGAAGACCGCATTCATCACCCCATGTGGCACATACTGCTTTCAGACGGATGTCGGTTCAACATTTGCAAGAGTAGTCCATGACACTTTTGAGCCGCAATGCACGTAAATGTGGAAGCCTACTTGGATGAAATTGTGGTCAAAAGAATGTACAACGCGACTCTGATTCAAGATTTAGACGAAACCTTTGCAAATCGGCGCAAGATCAACCTCAAGCTCAACCCCGAGAAGTGTGTGTTTGGAGTCCCTTCCGCAAGCTTCTAGGGTTCTTCGTGTCTCAAATGAGGAATTGAAGCCAATCCCGACAAGATCAAGGCCATTGAGCAGATTGAAGCACCAAAACGCATCAAGGATGTACGAAGACTTGCCGGTTGCGTAGCTGCTCTCAGCAGGTTTATCTCTAGATCTGCTGAGCGCGCCCTGCCATTTTTCAAAATCTTGAAAAAGGCGGGTCCGATGAAATGGACTCCGGAAGCGGAGGCTGCGCCGCAGACTTGAAGAGATACCTGTCCTCCACTCCAACACTTGTCGCACCTAAGCCACAAGAGAAGTTGTCGCTATATATAGCGGCAACCAATCAAGTGGTTAGTGTTGCGTTAGTAGCGGAGAGGGAGGCGGATGATGAACTAGCGACCATGGCGTATGCATCCAATGACGAAAGGTGGGGCTTCACCGGCAAGCTCGTCCCGACAAGGATGGATCTACGCAGACGCATGAGAAGATGCGTAAAAGAATGGTGCAGCGCCCAGTTTACTTTGTCGGGCCCTTCCGCAGGGGCTAGGTCAAGGTACTGTGTGAAGAAATTGATTTTCGGTCTCCTCATGGCCTCGAGAAAGCTGCGCCATTACTTCCGTGCACATGAGACCACAACCGCCACTGCTTTTCCGTCAAGAGGATACTGCAAAATCCAGAGGCAATGTGCAGGATTGTCGAGTGGGCACTGAACTGCCAAGCTTTGCCTCAAGTTTGAGAACACTTCAACTATCCAAAGCGTAGCATTGGCGGAGTTCATAGCGAATGGACGCCAACACAGATGAAGAAATTCCGTAAACGAAAGCATCCCCATCAAGGAAGCAAACAAAGAGTGGCTGATGTACTTTGATGGTGCCTTCTCGCTGCAAGGCGCCGGTGCGGGCGTGCATACTTGTTGCACCCACCGGAGAGCACCTCAAGCACGTAGTCCGTATGCACTTTCCCAAGGAGCAAGCAACAAACAATACCGCAGAGTATGAAGGTTTTCTTGCCGGTCTCAGATCGCAGAGACCTTGGGATCAAGAAGCTCATTGTCGTGGGTGACTCACAGCCTTGTCATCCGCCAAGTGAACAAGAGTTATCAGAGTCCGCTGATGGAAGCTTATGTTGATGAAGTGAGAAAGCTAGAAGAGCACTTTGACGACCTACAAATGGAACATGTTCCAAGAGCTCAAACGACATTGCCGATGGTTCGTCAAGTGCGCCAGACTTAAGTTACACTGTGGAACCAGGGATTTTGTGCTCAAGCTGACTCAACCGCCTCAGTAACACCATCAACCGGACAGAGCAAGAAGAGGAAGTTGATCTCCGTGACTATTTTCCGGCAGGGCTTCCCAAGTCGCCACAAGAAGGTCCTCAAGATCAACACCAAGGGTGCCGAGGAGCAGTCTGCTCCGGCTAGCCCTAGGGTTTGTTCCATGAAGCGGCACTCTCGACAAGTTTTGCTCCGCAAGCTTGCCGGGAACGCCAAGCTCCGCTGAGCCGCAAGTTCTCGCCTGTGGAAGCAGATGTTCCCGCAGCAGCAGATGTGCCTTTAGTCCTTGTTGTCGAGCCGCAATCTCCAACATGGGCACAAGCAGATTGTCCGCTTCCTTCAGACAGAGAACTTCCCAAGAGCAAGAAGAAGCGGAAAGAGTAGCCCTGGCAATAAGTATGTACCAGTTTGTCGACAACACACTGCATAAAAGAAGACTCAACGGTGTGAAATTGAAGTGTATTCACCGAAGACGGACAAAAGCTGTTGGCAGAGATACATGGAGGCATATGTGGTCACCACATTGGCGCAAGAAGAGCACTTGCCGCAAAGCTGCTCCTAAGCAAGGTTTCTTTTTTTGGCCGACAGCCCTCCGTGAAGCAAATCGCACAAGTAACCAAGTGTGAAGCGTGCAGGCCCATTCCAAGCAGATACACCAGCCAACTCAAGCTCTCCAGACGATCCCTTTATCCTGGCCATTTTCGGTCCGGGCTCGACATCCTCGGCCCCTATCCCCGAAGTTGTCGGGGGCTTTGAGTACTTGTACGCTGTAATCGATAAGTTCACAAAGTGGCCGGAAGTGGAAGCGATGAGGAAGGTGACAAAGACAACAAGAGCCAAGTTCTTTAGGTCGATTGTTTGCCGCTTCGGAATCCCTAACAGATCATCACCGACAACGGCACGCAATTCACGAGCCGCACCTTCATGCAAGACGTCCAATATCTTGGCGCCAAGGTTCTGCTTCGCTTCGCTGCTCATCCGAGAAGTAACGGTCAAGTGGAGAGGGCGAATCGCCGGCGTCTTTGCGCGGGCTCAAGACCGTAACTTTCGACAGTGCTGCACAAGTGCGGAAAGAATCGGATTGAGGAGTTGCCGGTGGTTCTTTGGTCGATCAGACGACGCCAAATCGAGCCATCGCCAAACACCTTTCGCTTCTAGTCTATGGAGCAGAGGAAGTTCTCCCCACGGAACTCGTGATACGGATCACCTCGAGTGCTTGCTTATGATGAGCTTGAGCAAGAGCAGCTATGACAAGATGACGCTGCTTCCTTGAGGAGGATCGCCTTCAGTTGTCAGACGAAGCTGCTCGATACGAAGAAGCTTTGGCGCCGCTACCATAGCCGCAGTTAATGCCAGAAGTCTCGAGGAAGGCGACCTTGTTCTTCTTCGCCGCTCAGTCCGCCAAGAATTCCAACAAGTTGACGCTTGAAGTGGGAAGGCCCTTACCGGGTGAAACGAGTCACTAGGCCCGGGCGCTGTCCGCTTTTAGACCGAAGATGGCATTCCGGTGAGCAACTCCTGGAACATCGAGCATCTTCGTAAGTTTTACTCAGATAGGCGCGGTTGCGGAACCTGTTCCGGCAACCACCTTTTGTACAAGTCTTGCCGCTGTTGCATGTAATTCTTTGTACAAAGCCGGGCGCAGACCCGATGCATCAAGAAGCTAATGTGCTTCGCACATCTTGTCAATTTCATGCTTTCTACTTCTATTTTGCATGCGTTATCCGACACTGCAGCACCTACCCCGTAAGCAATAACGAGCCATAAGGCTCCATATCTTTATTTTCTTCTTTCTCTTCCTCAAAGGAAGGTTCCCTCGCCCCACAAGTTTGCCGGGGAAAGGAGAAGATAATGGTGTGGACCAAGCGTCGCCAAGGAAGTCTAGCTTACCGAAACAAACGATGTAAAAGCTAAGTTGCTAAAGTTTGAGCAATCAGTTTTAAAATTTTAAGTTATCTTCCTCGAACGACCGTACTTTGTATGGAAAACCTGCGCGGAGGAACCAACTCGTAGCTAGTTGCGCCTTACTTTGTTTCGAGTCCGCTCAATAACTTAAGTGAGCTGCGGCTAGTTGCGACAAGGTTTCTTGTCGGTAGCAGCACCGCCAAAGAAGTCAGCCGACGTTCAAGACTCAGCGCATGCCTGTGTGCTCACACGACAAGTTCCCTAAAAGCGTAGGTTAAAAACATACAAAAGAAGGAACCAAGTAAAGGAAATAACATAGCAATTACTACTCGAAATAGAGTTATATTACAAGATAGCTTGTCGCAGCTCTAATAGATTGTTCTCATAACATGACCAGCAGCGGCAAGAAAAAGAGAAAGCGGGCGGCCTAATCTACGCTGACGCCCTCAACCCTCTTGATCCCGCCACCCCGCCCACGATGGGTGCGACAAGGGTCTTGAGAGCTTCCACATCGGCATCCGGCGGCAAGGACTTCAGACGTTGGTGAGGTTGAGGCCTGGATTGCGGAAGGCCACCTTCATCAAGACCTTTTGAAGAGCTCCTCACAGATCCGGGCGCGACTCCTCGCCAGCTGCTTTGGGGTTTCTTCCTGTAGTCACCGGAGGGCCGCCACCACGCCCTTGAAGAACAAACTGAGCTTGGCGCTGGGTCGGAGGTGCTCATTGGAGGAATATCCAAGATCCACCATCCCCAACAAGGCCAGCCTCCCGTCGATGGTCTGCGGCAACATCCACGAGACCTCGGTCCAGGGCTCCACATTCTCCCTAAAGGTATTCTCAGGCGGCAAGAAGACTCGCCAACAAGCCTCGTCGGCCTTGATCTTCTCCTTCAAGGCCACCTCTCCGCTCCTTGGCGCCCGTCCTCGAGTCAAGGTGGTCAGCTTCAACTCAAGATCTGCGTTGGAGTCCTTGGCGGCGCTGAGGCTCCCTTGCTCCTCTCGGCGAGACGGCCCTGCAGCTCGCCAAGAGTGTAGGCGCCCTTCTGGCGCTCATGCTGGAGTGCAGCAAGCTTCTCGCCGCCTCCTTGAGATTGGCCTCCAGCTGCATCACCTTCGTCTCCAGCCTCCTTCTTGGCGGCCTCGGCAGCTGCGGCAGCATCCTTTGCTTCCTTGAGAGCCCCGCCAAATGTTTGCTCGCGCGTGGCTAGATCCTCCTCGTGGCTGTCAAGATTAACCTTCCTCTGCGCCAACTCGCCTTCCTGCCTAGATAGCTTCTCGGCGGCAAGCCGCTGTTGCTCCTCAGCTTTGGCCTTCTCGAGGAGGAAGGCTTTGCGCTCCTCGGCGAGTCGCTCCCGCTCCTTCCGCCAAGGACCGGAGAGCTTCTGGTTGAGGCCCCGGAGCTCCTCCGCTTCTCGATGTCTGCTCCCGCCTTGACAAGCGCCTTCGATTCCAGCTTGGCTTGTCGGGCGCGGTAGAGCGACAAGCAACTTCCGCAGCTGCTCCTCCTCGGACTCGCCGCTACTTTGCTGTTTGGTGCGTCGACCAGCGTCAGTCCAGCGGAGGCGAGCAGCTCTTCATCAAAAGTTTCTCCTTCGGCCGGCGCCCTGGAGCTCAACGCCGATGGGAGCTTGATGAAGACGCCATCGCCGGCGTTCAAATAGGCGCCGGGCTGGGGCTGTTCGGAGCCCGACGCTGCCGCAGCGGCGGAGGGATTGGCGGTCGGCGTAGCGCCTGGCGCTCCTGTGGCCTCCGGGCCGTCAGTGCGATCGTCGGACCCCTCGCCAACTTCTGCGGCGGCAGCTTTGGCGGCCTCTTCGCCGGCGGGCTCGTCGGCGCCAGCTTCTTCTCCGATGGCAGCGGCGCTGCCAAGATTGCCTCAAGCGCCCTCCTCGCCGGCAGCCTCGGTCTCCATTGGCTCAGGCGGATGGATCTCGACGACTTAAAATGAAGAAAAGTCAAGCAAATATTCAAAAAGAAAATCAGAAGAAGAAGAACACAAGGAAAGTTTTCAAGCAAGAGGATTACCTGCGCTAGGGTCTGCAGTCATGGTCTCCGCCGCCAGGGGATCGCTGGTGTTGTCCCTTGCCGGAGAACTGTCCCTTGCCGGAGAACTGCCCCTTGCCGGAGAAGTCTCCCTTGCCGGAGAACGCTCCCTTGCCGGAGAATCCTCCCTTGGCGGTGTAGTCGAAGCAGAAGGCATGTAAGGAGCGGCTTCAGGGCACTCCTTGTAAGGCTGCTCTGCTCCTACACAAATTAGCAGTCAGATATCAGCAAAGAAAGGGCACCCATGCACGCCTAACAGCAGAAAGTAAACCATATACTTACGTTGGGGGCTGCGCTGGGGGCTGCTTTGAGGAAGAGTTGCCGCGTCCGGCAAGGTGGTCTCGGACGCTCCTCCTGCTGTCGCGGTGGGTTCGTCCTCGATGACAATCACCGGGCCTTGGCTCTTCGACGCCTTCTGGGCCGGCGTCACGAAAAGGAATGGGTTCAGAGTGAAGCAAATCAGATAAAAGACAAAGCAACAAGTCAAGAACTACAAATGTCGCAAAGAATCTTACTCTTCTTCTTCCTCGTCGGAGCTGAGCGCGGAGAGATCAAATTCTGGCCCGCCTCCAATACGACGAGGCGGAGGAGTAGGTTCCCTTGGCCGCTTGGCGGGAGCAGAAGCGGTGGTCTGCGAGGGCCCCGCTCCAGTTGCCGCAGCGGCGTGAGGTGCTCCCGCGGCAACAGTGCTTACCGCGGTGGAGCGCTGCAAGGCAGCAGCCGTTGACCCGTCTGCCGCCGCTTCGCCACGCCTCCGCCCTGGAGACGCCTTCTTGGTGGAGCTGGGCTCCGCTCATGCAAGCTGTCTGGCGAGGGGAGGAGGCGCTCTCGGCGGGCTCGCTCGACTCAGCTTCAGGCCCGACAAGCTCTTCCTCGCCGCAAACTCCCTCGCCGACAAGGCTTGCCGCGTCACTGCCTCGCCTCCTCCACGGTGAATCCAAACTCGCCGCCGCAGCGGCCGCCGCCGCTTCTTCCAGTCGTATGGCGCGCTGCATCTCATCATTGGTGGTGTCGCGGGTGAGGCTCTTCTGCTCATCGTATGGATCGGCACTTCTACCAGTCGTCAAAGAACACTCGACGACGTCATTTGCGGTGCTCTTGCCAGGTTGGAACGATTCCATGCGAAGTCGCATAACGGCATCATTGCACGGATGCGGTCGAGCGAGGAATTGTTGCACAGCGGGACGACATTCTTCGCAACCTGAACGCCCGGATGCTCAGGATCGTGCTTGAACAGCTCCAAGAGCATCGCGTCCAGTTCCAAGACAGTGAAATTGAAGTTGAGGCACGGGCGCAACCTCATGATATCCGCCGCATTCTGGAACTCCCAGGCGGGTCTCCTCCTCTCCTGCAGGGGGTCGATGCAGCGACGAAGGAAATCTGCGCCAACGGCGCGTACAGTAAGTCCAGCAAGCCTCAGGCGCAGGATCCGGATGACGGCAATTTTCAGCCTAGCGTCTTCCGGCCAGATCGCTTCCAATCGCTGCCAAGACCATCGAGGTTTGGCGCTGGGCGGTAAACGGTCATGGTTCTCCTCGACAATCCAACACCAGTCTGCTCTCCACTCATCCCATTTGCTGCGGAGCTCTCCCTCCAGATAAGCGTCCTTCTTGCCGGTCCTCGAGATCCAGGCGATCCCACCGGAAAGATGATCCCCTCTCTCAACTCGGGGCATAAAGAACTGGCGGAAAAGGGCTACGTTTGGATGGACTCCGACAAAGTTTTCACAGAGATGTGGGAAAACTGCCATGGTCAGAACAACATTGGGGGTGAAGTCAAGGAGGCGGAACCCGTAGGTGTTCATGATATCGCAGAAAAATTCAGAGAAAGGCGGGCATTAGAAGTAGAAGAACAGCGCGAAGAAAGGGTACCCATTAGGAGCCAGTTCCGAAGCAGCAGCCGGGAGTACCTTCGTGCGCGGATGCTCTCGCGTCTCCGTCGACCAGAAGAGGTAGTAGTACTCCCTCAGCTCCCTCGCGGCGAGCTGGGGGGGAAAGATTGCCCGCTCCTTCCGCAGCGCCGCAAGCCGCCTGCGCCGCCGACTTCATGGCCTTCCCCTTGTCGGCTTTGAGCCATGGCGGAGGTGGTGAGGAGATCGACGGCGTTGGTGATGCTGGTGGCGATGAAGTGAGCGCTGCTCTCTCTTCAGCCTTGGGAAGAAGGGGAGGCATGGGGTTTTTCGAGATTGGACAAGAATCAAGCTGGCGAGATGGGCGGACTGCCCTTGTTTCCCCTGCTTATAAAGAGGGAGGGGGCGGACGTTCCGTTTTTCCGAATAAAGAAACCACCCACGATCTCTCACACGACGCCGCATTCGACACGTGTCGTTCGTGGAGGGCGTGGTGGGTCCGGGGTGAGTTACGGCGTAACCCAGCAGCGTGCCGTGCCTGTTTTGGGCCTGGCCCAACAGCGCTTCGGCACTGCAGGTGGCCCAGGTCTGGGCTCTGCCGGTGTACTAGAGTAGGGGTACCCTAGTATCCCGAACTTGTGCACGGGCAGTTGCAGCCCTCATGCAAGGCTTGCCGGGTGACCGCCAAGGTCCTCCGTGGTTCCTTTGGAGCCATTCAAGAACAAAGTATTCAAGCCAAGGAGACAAGGCCCTGTGAAGAGGAGCTTGCCGGGAAGGCCACCCAAGCCACCTAGGAGATAAGGCCCCGCCAAGAGGAGCTTGCCGGGAAGCCCCGGTGAGCGACAAGCTTCCGGACGCGACAAGACAACAACCGCTGACAAGTGGCGTACCACCACTCAGACCAAGGCTCCAAAGACATCCACTAACGTGTCGCCCTAGGACCTTTCCAGCGCCACAGTGGCAAGAGGTCAGGCGGCCGGAGCGCGGTGGGAAGCGGCGCTGACAAGATTGCCATCGTGGCAAGCGGTGGCGCCCCTGACGGTCCCTTTCTGCACTGTTAGGGCGACGTAGACGGGCATTTAATGCCTTTGCCCCCTGCCGTTAGGGTTAGGTATGATACATTGTACAAGTAGTTGTACCAACCACTCCTTTTCCATTTTTACCCTTGTCTACGTTGCCACCTGTCGGAGACCCCTTTAGCATATAAAAGGAGGCCCATGCGCAACGTAGAGAGGGGGAGGGAGAACACTCACGCTCGGTCTCGTTAGCAGCTTGTGTGTATCAGAGCACTCAGCTTCCCCGAGCAAGAACCCAATACATCCGCATATGCAGCAGAAAGAGGAGTGTTATCTCCGGAGAGCTCCGCTGGGTAAACCGCTCGTGTGCTTCGCCTCGATCTGCTCTTCGTGCGACCTCCGCCCCCCGCCGAACCGAAAGGGGCTCGGTCTGCCGGTCCCATAGGTGTTCGTGGGTCAGATCAGCCTCCCCGACAATCTGTTTGCTCTGTATTTACTGTTTCTTCCCCCTCTTCTCCTCCAGAAGACCCCGAGACCGCTGCTGATGTCATTGTGATCGACTACGTCACCGACGACCCTTCTTCCTTTTCAGTAGAGCTACCAGGCAAGCAAACCCCACTTGGACATTCCGATATTGCCCATTCCATTCTCTCTCATGCTTGCATTAGATTTTTCTACTGTTACTGATTGCTCCTATTCTGATGCATAGCCTGCTTTTGTAACCTATTATTGTACCTTACCAGCTTATCCTAAACTGCTTAGTATAGGTTGGTTTGTGATCCACCAGTGACCCCTCACCTTGTCCCAGTTTCCCCGGCTTGATGACCGATGAATTGATCAACGTGATCGACGTCTAGAGCCCGACACATCACATCACACCCCTTTTATTGCTCGACTCTTCAAAGATACTATCGAGTGCCGAGGGTAATACCTTGGAACGCACTCCTGATGATAATTCTGTAGTGTAGCTATTCGGTCGTGGTCATCGACGGTGGTCATCGTGCAACACAACAAGTGTGAACATCGAGGGTGATTCATCCTAAGTTGTAACATCCCAAATTTTCAATTTGGAATGTTATACATAGATCATCAATTGCATATCATATTTTATTGCATTTTTGGCTCGATCCTAGAAATTTCACGCAACTCAAGGACCCACGGAGAGAGTTGGAGATTTCGTTATTTTCACATTTGAGTTTTCTCAAATTCTCAAAATAGGATCATTTGATTTTATTCATTTTATCTTCAATTATTTCTATTATCAAAATAAGAGAGAGGGAATAAAATGACTTTCCCAAAATAAAGAAATATTGAAGGTTTAATAAAAAAATTAAATCAGTTTTTATTTTGGAGTTTTTCGCTATTTTATTTGCATCTAGGAAAAATTTGCACGTTTTCAAAACTGCATTTTAGAGCCAAGAAAATGTTCACCTCGTCCTAAATATTTTATTTAGGCGGTGAAAATTTGTTTTGGCATTTATAGATTTTTATTTTTTTCTATAATTTTTCTGAGTTTCGGCGGAATTGTTTTTTTTTAAACGCGCCGGCGCCGAAGCCCGACTGGGCCGAAGCCCAGCCAGGCCGGCCCAACCAAGCGCCGCCGCCGCCGCAGAGTCCGAGGCGGACTCGGCCTCCCGCCGCCGCTTGCACCTCCCCAAGCCGCCGCACCCCCTTCCCCTTTAAATACCACTGGGCCCCTAAGGAGCTCCCAAGCCCTGCAGCCCGCCAAGACTTCCCGCCACGAGCCGCCTACCCAGCCTTGTGCCGCCGCTTGTCGCCATCGCCCGAGCCGCCCACTGGCCGAGCCGCCCACCCCGCCGGAGTTCGCGAGGTAGCCGCCGCCCCAGTTTTCTGAGAAAAAATCGATCCGGTTTTTTTTGAAAATCTAGGTTTTCGTTTTGTTTTTTAACCGGTTTTATCGGTTTATTTATTTAGCGAGTGTTCGCTCGTTCGTCTTTTTACGAACGCGCTCTCTGTTTAGTTACAGTTAACGAACGTCCGTTCGTTAAGCTGTTCATCGTTTTTCTTTTTCTCGGATTTATTCCGCGATTTTTCTGATCGTGATTTCTGATCCGATTTTCGATCTAGTATAACTTTTCGCTCGTTTATCAGAATCAGGCGATTCAAGCGCCTAGAGTTTCGTCTCGAAATCCTCTTTCCGAATAATCAACTAAAACAAGTTTTTGCCTCTGTAAAATTTGACTTAGGTCCAGATTAGTAAAAACGAAGCCTGTTTCTTTCGCGGTTTGACTTTCGTTGCTTCGTTTGATTTCATTCTTTTTATAAACCGGAGTTCTTAAGTTGAACTTTCTGGTTAGATATTTTATTTGAGTTTTACATGTGCATTAGATGAGTACTTATTGTGTGCTTATTTGTTTGCGATAGAGTACCCGGAGTGCGCCACTTGCTACTTCGAATCTCTAGGTTTCACGGATCATCAGCAAGGCAAGTAATACTTTGATCATATCCCTTTTCATACCCAGTTTTTATGCATTAGATCAATCCTCAAACATTGCATGATTAGGATCTAATTAAACTGTGGGTTTTGGGAAAGTAGTTGAGGTAGTACCTATTACCTATTTTATTATCAAACCCTTGGGAGTTACTTCTACATTTGCTTATTATGCCATGCTATGCTAGTAGACGTGGATTGAGTGAGTGTATCCATGACAGATGTGAGATTGTTAATTAATGGTTTATTTAAGGTGGCATCTTAAACACACATCTGGGTAGATTGAGGTACCTGGGTATTCCAGGATTGCCTGTTTTTCTTTATGGACCGCCACCCAGGCTCAAAGGGATCATGAGATTATTCATGCTAGAAACTTTCGTGTGCAGCCACAAGCTACTATGGGCTCTAGCATAGTTGACTAAGTCGTGCGAATTCTTACAGTGGTAGACTAGCTGATGTAGGGGATGTAGGTTGGTACGGTCTACCTGTTCTTAAGGTGCTAGCGCTTCTGAAAGACTATGTCTCGGTGATTCGTTTCTCAAACACCATGTAGTGCGAGAAATCAAACGGACGAGATCGAGGGCCAATTCTTTTGGGCAATTCTCCGTCCCCAGCTTCTCCCAGAATTACCACTCTATATTTTCTTACAATTCCTAGGTAATTAGATCTTAACTAGCTAGGAATTGTAAAAAAAGATGAAGTGGCAATTCTGGAAGAAGCTGGGGAGGGGGTCAATTCTCGGAGAATTGCCCAAAAGAACTGGCCCCGAGTCTTGTGGGGAAAAGTGCACAAACCTCTGCAGAGTGTATCAAACTAATCATGGTTAGCCGTGTCCCCGGTTATGGACATCTTGAGTATCTAGTACTTGGATTATCATGTGAATCTCATCATGTTACTTTAATTAATATTGTTGAGTTTTTAATGATGATACTTAATTGGGATTGAGAATGCTGTCAACCATTCTCAATGTTTAACAACCACCATGATAGTTAAACAAAATTTATTCCTTTGCAGTAGGGAAAAAATGGCTTTACACAAAATTGTAACCATAGAGCTTTCCACCAGCCATATATGCATGTAGTATAGCATTACTCTTTCATATTGTTTCTCTATGTGTTACATTGCCAGCATATTCCATGTGTTGGCCCGTTTTCGGGCTGCAACGTTCATGTTGCAGACTTTTTTAGACGCATTTGTAAGGTGCCTTAGGTCGTGGTTCTATACTCAGTGATGTCGTTGGAGTTGATGGACTCGCTTATCTTCCAAGCCTTCCGCTGTTATCGTTATTAGATGGCCTTAAGCCATATTTATTGTAATACGTTCTCTTTTGAGACATTCAATGTAATAAGTGTGTGATTGCTACTCTGTTATAAATCCTTCAAGTACTGTGCGTGTCAGCATTACTGATCCAGGGATGACACTGATGCAAAGAGATCACACTGTTTGAGATCTGGTCGCTACATAAGTTCAGCTCGATGATTACATCAAGTGGATTCCATGAAGGGTGATTCCTCGGATTTCCGCCTTAATGTTACAGACACACAGTTACCTTTACCTGTAGCCCCCGTGCACTGTTAATATGGGACTGATCACATAATGAGCATCGAGGGTTTTAGGAGGTTCCCCATCTCCATGAGTAGCAAGTACACCTAATTTATTTGGTATTTCGTGTTCCATATCCATCACTAAAGATAGAGAACAACTTGGAACAGCAAATAAAAACTACTTAGTGATAAAGAAAACAAGCACACACGAGAATATTCACCCCACGCTATAACTTCCCGGCAACGGCGCCAGAAAAAGGTCTTGATAACCCACAAGTATAGGTGCTCAATTGTAGCCTCTTTCGATAAGTAAGATTGTCGAACCCAACGAGGAGCTAAAGGTAGAACAAATATTCCCTCAAGTTCTATCGACCACCGATACAACTCTACGCACGCTTAACTTTGCTTTACCTTGAACAAATATGAAACTAGAAGTACTTTGTAGGTGTTTTTGGATAGGTTTGCAAGATAATAAAGAGCGGGTAAATAAAAGTAGGGGCTGTTTAGATGAAGACACAACTAAGTTAGTATTAGTAGAGAGCTTGTTGTCACACAAGAAAGTTATTTGTCCCCAGACAATCGATAACTAGACTGGTAATCATTATTGCAATTTTATATGAGGGAGAGGCATAAGCTAACATACTTTCTCTTCTTGGATCATATGCACTTATGATTAGAACTCTAGCAAGCATCTGCAACTACTAAAGACCATTAAGCTAAAACCCAACCATAGCATTAAAGTATCAAGTCCTCTTCATTCCCATACTCCATGACCCACTTATCCGTGTTTGTGTTTCAGTCACTCACGCAACATAGACAACAAGCAAACCATGAACATATTGCAAACCCTACAGCGGGAATCCCTCATGCTTGCCCGACACGGAGAGCACCATAGGACAGCACCAATAATAAAACATGCAACTCAAACCAATCACCATCATCAATTAACCCATAGGACAAAACGGATCTTCTCAAACATCATAGGATAGCCATACATCATGGGGAAATAATATATAGCGTTGAGCACCATGTTTAAGTAGAGATTACACCAGTTAAAAAGAGGAGTTACACCGCTACATAGAGGGGGGAAGAGTTGGTGATGAGGGCGGTGAAGTTGTTGGCGTAGATTGCGGTGATGATGATGGCCCCGGCGGCGTTCCGGCACCACCGAGAGAGAGCGGGAGAGAGCCCCCCTTCTTCTTCTTCCTTGACCTTCTCCCTAGATGGGAGAAGGGTTTCCCCTCTGGTCCTTGGTCTCCATGGCATGGGAGGGGCGAGAGCACCTCAGAGATTGGATCTGTCTCTCTGTCTCTCTGTGTTTCTACACTCCCAGATCTAGCCTTTCACCGTTTCTTATATTCCTGGAGATCCGTAATTCCGATTGGATTGAAATTTGAACACGATTTTTATCCGGATATTAGCTTTCTAGCGGCAAAGTAAGGGCACCAACCGCCTTACGGGGTGTCCACAAGGGTCATGGGGGCGCCCCCTGCCTCGTGGCCCCCTCGGGCATCATCTCGCGTTGATTCCACTCCCAAATTTCACATATATTCCAAAAAAAATCTTCGTCAGTTTTTATCCCGTTTGGACTCCGTTTGATATGGATTTTCTGCGAAACAAAAAACATGCAACAAACAGGAACTGGCACTGGGCACTGGATCAATATGTTAGTCCCAAAAAATAGTATAGAAAGTTGCCAAAAGGATATGAAAGTTGTATAATATTGGCATGGAACAATAAAAAATTATAGATACGACGGAGACGTATCAGCATCCCCAAGCTTAATTCCTGCTCGTCCTCGAGTAGGTAAATGATAAAAAAGATAAATATTTATGTGGAATGCTACCTAGCATAATCTTGATCATGTAATCTAATCATGGCATGAATATTAAGACACGAGTGATTCAAAGCAATAGTCTATCATTTGACATTAAGACAATAATACTTGAAGCATACTAATAAAGCAATCATGTCTTTTCAAAATAACATGGCCAAAGAAAGTTATCCCTACAAAATCATATGGTCTGGCTATACTCCATCTTCACCACACAAAATATTTAAATCATGCACAACCCCGATGACAAGCCAAGCAATTGTTTCATACTTTTGACGTTCTCAAACATTTTCAACTTTCACGCAATACATGACCGTGAGCCATGGACATAGCACTATGGGTGGAATAGAATATGATGATGGAGGTTGTGTGGAGAAGGCAAAAAGGAAGAAAGTCTCACATCGACGCTGCTAATCAATGTGCTATGGAGATGCACATCAATTGATGTCAATGCGAGGAGTAGGGATTGCCATGCAATAGATGCACTAAGAGCTATAAGTGTATGAAATCTCAAACCGGAAACTAAGTGGGTGTGCATCCAACTTGCTTTCTCATGAAGACCTCGGGCATTTGAGGTAGCCCATCATCAGAATATACTGGCCAAGTTCTATAATGAAAATTCCCACTAGTATATGAAAGTGATAACTCAAGAGACTGTCTATATGAAGAACATGGTGCTACTCTGAAGCACAAGTGTGGTAAAATGATAGTAACATTGTACCTTCTCTCTTTTCTCTCATTTTTTATTATTTTTATTTTTGTCTCCCCTTTTTTGGTGGGCTTCTTTGGCCTCTTTTTTTATTTGGGCTTCTTTGGCGTCTTTTATTTTGATGATCACCTGGGACAATGTTCTAATAATGATGACCATCACACTTTTATTTACTTATAACTCAATATTAAAACTCAATACCAGAACAAAGATATGACTCTATATGAATGCCATGAAAATATACCAAAAAACGGACAAGCCATGAAAATATCATGCTAGCTATCTTACGATCATGCAAAGCAATATGAAAATGAATGCTCAAGTCATGTATATGATGATGATGGAAGTTGCATGGCAATATATCTCGGAATGGCTATGGAAATGCCATGATAGGTAGGTATGGTGGCTGTTTTGAGGAAGATATAAGGAGGCTTATGTGTGACAGAGTGTATCATATCACGGGGTTTGGATGCACCTGCGAAGTTTGCACCAACTCTCGAGGTGAGAAAGGGGAATGCACGGTACCGAAGAGGCTAGCAATGATGGAAGGGTGAGAGTGCGTATAATCCATGGACTCAACATTAGTCATATAGAACTCACATACTTATTGCAAAAATCTATTAGTCATCAAAACAAAGTAGCACGTGCATGCTACTAGGGGGATAGATTGGTAGGAAAATACCATCGCTCATCCAAGGCCGCCACTCATAAGGAAGACAATCAATAAATACCTCATGCTCCGACTTCATCACATAACGGTTCACCATACGTGCATGCTACGGGAATCACAAACTTCGACACAAGTATTTTTACAATCCACAACTACTCACTAGCATGAGTTTAATATCACCATCTTTATATCGCAAAACTATTTCAAGGAATCAAAAATATCATATCAGTGATCTACAAGTTTTATGTTGGATTTATGACTAACCATGTGAATGACCAATTCCTGTCAACTCTCTAAATAGATATAAGTGAAGCAAGAGAGTTTAATTCTTTCTAGAAAAGATATGCCCACGCTCTAAAAAATATAAGTGAAGCAAAAGAGCATTCTACAAATGGCGGTTTTCTATGTGAAGAGAAACAGGCAATCCAAACTTCAAATGATATAAGTGATGCACATGAAGCATTCTATAAAGCCATACTCAAAAGTAGAAGTGAAGTGCAATGAGCATTCTATAAATCAACCAAGGACTATCTCATACCAGCATGGTGCATAAAAGAAATGTGAAAACTAAATGCAAAAGATGCTCCAAGATTTGCACATATCGCATGAACGACACGAATCCAGAAACATACCGATACTTATTGAAGAAAGATGGGATGCCTTCCGGGGCATCCCCAAGCTTAGACGCTTGAGTCTCCTTGAATATTTACTTGGGGTGCCTTGGGCATCCCCAAGCTTGAGCTCTTGCCTCTCCTCCTTATCCTCATATCAAGACCTCCTTGATCTTCGAACACTTCATCCACACAAAACTCAATAGAAAGCTCGGTAAGATCCGTTAGTATAATAAAGCAAATCACTACTCTAGGTACTGTTGAAAACCATTTCATATTTTTTTTGCATTGTAGCTACTGTAATATAACTTTTCCATGGCTTAATCCACTGATAGAAATTGATAGTTTCATCAAAACAAAGAAACTATGCATCAAAAACAGAATATGTCTTAAACAGGACAGTCTGTAGTAATCTGAACATTCACCATACCTATGGAACTCCAAAAGTTCTGAAATAATTAGGAAAAATAAACAATTTATATAGAAAGACACTGCAAAAAGTTCCAAAACCATTTGACATCCAGTAAAAAATGTAAAATCGCGCACTACAGCCAAAGTTTCTGTTCTACACCGCACAAACCAACAAGCAATGTAAACATCCTAAAGACAAATCTTGGCACATTATTTTTATAATACAATGGACTTGTACAAGGGGATAATTATTTTTGTTGAAAGTTTTCTGTAATCAAGACTTACAAAGTTTCCGTGAGCATGAACAAAGTTCAAGGAGCTCCCCCACTTCAACAATGCTTGTCTCTCTCACTTTCACTTTCCTTTTGAAAAGGTTTTGGGTTCCCCTATTTATTTTTTTGTTTTTAAACTATATAAAAGCACTCAACATAAATAATTGACTCTCTAAAACTTCTGGGTTGTCTCCATGGCAGCGCTTTCTTTAAAGCCATTAAGCTAGGCATATAGTGCTCAAGTAGTGAATCCACCCGGATCCCAAGGTATATCAAAGCCAATTTTAATTAAAAATGATTTGTAATTTAGTTGTGAGCAAAAAGTAACATATATCATGTAATGACGAAGTCTAACTCTCTTCCTATGCATCGGCATGTCATATAAGAACAATTTATGCACATCAAGTAAAGGCCAATACATAGCATAAGCAGGTTCTTGCAATTTTATCATATTGGAAACATGGAGAGGCGGAGATGTATGTAGTTCCTCTCTCATAATAATTGCAAGTAGGAGCTTCAAGCACATGCATATTATATCTATCAAAATCATTATGTGTAGTAGTGAAATGCAACCCATCAATATAATCCTTAATAAGGGCAAACTTCTCCGATATAGTGTAGTCGGAGAATTCAAAAGATAATAGGACTATCATGCGTAAGTGGGTGCAATAGCAACAATTTCATGTTTAACATAAGGAAATATAGAAAGTTCATCTCCATAAGCATAATTCATATTGGCATCTTGGCCACAAGCATAGCAAGCATCATCAAAAAGGGATATTTCAAAAGAATCAACGGGATCATAAAAATCATCATAACATTCATCCTTCAGTAAGCACGAAGGGAAATTAAACAATGTATGAGTTGAAGAATTACCCTCATTAGAAGGTGGGCACGGGTGATCAATCCGCTCTTCCTCCTTTTGTTCTTCGCTCTCCTCCTCATCTTTTTCATCCAATGAGCTGACAATGTCATTAATTTCTTCTTCCATAGACTCCTGCAAAATATTAGTCTCTTCTTGGACAGCGGAGACTCTCTCAATAAAATCATCAATATCGGAATTGAATTAATAATTCTCATAGAAATATTTAAGTATAGCAAAATTTTGAGGTCTATAAACTGAATCATCAAAATCTTCAAACTCTTTAAACAAATATTCAATTTCATAAGCACCCATAAAAGCAACAAACTCTTCTATTTATTCCACATCATAGTAATGATATATACCATTAGCATAGGAAGTTAAGGTTTCATTATCATTAAATTCACATGAAAGGGAAGGTGTGGAGCCTTCATCCTAGAGAAACAAGTATAATCATATCCCAAGCATAGTTGCCGAGCATACCAATGCAACATATCAATTTGATCCCATAATAGTTTCCCTTTTTGAGTCAAGCGATAATCCCTAAAGTATTCACGTTGATCCAACGTGTCTCCCATTACAAAGGTTAATGGGGTTTTCTCAGGATTATCAAAGTAGTACATAATATCTTTCACATAATGAGTATCGAGGGTTTTAGGAGGTTCCTCATCTCCATGAGTAGCAAGTACACCTAAACTTTTTGGTATTTCGTGTTCCCTATCCATAACTAAAGATAGAGAACAACTTGGAATAGCAAATAAAAACTATTTATTGATAAAGCAAACAAGCACACACGAGAATATTCACCCCACGCTATAACTCCCCAGCAATGGCGCCAGAAAAAGGTCTTGATAACCCACAATTATAGGGGATCAATTGTAGCCTCTTTCGATAAGTAAGAGTGCTGAACCCAATGAGGAGCTAAAGGTAGAACAAATATTCCCTCGAGTTCTATCGACCACCGATACAACTTTACGCAAGCTTAACGTTCGCTTTACCTAGTACAAGTATGAAACTAGAAGTACTTTGTAGGTATTTTTGGATAGGTTTGCAAGATAATAAAGAGCGCGTAAATAAAAAGTAGGGGTTGTTTAAATGAAGACACAACTAAGTTAGTTTTAGTAGAGAGCTTGTTGTCACACAAGAAAGTTATTTCTCCCTAGGTAATCGATAACTAGACCGGTAATCATTATTGCAATTTTATATGTGGGAGAGGCATAAGCTAACATACTTTCTCTTCTTGGATCATATGCACTTATGGTTGGAACTCTAGCAAAGCGTCCGCAACTACTAAAGATCATTAAGGTAAAACCCAACCATAGCATTAATGTATCAAGTCCTCTTTATTCCCATACTCCATGACCCACTTATCCGTGTTTGTGTTTCAGTCACTCACGCAACACAGGCAATAAGCAAACCATGACCATATTGCAAACCCTATAGAGGGAATCCCTCACGCTTACACGACACGGAGAGCACCATAGGACAGCACCAATAATTAAACATGCAACTCAAACCAATCACGATCATCAATTAACCCATAGGACAAAACGGATCTACTCAAACATCATAGGATAGCCATACATCATTGGGAAATAATATATAGAGTTGAGCACCATGTTTAAGTAGGCGGGTAAAAGAGGAGTTAGATCGCTACATAGAGGGGGAAGAGTTGGTGATGAGGGCGGTGAAGTTGTTGGTGTAGATTGTGGTGATGATGATGGCCCCGGCGGCGTTCCGGCGCCACCGGGGGAGAGGGGGAGAGAGCACCCCTTCTTCTTCTTCTTCTTCTTCTTCTTCCTTGACCTTCTCCATAGATGGGAGAAGGGTTTCCCCTCTGATCCTTGATCTCCATGGCATGGGAGGGGCAAGAGCCCCTCCGAGATTGGATTTGTCTCTCTATCTCTCTCTGTTTCTGCGCTCCCAAATCTGGCCTTTCACCGTTTCTTATACTCCCGGAGATCCGTAACTCCGATTGGATTGAAATTTGAACAAGATTTTTATCCGGATATTAGCTTTCTTGCGACGAAAGAAGGGCACCAACCGCCTTACGGGGTGTCCACGAGGGCAGGGGCGCGCCCCCTGCCTCGTGGCCTCCTGGGCATCGTCTCGCGTTGATTCCACTTCCCAAAATTCACATATATTCCAAAAAAAATCGCCATCAGTTTTTACCCCGTTTGGACTCCGTTTGATATGGATTTTCTGCGAAACAAAAAACATGCAACAAACAGAACTGCACCGGCCTTTGGATGAATATGTTAGTCCCAAAAATAGTGTAAAAAGTTGCCAAAAGGATATGAAAGTTGTATAATATTGGCATGGAACAATAAAAAATTATAGATACGATGGAGACGTATCACTATCCCTTGCCGTATTTCCTGGAGACGGGCGATGGGGTCACATAATCGTGAGTCTCTGCTCGTCTCTGCGAGCTCCCGACGCACTAATGATTTGGGTAATTGTTCTGAGTTGGCCACTTGCCTTTACGCACTAACCACCACCGCTACAAAAAAAAGACACATCCGTGACATTTTGGGCCGAACGAAAAAAATTATGTCATACTTATGACACTTCTATGACGATAATTGTGACAAAACCCGGTATCATCATAGATGTGGTGGGTCCTACTTATATGACAAAAAATCACGACAGAAAATGGGCTTTTCGTCCTGGGCGGGCCGGAGACGCAGCTGCATGACATTCTTTCAGCCGTCCATGACGGAAAACCGTGGTAGAAGCGAGGGTGAGGAAAATATCGGGGAGTTCCCGGTTACGGTGGGTGGTCGGGGGCCGAGCGATGCACGTTTCTCTTGTACGTACGTGTGTGTGGCGAGGCGTTGGGCTCTAACTGAACCCGAGCGAGGCGTTGGGATCTAACTGAACCCGAGCGATTGCACTGCAGGCTACGCGTTACTGAACCCGAGCAATCGATTGGTCCCTTATTGTTAACTGAACCCGAGAGTGATTCCTTCGCTATTGCTGCTAACTGAAGGCGATCGGGGCTGCCTTTGGATGAACAGTGAGCGTTGTTGAGGGGGTTTGGATGAACAATTCCCGGTGGGGGGTTGGATGAACAGGACCCTGTGGTAGTAGAGGCTGTTGCCGCTGGATGAACAGTACCCCGATCGATCGAGCCGATGGATGAACAGGACCCCGTGGAGGCCTGGATGAACAGGACTCCATGGAGGGCTAGATGAACAGGACCCCGTGGAGGGATGGTTGAACAGTAGCCGGTGGAGGGCTGGATGAATAGTAGCCCGTGGAGGGGTGGTTGAACAGGACCCCGTGGAGAGGGCTGGTTGAACAGTAGCAGGTGGAGGAGCGCGCGGTGGAGGCTGGATGAACAGGAGCTGTGGATGAACAGTCATAGGTGGAGGCTGGAGGAGGTCGACGGTGGATGAACGGTAGCCCGTGGAGGCTGGAGGAGGTCGACAGTGGAGATGAACAGTATCTCGTGGAGTCCCGTTTTGCGCTACGCCACACCCCTCCCGATGAACAGGAACCCTGTTTCGACCATAGCGCTCCAACACAAGTCCGTTTCCTCCGTTTTGCGGTACGCCACACCCCTCCCGATAAACAGGACCCCGTTTCCACCGTAGGAGGTCCGTTTCCTCCGTTTTGCGGTACGCCAGACCCCTCCCGATGAACAGGATCCCGTTTCGACCATGGCTGGTCGAACACAAGGCCGTTTCCTCCGTTCTGCGGTACGCCAGGCCTTGTTTCCACTGCCTATTCAGTCCAAGTCGGTTGTCTCCCGATGAACACAACGACGACGCAGTTTCTCCGTTCCGACCCAGCCATGTACACGAGCCCTGGCCGTACGTATGTGCGAGTAGGCGTTCGAGACCCCGCCCATAT
Source organism: Aegilops bicornis (assembly GCA_021605145.1). Lineage (NCBI taxonomy): Eukaryota > Viridiplantae > Streptophyta > Magnoliopsida > Poales > Poaceae > Aegilops > Aegilops bicornis. Next base: position 302,707,291 of record CM038674.1, on the reverse strand, counting down.
GTACGTACGTGGTCGTATTTACTTTCTTGCAACATGGCCGTTGTACGTACGTGTACATGCTACGTGCGCGCCTCTACTACGACACATGCCCTTCCTTACACGGCCTCGGTTCATCGCTGCAGCCTGCAGACAGACCAATCGTATGTACGTACACATTCGCGACCAGAATGACAACACTACGTACGCTTCGACCGGGTGGGTCCCGACTGTCAGGCACTTCCTTGCGTGCGAAGATGTAGCTGGTGGGTCCCACCAAACACGGGGGCGAATCATTTTTTTTGACCGTAATATGGGCGCACTTCCTTCCGTGCCAAGATGTAGCTGGTGGGTCCCAGCAGTCAGGGGGAGAAAACATTATTTTTTCCGGGTAAAAAGTATGTAGTTGCATCCATGCGTCCATTGGCGTGGTGCGTCCCCACTGTCAGCCTCTCACGTACAGTCATCTTTCGATGACTCTCAGTTGTTGACCACGTTGACCACACCGTGCCGAGCGCACCAAGACCGGTGGACGACAGCGAGGCCCCAGACTGGAACGACCCGGAGATGGGGAAGACGCGTCAGTGGAGTGGCAGATGGAGAGGAGTGGGAAACTTGACTGGTTGGTCTTGGAGCACCGCCGCCCATGGCGCATGTGAGAAAGAACAGAGGTTGAAGAAGGAGCATGGTTGTTGGATTAACATCCAACGGTCTAGCTGCTAGAATCATTTGTTGATTAAGTTGACAAAGCCCTGCATACACGTGTGCTTAGTAGGCCCACAAGTCAGCCACCAAATCTGTCGGGTCCCAGCTGTCATCGGGAGGAATGGTTTTTTTCGCATAACAAGGAGGCACTTCCTTCTGTGCGAAGATATAGCCGGTGGGTCCCAGCTGTCAGGGGAGGAAACAACTTAATAAGGACGAACTTTCCTTGCGTGCGACCATGGACTTCGTGGGTCCCATCCGTCAGGCTCTCCAAGTACAGTCCTCTTCTGATGACCCTCGTTTGTTGACCACGCCGCGCCGAGCGCAGCGAGGCGATGGACGACGGCGACGCCCCAGACTGGAACGACCCGGAGATGGGGAAGACGCGGTAGTGGAGTCGCAGATGGAGAGGAGTGGGAAACTTGACTGGTTTGGGTGCGGGGTGGGCCTACACTCGGCAGAGAATAATAGGAGGTGTGGAGTGGAGGGATGGCCTGGCCGTCGGCGGGATAGCGTTTCGCTGAGGCGCGCAAAACAATGCTGCTAGATGCCGGTGGCTGGAGCAGGTGGTCCCGGCAGCGCTGGGGGAAGGAGACGAGATATTGAAGAAGAATGCCAGTCATTGGATGTAAATCCAATGCCTTGTTAGGCTTCGACCTACTGGCCCACATGTCAGCCAGTCCATTTGTTTTTAGTCCATTTGGTGGGCTGGGTGAAACAATGATGTAGCATCTATGCAGCCCGTTTATATATATGGTAGAATTTAAAGCCCATTTGCATTTTTCTCGAAATCCGCGGAATTGCTGGGCTGGGTGAAAATATCATGTTGGGCTGGACGGAGAAATGTTATAAAACATAAACACATGATTGCACGCCTATTACTGCATTGGTCAGTAAAATCTTTGCAAGCTTATGTATGCAATCACTAGGATTTAACTTACCAAGTTATATATAAGCAATTATTATTATTTTGTAAGAACTTTCAACTTACGAAATAAAATATCATTTTAATTTGATGAGTTAATAGGACATGGGGTATTATTATTTTTTAGGCTAGACGTGGGACAGTTGAGTTGGTTCTAGGGAAAAGTACTGGGGGAAACTCAGTTTACATCGAAAACTAAAGTGGGAGAAAATTCAGATATAGGATTAATGAAAACGAAAAATAAAGGAAGTGGGAAGGTCTATAAAATGTTGGACGAATGATAGGTTTAATGGAACCTTATGTTGTTTCTATTATATATATATATATATATATATATATATATATATATATATATGTATATATATATGTAATAAAATAAGATATAAATATAGGTTCAGTTTTGCATTCTTATAGAAAAATAGAACTGAGCTGTACGTCGTCTTGAAAAAACAAACATAACTTGGGTTGCTGATGTTATAGACAAGCTAGGTTGGGAGGCCCAGAGGCCGCTTGATACCTGCTGGATCCAAAAAATGTTGAAACATGTCGTGGGCAGCCCATGTTAAACAACAAAACCTAGGCCATGGACCTAGTGGGCCCGGGATTGTCAGCCTCTCGACGAACAGTTGTCTCCTGATTCCTCTTGTTTTGCTGACCATGTTGGGAATGACAGACGGCGGCGCCATGGCGAGAGCACCAAGGCGGAGGACAACGTCGAGACCTCGGACCGAACGAATTGGAGCGGGGGAAGATGCAGGCGGAGGGGAGTATGAGGGTTGACTTGTTTGGGTGCAGGGTGGGCCGGTGGAGCTGCCGCCGCCGGACAATGTGTGGGAGTAGAGGGATGGCCAGCCGCTGTATAGGAAGAGGACGAAAGATTGAACAAAATAAAGAACTACACATGGATAGCTGGTTGGTCCCATATGTATGTGTACGAGACCTGCTGGATCAACCTGAGAAGGGGAATATGTTGGCAGGAAGGAGATTCAAAGCACGACAGCCGAGTGAACTAGTTTTTTAAAATGGACAAGTGAACTAGTTACATGCATAAGCAAATAGCCACTAAAAAAGCAAACATGTTAATGCGTTCTTAAAAGAAATACTTCGGACAAAACAGATAATTACGACACATAGGCTAATGCATGAAACACACAGATGATAAAGGTGCTTATAAACAGATAAAGTACAACATCTAGACCTTCCTAGCATGCTTGATCATGACGTTGCGACTGTCCGTGTACTCGTGCGTTACGGGAAGCAGACACGCCCTCATGTCCAAGATCTGCCTGTACAAGTCGTAGCATGCGTCTGCGTCCTTGGCCGCGTAGGTTATGTAGGCTAGATTCAGAGGTACCTCCCACATGTTCAGGACCTTGGTATCGTTGTCTTCTTTCATGTTGGTGTATCAGGGGTCGATGATGGTCTCGGCGTGGTCAACCACGGAGTCCTTCTCCTGCCCGTTGCCGATGATCTTGTATTGCTTCTGGATGTCGACAAGCTTGTTGCACAGATGGCCAAATCGTCACGTTCTTCCTTCTCTCCACCGTAGCGAAGGTGCAGTCGGCGCTGCCAATGAAACGGGCGAATGCTCCAGAACCTCTGATGGCCCTACAGCAGTGGTAGACGAGAACCTCATCCCGCACACATACCTGGGTGAAGACGATCTGCTGGTCCCTGTCAGGAGAAGAATGGATGGCCACACGGTCTAAGTCCTGTGACCTTGTGCTTTCTCGTCCTATAGGTACTTCTTGAACTCGGCGAGGCAGAGCTTCACCAAATCTGGATCGTTGGTGTACATCACATTCAACTTGGTGCAGCCATAGGACGGAACGGCGAACTCAAATGGGAACTCCTTGCTAAAGTCCATATCCAGCAGGCTCACCCCTCGGATCGCCATTGGAGTCTCTTCAAGTGAACGAGTGGGTAGGCAGCGGCAGAAGTTCGTTTTTCAGCTCTTGGGGAACTGGATTCAATAGTAAACTGAGTGTGTACAGGCGACAACAGTTACTACCCATCCCTCTCCTGCTGCATGCCCGGCAGAAGATGCATCCTCGGCGCATTCAAATGCCTCCATTAAGAAACCTACTTCGGCCACACGTCGGTTCACGAGCGGGTCTGTATTGGTACTGCTATAACAAGAGTTAGTGGTCACTTTACTTAAATTTAATTAGCTTTAATAGAAATTTATACTCAAAACAAGCAATGCATTGGCTCGTTCTATCAGTGCCACAGGATCAACATGCACAACAATTAGAATTATTATTCTAAGGACGCACACGATCAGCACATTTGTTGCACTTTCACACAGATAATACTACCAAGTTTGAACTATTTGTTATGGTTGTTTTCCTCTGCATCATCATGCCGTGTTTCCCAGCTTGCAAGATTCAGAACCAACAAATAAGATCCAAATAATAAGTACAACATAGATGCCTACACATCTCATTGATTACCAGCTTGCAAAATTCATAACCAACAAATAAGATTCAAATCAGAAGTACAACAAATATGCGTACACATCTCACTGATTCCCAGCTTGCAAGATTCAGAACCAACACATTAGAGCCTTTTGATAAAGTGAATATTGGGATTAAATCCATCTTGGCTAGCCGTGTCATAGAACCGAAGAACTTGGTGAATGCTCTTGACCGTCACAACATCTGTAGTTGAGTATTATTGTTTGCACAACACAAATAAGAAGAGCCTGATTACTATAATTGTGGCACTCCTTGAACTCAACCTGCAGCTCCACTCGGATGAGGCCTGCCTGGACTTCCAAGATTCAATTCATGCGCCTTTTTCTGCAGTTCACCTGAAATGAAGCAAAGATTGCATCATTCAGCTAGCAAGAAGTACTTGCTCTCATGAGCTGGTAGGTTCTTTAGTAGTTGCACTAAAATTGAGGAACATTAAGGTTGGTTGTCCTGCTCATGTAAGGTGCAACTATAATTTGCTAATTCTTTTATGAAGTTCCACTAAAATAAAGTGCCATTGTGGTGACAGTGATGGCTCATCTTGCAAAGGCTAATAAAATATTGCACGAGAATACCAGCAGAATTTGACGGAGATTTTGGAAACTCTAATCACCATTTTGTGCAGTTCCACCAAAATTGAGAGATGTTGCCCACGTGACATTTTAGTTGAACTACAGAAGACACACATTCCAAAAAAAGAGTGTTTTGTGCAGTTCACCAAAAGGTCACAATAGCAACAAGGTGAAATGGATATCCCTATATGCACAAAAAGATAGAAAGTAAACAGTTGCTGGTTAATAAGAATATACGAAACATACACGAAATGAAAATAAGCATCTTAATTATGTTCATGGCAATCACGCAAGGATAGTAGAAAATTTAAAACATCAGCAATGCTTCATGTTACTGGAAGCATTACGATCAACAATGACATTCATCAAATATGGGATTACTTTAAGGGTGGTATTGCTTGTTTACCAGATACAGTAAATCAACATCAGCTAAAGAGTTGGTTTAAGGGCATGGGACAGTGGGGACACCAGGACATTCAGCAGCGTAAAGGAGCAACTTACTTATCATACTGGGGAAAACAACAGGAGTACCATTTGTAACATAGTTTAATTGCATCATATCACTGGAGGCATTAGATTAACAATAACACTGGTTAGACATGTCCCTAAGGTAACAGTGTGTTCGCTTCATTTTACATGCGCCCTTACATTAACAACAGCAAAAGGTTGGTATAAGGACATGCGACAGTCAACGCATCAGCACAATGTACCTACAAGGAGGCATAAAGTGGTGATGCCGAGTTTGTCCATGCTTCGTGAGGGCAGCAAATCTAATCCTGGAGACCTTTTACTATGTGAGGGCAGCAAATCTAATCCTGGAGACCTTTTACTATCTAAGGCAGCAAATCTAATCCTGGAGACCTTTTACTATGTGAGGGCAGGAAATCTAATCCTGGAGACCTTTTACAATGTGAGGGCAGCAATTCTAATCCTGGAGACCTTTTACTATGTGAGGGCGGCAAATCTAATCCTGGAGACCTTTTACTATGTGAGGGCAGCAATTCTAATCCTGGAGACCTTTTACTATGTGAGGGCAAAAATCTAATCCTGGACATACTCTGTTAACTTGTCCACCAGCCGCCACATTCTATCCTTTTTTCAACCAATAATAGATATGTTCCTTATCCAGTGTGTACTGCGTTTTCCCATTATTTCCCTTTTCAACCAAGAGACCGGTTGGGTATCCGGTCTCTAGTACTTTGACCATATTATTTCCTCTTTGAATCAAGTCCTAGATTCATGCTACAACTTTCCCCCCTTCTTCGTTGTTTTAACCAAGTCCTAGATTCGAATGCATGAAGTAGCTTTACCTCTAATAATACTAAAAATTTAGGTGGCTTCGGAAGAGCTGATGGGAGTAGAAAAAGATGCACATGCAGACACGTGGGAAGCTGGGGCAGTAGAGCAAGGCCTCTTTCGAAGAACTTATACCTGAGGGTCGTCGGGATGTCGGCGGCAGCAGGTTGGATCTGCGCAAAATACAGCAGGGAGGAAGAAGGGTCGGAGGACCTCCCGAGCCGGCGCTGTGTCGGAGAGAACATCATGGGCAGAGGATCAGGCCCCTCCGGCAGCTGTGGGTTTCCTCCATCGCCGGTGATGACCGCGTGAACGATGCACCTAGTCCTCTACACACACCAGCCGAAGGGATCTGGCCGGATCTGTGACCAGCGGTGAGCAGAGAGAAAATGTCGCTACCGATGTCTTGTTTAGATCTGGAGAGGATGAGAGAATAACGAGAGCAACCCTAGTAAAGCAATCACTCAGGCCCCGGCGTACATATATAGTTGAGTCATTATCTTTTTCTCTCCACAACAAGCGTTTCAATTTGTGTATGTGGCATTAAAGAAAATAAACTCTCTATTTAAGGTGAGTAACTGTACGACTCCTACTTACTACTACTACTACCTCCGTCCTGGTTTATAGGTCACCTTTGTAGTTCGTGCCAAATTTTGACCAAATATTTAGCTAAAGAAATGTTAATGCATGTCAGCAAAAATTATATCGTTGGATTCATATTTCAACATAGTTATCAATGATATAATTTTTGGTAACATGCACGAATGTTTTGTTAGTTCAATCTATAGTCAAAATTTGACACAATATACAATGGGGACCAATAAACTAGGACGGAGGTAGTAGTAGTAGTATTGTTCACTTGTGCTCCCCGGCCCTCCATTCATTGACCAACCCCACGGGTGAATAAACATACAGTACTAGTATTTATATAGAACGAACAAGCTCGAACTATTTTCGCGTAGTTAAAAGTTGAGGGCGGGGCTTTTCCTGGGCAGTACGCGCGACAATTTTTGCATAGGCGGTTTGACAGAGAGGCGAGGAGGGTGAGGGAGTAGCGGATTCAACTTACTTACTGCTAAAAGGTCGGGCTGTCCGATTTGACAACGCGTTACTGCTAGAAAGACTTGTGATATGACTACTCACTATAGTCATGAATTACTAGCGATACGACCGGGGTGATGCCCCCTTCCGTTCCGCACTCTAATCTGGTGCATGACACATCGACCCGGATGTTGGCTCTCCCACATGTCGGTGAAGTACGTAGGAGGAGTGCGAACCACGGTAGACCAGTGAATCAGCAGTAGAAAACAGTGTGTTGATATGGCCATAAAAACAATGTGCTACGGTCTAGACTGTAGCATGTACAGTACTACTCCTCTTTGTTTGGATCCCTGAGTTAGAGCTAGTTTGGGTTGAAATAGCCTCAAATTATCCAAACAGGAGGGGATAGTTTGAGCTAGTTTGCTCTAACCCAACTAAAAAAACTAGGGACTAGGGACTTTTTAGTTGGAACCAGAAAAAGTCCTAGGACTTACGAACCAAACAGGGCCTCAAGCACCTATGGAGGCGACTGCCTCTCGCGTCTATCATGTGTCAGGAGACATTCCCATCAACGACGAGGTGCCTATGGTGCCTATTGTGCACCGCGACCAAGGCGTAGAGGAAAATGAGAGAACTACGTATTTATTTACGGTGTAGATTCACTCATTTTGCTCCATATGTACTCCATCTCGGTGTAGTCTAGTCACTTGTTATAATCTCTAGAAAGGCAAATACTCCTTTCTTGTTTACAGGGTTATACTAGCAAGTAATAGTGGGCTCACATAGCAATTTTGTCTCATGCAAGAGCCTGGCTATATGTGTGCTCCAAGGTTCGAAACTGCCACGTTTGGGTTGCGCTTGGCTCTTCGCCTCTTCAAGAAGACGAACAATGATGTTGATGACCCACAAGTATAAGGGATCTATCGTAGTCCTTTCGATAAGTAAGAGTGTCGAACCCAACGAGGAGTAGAAGGAAATGACAAACGGTTTTCAGTAAGGTATTCTCTGCAAGCACTGAAATTATCGGTAACAGATAGTTTTGTGATAAAGTAATTTGTAATAGGTAACAAGTAATAAATGTAAATGGGGTGTAGAAAGGTGGACCAATCCTTTTTGTAGCAAAGGACAAGCCTGGAAAAACTCCTATATAAAGGAAAACGCTCCCGAGGACACATGGGGATTATCGTCAAGCTAGTTTTCATCACGCTCATATGATTCGCGTTCGTTACTTTGATAATTTGATATGTGGGTGGACCGATTCTTGGGTGCTGCCCTTCCTTGGACAAGCATCCCACTTATGATTAACCCCTATTGCAAGCATCCACAGTTACAAAAGATGTATTAAGGTAAACCTAACCATAGCATGAAACATATGTATCCAAATCAGCCCCTTACGAAGCAACGCATAAACTAGGGTTTAAGCTTCTGTCACTCTAGCAACCCATCATCTACTTATTACTTCCCAATGCCTTCCTCTAGGCCCAAACGATGGTGAAGTGTCATGTAGTCGACGTTCACATAACACCACTAGAGGAAACACAACATACATCTCATCAAAATATCGAACGAATACCAAATTCACATGACTACTTATAGCAAGACTTCTCCCATGTCCTCAGGAACAAACGTAACTACTTACAAACCATATTCATGTTCATAATCAGAGGGGTATTAATATGCATAAAGGACCTGAACATATGATCTTCCACCAAATAAACCAACTAGCATCAACTACAAGGAGTAATCAACACTACTAGTAACCCACAGGTACCAATCTGAGGTTTTGAGAGAAAGATTGGATACAATAGATGAACTAGGGTTTGAGATAAGATGGTGCTAGTGAAGATGTTGATGGAGATTGACCCCCTCTCGATGAGAGGATCGATGGTGATGACGATGGTGATGATTTCCCCCTCCAGGAGGGATGTTTCCCCGGCAGAACAGCTCCGCCGGAGCCCTAGATTGGTTTCGCCAGGTTCCGCCTCGAGACGGTGGTGCTTCGTCCTGAAAGCTTCCTTCTGATTTTTTTCCAGGGTGAAAGACTTCATATAGCCAAAGATGGGCACCGGAGGCCTGCCAGGGGGCCCACGAGCCAGGGGGCACGCCCAGGGGGGGTAGGGCGCGCCGCCCACGCTTGTGGATGGTGGGTGGCCCCCCTCTGGTGCTTTCGTCGAATAGTATTTTTATATATTCCAAAACTCATTTCCGTGGAGTTTCAGGACTTTTGGAGTTGTGCAGAATAGGTCTTCAATATTTGCTCCTTTTCCAGCCCAGAATTCCGGCTGTCGGCATTCTCCATCTTCATGTAAACCTTGTAAAATAAGAGAGAATAGGCATAAGTATTGTGACATAATGTGTAATAACAGCCCATAATGCAATAAATATCGATCTAAACGCATGATGCAAAATGGACGTATCAGATGTTACTACTACTGCTTCAACAGTATCGAATCCACAGCTGCATGTCCGTCCACCACGAGCGGGAGGGGTAGCTTGTTGTAGTACTACTATAAGCAAAAGCCTGTCCTCGTCTGCGAGCCACCGCGCGCATGGGCGAGGGAGAAGGCGAGTAGTAAAATCAAGCTTCTCCTCGTTGTACGAGTTGAAGCAACACATCATAGCACTGGCCCCACATGGTTTCCTCTAAACTTGGCTGAAATACCGGCAGTGTACAATACTCCATTTGCTGCAACCTCTAACATACGCCACCACAAATTAAAATATATATTCCTGTCTTGACCAGATGAGCGTGCAAACTACAATCACCAAGATGACAGGTAGGGCTAGAAGATTATTTTAATAAAAAAAAGCATGGAGCCGACCCCAATGATTTTAAAGCTTACAGGCACGGTACACGCTATCCTAGACTCTACACATAAAACTGCCACACGAGCGTCTAGGCTGCGCTTCGCTCTTCACCCCTTCGGGAAGTCGAACAATGATGGAGTACTACTGCAGTGGAGGAGTACTACAGTATGCTTCTGGCCATCTGACACCGATGGAACTGTTGCATGTCCACCGCGTGCGGGAGGGAGAGAGTGTAGCGAACGAAAGCTTCTCCTAGTCCTGCCAGCCACCACGCTCATGGGCGAGGGAGGGACGCAGCTTCATTGACTTACTGCTCCTATCTTTGCGTGTGTGACAGGTGGGCCCAATAGGAGGGTGGCCCACCTATCATGCAGCCAAAGGCAGGTTCGGTTAATGCAAGAGGGCGTTGTAGTACACATCAAAGCACTGCACTTGATATATTTCAATAATTTGTGTTTAGTGACGCATTAATTACAATGCATGCATGTATGTCGTGACTCTCCTTTTGATACTTACATGTGTTGATTTAATGCACCTTGAAGTAGTATGAATATGTGACGGTATAGCTTTGTAATGCCCCGGCCCTAATAAAGAGAGAGATGGTTGTGCACGAGGACGGCGGAATTCCGAGGAGGGCGAGATAATGCAGACAGAACATGACCCGACGATGGAGCTCTCTATGGTCTCGATGGACCTCATCTTGCTCCACTGCCCCTTGTGCCTCCACCCCTTGAAGCCTCCAGTGTATGAGGTTCGAATACACCTCCTCCGTTCAACTGATAGAGCAAGGTGCGGGTTTCTTGATTGATGTGTTGTTCGATTGATTTGTGCAGTGCAAGGGAGGGCACCTGGCCCACGCGGACTGCCACATCGAGCGCCCCAGGAAACATCGGCAGTGCCAGAAGTGCGAGCGCGGCGGTGGCTTCGATGTGAGGAACACGACGGTGGACGCCGTCCTCCCCTCTTTGAGGGTGGAGTTCTCGCATGAAGGTTGTGGGCTCTACGTCACTTACCACAAGCTCGCTGATCACCAGAGCGTGTGTCCGCTCACGCCCTGCAAATGCCCCGTGCCCGTCTGCGGCTACGAAGGCCCGCCGCCGGCACTCTCCCACCACATCAGCACCGTGCATCCCATGCCCATGCACATGATCCAGTATGGAAAGGTGCTCCAGCTGCAAGTGCCGCTCTCGGAGCAACGGCTCTTGCTGTTCGCGGAGGAGGACGGTTGCATGTTTTTCTTGGTCGGCGGCGTGCTCGACATCGGCGCGCCTATCGCTGTGTCAGTCGTCTGCGTCAGAGCGGGGTCGTCCCCACTTCCACACTACATAGCCAAGTTGTGGGCGAACGGCCCGCCGGGGGAGCCCAAAGGCAGGACCGATGTCGTCAAGGTGGAAATGGATGTGACAAGCAGCAAGGATCCCAGCGATGTCACTGTGCACGAGCTCACCTTCTTCACAGTTCTGCCCAAGTTGCTGGCCGGGGCTAAGCTGGTGTCCCTCCACATTCAGATTGACAAGCTCACGTCCTAAATGATTCTACAGTGCCTTTTGTTTATCTTAGTAATATGCTAATATAGGGGTTAGCTCGGTCTACTTTGGCTTAAGAGATGGTGGGCTTTGGTGGCGATGCAACAATTACTTCGACATCAGATCAACAGTTAAAGTAATTTCCAACAGTCGAACGGATATTTTGTGTCCGTTGGATATAAAGATCCTTCGGGTAAGAAGTATAACTGCTTATAAGAAGTAAGTATAACATCTTATATGCTTGTTTGTTCAGGAAGTATTGCATACTTGTGCGAGTTGATGCGACACATCAAAGTAGTACTACTAGTAGTACTCTCTCCGATCCTAATTTCTCTGTGCATGAGGCTGGTCATAGTGGGAGTACCATAGGTACTAACATAGATGCCACATAAGCAAAAATGATGAGGTGGCAAGTGATTAATGAGGAGAGAGGCAAATAGTAACATAAGACTAGTCATAGTGGGGAGTAACTTAGAGTAGTAACATGCATATATTACTAGTCTATAATACTACCTCCATAGTGGGTAGTAACATATATGTTGTGTCATGCATCACTTCATTTATTAGGTTGTAGACTCATCTTTTCTTGATATGTTTGATGTTACAGTAACTAGCTATCCTACCACATGCCTCACTTTCTTCATTAATTACATGCCACATCATCTATTTTTCCTAGATAAGTGTGATGTTACCACCTATGTTACTCCCACTGTGGGTAGTCTAAGGCTGGTCATAGTGGGGAGTAACTTAGACTTGTGTTATGCATATGACAATAGTCTAAGTTATTACCTTCATAATGCAAAGTAACATAATAGTAGTATCATAGATGGCTTCATTTATATTGTCTCGGAAAGTGCTATGTTACAGTAACATATTATGTGACCACCTCTTATTAATTACTTGCTACATAAGCAGAATTTTCTCGAAGTGCGCTATGTTACTACTCCCTCCGTCTAGGTGTATAAGTCATCTTAACTTGTGCACCGCGACCAAGGCGGAGGGAAAAATGAGAGAACTTAATGTCTTATTGCTAATTAATAGCATTGCATGCAATGAACTAACCACTACATGTCATGTTTGTTAGTCTCAAGTCATTAAAAGCATGCACGCCCCACATCTCTTGTTGGTTGATACGTCATGAAACAAGAAACGAGAAGGGAGTTAATTACCGTGCCTAAGTGTTTTGGGTTTATTTCGTTTTCGTAAGGTGACTTACACACCTAGACGGAGGGAGTAGTTAAGTTACTCCCACTATGTCTAGCCTAATATGTTAACATCACATAGCGCTTTCCAATGCAAAATGAGTCTACAAAGTAATAAATGAAGACATGTAGTACTATGTTGTGACATATATGACACTACCCACTATGAAGGTACTAGTAACATAGACTAGTAACTAGTCTATGTTACTCTCCACTATGACCAGCCAAAGTCGAGGCACGGATACCAACGAGGGCCTGGTTGTGTCTATACTTGGACAACTCACCCATTGCATGCGCACCCAGTGCGAGTGAAGCTCTTGTCGTGTTGGTGTCGTGTGCGGCCCGCACATTAACCAAAACCTCGCGCCTCCATCTTAGCCTCCGCGTTTTAAACTTCTCAATCTCAAGGCTAAGGAGCAACGTGAAACCTATGATAGAGCCAATCGGATGGTTGAGAACACTACAATTCGTAGCTACAGATGCCTGTGTGAGAGAGGATGAGTGCGTGCGTGCACCTCTTCTCTTCCTGTGTAACGTACTAAACTTAGAGTACAAGTGTATGTGGGTGGCATCGACCTAGGGAGCAGTGATGGTGCATGCGAGAAGTCCCGAGAGATAGGTGTAATGCGTCTGGAAAAAAAGACTAGTCTATAGCTCGCCGCGAGGCTATTCCTGTCGAACGCCAGGTGTAAGATATGTATCCGACGGTGCCAGTTTTTGCATGTACACAGCAGTAGAAAAAGAACTAGTACCATGGCATCTGCTACACCACGGTCGAGAACACGTGCCCACGTTACGCCATCCAGGAATAGTGCCACAGTTCGAAACTAGAACCATCAATTAATTTTTTGCGTGTCCCGTCACATTCCAAATTACTACTACTACCATGCTATATTTAATTGCAAACCTGTTCACACCGATCACAACCTAAAGGCTTTCCCACATAGGAGTGTATTAGTAGTACTTTGTTATAAATACTACTATGCCAAGATGACTGCACATTCCTCCTCAACTCCTCATCCACAAAAAACAATCAAGTCAATCAAGCCATGGCCAGCGTGAGTTCTGGGTCGAGAGATTTCCACCAAGGAGAGGCGAGCATGGAAAAGGAAGCACGAGAGATGTCCCAACTCACCGTGAAAGCAGCCGACATGTCCAGCAGGCAGATAGCAAAGACAGAGGTCCCGCCGCCACAAGCAACCTTAAGTCCCGTCACGCCGTCGATTTAGCAGACTGGTCCGGCCACACCGTGGAAGCAGCAGAGATGTCCCGCTGCACCGCCGAAGCAGCATAGAGGTCACGCTGCTCCGCGGCGGCCTGGGAAAATTTCTCGGGGGCAGGCGAGGACTCTTACAGGCGCATGCATGCGATGGTTCATAGCCAGATGGATCAGATCTCTGGCTGGGCGAGGTTGCAGGACGAGGATACCGGTGTCATCCGGCAACTAGGGGAGGGCAATACGAAGCTCCGAGGCGAGCGCGACATGCTGAGAGTGAAGATCGCCGGAAGGGCGAAGCAGGAGGAGGAGACCGCTGCCTTGTTGCTCAGGACGGGCGTCATCGTCAAGAAACTTATGGACGAGAATGCCATGCTCCGCATCAAGCACAACAGGCTGGTGGAGGAATCCATGGATGCTGCCAAGCAGCGTATTAAGGACATGAAACTAATGAAAGAGATCATCGCTTTCCGCGAGAACTAGTCTCCGCGACCTGCAGCGCATAAAGAAAGTAGAGATCAGCGAGCCAGATCGTTGTATGCGTCTTCCTTCTTCTTTTGCCCTTGTCTATTTCGGGCGTAGCCGCATGTGGATTTTTTAATTATCTTCCTAATTATGTAAGACAATTATTATCCACTCTCGTCGTCCTTATATATATTCATCAGTCTTGCTATAGGTTGCAGTAGATGCTATATAGGTCTGTCAGATCTTACATCAAGATCCATGCAAAATTTTCTTTTCAAATCTTCTTTTTTCTCTCTTAAATCTCAGTCGACTGAGACATTGTCACGCCATTAAACAGAGGCTCAGGCGCCACTAATGGAGACCTTGGGAGAGAGGTGGACGGCAGATGGAGGTCAAAGGGCTCTCATCCCGATAAGCACGCGCAGGGGTCTGATCGCACGCCTCCTGTATTCAAATAGCTACCCTGCATGGCGCCTCCTAGCTAATTAAAAAAAGGGGATGCGTGGTGGCACGTAAATGGTAAATAGAACGGCCACGGTTTCAATAATACTTGTGTTTCCGATTGTAACGTGACAACACTTGTTCCAAAATGACTTTGTTGATTGTTAATGTGTGCGCCTTCGCAAATCGGACAACAAAATTACCACAGCATGTTGGTGCCATGTCATGACACCAAGCCAAGTTCCATGATTTTCATGCGTGTTTCAGATTTACAGGAATTAAAAAACTAAGTTTCTCAATGTTTCCAGCCGAGCCACGACGCCCAGATGTTTGAATTTCATTCCCATTTCTTGCGTGGGACCTAGAAATTTACCCGAGGACACACATGGGATTTTTCAACCAGCTTTGGTGCACTGGATCATGTGCTTGTATTTCAAATTTGAATTATGCACACAAAGGTGACAAGTTCCCTATCAGAAGCATGAGCCTTCTTGAGAGAAGCTCCGGTTTGCAAGAAACTTATACCAAAACTTGTTCCTATTCTGCCAATTTGTTTACCATAGCATGGTAGTACCATGACATGACACCATGCCAAGTTTCATGATTTTTAGGCATGTTTTGGATTTACAAGAATTTTAAAACCAAGCTTCTCAATGTTCTCGGCCGAGCCACGATGCCCATATGTTTGAATTTCATTCCCATTTCTTGCATGGGACCTAGAAATTCACCCGAGGACACACATGTGATTTTTCAACCAATTTTGGTGCACGGGAGCATGTGCTTGTAGTTCAAATTTGAATTATGCACATTAAATGACCAGAAACTCAATTAATGTATAAAAAAGGCCAAACGAACCCGGAATAATTCAAAATTTAACAAGGCACTCATGTTGTTCTATATTGCCTCTTTAAAGAAACTCAAGGGGGGCAGCGTATATTGTTTCGCACTCAAAAGTGACACGTTACCTCTCAGGACCACGAGCCTTCTTGAGAGAAGCTCTGGTTTGCAAGAAGCTTATACCAAATCTTGTTCCAAATTGGCCCAATTGTTTACCACAGCATGTTAGTGCCATGACATGACATGATGCCAAGTTTCATAATTTCCAGGCGAGTTTTGGATTTACATGAATTTAAAAACCAAGTTTCTCGATGTTCTCGACCGAGTCACGACACCCATAAATTTGAATTTCATTCCCATTTCTTGCATGGGACCTAGAAATTCACCCAAGGACACACATGTGATTTTTCAACCAACTTTAGTGCACCGGAACATGTGCTTGCAGTTCAAATTTGGATTATGCACATTAAATGTCCAGAAACTCAATTAATGTATAAAAAGGCCAAACGAACCCGGAATAATTCCAAAATTTAACAGGGCACTCAAATAGTTCTATGTTGCCTCTGTAAAGAAAATCTGGGGGGAGGCAGCGTATATTGTTTCGCACACAAAGGTGACACGTTCCCTCTCGGAACCACGAGGCTTGTTGAGAGAATCTCCGGTTTTGCAAGAAGCTTATACCAAAACTTGTCCCAATTCAGCCAAGAATTATATACATGTGAAAACAGGGTTTAGATTATCCCGAACATCTCGCCACCTAGACCAACGTACTCTGATTTGAATTCAACATAAAATGGATACAATTTAATTGATTGGAGATCGTATGCTACTAGCAGATCATGGGTTCCGGCAAAACCCCCAAGGTTCGAACACTGGGGTGCGCGTGAAGCTTTCCCCCCTACCGATCCATGCCCTAGCTCGCTAAGATCTCGCGGACGAACTCGACAAACTCACAACACAAAAGACACAAGATTTATACTGGTTTGGGCCATCTTTGTGGTGTAATACCCTACTCCAGTGTGGCGGTGGTGGATTGCCTCTTGTGCTGATGATGAGCAGTACAAGGGGAAGAACAGCCTCCTGAGGTTGAGGTGTTCTTGTGCTCGGTGTGTGGCTAAGGGTTGGCTCTAGATCGATCCCCCTTCTACTGTGGTGGCTAGTTCTACTTATATAGGCCCCAGTCCTCTCCGCGAATATTGAGCAGGAAGGGAGCCAACAACGGCCAATTTTGAAAGGGGACAGCTAGTACAGCTTATCCTGACAAAAGCGCTCTTCGCCTGCAAAAGGCTATGGCGGTGACACCTTCTTGGGCTCCATGGTGACCTTCGTCTTGCCGTCCTGCTGGTCTTGGTCTCATTTCACCGATATAGAAACCTTTTCTTGATGCCTCAGTACTCCGCGACTGCGCTTGCCTCCTTAGCACCAAAGGGGAAACAAGGACACTGCACGCGCTAGCGCCCGCCTGACGCCCGCCTGGTCTCGATCGTCATGACTCACGTCACGAGGACCACGCGAGATTTTCCTTGCCTTGATTTCTTCGCTCCTCGCGAGGCAGCCTGGCGAGGCTGCTCCCGAGGAGGTCTTGTGTCGTCCGCCTCGCAAGGCTTGGCCCCCTTGCGAGGGTCTTGAATGCCTTGTCAATGATGATGGGCCATACAGGCCTGCTAGCTTAGCCACGCCGTGGGCCGCAGGCAGGCAAGTCTGGGGACCCCCGTTCCCAGAACACCGACCGTAGCCCCCGGGCCCAAGGCGCGCTCGGGCTTGGCTTCGAGGCGAAACCCAAGGAAAAGTACAAAGCGCCGCGGGCCCCAAAAGAATGCGGCCTCGGTTGACGTGTGGCGGTCGATTGGACGTGGGCGTCTCCGCTTCCCCACGTTGCCTTGGCAACTGCCCGACTTGACAAGTCCCTGTGACATGCAATGAAAACCATCATTACCTGTGATCGTGGGGGGCGCTGGTTGGCCTTCTTCCGCTATAAATGGGGAGGGGGGCGGAGCCCCTGTCGCCCATCTCTTCCCGGTCCACTTGCTTCTTCCTTCTCTGCTCCATCACCGGCTCCAATGGCGCCATCGAAGAGGTTCTCCGCCGTAGAGAAAGGAAAGGCCCCTCGCGAGGGGCCCGGCTCCCCAGCGTCCAAGCGGGGATGCGGCCGTCCCCGCAAGCACACCGCGACTCCCGTCACGGCCCCCCGCTCCCGGGGTGGCGCTGCTGCGCGTGGCAGGGTCGCTCCAGTCGTGGAATCCCCGTCGATGAGGGGAGACATGCCGTGGTTGCGCGGCCTCCCCACCCGCACTTCCACTCGGCAGAGGTGCTGCCGGAGTTCTTTATCTGGTCGGAGAATCGGGCCGGCAACTAGCTTCAGCTTCCGCGCTTCTTCGTTGATGAGCTGACGGCCTCTGGTACAGGCGGGCTTTGGCTGCAGGCGGACGGCTGCTGCAGCAGGGCGTCCTCGGTCGTGGTTGAGGTCTCCGCCGCGGGCAACATAGCTCTGGCCTGCGGTTGGCAGACGTTCGCCCAGGCGCGCGGACTGGGCAGGCGGTGCACCCTCCATTTCAAGTACGATGGTGATGTGACCCTCTACGTGAGGGTGTTTGGGGAAGATGGTCGTCGCGCCGGGTACTGCCCCAAGAAAAATGATGGCGAGGAGGTGCTTGGTCTCGGCGATGGCTGCGACGAGGGCGAGAGTGAGCCCACCGGCCGCGCCTCGTCTAGCTACGGTGGCTCTTCTCTTGGCGAAAGCTCCAGCAGCGGCGGCTACGACTAGCCGCCACGCTCGCTTCGAAGGTGGTAGCAGGTCGTCTCGCCGCCGCGCCTCTATGAAGCGCGGGGAGGGATCCGGCTAAGCTCGGGACGCAGCCAGGGGCCTGCCCCCGTGGATTGCTGCAACGCCACTTTTGTTTTGTTCTTCTTTTCTTTCCTGCATCAAAATGAAACCAGTATGGGCCCGGAGGGGCGTGTATCGAACTGTGGTTCCTCAATCATTACGCTATGCCTGTTATTTCCGTGTTGTGTTGTTATTTTGTGCAGAGATAACTTAGCCTGGCGCGTTCGGGGCAGCCTCCTCTTCACGAGGCACTTGTTTCCTCGTGCCCGTCTTGGCTTAGTGGTTGCTCAATAACTGCAAAAAAATTGTTAGGAAGCTTGTTGGGAGACCTATCATTCACCCGAGCCTTGACCCAGCGCTTCATATCGCGGTACCCGAGGGGCATGGATTAGGAGAGATGCGCCAGCTTGTGGGCTCAAACGAGGGTGCCTCGCGAGAGAGAAGATCGAAGGCAGAGAGAAGGAGCAACACAGAAGGAAAAAACGCTCGCGAGGGCACTTGCCTAGCTCCCTCGCGAGGTATGCGAGAGAGACAACACAGGTAAACTAAAGTTGGGAATAGCGGCAAACGGCAACAGAACCAAATCAGCAAGGAACACCGGAAGCAAATTTCGATTAAAAGAAAATGAGCCAACTACGGAAAGCAAATTAAAAGTTGAGTCCGGCACCTAGTCTAGTCTTCAAGTCTTCTCACCAGCGCAGAGCTAAGTGATGCCACTAGGCGTGGGAGGGAGCCCCCAAGGCCCGAGGGCGGCACTCCGGAGACTCCGGGGCCTGTACAACCCCACTCATTATTACGTGAGAGTCTCATGGGCGGCGATTCTTCACAGGCACCGGGCCTTCTTCACAGGCACTAGGCCTTTCTTCACAGGCACTGAGCCTTGCTTCATGGGTAGAACTTCCTGAGGTCCTGGATGTTCCAGGCGTTCTGGATGGGCACCCCGTCCTGTGTCTCTAGGCGCGCGGCGCCAGGCCTGGAGATATGGACGACCTCGAACGGGCCCTCCCACATGGGTGAGAGCTTATGTAGCCCTTCCCTAGAGAGGACCCGCCTCAGGACGAGGTCACCCGTCTCGAGCGTCCTGAGCGGATGTTGCGGCAGTGGTATCGTCGTAGCGCCTGCTGGTACCTTGCCACCATCAGTGCAGCTTCGTGGCAATGTTCCTCCCCGAACACGAGGTCCATCCCCCGCGTGGCGTCCTGCTACGTTTCATCGAACGCCAAGACCCGTGCGGAGCGATGTTTGACCTCGTGAGGGAGGACCGCTTCAGTTCCGTAGACGAGGAAGAACGGGGTCTCGCCCGTCGGCTTGGTGGCGGTGTTGCGGATGGACCACAGCACAGACTGGAGTTCGTCATGCCAGCCCCTGCCGCAGGCGTCGGTTTTAAAACCAGCGGATCTCGGGTAGGGGGTCCCGAATTGTGCGTCTAAGGCGGATGGTAACAGGAGGCGGGGGACACGATGTTTACCCAGGTTCGGGCCCTCTCGATGGAGGTAATACCCTACTTCTTGCTTGATTGATCTTGATTATATGAGTATTACAAGAGTTGATCTACCACGAGATCGCAGAGGATAAACCCTAGAAGCTAGCCTATGGTATGATTGTCGTTGCCCTACGGACTAAACCCTCCGGTTTATATAGACACCGGAGGGGGCTAGGGTTACACAGAGTTGGTTACAAGGGAGGAGATGTACATATCCGTACTGCCAAGCTTGCCTTCAACGCCAAGGAGAGTCCCATCCGGACATGTGTCGAAGTCTTCAATCTTGTATCTTCATAGTCCAACAGTCCGGCCAAAGGATACAGTCCGGCTGTCCGAGGACCCCCTAATCCAGGACTCCCTCAGTAGCCCCTGAACCAGGCTTCAATGACGATGAGCCTGTCGCGCAGATTGTCTTCGGCATTGCAAAGGTGTCAGTGTCAAAACCAGCGGATCTCGGGTAGGGGGTCCCGATCTGTGCGTCTAGGCTGATGGTAACAGGAAGCAAGGGACACAATGTTTACCCAGGTTCGGGCCCTCTCGATGGAGGTAAAACCCTACTTCACCTTGATTAATATTGACGATATGAGTAGTACAAGAGTAGATCTACCACGAGATCGTAGAGGCTAAACCCTAGAAGCTAGCCTATGATGGTATGATTGTAATTCTTATCGGCCTTCTAAGGACCAACCTCTCCGGTTTATATAGACATCGGAGAGGGCTAGGGTTTACATGGAGTCAGTTACAAGGAAGGAAATATAATATCCGGATCGCCAAGCTTGCCTTCCACGCCAAAGAGAGTCCCATCCGGACACGGGACGGAGTCTTGAATCTTGTATCTTCACGCTTCAATAGTCCGGACGATGTATACAGTTCGGTTGTCCGGATACCCCCTAATCCAGGACTCCCTCAGTAGCCCCTGAACCAGGCTTCAATGATGACGAGTCTGGTGTGCAGTCTTGTCTTCGGCATTGCAGGGCGGGTTCCATCTTTGAATACTCCAAAGTAATTATCGAACACTTAGACCGTGTCCGGATCAGTGAGGTGATTCTCACATACCATCGCAGGGAACATAGCATAAATCCGATCTGCTGGCAATCTCCGTACGTCGTGCCTTTGCGAGGCGGTTTTATTTGCACGTCCTGCCAAAGCAGAGATCATGTTCCTCTTATTGCGGGATCTTCCATCAATACGGGCGTGTGTAACCCTACGACGACCGTTGGTATGACTCTGTGTGTTTTTAGATAAGCCTCAAGCGATCACGCTGAGGACTCTTGATATTCACCCTCTTTATAAAAGGGGTCGAGGCCTATGCCTCTTTTCCACCTCCCTCGCGCCTTCTTGCACCCCGAGTTCTAACACCCGAGACCTAAGCTCCCACGCCCTAGATCCTCCAATATGGCTGGATCCAACCCTCAAGGCCGGTGGCTGGCCTCCTCGATCCAAGAGGAGGACATTGCGAGGCTTAGGGAGGTCGGATATCTGATCGCCGACATCCAGCACAGGCTTCCTGCCCCAGGGCAGGTCATCCCTACACCAGAGCCCAATGAGAGTGTCGTGTTTGTTCCTCACTTCCTTCGCGGCTTGGGCCTCACCCTCGATCCCTTTGTGAGGGGGCTCATGTTCTATTACGGGTTGGATTTTCATGATCTATTTCCGGACGCTATCCTCCATATCTCGTTGTTCATCATTGTGTGCGAGGCTTCTCTCACTCCACACTTCGGCTTATGGCTCAAGACCTTTAATGTGAAGCCGAAGATGATCAAGGGGCGACATGCGGAGTGCGGAGGTGCCATAATAAGCAGGAACGCCAATGCCCCATGGCCAGAGGGTTCTTTCCCAGAAGTATCCGATCTATGGCAACGGAGGTGGTTTTATGTTACGGCTCCCGTGAGGCACAAAGTGGGTAGCCGCCCCGAGTTCGCTCGGGCCCTCCGTCTACTGGCGTCTTGGACCGACGTAGGACGGAATTGGGCCCGCTGGTGATGTACCAGTACTGCAGAACCGCATCCGGGAGCTTCTTGAGAGGGACATTAACCTTGTCAGCATAATTCAAGTGATGTTAATCCGACGGATGTTGTCGTGCCAACGCCGGCCTCTCTGGATGTGGGAGTTCAATTCAGAGGGTCCGCGGACTGTTAAGCACTTCTTCGGCCTGAAGCTCGAAGGGATGTGTAAATTATTCTTCGGACCACAAGTTGAGTGTCCGGACACCACCGAGGATGCGGGCCTAAGCTGCAATCGCCTAGATACCCAAGTAAGAAACCTTGATACCAGACATTTTGTTTTATATTGGTCATAGTTGTTATTCTGAAAATCATCCGTGGCCAGGAATGGCTCAGTAAGGCGGAGAGAATCAGGTGTCCGGCGCCACTTCCCGAAGGCTCGCCTAATCCCACCATTGTCAAGATGCTTGACCGGGTGCTTGGCAAAATGCCCTCAGGGAAAGACAAGGGGAAGAACGAAGAAACCGAACTTCACATGCTACGCATCCGAACCGGGGGAATTGTTACCTCCCCTGAGGAGGATAGTCGGGAAGGCGAGGCTAAAGCCTCCTCCCCGCGCGGGAAGAAAAGGGCTGCCTCCAAAGACTTGGAGACGGAGATGCCCAAACCAGGGAAAAAGGTATCACCAGGGGGCTCTGCCACGATGGGCACCCTCACCGCGTCATGCCCGCCAACGGGCCAGCCCTCCACCGAGTTGTAAGTTAATCGTTAATTCGAAGGTATTGCGTTTCTCCGAGATCAATAACCAGGATTCGTCTTTTGCAGTCCGGCTAGCAGCTCTTCTCAACAGAGTTCGTCTTCGGGGGATCTTCCTCCGGAGATGATGGAGAGCGAGACCCCACCCACCTCTCCGCCTCATGAAGCGGGCGACACCGAGGTGTCGTCACGGAGGAGTCCGGATCTGCCGAAGCCGGAAGCCAATACGTCAGCCGCCCTGAGCCCGGAGCATTTGGCTCCCACGGGGGGCGAGAAAAAGGGTCCGGCATAGTTCGATGTCCGGCCGGACATACTAGCAGGCCTTCTGGAGCGAGCTGCACTCTCGGAGGAGCACCGCTCATTAATGAGTGCGGTGCTCAAGAAGATTTCATCCGCCACAAGCGGTTTGAATGAAGCATTTATGAGCCTGCTCAGAGGCTTTGAGGTATGTAGTGAAAAATACACTATTTGTTTGGTTGTGAGGCACGCGCTAGGTGTGATCCATATGGGTAGTAGCCCCTGAGACTTTGGTTGCCTGCCCTAGGCGGCAAATGGGGGATCATATACTAATGATTGTCCTGTGCATATGCGCAGGTATCTAAGGGTCCGGCAGCCGACCACTCCATAGAAGTTGCCGAGCTAAGGAGGCAGATCGGATCTATTGATGCCGATATCACGCTGGTGAACAAGCGGCTGGACGACTCACAAGGTATGTGCTCTGCTTTCCTTATTATGTTGTATAGGAAAATAAGAGTCGGGCATAATATTAATGCAATATGCTTGGACTGCAGATGGTGCTGCTGCCGTGGAAGTCCTAAGGGCGGAACTTGCCCAGGCCAAGGAGCAAGCTCGGGTTAGCAGTGCGGCTGCCCTAAAGGCGGCCGAAGAATTGAGAGACGAACAGGTTGCTCATCGCCGAAGCAAGAAAAAGATAGCTGAAATGACTGTGGAGTTGAAAAACGCCGCCGACCGGTATGAACTCCTTGAAAAAGAGAATAAGGCTCATTCGGACGACCTGAACAAGGCACTTAATGTCACCAAGGAGATGCGGACCGAGGTCAGGGGTGTGCAGGAGGAGCTTCAACAGGCCGGTAAAATCGCGGCTGGGGGCTCCTACTTACTACGGACGAAGTTTTTTGGATCCGAAGTATGCTCCCCTGGATAGACGCTGGAGTCCTGCAGATGCGTATGCGGACTTGGAGAAGAGTGTCGCTGATGTAGCCAAGTTTTTCGAGGATCGAGATGATAAAGAAGTGGAGAAGCTTTTCTGGTGTGTGTGTGTGTGTGTGTGTGTGTGTGTGTGTGTGATCCGAAAGTTAACAGTCGTTGGCTTCAGCTCCCACGCATACAATGCGGGGGTGTTCGCAAAAAATATGCATAATCACACTTGATCCAACGTCTTGGTCCATTAAGGAGGTGATCGCACGTCGAACTAGGCAACCGGACTATATAGCTGTAACACCTTCGCTTAGCCATGGAGTCTAACGGTGGGGCTACTATGTAGCCCCTGGTACTTTCGCGTGCATCTGAATACGGGCACGGTTGTACATGACCGGGAAACGGTCCTTCGTTAATGCGGAGGGATCCTAAAGATTCCAATAAGTCTTCAAGTGGTTGAATAGTCTCTCGCTGTATCATGACAGTCAGTTTTCGGCTTTCTCTACTGAGGTGCTCATCCGGAATAACCAGGGCACAATCGCAGGAGTTCTCCTTTGGCCGCCTTAGCCGATAAGAATGGAACGTAAGGCGGCAAACCTAGGAGCCGGGCAAACCCAACATTTGACCAAAGACATGATACGGAGCTGATGCATATAAGGCCAAACTCGTGACGCCGAACACTCCCGAAGGTATTTGGACTTTGTAATAGAAAATGGGTTGAAGAATGCCCTTTCATTATAAACCTTGTATTTCCAGGTACGTGCGTTAATCTGTCGTGGCGAAATGCCAATAACGGCAGTATCCTCTATGGGTGTAGTACCCATGCGATGTGTGAACAACAAGAGGCAATATAAAAGGTTTACACAGGGGCTTAATATAAAAAGAAACCTTTGAGCGGGGCCCTGCTGCACGTCTGTGCCTTTGTCTCCGCGCAGCCGTTTCACGGAAGGGTATCGCATGCGTTGTGTCTGTAAAAAAGAAAAACTCGTGTAGGAGAGTACAACGTAAGTATGCGATGGATAGTAAAAGTGTAAGACGTTGGCCTGCCAATAAGGTTGAGCCAAGTGTGGGGCTATATTAAATATCTATAGCCCCTAGTGTCCTTTATGGGATTATATATACGGCGCCCTGGTTCATTTTTATCCAGGCTGCCGGACCCGTCTGACCGTGTCCGTGGTCTTGACGACCAGTCATGCTTTTTGGTATGGGAGGCCACTTGGAGTTCGGCCGCTAGAGCCGTCGCGTGTTCCTCTACACGTGAAGAGCGCTCTGTGTTTCCGTTAACAGTGATGACGCCACGTGGACCGGGCATCTTGAGTGTAAGGTAGGCATAGTGCGGTATTGCGTTGAAGCGGACGAAGGCCGCTCTTCCAAGCAATGTGCGATAGCTGCTTTGGAAGGGCTCGAAGGTGAAGAGTAGTTCTTCGCTTCTGGAGTTGCTTGGGGAGCCGAATGTTACCTCCAGTACGACGGAGCCCCTACCGTAGGCTTCAACGCCTGGTATTAACCCTTCAAAGGTGGTGTTGCTTTGGCTGATTCTGGATGGGTCTATCCCCATTCTGCGGACAGTGTCCTGGTATATTAAATTGAGACTACTGCCGTCGTCCATAAGGACGTGGGTGAGATGGTATCCGTTGATTATTGGGTCAAGCACCAAGGCCTCTGATCCTCCGCGCCGAATACTAGCTAGGCGGTCCGTGTGATCGAAGGTGATCGGACAAGCCATCCAGTTGTTAGGTGTGGGTACGATGTGCTCTATAGCGTACGCGTCTTTGAGCGCGCGTTCGTGCCTTCTCGTGGATGTGTGAGTCGCGTGGATCATGTTTACTGTTTTAACCTCTGGTGGGAATTTTTTCTGTCCCCTAGTGTTCGGCTGACGAGGTTCATCCTCGTCTTCACTTGGTGTTTCCCTTCACTTGTGTTCGGCAATTAATTTACCAGCCTGCTTGAAGACCCAGCATTCTTTGTGCGTGTGGTTCGCAGGTTTGTCAGGGGTGCCGTGAATTTGGCACAGTCTGTCCAGAACTCTGTTCAGACCGGACGGCCCCTCTTTACTACCTTTAAGTCGCTTCTTTTGCTGATGGGGTCGAGAGCCTCTGAATCCGGCGTTTACCGTTGTGTTGTCCGGGCTCTCTTCCTTGTTTTGGTGTTTGTTTTTATTACGCCGTTGCTTCCCGTTGCCATCCCTTATTTCAGATGTGCTGGGATCGCTGGTGCCTTTACGGGCTAGCCAGCTGTCTTCACCCGCACAAAAGCGGGTCATAAGGCTTGTTAAGGCTGCCATTGTCCTTGGCTTTTCTTGGCCGAGGTGTCTGGAGAGCCACTCGTCGCGGATGCTGTTTTTGAATGCTGCTAAGGCTTCGGCATCCGGAGAATCGACAATTTGATTCTTCTTAGTGAGGAATCTGTTCCAAAGCTTGCGGGCGGACTCTCCGAGCTGTTGGATTATGTGACTTAAATCGTCCGCATCCGGAGGCCGGACATAAATCCCTTGAAAATTGGCCCTGAAAGCGTCCTCGAGTTCCTCCCAACTCCCAATTGAATTTTCAGGGAGGCTTTTCAACCAGTGTCAAGTTGGTCCCTTCAACTTGAGGGGAAGGTATTTGATGGCGTGGAGGTCGTCCCAACGAGCCATGTGAATATGTAGGATAAAATCCTCGATCCAGACCCCTGGGTCTGTCGTTCCGTCGTATGCCTCTATGTTCACAGGTTTGAAGCCCTGTGGAAATTGATGGTCCAGTACTTCTTCGGTGAAGCACAGGGGGTGGGCAGCCCCTCTGTATCTGGACGTGCTGTGGCATGCCGTCGGTTGTTGCTGTGTCCGGTGCGTATTCCGAACTGGTATGTGGTTGGTATGATCATTTTGGTGACCATAGTCCCTCGACAGGGTGTGTCCTTTAGATCTGTAGATCGGCCTGGCCGCGCCGGCTTTCTTATCCAGGTCCTCACGCAAACCGTGCGCGGCGTAGGTAGCCACTCTATTGCGGTTATGAAGCGGTACGTCTGGCCTCCTGGTCGTGTTATTCTTTGGTGGAACGGCCTCGTCGTCGAATTTTGGCAGTAGCTTACGTTTTGGATAGCTCTTCGTATGGCGATCGTCGCCATATCTTTCTTCAATGTCTAGCACTTCATTCCATCTGTGATTGACCGTTTCCTATGCGGCTTTTAGCCGTTGCTTCTGCTTCTTTAGACTTCTTGCGGTGGCCGTAAGCTTTCTGTGGAGGTTATCTCATTCCACGCGTGTTTCTGGGATGATGAATGCGTCATCATCCGGACTTTGTTCTTGTCCTGGGGCAGTTTGATGAACTCGTCCCTCGGGATCATTGTAATCGGGCGTCCGCTCCGAACTGTGTTCGACATGACCTGGCTCATCCTGCTCCATCGCTGGGTCCGTATGGTCATTGTTGCCTTCGGAGTTGACTGGGGTGTCGATAATTCTGGCGCTCTTGTTGCTATTTTTTCTGTTGCTGGACTTTGAGCGGCGTCTGTGCCGTCGTCTTGGCTTTTTCCCGGAGGTTTTATCTTTCGGATTATCGCCGTCCTCCTCCTTGGGCGTGTCCACCATGTATATATCGTGTGACGAGGTAGCAGTCCAGTACCCCAGAGATTCTGAATCTTCTCCTGCATCATCGTCCATCCCGTCGATGCCTTCGCAGTCGAAGTCATGCACGTCGGTTAAATCATCAACCGGGGCAATGAAGTGGGTGGTGGGTGGGCAACGAATTCCTTCGTCGCCTGCTTTCCACTCGGGCCGGACATAGTTCGGCCAAGAGCCTCCTGACACAGAGAGAGAATTTAATGAGTTCAGCATGTCGCCAAAGGGCGAGTGCTGGAAGATATCCGCAGCGGTAAACTCCATTACCGGAGCCCAACCAGGCTCGGCGGGCCCGGGAGTGTGTGGACTGGAACCTACAACCGGACACGAGTCCGGGGGTCGTGAGTCACAGGCTTCCTCAGAAGTGAGGCATGTGTTCGGCTCCACCGCCGATGAGCGTACGGCCTGCGGGGCGGGGTCCATCCCTCCGTCCTTAGGCCACGCAGCCTGCTCCGGATTTAGGTATGGGGCTTCTGCAGGGGTGATATCCCGAGCATTGTCCGACAGCAGGTCTAAGCCGTGCTCGTCGTGACTGTCCGGTGCTCTTGCCATAGGCCCGAATCCGTCGAAGATCAAGTCTCTGCGAATGTCCGCCATGTAGTTCAGGTTTCCGAACCTGATCTGGTGGCCAGGGGCGTAGCTGTCGATCTGCTCCAGATGGCCAAGCGAATTAGCCCAGCTTGAAGCCGCCGAACACAAGGATCTGTCCGGGGAGAAAAGTTTCACCCTGGACCGTGTCGTTGACGATGATTGAAGGAGCCATCAAGCCTTGCAGTGACCACACAGAGGAACTCTCAATGAAAGCACCAATGTCGGTGTCAAAACCGGCAGATCTCGGGTAGGGGGTCCTGATCTGTGTGTCTAAGCTTATGGTAAAAGGAAGCAAGGGACACAATGTTTACCCAGGTTCGGGCCCTCTCGATGGAGGTAAAACCCTACTTCCTGCCTGATTAATATTGATGATATGAGTAGTACAAGAGTAGATCTACCACGAGATCGTAGAGGCTAAACCCTAGAAGCTAGCCTATGATGGTATGATTGTAATTGTGATCGGCCATCTAAGGACCAACCTCTCCGGTTTATATAGACACAGGAGAGGGCTAGGGTTTACATGGAGTCGGTTCCAAGGAAGGAAATATAATACCCGGATCGCCAAGCTTGCCTTCCACGCCAAGGAGAGTCCCATCCGGACACGGGACGGAGTCTTGAGTCTTGTATCTTCACGCTTCAATAGTCTAGATGATGTATACAGTCCGGCTGTCCGTATACCCCCTAATCCAAGACTCCCTCAGCGGGTTCCTCCTCCGAGTACTCCATAGAAGATTTTGAACACAAGGATAGTGTCCGGCTCTACAAAACAAATTCCACATACCACCGTAGAGAGAATAATATTTCCACAAATCTAATCTGCCGACACATTCGGCAGTATGACATCACACCATGGCCTGGTCATTATTCGAACCATTTTTCTCAACCAGCTATTGCACATATTGCGAGGCGGTTTTCTTGGCACGTCTTGTCGAAGCAGAGATCGTGTCCCCTTATCACGGGATTCTCATCAATACGGGTGTGGGTAACCCAACCGCACCATCAATTACGGCGCTTGGGGAATAAGCGAGTTTACCAGGCAAGTGGGGAGGCGTATAGTTTCTTCCGCCCTTATAAAGGGACGAAGATTCCTCTTTTTCACCCACGCCTTCATCCTCCTTGCTCATCCATTCTTGCGCACTCGAGCTCCAGCACCAAAGTTCGCATTTTCTCCTCAAACCACTCCAAGCATGTCCGGAGCGGGAGGCAAGAGTGTGGTCTCCTCCTTACGGAGGAGGACATCACAAAGCTACGGGGAGCCGGATATCTGGCCGCGGATATCGCACACCGGCTGCCTGATGCGGGGCAGATCGTCCCTACTCCATGACCCCATGAGAGGGTGGTCTTTCTTACCCACTTCGTCCGCGGACTGGGATTTCCCCTCCACCCGTTTGTCCGCGGGCTCATGTTCTACTACGGGATGGACTTCCACGATCTGGCCCCCAATTTCATCCTCAACAACTCGGCGTTTATCGTCGTGTGCGAGGCCTTCCTCCGCATCAAGCCCCACTTCGGCCTGTGGCTGAAGACCTTCAATGTTAAACCGAAGGTGGTGGTCGTCCAGCAAGCGGAGTGCGGAGGCGCCATGGTGGAAAAAATGCCCAGCGTCACCTGGCTCAAAGGCTCCTATGTGGAGACCATAAAGGGGTGGCAATCGGGGTGGTTCTACATCACTGAGCCGTGCGACACAAACTGGGTGGCGGCCCCCCGAATTCCGATCTGGAATCCCCATGTGGCTCACCTCCTGGAAAGAGAAGGGCCTATCCTGGGATTCCTCGGTAGAGCTGACCGGACTCCAGACCTGCGTCAAAAACATGATGAGCAAGAAAATCAAGCTCGTCAACGTGGTCCAAGTCATGCTCTTCCGCCGGATCCTCCCGTGTCAAAGACGGGCATTCAATTTGTGGGAGTTCGACCCGGCTGAGCACCAGACGCTGTGTGAGCTCTTTGACACGACGCACAAGGCCGTCTAGAAGGTGATGTTCAAGGGCGCCGAGGTACCTCCTCCCCTCACCGAGGACCGCGGACTCAGCACAAAGTGCCCTGCCAATCCGGTAAGTCTTTTACATGTCATAAGATGTTCTTTTCCCCAGTATAACCACGCGCGGATCTAAGCCTCCACGCCATTTAACAGGACTGGGTAGCGACAACGGAGCAGATCGATTGTCTGGCTCCCCTGCCCGAAGATCCAGCAGATGCTCTCCTAACGGAGATGCTGGTTCAGGCGCCTTATGAGGTGCCGGATAAGAAGGCCAAGAAGAAGGCCACGGGGACAAGGAAGGGTCTTCGGCGCAAGGTTATATCGGACTCATTGTCCGAAAACACCGACGCGCACTCCTCCCACGAAAACAAGGAGGAAGAAGAGGAAAGCTCTCCCCCCCAGCCGGGGGAGACAAGAAAAGGAAGGCCGCCCTGGCTGGGGCGGCCGAAGGGTCCAAGAAGGGAAGGACCCTCCTTCCGGACAAATCCGCAACTGCCGCCTATAGCGACGACGAGTGGCTGCCCAGGGATAAGCCTAAGTATCCGGATACCATAGTAATTCTGGTATGTTTCGTTGTACTGTTTCTAATCACACCGCGCATGATTGTGCAGCCCATCCCAAGCCCTGATACGTCTCTGTCGTATCTATAATTTTTTATTGTTCCATGCCAATATTATTCAACTTTCATATACTTTTTGGCAACTTTTTATACTATTTTTGGGACTAACATATTGATCCGATTGCTCAGTGCGGTTTACATGCATTGCATGTTTTTGGTTTCACAGAATATCCATATCAAATAGAGTCCAAACGGGATAAAAACGGACGGAGCTTATTTTTGGAATATTTGGAAAATGGGGAGAAAGATCAACGCGAACGGTGTCGAGGTGGCCACGAGGTAGGGGCCCACGCCTCCCAGAGGGGGCGCCCCACCCTCGTGGGCCACCCGTAAGGCGATTGATGCCCTTCTTGACATAAGAAAGCTATTTTTTGGTAAAAAATCACGGCAAAGGTTTCAGTCCAATCGGAGTTACGGATCTCCATATATATACGAAACGGTGAAAGGGAAGAAAACATAACGCAGAAACAGAGAGAGACAGAGAGATAGATCCAATCTCGGAGGGGCTCTCGCCCCTCCCAAGCCATGGAGGCCAAGGACCATAGGGGAAACCCTTCTCCCATCTAGGGAGGAGGTCAAGGAAGAAGAGGAAGAAGGGGGCCCCTCTCCCCCTCTCCTCCGGTGCCGCCGGAATGCTGTCGTGGCCACCATCATCATCACCGCGATCTTCACCAACACCTCCGCCATCTTCACCAACATCTCCATCACCTTCCCCCCTTATCTACAGCGGTCCACTCTCCCGCAACCCGCTGTACCCTCTACTTGAACATGGTGTTTTGTGCTTCATATCATTATCCAATGATGTGTTACCATCCTATGATGTCTGAGTAGATTTTCGTTGTCCTATCGGTGGTTGATGAATTGCTATGATTGATTTAATTTGCTTGTGGTTATGTTGTTGTCCTTTGGTGCCCATCATATGAGAGCGTGCGTGCATCACACCATAGGGTTAGTTTTATGTTGATAGGACTATGTATTGCAGGGCAAGGGTGACAGAATCTTCAGCCTAGCATAGAAATTGATGCATACGGGATTGAAGGGGACCAATATATCTTAATGCTATGGTTGGGTTTTACCTTAATGAACGTTAGTAGTTGCGGATGTTTGCTAATAGTTCCAATCATAAGTGCATAGAATTCCAAGTCAGGGATGACATGCTAGCAGTGGCCTCTCCCACATAATACTTGCTATCGGTCTAGTAAAGTAGTCAATTGCTTAAGGGACAATTTTGCAACTCCTACCACCACTTTTCCACACTCGCCATATTTACTTTAGTTGTGTTTTTATCTAAGCAGCCCCTAGTTTTATTTACGTGCTCTTTACTTTCTTGCAAACCTATCCAAAAACACCTACAAAGTACTTCTAGTTTCATACTTGTTCTAGGTAAAGCGAACGTAAAGCGTCTTGCAGAGTCAGATCGGTGGTCGATAGAACTTGAGGGAATATTTGTTCTACCTTTAGCTCCTTGTTGGGTTCGACACTCTTACTTATCGAAAGATGATACAATTGATCCCCTATACTTGTGGGTTATCAAGACCTTTTTCTGGCGCCGTTGCCGGGGAGCAATAGCGTGGGGTGAATATTCTCTGTGTGCTTGTTTGCTTTATCACTAACTAAATTTTATTTGCTGTTCTTAGTTGTTTTCTATCTTTAGTTATGGGTAGGAAACACAAAATACCAAAAAAATTAGTTGTACCTACTGAACCAATGGTTGAAGAACCACCCAAAATCTATCACACTCTGAAGCTTTTTACTTGGATCATCTTCGATCCCTTTGTGCTCGTGCTGAGACCCCAACTAGCTTAGTTGAGGAAAAATCTTTAGATGAGCATGCTTGTTATGTGCGACACCGCTTAACTCAAAAAGGGAAACTTTCACAGCATCCAATTAATACTATGCAATGTTATGCCAGGAATCTATGTGAAATATATGATTTTACTTGTTGTTCTGAAAACCCTAAGAAACACCTTCCCTACCAATGTGAGTTTAGTGATAATGGAATCGTATGCTAGGGGTGTTTATAATTACTATGATGTTCAACAAATTGAAGAATTTGTTGCTTTTAAGGGTGCTTATGAAATTGCATCTTTGATCGAAAAGTATGGTGCTACTCTTTACAAATCTGAAATTTTTGCCATACTTAAATATTGCTATGGTAATTATGCTTCTAATGCCTATGTTGAACCATATATTAAGGACACCTCCGCTGTCGAAGAAGAGACTAATATTTTGCAGGAGTCTATGGAAGAAGAAATTGCTGAAACTGTGAGCTCATTGGATGAAAAAGATGATGAGGAGAGCGAAGAACAAAAGGAGGAAGAGCGGATTAGCTACCCGTGCCCACCTTCTAATGAGAGTAACCCTCCAACTCATACATTGTTTAATTTCCCTTCATGCTTACCGAAGGATGAATGCTATGATAATTGCTATGATCCCGTTGATTCTTTTGAAATATCCCTTTTTGATGATACTTGCTATGCTTGTGGCCAAGATGCCAATATGAATTATGTTTATGGAGATGAACTTGCTATAGTTCCTTATGTTAAATATGAAATTGTTGCTATTGCACCCATGCATGATAGTCCTATTATCTTTTTGAATTCTCCAAACTACACTATATTGGAGAAGTTTGCCCTTATTAAGGAGTATATTGATGGGTTGCCTT
The DNA here is from genome assembly GCA_021605145.1 of Aegilops bicornis. Lineage (NCBI taxonomy): Eukaryota > Viridiplantae > Streptophyta > Magnoliopsida > Poales > Poaceae > Aegilops > Aegilops bicornis. The sequence goes on along the minus strand of CM038674.1, from coordinate 302,674,195 downwards.
TTACCGTTGCACATGATGATTTTGATGAGTATAATATGCATGTGCTTTCTGCTCCTACTTGCAATTATTATGAGAGAGGAACTATATCTCCACCTCTCTATGTTTCCAACACGATAAAATTGCAAGAAACTGTTTATACTATGCATTGGCCTTTACTTTGTGTGCATGAATTGTTCTTTTATGACATGCCGATGCATAGGAAGAGAGTTAGACTTCTTCATTACATGATATATGTTGCTTTGTGCTCACTGCTAAATTACAAATCATTGTTAATTAAAATTGGCTTTGATATACCTTGGGATCCGGGTGGATTCATTACTTGAGCACCATATGCCTAGCTTAATGGCTTTAAAGAAAGCGCTGCCAGGGAGACAACCCGGAAGTTTTAGATAGTCATTTATTTCTGTTGTGTGCTTTTATAAAAGTTTAAAAATAAAAATAATGTGCCAAGGTTTGCCTTTAGGATGTTTACAATGCTTGTTGGTTTGTACGGTGCAGGACATAAACTTTGGCTGTAGTGCGCGATTTTACATTGTTTACTGGAACGTAAAATGGTTCTGATTCTTTTTGCACTGTATTTATATACAAATTGTTTATTTTTACTAATTTTGGCATAAGTTTTCAAGTATCATAAGTATGGTGAATGTTCAGATTGCTACAGATTGTTCTGTTTTAGACAGATTCTGTTTTTGATGCATAGTTTGCTTATTTTGATGAAACTATCAATTTATATCAATGGATTAAGCCATGAAAAATTTATATTACAGTAGACACAATGCAAAAGTAAAATATGAATTGGTTTGCAACGGTACTTATAGTAGTGATTTGCTTTATTATACTAATGGATCTTACCGAGTTTTCTGTTGAAGTTTTGTGTGGATGAAGTGTTCGATGATCGAGAAGACCTTGATGTGAGAAGAAGTAAGAGAGGCAAGAGCTCAAGCTTGGGGATGCCCGAGGCACCCCAAGTAAATATTCAAGGAGACTCAAGCGTCTAAGCTTGGGGATTCCCCGGAAGGCATCCCCTCTTTCTTCAACAAGTATCGTTATGTTTTCGGATTCGTTTCATTCATGTGATATGTGCAATCTTGGAGCGTCTTTTGCATTTAGTTTTCATTTTTCTTTTATGCACCATGCTGGTATGAGATAGTCCTTAGTTTATTTATAGAATGCTCTTTGCACTTCACTTATATCTTTTGAGTATGGCTTTATAGAATGCTTCATGTGCTTCACTTATATCATTTGAAGTTTGGATTGCCTGTTTCTCTTCACTTACACAACCGCCATTTGTAGAATGCTCTTTTGCTTCACTTATATTTGTTAGAGTGTGGGCATATCTTTTGTAGAAAGAATTAAACTCTCGTGCTTCACTTATATCTATTTAGAGAGATGACAGGAACTGGTCATTCACATGGTTAGTCATAAAATCCTACATAAAACTTGTAGATCACTGAATATGATATGATTTATTCCTTGCAATAGTTTTGCGATCTAAAGGTGGTGATATTAGAGTCGTGCTAGTTGGGTTATAGTGAAATTGAGAAATACTTGTGTTGTGGTTTGCAAGTCTCATAGCATGCACGTATGGTGAACCGTTATGTAACGAAGTTGGAGCATGAGGTGTTTATTGATTGTCTTCCTTATGAGTGGCGGTCGGGGACGAGCGGTGGTCTTTTCCTACCAATCTATCCCCCTAGGAGCATGCGCGTAGTACTTTGTTTTGATGACTAATAGATTTTTGCAATAAGTATGTGAGTTCTTTATGACTAGTGTTGAGTCCATGGATTATATGCATTCTCACCCTTCCATCATTTCTAGCCTCTTGGGTACCGTGCATTGCCCTTTCTCACCTCGAGAGTTGGTGCAAACTTCTCCGGTGCATCCAAACCCCGTGATATGATACGCTCTGTCACACATAAGCCTCATTATATCTTCCTCAAAACAACCACCATACCTACCTATTATGGCATTTCCATAGCCACTCCGAGATATATTGACATGTAACTTCCATCATCATCATATACATGACTTGAGCATTCATTGTCATATTCCTTTGGATGATCGTAAGATAGCTAGCATGATGTTTTCATAGCTTGTCCATTTTTTGATGTCATTGCTACTCTAGATCATTGCACATCCCGGTACACCGCCGGAGGCATTCATATAGAGTCATATCTTTGTTCTAGTATCGAGTTGTGATATTGAGTTGTAAGTAAATAAAAGTGTGATGATCATCATTATTAGAGCATTGCCCCAGTGAGGAAAGGATGATGGAGACTATGATTCCCCCACAAGTCGGGATGAGACTCCGGACGAAGGAAAAAAAAGAGAAAGGCCAAAAAAATTAGAAGGCCCAAAAAAAAACAAAAAAAAACAAAACAAAAAAATGAGAGAAAAAGAGAGAAGGGGCAATGTTACTATCCTTTTACCACACTTGTGCTTCAAAGTAGCACCATGTTCTTCATATAGAGAGTCTCTTGAGTTATCACTTTCATATACTAGTGGGAATTTTCATTATAGAACTTGGCTTGTATATTCCAACGATGGGCTTCCTCAAATGCCCTAGGTCTTCATGAGCAAGCAAGTTGGATGCACACCCACTTAGTTTCAGTTTGAGCTTTCATACACTTATAGCTCTAGTGCATCCGTTGCATGGCAATCCCTACTCCTCACATTGACATCAATTGATGGGCATCTCCATAGCCCGTTGATTAGTCGCATCGATGTGAGACTTTCTCCCTTTTTATCTTCTCCACATAACCCCCATCATCATATTCTATTCCACCTATAGTGCTATGTCCATGGCTCACGCTCATGTATTGCGTGAAAGTTGAAAAGGTTTCAGAAATGTCAAAAGTATGAAACAATTTCTTGGCTAGTCATCGGGGTTGTGCATGATGTGAATATTTCGTGTGGTGAAGATGGACCATAGCCAGACTATATGATTTTGTAGGGATGAGCTTTCTTTGGCTATGTTATTTCAATAAGACATAATTGCTTGGTTAGTATGCTTGAAGTATTATTGTTTTTATGTGAAAGGATAGACTATTGCTTTGAATCACTTGTGTCTTAATATTCATGCCATGATTAGACATATGATCAATATTATGCTAGGTAGCATTCCACATCAAAAATTATCTTTTTTTATCATTTACCTACTCGAGGACGAGAAGGAATTAAGCTTGGGGATGCTGATACGTCTCCGTCGTATCTATAATTTTTTATTGTTCCATGCCAATATTATTCAACTTTCATATACTTTTTGGTAACTTTTTATACTATTTTTGGGACTAACATATTGATCCGATTGCCCGATGCCAGTTCACATGCATTTGCATGTTTTTTCGTTTATGGAATATCCATATCAAACGGAGTCCATACAGGATAAAAACGGACGGAGCTTATTTTTGGAATATTTGGAAAATCTGGGAGAAAGATCAACACGAAACGGTGTCCGAGGTGGTCATGAGGCAGGGGCCCACGCCATCCCCAGGAGGGCACGCCCCCACCCTCGTGGGCCACCCGTAAGGCAGTTGATGCCCTTCTTCGGCCACAAGAAAGCTATTTTTGGTAAAAAAATCACGGTGAAGGTTTCAGTCCAATCGGAGTTACGGATCTCCATATATATATATACGTAACGGTGAAAGGGCAGCAGACAGAACGCAGAAACAGAGAGAGACAGAGAGATAGATCCAATCTCGGAGGGGCTCTCGCCCCTCCCCAGCCATGGAGGCCAAGGACCAAAGGGGAAACCCTTCTCCCATCTAGGGAGGAGGTCAAGGAAGAAGAGGAAGAAGGGGCCCTCTCCCTCTCCTCCGGTGGCGCCGGAGCAGCTGCCGTGGCCATCATCATCATCACCGCGATCTTCACCAACACCTCCGCCATCTTCACCAACATCTCCATCACCTTACCCCCTCTATCTACAGCGGTCCACTCTCCCGCAACCCGTTGTACCCTCTACTTGAACATGGTTCTTTATGCTTCATACTATTATCCAATGATGTGTTGCCATCCTATGATGTCTGAGTAGATTTTCGTTGTCCTATCGGTGGTTGATGAATTGCTATGATTGATTTAATTTGCTTGTGGTTATGTTGCTGTCCTTTGGTGCCCATCAAAGGAGTGCACGCGTTGATCACACCATAGGGTTAGTTGTATGTTGATAGGACTATGTATTGGAGGGCAAGGGTGACAGAAGCTTCAGCCTAGCATAGAAATTGATGCATACGGGATTGAAGGGGAACCAATATATCTTAATGCTATGGTTGGGTTTTACCTTGATGAACGTTAGTAGTTGCGGATGCTTGCTAATAGTTCCAATCATATGTGCATAGAATTCCAAGTACGGATGACATGCTACCAGTGGCCTCTCCCACATAATACTTGCTATCGGTCTAGTAAAGTAGTCAATTTCTTAAGGGACAATTTTGCAACTCCTACCACCACTTTTCCACACTCGCCATATTTACTTTAGTTGTGTTTTTTATCTAAGCAGCCCCTAGTTTTATTCACGTGCTCTTTACTTTCTTGCAAACCTATCCAAAAACACCTACAAAGTACTTCTAGTTTCATACTTGTTCTAGGTAAAGCGAACGTCAAGCGTGCGTAGAGTTGTATCGGTGGTCGATAGAACTTGAGGGAATATTTGTTCTACCTTTAGCTCCTCGTTGGGTTCGACAATCTTACTTATCGAAAGAGGCTACAATTGATCCCCTATAATTGTGGGTTATCAAGCCCACATCGATGTCTCTTCGTCGGATGATTCTTTTGGCCTGTCGGAAATGAACAACGATTCACTCCCGACCGCCTCCTACCCCTGCCCTACGACGACACCGAGGTGTTGTCTCAAAGGGGACTGAACCAAGGGGAGACAGTTCCGGAGGCGCCCCAAGGCGACATTCCAGCGCCAGGCGCCGAGGGCAAGACTCCTCTGGGTCCTAACGCCGGGGGCAGCAAGTCTAGCCCCAAGCCGAATACGGAACTGGAACCTCCAGTGGTTCCGGATTCTATCAGGCAACCCCTCGCTAAGGGGGGCAAGCCGTCTGTGTCGATGGCCTCTGTCCATCCAGAGTCATCGGACAACTTGCTGGAAGTGCTTCGCGGCGCTTCCATTGACGAAGAGCACCACACCATTATGAGTGCGGTGGTCAAGAAGGTTCAGTCCGCCAAGAGCGGACTGACTGAGGCATGTGCCAGCCTCCTAACAGGCTTTGAGGTAAGTAACCAGATTATAAGAAAATATTTCGGCATAGACAGTAGCCCTTGATGCTCTGTTTGGCGTTCGCGAAGAAAGGCCGAATAGAGGATCAAATAATAATCCGTAGGAGTCTAATCAGAATATGTCTATGTGCATATGTAGGCTTCGCTACTGGCTGTTGCCGCACGTACTGCGGAGGTCGCCGCACTGAAGCAGGACCTTGAGCAGTCCAAGGAAGAGCTCGGCCTTACCAAGAGGCAGCTCGAAGAGAAAAAAGGTAAGTGATACCCCGTATGTATAAAAAAAAATTGGTTTTAGGATGACAGGATCGTCATGAATTTTGCTAGGGGCCACGACCGAAGTGGTGGCCCTGCAGAAGGCGCTATCCAAGGCCGAAGACAAAGCGGCCAAGGAGCGCATCGAGCGAGAAAAGCAAGAAGCCCAAGTAGGCGAGGTGCAGCAAGAGCTCCAGGCTCTCGCCAAAAAACACGAGTCCTTGGAGCTTGACTCTAAGACGCAAGGGTCCGAGCTTGCGAAGGCCCTCGAAAGCGCACAACATGCCAAGGCCGAAGCCCAAAAGGCCCTCTGGGAAGTTGAGGCGGTTAAGAAGATAGCGGCGGGTAAGGCCTTCATTATGCAAAGCAAGCATGTGAAGGATACTTTCTTTTTACTTACCCGAGTTCGGAGCTCTCCAGGAGCGTTCGCAGATCTACCCCGCAGTGTGTCGGATGCCGCGGAGTTCTACCGGGCTGAGGAGGGGAGCTCGACGGAGAAGTTGTTCTGGTCTCAGTATACTGGGACCGAACACCCAATGCCCTTGAGCGACCAGCTGAAGCAACTGGTCGAGCTCCACAAGGCGGCCGAAGAGGCCATGAAGGGTCTTATAGTCCGGATGTGGCCTTGCGAGCCCCTGCCTGATAGCTACTTCGGTCTGGTGAGGCGGCTTATGAATGCCTGCCCACGGCTTGAAGTCATAAAGCGGTTCGTCTGCATCAAGGGTGCGCGCAGGGTTTTGCCCGGGCGAAGGTGCACTGGGCGAAGCTGGACGCCGCAAAGCTAGTGAAGGAGGGGCCGCCGGAAGGCAAGGAGCATCACCACCCCGAAATTTATTCTGACAATGTCCTGAAGGGTGCTCGCCTTGTGGCGGAGGAATGTGCTAAGGATGTAATATTTGAATAAATGTACTCATGTGATCTTGTAATGTGAAACGAGTTCATTTGCGCTATGCAACGCTTGTGAATTTAAAATATTACCTTGTGTGCGGCCATTTATAAAATCTAAGAGTTGGCTACCGTCATTAAACACGCCCCCATGTAACTAGTATCGAGGTGTTCGGGATAAACCTGAGAACTCTTTATCCCAATTTTGGGTCCTTGAAGGAGGTGTTCAGCACAACGAACCAGGCAATCGGACTATAAGGCTTTATCACTCTCACTTAGCCATAGAAGTCTACAATTTTAAATTTTGGCGAAGCCCCTAGTATTCGGAAGGCCGAATTTGGGGCGCTATATATGCCTAAGTTGGGCTAGGCCGACTCCTCGCCCGAAGCGGAAAAAGTCTTTAAGAACATGAGACCTCTCGAACAGTGACCAGCACTCGCCTTATCATGATAGTCAGTTTTCGGCTTTCTCTACTGAGGTGCTCGTCCGGAAGAACCGGGACACAATCGCAGTAGTTCTCCTAGTGCTACGTTAGCCGATATTGCGGAACGTAAGGTACCAAAACATGGGAGCCGGGCAAACCCAACTATTGACCCAAGACATGATTCAGAGCTGATGCATATAGTGCTATAAGTTCGGGTGTCGCACTATCGAAAGTGTTCGGACTTCTCACGCCGTATTTATGGGGTATACTGAAGCCCCTGGCGTACTGGTCATACCAGAATGTACGGGTGTAATTTGTCATAAATAAGTAGACAAGGGAAAAAAGTGTAATGCAATAATAGAGTAACGCTATGCATTGTTATTAAATAATACGTCGAAGTGTATGGATACAAATAGTGCAATAAGCAAAAAATAGGATTTGACATGTCCTATCCAAGGGCAAGTTGCGTATGGGTATTTAAAACAGGTATTTCTATCGTTATCAGAGACCACCTGGGGATTCCCTTGTACATCTGCTGAAAAGGGCTTCCAGAGAGTAAGGTCCTGAAACAGAAAAAATTATAAAGGTATACAGCCCCTGGGCGGTTGAGCCGCATTGTGGGGCGTGTCCCGGCCGTGCCCCCGCCTATGCCCATGGTATTTTTAGTGCATAATTATGTACGCATGGCACAAATTTCATTGCTTGACTGGGACTAGGACGGAGGCCGAATTTCTAGGCGAGCTCTGAACATGCCAGGCGATCTTGTTGCGGGTTACTCTGGACTCGCTTGAAGGTGTCCGGGGGCTTTGTCGCCGAATTGGCAGTTTGCCTTAAAAGGCTGTTTTGTGCTTCTGCTGCGAGGGCCGCAGTGTGCTCCTCCGTGCCGAGAGAGCGTTATGTGTTTCCATTGACTGTTATAACCCCAGGAGGTCCTAGCATTTTGAGCTTGAGGTATGCATAATGCGGCACCGAATTGAATCTGGCAAATGCGGTTCATCCGAGCGGTGCGTGGTAGCCACTGCGGAATGGGACGATATCAAAGATTAACTCCTCGCTTCGGAAGTTGTCCGGAGATCCGAAGACTACTTCGAGTGTGATTGAGCCCGTGCAACGGGCCTCTACACCTGGTATGACACCTTTAAAAGTGTTTTAGTGGGATTGATCCTTGAGGGGTCTATACCCATTTTGTGCACTGTATCCTGATAAAGCAGGTTCAGGCTGCTGCCGCCGTCCATAATGACTCAGGTGAGGTGAAATCCGTCAATGATGGGATCAAGGACTAATGCGGCAGAACCGCCATGACGGATACTAGTGGGGTGGTCCCTACGATCGAAAGTGATCGGACAAGAAGACCATGGGTTGAACTTTGGGGCGACTGGCTCCATCGCATAGACGTCCCTTAGTGCACGCTTCCGTTCCCTCTTGGGAATATGGATTGCGTATACAATGTTCACCGTTTTCACTTGGGGAGGAAACTTCTTCTGTCCTCCTGTGTTCAGTGGCCGGGACTCCTCATTGTCGCTATGCAGCCCCTTTTCCTTATTTTTGGTATTCAACTTGCCGGCCAGCTTGAACACCCAGCATTCCCTGTTGGTGTGATTGGCTGGCTTATCGGGGGTGCCGTGAATTTGACACGAGCGATTGAGTATGCGGTCCAAACTGGATGGGCCCGGGTTGCTCCTTTCGAACGGCTTCTTCCGCTGACCGTATTTAGAGCCACTGAATCCGGCATTGAGTTTCTTGTCTTGAGCGTTGTCACTGTTGTTGCGGCGCTTGTGTCTATTGCGACGTGGTGTGCCGTTACTATCTTTGGCATCTGAATTGCCATGACTTCTTGATGTGTTGTTGCTGCAAGCCAGCCAGCTGTCCTCGCCCGCGCAAAAGCGGGTCATGAGCGTCGTGAGGGCTGCCATAGACTTCGGCTTCTCCTGGCCGAGGTGCCGGGCGAGCCACTCGTCACGGATGTTATGCTTAAATGCCGCTAAGGCCTCTGCATCAGGACAATGACAATTTTGTTTTTCTTAGTTAGGAACCTGGTCCAGAATTTCCTGGCCGATTCCCCTGGCTGCTGAGTTATATGGCTCAAGTCATCAGCATCCGGTGGTCGCACATAAGTGCCCTGGAAGTTGTCAAGGAATGCATCTACCAAATCCTCCCAACTGCCAATGGACTCTGCTGGTAAGCTATTGAGAAATTTCCGAGCTGGTCCTTTGAGTTTTAGTGGGAGGTACTTGATGGCATGTAGATCATCACCGCGAGCCATGTGGATGTGTAGGAGGAAATCCTCGAGCCATATCGTGGGATCTATTGTACCATCATATGATTCAATGTTTACGGGTTTAAAGCCCCCTGGGAATTCATGATCCATTACTTCATTAGTGAAGGATAGGGGTATGCGGCGCCTCTGGGCCGGGCTATATCACGACGCAGTTCATACGAGTCTTGTCTGCTGCATTCGGCCCAGCCGGATTTGCTTTTAGTATATCCGGCGTGACGGTCATCGTCCCGCGTTGGGGCGCGCCCCCGTGATCCGTAGATCGATCTTGCATGTTTTGCTTTGTTTTCCAATACGTCTCGCAGGTCCCGCGTGTTGCCCCAGGCCTTGGTACTTTTCTTTGAATGGCGGCGGGGTGCGGGCTGGACTTCGGGCTGATATGCCTCTCTGTCTCAGCCACGAGGTGGTCGATCCGCCGCATCATACGCTGGTGATGTAGGTTTCAATGCTTCCTCCTCTAGTTGGGGTAGCAACCTGCGCTTTGGGTAGCTCTTGGTTGGGCGCTCGAGTACGTATTCCTGGGCCGCCAGGACTTCACTCCATCTATCCGCTAGCAGATCTTGATCAGCTCGAAGCTGTTGTTGTTTTTTCTTCAGGCTGTTTACTGTGGCTATTAGCCGGCGCTTGAAGCGCTCCTGCTCGACGGGATCCTCAGGCACGATAAATTCTTCATCACCGAGGCTCACCTCGTCTTCGGAGAGAGGCATGTAATTGTCACCCTCCGATTCTCCATCTACTGCCTGTTCCGGAGGGCTAGCTTGTTCATCCTCCCGCTCGAGGTCTGGCTGGAGGGGATTATCGTTGTCTTCGGCACTATCCGGAGCGTTATTGTCTCTTGTGTCGGTATCGCTGCTTTTGCTATGGCGAGACTACGAGCGGCGCCGCTGACGTCGGTGCTTGGATTGCTTCTTGGAGGGATTATCCTCCGTTGCCTTATCGACATCCCCTTCTTTGGGGGTGTCCACCATGTATATGTCATGCGATGAGGTGGCGGTCTAGCGCCCTATGGGCGGTGGTTCTTGTTCGTCTCCTGCATCGTCGTCCATACCGTCGAAGTCTTCGGAGCCGAAGTCAGGCATGTTGGTTAAATCGTTGACAGTGGCTACTAAGTGGGTGGTTGGTGGGGAGCGAATTTCTTTGTCGTCCGCATCCCATTTTAGCCGGACATTGTTCGGCCAAGGGTCTCCTGACAGGGAGAGTGACCTCAACGAGTTTAGCACATCACCGAAGGGCGAGTGCTGAAAGATATCCGTGGAGGTAAATTCCATGATCGGTGCCCAATCGGATTCGCTAGGCACGGACGCAGGCGGCTCGGATCACATGGCCGGGGGCGAATCCAACGGTTCGGCAATGATAATCCCCAAGTGCAAGGAATCATCGTAGCACTTTCCAAAGGTGGAAGTGATAAGTATGGAGTGTCGAACCCACAAGGAGCTAAAGGTAAGATCAATATTCTCTCAAGCCCTATCTACCACTGATACTACTCTACGTGCACCGGACGTTTTGCTTCCAACTAGCAACAAGAAATAAAACTTTGTTGTGGGTATGAAGAGGATAACTTTGTATGATATCGGAGAGCTAAAACATAAAAGTAGGTGTTGTTATCATAAAGTTAGAATATAATACTAAATATTATAAATAGCGAGTGTGGAATAATGGTGGATCGGTGTGCGGAATTGTCCGAGGCAATTGTTAACAAGACCAGTAATCACTATTGCAGTTTCATGTGAGGGAGAGGCATAAGCTAACATACTTTCTCTACTTGGATCATATGCACTTATGATTGGAACTCTAGCAAGCATCCGCAACTACTAAAGATCATTAAGGTAAAACCCAACCATAGCATTAAAGCATCAATTCCTCTTTATCCCCATACGCAACAATCCCTCTTACTCGGGTTTGTGTTTCAGTCACTCACCAACCCACTATAAGCGAATCATGAACGTATTGCAACACCCTATAGCGGGAATCCCTCACGCTATGCGACACGGAGGGCACCATAGGACAGCACCAAAGTAAAACATACAACTCATACCAATCTAGATCATGAATCAACCCACGCATAAAAGATATCTACTCAAAACATCATAGGATGGCAACACATCATTGGATCATAATATGTGGCATAAAGCACCATGTTCAAGTAGGGGATTACAGCGGTGTGCGGGAGAGTGGACCGCGTAAAAGAGATGAGGATGGTGATGATGATGGTAATGTTGATGAAGACGATCACCGTGGCGATGATTCCCCTCCCGATGGCACTCCGGCGCCACTGGAAGAGAGGAGGAGAGGTTCTCCCCCTTGTGCTTCCTCCTCCATGGCCTCCACCCTCTGGTCCTTGGCCTTCATGGTGATGAAGACCTCCGGATACTCCTCCATGGGCATCGGTGATGATGGCCCCCTCCGGCAGGGCGCCGGAGAGGGCCTAGATTGATTTCTCGTGGCTACAGAGGCTTGCGGCGGCGGATTTTCTGATCTAATCTCCGTTCTGGAAGTTTTAGGGTACGAGAGTATATATGGGTGCATGGAGGATGTCGGTGGAGTTCCGGGCTGGCACGAGGTAGGGGGGCGCGCCCCCACCCTCGTGGGCAGCCCAGACTCCAGTGAGCTTCTGTACTCAATGGGCTTCTTCGGTCCAAAAATAGGTTCTGTGGAGTTTCAGGTCTTTTGGACTCCGTTTGATATTCCTTTTCTTCGAAACACTTAGATAGGCAAAAAACAGCAATTCTAGGCCGGGCCTCCGGTTAATAGGTTAGTCCCAAAAATAATATAAAAGAGGAAAATAAAGCCCAATATTGCCCGAAACAGTAGATAATATAGCATGGAGCAATCAAAAATTATAGATACGTTGGAGACGTATCAGGCATCCCCAAGCTTGATTCCTACTCGTCCTCGAGTAGGTAAATGATAAAAAGATAATTTCTGATGCGGAATGCTAGTAAGTGCTTAAGTTTGATCAATGATAATTCCAATCACTTTTTCTAGCATCAATATGTGTCATAATAGTAGCTTATCTCATAAAACTTTTCATGATGAAGTAACAATCTATTCACAATGTCAAGTATGGTTCAGAAACTTCATTGCAATTTATCGTGACATCAGAAAGAGTCAAGAATACAGCTTTTCAGCAAGTCCACATACTCAACTATCATATAGTCTTCTACAATTGCTAACACTCACGCAATACTTGTGGTTATGGAGTTTCAGCCGGACACTGAGAAAGATAGGGGCTTATTGTGTTGCCTCCCAACGTATTCACCTTTAGGTGATGTCAACAATAATGGCCCATGCTAACTTACATCCAATTGGATATATATATCATGATCTTTCAAACACAAGGAGCTTGCCAAAGGATCAAATGAAAAAGGGAATGGTGAGGATCACCTTGACTCAAGCATAAAGTAAAAACATAAAGTAAAACAGGGCCTTCGCAGAGGGAAGCAGAGGTTGTCATGCGCGTTTAGGGTTGATGCACAAAATCTTAGTGCAAAAGAACGTCACTTTATATTGCCCCTTGTATGTGGACCTTTATTATGCGGTTAAACGCTTTTATTACTTCCACAACAAGTTCGTACAAAGCTTATTTTCTCTGCACTAATAAGTCATGCATATTTAGAGAGCAATTTTTATTGCTTGCACCGATGACAACTTACTTGAAGGATCTTACTCAATCCATAGGTAGGTATGGTGGACTCTCATGGCAAAACTGGGTTTATGGGTATTTGGAAGCACAAGTAGTATCTCTACTTGGTGCTGAGAATTTTGGCTAGCATGAGGGGGAAAGGCAAGCTCAACATGTTTGGAAGGTCAATGACAATATACTTTAACTGAGATGTCAGAAAACATAAAACATTACGTTGTCTTCCTTGTCCAACGTCAACTCTTTTAGCATGTCATACTTAATGAGTGCTTCACAATCATAAAAGATGTCCAAGATAATATATTTGTATGTGAACCTCTCTTTCCTTATTACTTCCTATTAATTGCAACGATGACCAAAACTACGTTTGCCAATTCTCAACAACTTTTATGCCTCATACTTTCTATGTGTGAAGTCATCACTAACCATGTTATAAGCAAATGAAACATATAAAAGTTCAGATTTATGACATTCAATTCATTCCCCATTTACTCATAGGATATATATGAAGCACATGAGTAAATGACAAACTACTCTAAAAGATATGAGTGAAAGACACTGAGTAGTCAAATAATTAACTAGCCATGGGAGGGTTCCTTTTCTATTCAATTCAATAATTCAGATCCAATGATTTTATTCAAACATCAAGTAAAACAAAATAAAATGACCTTGCAAGGATAGCACAACTCATGTGAAGAAGCAAAAACTTAGGCTCAACCAATACTAACCGATAGTTGCTGAAGAAGAAAGGTGGGATGCCTAATGGGGCATCCCCAAGCTTGAACTTTTATATCTCCTTAATTCCTCTCATATCATGGTTTCTCTTTTTATAAAAAGCTTCATCCACACCAAACTCAACAAGAACTCGTGAGATAGGTGAGTATAAACCAATGCAAAACCTTATCATTTTCTACTGTAACAAACCGCTAAAATTATTATTCAACATTGCATACTAAATGAGTCTGCATATTTAATACTTCTATCCTTAAATAGAATCATTAAACAAGCAAACATATGCAAACATAACAGCAATCTGTCAAAACAGTACAGCCTATAAAGAATGCAAGAGTATCAATACTTCCCTAACTCCAAAAATTATGAGAGAAAATTCCCACTGTATTATATTTATCAGAGCTCGTTATGCAAAAAGTTTCAACATTATATCATGCTCTGACTTTTCTAGGGAATTTTTGCAACAGCGGTAAATTTTCTGTTTTCAAACAGCAACATGTATAATAGCAAAATTAGCATGGTAAAGGCTATCCTTGACATTTTTATTGAAAGTAAAGATGCAAAACACTATTCTAAATATCAGCTAGCTAATACTAACAAAATAAAATGATGATCCAAGCAAAACACATATCATGTGATCAATAAAAATATAGCTCCGAGTAAGGTGTACCGATAGTTTTGAAGACGAAAGAGGGGATGCCTTCCGGGGCATCCCCAAGCTTAGGCGCTTGAGTCTTCCTTGAATATTACCTTGGGGTGCCTTGGGAATCCCCAAGATTAGGGTATTTCCACTCCTTATTCTCCTCATATCGATATCTCACCCAAAACTTGAAAACTTCAATCACACAAAACTTAGCCAAACTTCGTGAGATAGGTTAGTATGATAAAGAGCAAACCATTCACTTTGGTACTGAAAAAGACAAGGTTCATAATTGTTTTAACACAATGCCTACTGTACCATATCATTTCTTCAAATTATATTGATAAATATAAGCTATAGAAACTAGAGAACAAGCAGACTAAGCAATGAAAACAGAATCTGTCAGAAACAGAACAGTCTGTAATGATCTGAACAATAACCATATTTATGCTACTCCAAAAATTATGAAATAAATTGGTGGACGTGAGGAATTTGTCTATTAATCTTCTTCAAAAAGAATCAACTCAAAATCACTCTTCCGTAAAAAATGACATCTATTCTCGTGAGCACAATGTTTCTGTTTTTTACAGCAAGATCACATTAACTTCCACCCGAGTCTTCCCAAAGGTCTTACTTGGCACTTTATTGAAACAAAAGATATAAAACATGATTACTACAGTAGCTTAATCATGTAAACACACAAAAATAGTAAGGGGAAATATTGGTTTGTCTCCCAACAAGCGCTTTTCTTTAATGCCTTTTAGCTAGGCATGATGATTTCAATGATGCTCGCTTTAAAGATAGGAATTGGAACAAAAAGAGAGCATCTTGAAGAATATGACTAACATATTTAAATCTAACACACTTCCTATACCTATGGATTTTGTGAGCACACAACATATGGGAACAAGAATCAACTAGCATAGGAAGGCAAAACAAGTATAACTTCAAAACTTTAAGTACATAGAGAGGAAACTTAATATTATTGCAACTCCTACAAGCATGTATTCCTCCCTCATAATAATTTTCAGTAGTATAATGGATAGCAACTTTGTTCTGATACTCAATTGGAACCTCTTAATGGAATCATTACTAGCTAAAGTTGACACTCTTCCAAATCCACTTTCATAAATATCACATTAAGATTCAACATCCTCCAAAATAGTGGGATCACTAATTCCTAAAGTTGACACTCTTCCAAACCCACTTTAAATGATAGCATTATTCATACTCCAAAATATATAAGTGAATTTCATGGAGAATTCTACAACTAACCAGTATCCAAGCTCAAAGTGTATAAGTGAAGCACATGAAGCATTCTATAAAACCATACTCAAAAGATTTAAGTGAAGCACAAAGAGCAATTCTATAAGATCATACTTAAAAGATTTAAGTGAAGCACATGAAGTATTCTTTATCAATGAAGGGATATCTCATGCTAGCATGGTTCTTGAAGAAAAGGAAAAACACAAAGGACACAAATCATGTGAACAAAACAAAAACCGAGGTATACCGATATTTGTTGAAGAAGAAAGATGGGATGCCAACCGGGGCATCCCCAAGCTTAGATGCTTGAGTATACTTTGAAATATTTACTTGGGGTGCCTTGGGCATCCCCAAGCTTGAACTCTTGCCTCTCTTTATTCTTCTCATATTGATAGCTCCTCGACCTTCGGACACTTCATCCACACAAAACTTTAACAAAAACTTGTGAGATCCGTTAGTGTAATAAAGCAAATAACTACCTTTAGGTACTGTAATGAACTCATTCTTTATTTGTATTGATGTAATCTAATGTATTCCAACTTCTCTATGGTTCATACCCTCCGATACTATTCATAGATTCATCGAAATAAGCAAACAACACACGCAAAACAGAATCTGTTAAAAACAGAACAGTCTGTAGTAATCTGGAAGTTTGCCAAACTTCTGTAACTCCTAAAATTATAAACTAAATTTGAAAATTTTAACAATTTGTACAGAAGTGATATGCAAAAATAATCAGAACCATTTGACTTTCCAGTTAAAAATTTAAATTCATGCACTACAGACAAAGTTTCTGATTTTATTCTGCACATAGTAAACAAGCAATCTAATTATCCTAAAACCAAGGCTTGGCACATTATTTTTATAATACAATGAATATATACAAGGGGATAATTATTTACAGAGAAACTTCCATGAAAAATTCTACATTGTTTCCTTGAGCATGAGCACAAGTGCTCAAGGTCGACCCTCACTTCTTCAATGCAAAACCTTCCAATCACTTCTCTTTTTGAAAAACTTTTTAGGCATGAGAGGCAAGTAATAATTTTTTTTTTCATTTTAATTTTTTTTTGTATGTTTCACCCAGAACTAAACAGAAACAAAAAGGAAAAACAAAATCTTTTTAGTGAAGGAAGCAAACAAGCACACACGAGAATATCAACCACGCGCTATTGCTCCCCGAGAACGGGCGCCGTAAAAGAGCCCGATAATCCCCAAGTGCAAGGAATCATCGTAGCACTTTCCAAAGGTGGAAGTGATAAGTATGGAGTGTCGAACCCACAAGGAGCTAAAGGTAAGATCAATATTCTCTCAAGCCCTATCTGCCACTGATACGACTCTACGTGCACCGGACGTTTTGCTTCCAACTAGCAACAAGAAATAAAACTTCGTTGTGGGTATGAAGAGGATAACTTTGTATGATACCGGAGAGCTAAAACATAAAAGTAGGTGCTGTTATCATAAAGTTAGAATATAATACTAAATATTATAAATAGCGAGTGTGGAATAATGGTGGATCGGTGTGCGGAATTGTCCTAGGCAATTGTTAACAAGACCAGTAATCACTATTGCAGTTTCATGTGAGGGAGAGGCATAAGCTAACATACTTTCTCTACTTGGATCATATGCACTTATGATTGGAACTCTAGCAAGCATCCGCAACTACTAAAGATCATTAAGGTAAAACCCAACCATAGCATTAAAGCATCAAGTCCTCTTTATTCCCATACGCAACAATCCCTCTTACTCGGGGTTGTGTTTCAGTCATTCACCAACCCACTATAAGCGAATCATGAACGTATTACAACACCCTACAGCGGGAATCCCTCAAGCTTGCGCGACACGGATGGCACCATAGGACAGCACCAAAGTAAAACATACAACTCATACCAATCTAGATCATCAATCAACCCATAGACAAAAGATATCTACTCAAAACATCATAGGATGGCAACACATCATTGGATCATAATATGCGGCATAAAGCACCATGTTCCAGTAGGGGATTATAGCGGTGTGCGGGAGAGTGGGCCTTGTAAAAGAGATGAGGATGGTGATGATGATGGTGAGGTTGATGAAGACGATCACCGTGGCGATGATTCCCCTCCCGATGGCACTCCGGCGCCACCGGAAGAGAGGAGGAGAAGTTCTCCCCTTGTGCTTCCTCCTCCATGGCCTCCACCCTCTGGTCCTTGGCCTTCATGATGATGAAGATCCCTCTGGGATACTCCTCCATGGCCATCGGTGATGATGGCCCCCTCCGGCAGGGCGCCGGAGAGGGCCTAGATTGATTTCTCGTGGCTACAGAGGCTTGCGGCGGCCGAAATTCTGATCTAATCTCCGTTCTGGAAGTTTTAGGGTACGAGAGTATATATGGGTGCAAGGAGGACGTCGATGGACTTCCGGGCTGGCCACGAGGTAGGGGGGTGCGCCCCAGGGGGGTGGGCGCGCCCTCACCCTCGTGGGCAGCCGAGACTCTCGTGAGCTTCACATACTCAATGGGCTTCTTCTGGTCAAAAAATAGGTTCCGTGGAGTTTCAGGTCTTTTGGACTCTGTTTGATATTCCTTTTCTTCGAAACACTGAAATAGGCAAAAAAATAGCAATTCTGGGTTGGGCCTCCGATTAATAGGTTAGTCCCAAAAATAATATAAAAGTGGAAAATAAAGCCCAATATTGCCCGAAACAGTAGATAACAATCAAAAATTATAGATACATTGGAGACGTATCAGGCAACACGGGTCTCGTGGGAGGTGAAGTCAATATTCGGCTCTATCACCGTTGAGTATGCAGCCTTCGTGGCGGGGTCCATCCACCCGTCCTCAGATGGCGCAATTTGTTCCAGATTAAGGGCCGGAGGAGTCGCGGGTGTGATCTCCCGAACACTGTCGGACGGCAGAGCTAAGTCGTGCTCGTCGTGATCGTGCGGCACACCTGACATGGGCTCGAATCCTCGAAGATCAAGTCTCCGTGGATGGCGATAGTATAGTTCAAGTTTCCAAACCTGACCTGATGGCCTGGGGCGTAGCTCTCGACCTGCTCCAGATGGCCAAGCGAGTTGGCCCGTAGTACAAAGCCGCCGAATACGAAGATCTGTCCGGGGAGGAAAACCTCACCCTGGATCGCATCGTTGCCGATGATCGAAGGAGCCATCTAGCCTTACAGTGATGACACAGTGGAACTCTCAATGAAAGGACCAATGTCGGTGTCAAAACCGGCGGATCTCGGGTAGGGGGTCCCGAATTGTGCGTCTAAGGCGGATAGTAACAAGAGGTGGGGGACACGATGTTTACCCAGGTCCGGCCCTCTCGATGGAGGTAATACCCTACTTCCTGCTTGATTGATCTTGATGATATGAGTATTACAAGAGTTGATCTACCACGAGATCATAGAGGCTAAACCCTAGAAGCTAGCCTATGGTATGATTGTCGTTGTCCTACCGACTAAACCCTCCAGTTTATATAGACACCGGAGGGGGCTAGGGTTACACAGAGTCGGTTACAAGGGATGAGATCTACATATCCGTACTGCCAAGCTTGCCTTCCACGCCAAGGAGAGTCCCATCCGGACACGGGTCGAAGTCTTCAATCTTGTATCTTCATAGTCCAACAGTCCGGCCAAAGGATACAGTCCGGCTGTCCGAGGACCCCCTAATCCAGGACTCCGTCAGCAGGCCTCGAGCTTCTTCTTGAAGGTCCTAGTCTTGAGGCCCCGCAGTACCTCTGCGTTGGCGCGTTCCTCCTGGCCATTGCTCCTGGGGTGCGCCACCGAAGCGTAGCAGATCTGCGTTCCAAGGTTAGCACAATATGTTTTGAAGAGGTTACTAGTGAACTGCGAGCCGTTGTCGGTGATGATGCGGTTGGGAACCCCGAAGCGGCTCACGAGACCCTTGATGAACTTGACTGCGGAGCCAGCTGGGATAGTGCGGACGGCTTCCACTTCCGCCCACTTGGTGAACTTGTCGATGGCGACGTAGAGGTAGCGGTAGCCCCCAGGCGCTCGAGGGAACGGGCCAAAGATGTCCAGCCCCCAGACCGCGAACGGCCATGTGAGCGGGATGGTCTGGAGGCCCTGAGCTGGCTGATGGATCTGGTTGGCGTGGAACGGGCAGGCTTCATAGGACTTCACCAGCTCGACCGCATCATTGAGCGCCGTGGGCCAGTAGAATCCACTACGGAATACCTTGCCGACGAGGGTTCGTGATGACGAGTGGTGCCCGCAGTCCCCACCGTGTATGTCAATTAGCAACTCCTTCCCCTGGTCCCTGGAAATGCAACGCAGCGAAATGTCATTTGGTCACTTCCTCTACAACTCACCGTCCTGGATGCAGTATGTCGTGGCTTGCCGGGCCACGCGCTCTGTGTCCTCTTTCTTCTCCAGTAGCGCCCCTCGCATTAGATATTCCTTGAATTCCTTGGTCCAGCGTTCCTCCTGGGGCTCGAGCGCCAAGAGTAGGCGAGCTCCTGAGGGTGGGCCACAGGCTGGGGCTCCCGTGGCAGGCAGCTGTGGGAGCTCCTCCCGAGGCTGAGCTGTTCTTGAAAGTGGTGGCGTTGCTGAGGGCTTGAAGAGCAGCTCCTCGAAGACGCCGGGCTCTTGGGGCTGCCGCTTGGACGCTCTCATGGCAATGTCATCGGCCTCCTTGTTGGTGCCACGGGGCACATGTTGCACCTCCAGCCCCAGGAACTGCTTTTCCATCTTACGCACTTCCGCGAGGTATGCCTCCATGTGCTCGTCCTTTGGCTCGTACACTTTGTTGGAGAAGTTGACGAGGAGCTGTGAGTCTCCCCTAACAGTGAGGCGCTTCACCCCCAGAGTTTTCGCGGTCTTCAGGCCGGCTACGAGGCCTTCATATTCTGTGATGTTGTTGGAGACCTTCTCACCCCGCTGGAAGTAGAGCTGCACAACGTAATAGAGCTTGTCCTGAGTGGGCGAGATGAGCACTGCTCCAACCCCCGCGCCCTGATGCGCGAAGGCGCCATCGAAATACATGACCCAACCATCTGGCGCCTCGCTTCCTGGTGAGGTGGACCGTTCTTCGCCTACTTCAAGTGTCGGGGCGTCCGTCCATTCTGCCACAAAATCAGCGCGCGCGACTCCCTTGATGACCCTGGTAGTGCTGAACTCCAACTGGAATGCCTGCAGCTTGATGTTCCACTCAGCGACCCTTCCAGCAGAGTTGGGGCTCCTGAGCACCCTCTCCAATGGGTAGGCTGACATGACCTTGATGGGGTGGCCCTGGAAGTAGTGCTGCAACTTGCGCGAGGCCACCAGGAGCGCGAGCAGGAGCTTCTGAGGCATGGGATATCGCGCCCTCGCGTCCCCCAACACTGTGCTGACAAAATGCACCGGGTGTTCTACGAGGGCTGGCGCGTTGGTGAGGCTCGTGTCTTGCGGAAGTTGGGGCGTCGCCTGAGGTGGTGGGACTCCTGACGCCTAATCGCTTGCGGGAATCTCGTTGACGTCGTCCTACCGAGCTTGGTCTTCCGTTGACGCTGCTAAGGCTCTTGCGGCGCCTTCCTGATCTTGCGTCACTTCAGCTGTAGCTTGGCGCAGTGCTACGTCTTGAGCTTGCGTTGGTTTTCCCCGAAGAGGAGAGGATGATGCAGCACAGTAGCGTAAGTATTTCCCTCAGTTTTTTAGAACCAAGGTATCAATCTAGTAGGAGGCCACGCACAAGTCCCTCGTACCTGCACAAAACGATAGCTACTCGCAACCAACGCGATTAGGGGTTGTCAATCCCTTCACGGTCACTTACGAGTGAAATCTGATAGAGATAATATTTTTGGTATTTTTGGTATAAAGATGCAAAGTGAAAAGTAAAAAGCAAAGTAAAAACAAAGCAAGTATAAAAGTGATGGAGATTGATATGATGAGAATAGACCCGGGGGCCATAGGTTTCACTAGTGGCTTCTCTCAAGAGCATATATATTCTACGGTGGGTGAACAAATTACTTTTGAGCAATTGACAGAATTGAGCATAGTTATGAGTATATCTAGGTATGATCATGTATATAGGAATCACGTCCGAGACAACTAGACGGAAACGATTCTGCATCTACTACTATTACTCCGCTCATCGACCGCTATCCAGCATGCATCTAGAGTATTAAGTTAAAAACAGAGTAACGCCTTAAGCAAGATGACATGATGTAGAGGAATAAATTCATGCAGTATGATAAATACCACCATCTTGTTATCCTCGATGGCAACAATACAATACGTGCCTTGCAACCCTTTCTGTCACTGGTTAAGGACACCGCAAGATTGAACCCAAAGCCATGCACTTCTCCCATTGCAAGAACTACCAATCTAGTTGGCCAAACCAAATGGATAATTCGAAGAGACTTGCAAAGATAACTCAATCATACATAAAATAATTCAGAGAAGATTCAAATATTATTCATAGATAAGCTGGATCATACACCCACAATTCATCAATCTCGACAAACACACCGCAAAAAGAAGATTACATTGAATAGATCTCCACGAGAGAGGGGGAGAACATTGTATTGAGATCCAAAAAGAGAGAAGAAGCCATCTAGCTACTAGCTATGGACCCAAGGTCTGAAATAAACTACTCACACTTCATCGGAGAGGCTATGGTGTTGATGTAGAAGCCCTCCATGGTGGATGCCCCCTCGGTGGAGCTTGAATAGGCCCCAAGATGGGATCTTGTGGATCTGAGGAAGTTGCGGCGGTGGAATTAGGTTTTTGGCTCCTGTTACGATTGTTTGAAGTGCGTAGGTATATATAGGAGGAAGGTGTACATCGTTGGAGCATCAGGGGGGCCACGAGGGAGGGGGCGCGCCCTAGTGGGGGGCGCCCCCCACCCTCGTGACCGCCTCCGATGTTCCTTGCCGTAGGGTCCAAGTCTCCCGGATCACATTCGGTGAGAAAATCACGTTTCCGAAGGTTTCATTCCATTTGGACTCCGTTTGATATTTTGTTTCTTCGAAACACTTAAAAAGGCAAAAAAACAGCAATTCTGGGTTGGGCCTCCGGTTATTAGGTTAGTCCCAAAAGTAATATAAAAGTGGAAAATAAAGCCCATTATAGTCCAAAACAATAGATAAAGTAGCATGGAGCAATCAAAAATTATAGATACGTTGGAGACGTATCAGGCATCCCCAAGCTTAATTCCTACTCGTCCTCGAGTAAGTAAATGATAAAAAGAGAATTTTTGATGCGGAGTGATACTTTGGCATAATTTCAATGTAAATCTTCTTAATCATGGTATGAATATTCAGATCCGAAAGATTCAAGACAAAAGTTCATATTGACATAAAAATAATAATACTTCAAGCATACTAACTAAGCAATTATGTCTTCTCAAAATAACAAGCCCAAAGAAAGATAACCCTACAAAATCATATAGTCGGCTATGCTCCATCTTCCCCACACAAAGTATTTAATCATGCACAACCCGATGACAAGCCAAGCAATTGTTTCATACTTTAACATTTTCAAAACTTTTTCAATCTTCACGCAATACATGAGCATGAGCCATGGATATAGCACTATATGTGGAATAGAATGGTGGTTGTGGAGAAGACAAAAAGAGGGAAGATAGTCTCACATCAACTGGGCGTATCAACGGGCTATGGAGATGCCCATCAATAGATATCAATGTGAGTGAGTAGGGATTGCCATGCAACGGATGCACTAGAGCTATAAGTATATGAAATCTCAACAAAAGAAACTAAGTGGGTGTGCATCCAACTCGCTTGCTCACGAAGACCTAGGGCATTTTGAGGAAGCCCATCATTGGAATATACAAGCCATGTTCTATAATGAAAAATTCCGACTAGTATATGAAAGTGACAAAATGACAGACTCTCTATCATGAAGATCATGGTGCTACTTTGAAGCACAAGTGTGGTAAAAGGATAGTAACATTGTCCCTTCTCTCTTTTTCTCTCATTTTTTTATTTGGGCCTTTCTCTTTTTTTGGCCCCTTCTTTTTTTCGTCCGGAGTCTCATCCTAACTTGTGGGGGAATCATAGTCTCCATCAACCTTTCCACACTTGGGACAATGCTATAATAATGATGATCATCACACTTTTATTTTTCTTACAACTCAACAATTACAACTCGATACTTAGAACAAAATATTACTCTATATGAGTGCCTCCGGCGGTGTACCGGGATATGCAATGAAACATGAGTGACATGTATGAAATAATTATGAACGGTGGCTTTGCCACAAATACGATGTTAACTACATGATCATGCTAGCAATATGACAATGATGGAGCGTGCCATAATAAACGGAATGGTGGAAAGTTGCATGGAAATATATTTCGGAATGGCTGTGGAAATGCCATGATAGGTAGGTATGGTGGCTGTTTTGAGGAAGGTATATGATGGGTGTATGATACCGGCGAAAGGTGCGCGGTATTAGAGAGGCTAGCAATAGTGGAAGGATGGGGAAAAGTGCGTATAATCCATGGACTCAACATTAGTCATAAAGAACTCATATACTTATTGCGAAAATCTAGAAGTTATCAAAGCAAAGTATTACGCGCATGCTCCTAGGGGGATAGATTGGTAGGAAAAGACCATCACTCGTCCCCGACCGCCACTCATAAGGAAGACAATCAATAAATAAATCATGCTCCGAGTTCATCACATAACGGTTCACCATACGTGCATGCTACGGGAATCACAAACTTCAACACAAGTATTCTTTGAATTCACAACTACTCAACTAGCATGACTCTAATATCATCATCTTCATATCTCAAAACAATTATCAAGCATCAAACTTATCTTAGTATTGAACGCACTCAAAAGAAAGTTTCACATATCTTGAATACCAAGTATATTAACATTAAGCAAATTACCATGCTATTAACAACTCTCAAAATAATCTAAGTGAAGCATGAGAGATCAAGTTTATTTAAAACAAATCCACCACCGTGCTCTAAAAGATCTAAGTGAAGCACTAGAGCAAAAATTATCACGCTCAAAAGATATAAGTGAAGCACTATGAGCAAAACTATCAAGCTCAAAAGATATAAGTGAAGCACATAGAGTATTCTATCAAATTACAATTCATGTATGGCTCTATAAAAAGGTTTGTTACAGCAAGGATGATTGTTGTAAACTAACAAGCAAAGACGCAGATAATACAAGACGATCCAAGCAAAACACTTATCATGTGGTGAATAAAAATATAGCTCCAAGTAAATTACCGATGGAAGTGGGCGAAAGAGGGATGCCTTCCGGCATCCCCAAGCTTTGAATTTTTGGTGTCCTTGGATTATCTTGGGGGTGCAATGGGCATCCCCAATCTTAGGCTCTTTCCACTCCTTGCTCCATAATCCATCAAAAGAATTCACCCAAAACTTGAAAACTTCACAACACAAAACTCAATAGAAATCTCGTGAGCTCCGTTAGAGAAAGAAAACAAAAGACTACTTTAAGGTACTGTAATGAACTCATTCTTTATTTGTATTGGTGTTAAACCTACTGTATTCCAACTTCTCTATGGATCATAAACTATTTTACTAGCCATAGATTCATCAAAATAAGCAAACAACACACGCAAAACAGAATCTGTCAAAAACAGAACAGTCTGTAGTAATCTGTAACTAACGCAAACTTCTGGAACTCCAAAAATTCTACCAAAATTAGAAGACCTGAAAATTTGTTTATTGATCAGAAGCAATTGGAATCAGTATTTTATCACGTTCTGGTGATTTTTAACAATTCGGGCACTGAGCACAAAGTTTCTGGAAATTACAGCCAGATCAAATAACTATCATCCAAGAAGATCCAATAGGTTTAACTTGGCACAAACACTAATTAAAAGATAAAACCACATCTAAACAGAGGCTAGATGGATTATTTATGCCTAAACAGAAGCAAAAACAAAAAACTAAAAAAAAATGGGTTGCCTCCCAACAAGCGCTATCGTTTAACGCCCCTTGCTAGGCATAAAAGCAAGGATAGATCTAGGTATTGCCATCTTTGGCATTCGGAGAGGAGGATCTCCTTTCTATGGCATTCATTCTTCTATTTAAGTTAAGCACATGTCCATTAATGGAAGAAGTATGATTAAGCACGTTACGGAAATTTGCCTCTAAACTAGACTTCATCTCTTTAATAATTTCATTTTGATAAAAGCACAAGAGAGTAGTTGATTCGACCTTATCATTCATGGGGTGCCCAAATATAGTTTTCATTCTTTCATAGGTATCTATAGCATCCCCTTCAAGAAAACCTTCTTCAAAGATGGAATCTAAAACTTGTTTGAAGGAAGCGGGCAAGCCAACATAAAAACTTTTTAAGTAAATTTCAATTTGATATTGTGGCACATAGCTAGCCCGAATCCTAAGTAACCTATCCCAAGCATCTTTTAAAGACTCATCAAGTAAATAGCGAAAAATTCCAGAGTCATCCTCATCATAATTATTCAAGCTCTCATTAGTGACCCTGGTGGGTCTTTCTATAGCATCATTATTTATGAGCTTAGAGAGGATAGAGGGGTTATTCAAGGCACTAGAGTTCGGGAGAAAACCCGTAGTTCTTTTTGATTCGGCCATGGAAACGGGAAGGCAAACGGAAAAGAGAGGAGGAGATTGGGAAATAGAGGGAGAATAAAACGGCAAGGGTGAAGTGGGGGAGAGGAAAACGAGAGGCAAATGGCAAATAATGTAATGCGAGAGATAGGGATTGTGATGGGTACTTGGTATGTTGACTTTTGCGTAGACTCCCGACAGCGGCGCCGGAAATCCTTCTTGCTACGTCTTGAGCTTGCGTTGGTTGTCCCCGAAGAGGAGAGGATGGTGCAGCATTGTAGCGTAAGTATTTCCCTCAGTTTTTGAGAACCAAGGTATCAATCCAATAGGAGGCCACGCACAAGTCCCTCGCACTGCACAAAAGCGATAGCTACTCGCAACCAACGCGATTAGGGGTTGTCAATCCCTTCACGGTCACTTACGAGAATGAGATCTGATAGAGATAATATTTTTGGTATTTTTGGTATAAAGATGCAAAGTGAAAAGTAAAAAGCAAACTAAAAACAAAGCAAGTATAAAAGTGATGGAGATTGATATGATGAGAATAGACCCGGGGGCCATAGGTTTCACTAGTGGCTTCTCTCAAGAGCATATATATTCTATGGTGGGTGAACAAATTATTGTTGAGCAATTGACAGAACTGAGCATAGTTATGAGTATATCTAGGTATGATCATGTATATAGGCATCACGTCCGAGACAAGTAGACCGAAATGATTCTGCATCTACTACTATTACTCCACTCATCAACCGCTATCCAGCATGCATCTAGAGTATTAAGTTAAAAACAGAGTAACGCCTTAAGCAAGATGACGTGATGTAGAGGAATAAATTCATGCAATATGATAAATACCCCATCTTGTTATCCTCGATGGAAACAATACAATACGTGCCTTGCAACCCTTTACATCCTTTGGTAAGGACACCGCAAGATTGAACCCAAAGCCATGCACTTCTCCCATTGCAAGAACTACCAATCTAGTTGGCCAAACCAAATGGATAATTCGAAGAGACTTGCAAAGATAACTCAATCATACATAAAATAATTCAGACAAGATTCAAATATTATTCATAGATAAGCTGGATCATAAACCCACAATTCATCGGTCTCAACAAACACACCTCAAAAAGAAGATTACATCGAATAGATCTCCACGAGAGAGGGGGAGAACATTGTATTGAGATCCAAAAAGAGAGAATAAGCCATCTAGCTACTAGCTATGGACCCGAAGGTCTAAGTAAACTACTCACACTTCATCGGAGAGGCTATGGTGTTGATGTAGAAGTCCTCCGTGGTGGATGCTCCCTCCGGTGGAGCTCCAGAATAGGCCCCAAGATGGGATCTCGTGGATACAGGAAGTTGCGGCGGTGGAATTAGGTTTTTGGCTCCTGTTCTGATCGTTTGGGGGTAAGTAGGTATATATAGGAGGAAGGAGTACGTCGGTGGAGCATCAGGGGGCCCACGAGGCAGGGGGGCTCGTCCTAGGGGGGGCACCCCCCACCCTCATGACCGCCTCCGATGTTCCTTGGCGTAGGGTCCAAGTCTCCTGGATCACGTTCTGTGAGAAAATCACGTTTCCGAAGGTTCCATTCCATTTGGACTCCGTTTGATATTTTCTTTCTTCGAAACACTAAAAAAGGCAAAAACAGCAATTCTGGGCTGGGCCTCCGGTTAACAGGTTAGTCCCAAAAGTAATATAAAAGTGGAAAATAAAGCCCATTATAGTCCAAAACAATAGATAAAGTAGCATGGAGCAATCAAAAATTATAGATACGTTGGAGACGTATCACGCAGCGCACCCTTGGCTTGCGGAGGCCAACTCCTGAGAAAGGCTTGCGGAGGTCGAGTCCCCACCAACTCCTGAGAAAGGCTTGCGGAGGCCGAGTCGCTCGAGCGGCACATGAAGAAGGCTGAAGGCCTCCACGGAGAGCAAGTTGAGGCCGGGACCGCCGTTGACGAGGGTCTTGGTGACGGCCACGTTGCACATGGTGGGCGTGCAGAGCATCGGAAGTATGCCCGAGCCGGCGGTGGTGACGGGGTGGTCTTCTGAGCTGAAGGTGAGGTCGGCCTCTGGCACGGCCCAGCCGGGGGGAGCCCCTGAGCGCCTGGAAGCGGCACCAATCACTACAAAAAAATACACTTCCGTGATGATACGTGTTTGTCATAGTAGGTCGCGTTTTTTGTCATGCATGTACATCCATGACAAATTTATGACAGAATCAAGATAGTCATACATGTGCTGTCGTAGAAGTGTTCCATGACATTACGAAAATTATCATCACGGAAGTGTCCACTTCCATGACGATAAAATTGCGCGTCACAGAAGTGCTTTCGTCAAGGGTGACCGACACATGGCATCCACCGTAACGGAACGCCGTTAAGATATCGGGTCGGGTTTTGGATCCGATAACACGTTAACAGCCCCGACCAATGGGAATTTTCCACGTGTAAAATCATCATTGGCTGGAGGAAACACGTGTCGGCTCACCACTGGGACAGATGTCATCCACTCATTGGGACGAAGGCGCCTATGATACGTCGACCGTGGCACGCCCAACAGAGGCCCATTCTTTGTGAGAAGGCCGCCCGTTTGACTTGGTCAAAAGGTGGCGGGCCGGCCCATGGAAAGCCTGTTAACGGCCTGTTCGCATGTAGCCCATTTACAGCCCGCTAACCCAAAGCCCGTTACGCCCTATTCGAATTAGGCCCAGTAGCATCATATGGGCCATCTTCCGGCCCGTTTTCACTTCTGGCCTATGTATGGCCCATGACGTCTTTCGGCCCATATGAGGCCCTATGTAACTCTTGGCCTATTAACGACCCGTGGTGAAACTGGCCCGTAATGAACAGTGTATCACTTTACACCCATGAACGGCCCGTGGTGAAACTGGCCCGTATAGAACAGTGTATCACTTTATACCCATTAACGGCCCGTTATTCCGGTTGGCCGTTTCCAGCCCATGTTATCTTTCGGCCTTCTCAGAGCCCATTTATTCTTGGGCTCATTTCCAACATTCGTTTACTTACGGCCCATTACTGTCATTTTCTGCTTGTGGGCCAAATTCAGCCCGTGGTTCTAGTCGGCCCGTTTGTGGTCCGTTAATATGTTGGGCCCTTTTCATAGCGTCATCACATACGGCCTATTAACGATGCCCCGTTATGGTCGGCCCATGAACGGACGATTCCAACTCTAGCCCGTTCTGGCGAGAATGCGATGCTGTTTGGCCCATGTTTGTGATCGATCATACGACCCGCATAAGGCCCATTGATGATACGGCCCGTAGAAGGCCCATTGTTTCTCTGACCCGTAGAAGGCCCATTGTTTCTCTGACCCATAGAAGGCCCATCGTTTCTCTGACCCGTGAGCCTAGTGTCCCTCTTGTGGCGTTTATTGTGGCCTAGTTTTAAAAAATAGGTTATTGCAGCCACTAGCAAACCGCAGAAAAGAAGCTGCATCGACTAGAAGCAAACAAATAAACAAGACAACAAGGAAATAAATAAGCAAGCAACTTACACTAGGCTATCACGGCTATTACACATATTACATCCACTGGGCATCAAAGTTCGCCACCCGTGCAAATATAGGGAACACAGCAGTATATAAACGCCATAGCAAAACAAGTCCAGAACTGAAACCACTTCAGAAGAGCTCAAGAAACAATATCCTGGGTACCCATAATGATGGAAAGATGCTTAGCAAGCTTATTAACTTTCTCTTGTTTGGCGCTTAAGTCCTCCAGTAACTTCTTTGTTGCACCATAAAGTATGCATCTGAATTCTGCAGGGACTTCCTCAGTCCTTCGGCTTCCTGTCGCATAACATCTGATCGATGTCTTTGAACTTGAAGTTGAGACTCAAGAAGCCGAACTAATTCAGGCGATGAGTTTGAAGAGCTGGTGCCAGCAGTGGTAGCCAGTAACTCGAACACTACATCAAGACAGGACTTTGGGGTTGTCTCAGTGTCTTCAATATAGTTTTTATCAGCTTTCTTGGAGACCAACAGGGATGTCTCACAATCTTGAACCTTATATGCATTACTTCCTTTACCATTGCATAAAAGGGTACTCTTCTCCAATATTTTATCCGCGTTCTAGAAGAGAAACAAGCAAACACATCTCAGGTTTACAATGTAGTATATGAAACTCATTTTGGTAAACCAGTTCAGTAGTAAGGTGGATAGGATAACAGCATGAAACAAACATATATCTATGTAGTATGGTCCTTTGTATGGTTTATATCATTCTAGTTTATGTTGCCAAATCAAGATAGATACAGTTGAATCATATCTATTTAAGACAAAGCAGCATAGACAGAATATAAGTGTGGGAAACTACACAGCAATAACAACACTTGTAATGTGCATGGCATGAGAACATAACTGTTTATTCAATTGAAACTGAAATCAACATAGAGCAAGTTACAACAACAAACAGCCAAACACGTTGAAGAAACAGGTTTAAAACATACCTGTTGCGCCATTGGACTTTCAATTGCATCCTTCAAATTTCAAATTGGTTGGTATCGGTAAATATAGTGATGCAAGAGCAAAGTAGTATGAACCATAGCTACGGAGAGAACAATTCTTCTTCTTCTTTAAGCGTTGACTTCGGGTTGGGAGTGGTGGTCCTCGTGATTTGGGCACTGCAGTTGCCTTGCTAACTGCTCGTGTTTGGGTGCACTATGGTGGAGACGGTAATTTGTCAACGGGAACTGGGTGTCTATCAGCTGGGGTTGGGGTTAGAAGGGGTGTAGCTGGTTCTCTGTCCAACTGGGTAGGAGTACAATCTGCATGAGTGTGGGTTATGTGTGGTGGGGATGGTTCTTGGGCAAGTACAACCGTGGTTCTATCTGCATCGACAGGTAGCACAATCTTTTCTGAAGACCGTGTTTTTACTCCCACAGATACTGCCATCACTCCCTCCAATTGAAATGGCTGATAAACAAGAAAAGTAATTGAATGTCTGAGACATTGTAAGATAGACAGGTGCAATGGATAGTAGGGAAGAAAACAGGCATGAAATAATTCACATTTATGTTGTCTAATCAAACAGAATAGCAGGACATAATTTCACATATATGATGGCTAATTAAACAGGATAGCATGACACAATTTCACATGTATGATGGCTAACTAAACAGGATAGAATGACATACTTCAAAATATGATGACTATGTAAACAGGATGACATGATATAACTATGCGATGTGTCTATTAAAGTGGTTGGCATGCCATAATCACAAACATGCCTTCGATGGAAACATGATGGCATGATATAATTCACGGATAGAATGACATAATTTAAAATATGATGACTATGTAAACAGGATGAGATGATATAACTATATTATGTCTTTAGATAGTGTGTTGGCATGCCATAATTCAGATACATGCTGTCTATGTAAACATCATGGCATGACATAATTCAAATATATGATTTATATACTAAGGAAGTGAGCAGAGGGCAATCGCATATATGATGTGTCAACTAAGGAGATGGCATTCAATATTGTGTATATGATGTAAAAACTAAGAATTGCAATACAATATATGCATTATATGAGTAATATAACCCTGCCAAGTTTGAGCATACATCTCAGGGGGATAATAGGACTGGTCATCTGCCTCTGAATCCTCCTCTGAAGAGCTATCTGTAACCAGCAAGATATTTGCTTCAGCAGGTAGCATTGTCTACTCAGAAGACCTTGTTTTCACTCCAGATTTCTCCATCACCAATTCAAATGGCTGATGCACAGGAAGAGGAGTTGAATATAGAAACATTGTCGACAAAAGCAATAAGAAATACAAAAAAAAGGACGGCATGATATAATTCACATATATGACGCTTGCCTAAACAGCATGTCATTTCATAATTCACATACATAATGCCTTGCAACAAGATAACATTGCATAATTCACATATATAATGTCTTGCAACAAGATGGCATTGCATAATTCACATATATGGTAATTAGACACTAAACAGGTGGCATTCACACAAGGCATGTCTAAACTAAGCAAATGACATAGCAATGCAAGATATCATACGCACGATATGAGCAACATAACCCTGCCATGTTAGGGGATGCACCTCGGGGGGGAAATATGACTAGTCATCTGTCTCTGAATCCTCCTCTGAGGAGCTATCGGTAACCAACAAGACATGTGCTTCGTCAGATAGCATTGTCTACTCTAAAGACCTTGTTTTCACTCCAGATTTTTCCATGACCGTGCCGAATGGCTGATGCACAGGAAGAGTAATTGAATGTACTAAAATTGTTGACAAATTTAACACGTAATAAAAAAATGATGGCATGATATAATTCACATATAAGATGGTGGCTAACCAGGGTGGCATTGCAAAATTCACATATATGATGCTTGGCTAGACAAGATGGCATTGCATGATTCACATATACGATAAAGAAACTAAACAGATGGCATTGACACAAAGCATGTCTAAACTAAGCACATGACATCTTTAATGTATCTGATAAGCAATGCAAGGCACCATATGCATGATATTACCAACATCAGCATGCCAAGTTAGAGCGAAGACCTCATGGGGTAAATAGGTGTGGTATTCTCCTTCTGAATCCCCCTCAGAACAGTTATCTTCCTCTTGATTACGATCTGAAATGGGTGGAGGGGGGGCTGCCTTTGCGCCCACCATGGAACGACGTCTGCATGAAATTTTATTGCCACGCAAGGCTCATCTCTTTTGCTCTACATGATTAGTTCCATTGTGTACAATAACTGGCATGCATAGAAATAAAACATAGTGAGATTATGTAAGGAGTGCATGCCCGAATCTAGAGTGATGGTAGCAAACTATGGGTAGACCCAAAACCAATGATAGCAGGCAAATAATAGCTTTAGTTAAAAAATACAGATAATGGCTCCTTTAATGTTTGTTTGCAGCCAACATGAAACTCATAGCAGACACCAGAGAATAACCAGATAATAGACAGATAGTACTGATTGCTGCCCCAATATGTACCCCACAACCGTTTCAAAACTGAAGTTTCAGCATTAGTTTGGACATGACTCGGAGTCTAATAGGTGAACACGATGATAATGTAGCATGTCATCATATTAAGCGGCATAAAGCGTGGCGAGCACGAAGAGTGCGACCTCTCTTGCGGACCCGTGTAGTCCTCAAGGTCATCTCGCCGATTGATGATGGTAATCCAGTTGTCGTGGCTGCCGGCGGCGGGGAAGAAGATCTGAGGCGGTGAAAGACAGTCTGGAGAGCAGATCCCTGCTGTGGTGAACCCTTCCGTCGTTGGAGCAGCTGAGCTGGGGTGGAACACAGCGCTGCAGGAACAGGACAAACCACACAAGGTTTTCTTTGACACATATATGTAACAGACGTAATTGAGTAAGGGCTTGTTTGAATTTGAGGATTCTAACAATGCAGGGATAGGAAATAGACAGGAATAGGATAGGAATGCACGTGCAAAATAGAGAATTTGAAAACACAGGATTTCTGCCAATCTGGGTGTTTGATTCACAACAATTGGAAGATCACAGGATGGTGAGATTAAGTCAAACCACAAGAAAATGTACGGTTATAATGCTATTATGCTACTATCTCTTAGTCTTGTGCTTGATAAATAGGAATATGAAAAGGAGGAGAAGTGGAAATTAGAATTCCTACGGTTTTTCTTTCAAGGAGACACTAAAGGAACAAATCCTACAGTTTTCCTTTGCTCCATTCCTTTGCACCAAATTCATGAAAAGTAGTACCATAGGAAACTTTCCAATTCCTATGTTTTTCATTCACTTTTCCTTTCAAGCACTGGCGATTCTAGTAGGCAGGCTTGTGCAAGGAAAATCCTACACTAAAAAAATGATTTTGTGCTACTTCTATTACTTTGGACCCAGGCCACTGCCATACTAGCTCAACTCCCAGGCCCATTGACAAATGCACAGCTCAAACGCGTAGAGATATATAATGATGGCGTTCAAGAGAGTCCATCACGGATAGCTAAGTTGCCTGGTACCTCACAACTTGTCATATAGTAGGACAAAATAATCGTATTTCCCGTTACTACGAGTGCTCAGTGGACAATATATATAACATGTAGAGTAAAAAAGAGATGCAACAAGTGTGCAACCTCTTTGGCGAAGCCATGTCGATCTCAGCATGATTGGGTTGGCCGGTGAGGATGCTCCGGCTGACTTTGCTATCGGAGGAGGGGAAGAAGATCTTATGTGTCTGGAGATGGAGCCCGAGGTACTGCTCCGCTGTGATGGAGGATTTCGTCGTTAGAGCAGCTCCGGTAAGTTGTACGACGCTGAGGCTAAAGCAGGACAAGAGAGACAACGAACAACGTTAACCTGAGTGGAATTCTAATAGCATCTCCAATACATGACATAAAATACATAACCACAAAGTGCTAGATGTAAAATACATCAGCCGCTCATCTCTGAACTTAACTGGCCGAACTGAACTTAACTATCGAAACCGAACTTAATCGTCGGCCCGAACTTAACTGTCGAAACTGAATTTTGCTGTCGAAACTGAATTTTCTTTGTCGGCTGAACGCACTAGCAAGGTGAGGCTACACGTCGGTCGACTGACTTCTTCATCTCTGGTTAGTCGATTTTGCAGCCGTTGGATACGAGATCAAGGGCCTGCGGTTCATCTTCAACCTCCACCCCCTGAGCCGCCAGCCACCACCGCCCCGCCCGCCCCAAAAACACTCCCCACCATCGGTCCACCGCCCGGCCATCCCTCTAGCCCCGTGCCGAGCTTTATCTCTGGCAATTCCCACGCCACCGCCCCGCCAATGCCCCGCCACAGTGGCGACCACCGCCCCATCCTGAACTCTAAGATAGATAGTGGGTACCTCCCAATGAGCCCCCCTCCCTGCTGCGGCTGGTTCTTCCTTCACCCCAGCGAGCCCCCCCCCCCCCCACGCCCTGAAAATCGACTGACCCAAAAGTCGATACAGTCGGCTGAAGTGTAGCTAAATCGGAGAAGCATCGCAAGCAAGAGCAAGAGCGAGAGCAGCAGCGCGAGCAAGAGCAATAGCAAGAGCAGACCAGGTTGGGGACCGAGAGCAAGAGCAGAGCAGCAGCGCAAGCGAGAGCTAAAGCAGCAGTAGCTCCTACTGATGTGGACGTCGCTGCCGAGGGAGCAACGCCTTGGAGGAAGTGGCCGGTGACGCCGCCGTGGATGGAGCCGCGTCGTGTCGGCTTGGGACCGAGCGCCGGCAGCACCGTGAGATCGAATCAAGAAGAAAATGCGCTGATTAGCGTACAACCTCTTTGGTGGCGCCGATTAGGCCGCAGCTTCATCCGAAGAAACGGTGATGATGATGCTCTTCCGGTGGTGCAGGTGAAGACGGCGGTGTGGGAATAGAGGTGGCGTGAAAGACGAGGGGAACATCGGGGCAGCTCCTTGGAGGTGGAGGACGGGGTGGCTGAACCGGTGGGACGATGAGATCAATGACGGATCCTCGTCCGGTACGGTGGATGAGGGACGTCGAGGTGTTGCTGTGGACGACGTCGTCGGGGAAGAGGCTCCGGTTGGGTGGCGGACGGAGCAGGGTGTGGGGTTTCGTCGCGGGTTTTCGCGGCCTCGGTGTACGAATGGGTGGGCGGATGGGATGGCAGTGGGGAACCATGGCTTGGAGACGTGCTTGTCCAAAATGTGGGGTAAGTTACGAAAGTACCCCCCCCCCCACCGATTTGAGGCGGTTCTTTCGGTTCAGGGGTACCACGGGCATTTCGCGTGTCGGGATTTCACAGGAGGTGGGAGTTTTCGCGCGCATTGTAATTTCAGAATAGCAAGGCGCGGGTTGAGATGGAGGGAGTTGTCGGAGCACAACGAGACAAAGATATATCTTAAATATTTCGGGCTAACAAGGCGCGGGTTGAAGAGGCGGGAGTTTTGCAGCATGATAGACAGGGACGCTAGCTTGAAATTTCGTAAGAACAAGCTTAACGTGTACCCAGAAAAAAGAAAATTTGCACCTCAACACGCACAACACACACACAAACACCATTTAGACTAGAGTAAGGTACACGTGCATTGCACGCATGAGATTTGGCAACCAAATTATGAATAAATACCACATTATAGCATGCAAGCTTTGAGTCATATATGGATGATGTAGATGTTCGTTTAATTCTTATAGTTCATTTCATTCAAAATCATCTAGTTTTTACAAGAAAGCTAATATATTTTCAGATTCATGGAATTGTGCGTTGTAAGACATAAAGTAAAAACAAATAATGGCAAATCATGTAGAAAAACATTTGGGAAATTTTGATACGGAAGATTCTAGAACAAATAAGAAGTGCTTGTGTTTTGATGTTTGTGCATTATGCTTAAGTTCAACCATGGAGTCTTCTAGATTATACATGTGGCGAAATCTGGTGGAATCTAGATGATATCCAACGGCCAATAGTGCTCAAATTTGCCATCTTTGGACCATCGGATTCGCCTCATCCAACGACCATATTTCAAAGTTAAAGTTACCCGCACACAATATAAAAAATATAATATATAATATATATAGGAGTATAGATATAGATATGTGATGCGAAGCTGCCCATCATCTCCAATTAGAATAGTGTGTCCATGCATGGATGCGACGTGGCCAAATGATGTCTGCCATCGGTATCTCAAATTCAAATCAGTCTGACCTTGCAATGTGTATACATTACAACATGCTCGTTTCCAAACCACACCGCGCAGATCTCCGTTATATTCATGCATGCATGGGTTTCAAACATCAGGATCTCTTATTCAAATATTTGAATTCAACTTTACATTGATTATGACCTCACCTATTCTTTTACACCCACACATTAGTCTTCTCTTTATAATTGTACCACTAACTTTCTCTCGTGCATGCATGCACACACACTACCAATCGGCATTATCTATCGCACGCATGCAATCTTTTCTTCAGTCGGTCTCCCATTAAGGCACACACCCACACACATCCCCCTTTCCATCATATCGGCATTCTTTATCTCTCACGCAGCGTGCATGCGCCTTGATCGATGTTCCTCTATGTATGTGTGTATATAGCTAGGTCTTTCATAGTTTTCCACACAAACCGATCAATCGATATATCCAGCGAGGTCTCACCCTCTTTCCCACATCCACATCGATCAATCTATACCTCTCTATATAGGATTAACATATATAACTAATACACCCACATTAATTATATATCCAACGTCCCCCTCTCATCATCCATGCCTTCCGCTTCTTCTCTCAGACGCGTGCACAATGGCGAAGACAGGGGGCAGTAAGGGCCCTGCCCCCCCCCTAACATCACTATATATCGAGGCTAATATGAATGTGAGCATTAGACAATTGCTGCTAAAAAATGTTTCATTTCATGAATTGACCCTCCTCGTAAAGGATTAGCAATGCTTGGCCCCCTAGCTCATTTATTTTTCATGGCTCCGCCACTGCGTGCAATAGTGCACGTGTTCTCCCCCTCTCTCTAAATATCGATCTCGCACTTGTGCATTCCTTCATAGTCTCCCTCCACTCGGCCCCTCGCACCATCTTCTAGCCCCCACCGGATTTTGCCACATGTACAATCTAGCAGACTCCATGGTTGAACTTAAGCATAATGCACAAACCTCAAAACAACAGTGGTTCTCTTTTGTTCTAGAATCTTCTCAGATCATAACTGCCCAAACTTTTTTCTAGTTGAATTGCCATTATTTGATTTTACTTTATGCTTTACAACGCACAATTCCATGAATCATAAAATAGATTAAGGGCTTCTTTGATTCAAAGGATTCTCAAAGGAATTTTGGAGGATTCTAATCATTAGGAATTTTTCCTATCTTGGTTGTTTGATTCGTAGGATTGTAAACCATAGGAATTTTTCCATATGATTCATTTGCACTAGATTTGATAGGAAACATCCCATCCACTCAAACCTCTTTGAAAGAATTATGCGTTTTTCCATGCACAATCAAACACTCATACAATCCTGTAGGATTCAAGACGACATTCCACTATAATCCCATGTTTTTCCTATTCCCGTGTTCCTAGCTTTTTTTATAAAAACTAAGAGGGTGCTTGGATCCAAGGGACTTATTTTAGTCCGACTAAAAATAGTCTCTTTAAGAGACTAAAGTTCCAAGCACCCCTGACTATAGAGGGGCTAAAACTAGTCTTGAGACTAAATTTTTTTAGTCAGGGTACCCCTACTAAAATGTGGATTAGTCCTCTCTCTCCTCATTTAACTCCTCTCCTTTAACATGGGCGAGTTCTGGATTGAAGGGTTTGGAGGATAATAAATGCTCATTAACTTGATTTTAGTCTCCTTAGTATTTGGATCCAAGCATGGATGAGGCTAGCATGTTTTAGTCTCACTACTTTTAGTCATGGGACTAAAACGTATCCAACCACCCTCTAATTGATTTTCAATGAGATGAACTATAAGAATTAAACGAAGGGCTACATCAGGCATATATGACTCAGAGCTTACATGCTATAGTGTGGTATTTATTCATAATTTGGTTGCAAAATCTGATGTGTGCAATGCACGTGTACCTTACTAGTACTTGAGTATGTGCAAAACACGTAAATTAGAATACCAATGGCACGCTACACAGTGTCTCTCTTACAGTTCATGAAGCCACGTGGCACATGTGGAGGCATTGTCGCGACCTCCTTGCGTGGATTGATCACAGTGATGTACTGCTAGTTCCAGAAGAATGTACTCGTCCTCCCTGAGCCATACTGGCGGTACATGCACGAAGCGAAGATGTACACGCACGCCACGCACACACTCATTCCCTCGCACGCACACGCGGGTACACGGGCGGACGCAATTTTGTACCAAGATCCACCCCATGTGATAATTTGACGCGTGTAAAGTCGTTCACTTCATTGATGGTCAATTAATACAGGGCATGCAAATTGAGTGGACGTGAGGGCGGAAGAAAGACATTATTACTCCACTGCGCGCATGCGAGTAGTTAAATCGTGGGTTGCTAAGTAGTACTTCCATTGGTCTCCTTCGTATTTTGTGCCAATTTTTGATAGTAACATAATATTTACGCATTTGAGCAGTGTAGTACTTGAAATTTATGTTCCGCTAAACTCATCGGGAGCCGCTTTGGCCTCGAAACCAAAACCATCAATTAATATTTACCTTGTTCCCATCACATTCGAAAGCCTGCTCACACCTACTAGTACGTACCAAACCTGAACGTGTCCCCACTATGCAGGTATTAGTACTAGTGTTAGTACTTAGGTTATAAAAAGGGGAACTACCTAATCGAAAATTACTCTACCTTTCCTCCTCATAAGTGCTTCTTCTTCGTCCGTCATTGCCATGGCCGGTGAGCAGAGCTCTAGGTCGAGAACTACTCGTAACAAGGGAGCGGCAACCAAGGCTGCGGAAAAAAGAGGGCTCGCCGCCACGCAGAGACCTCGAAAGATCTCTCACGGGCAGGCGATGGCTCCCAGGAGCGCCCTAGCCGCGGAGGCAAACATGCCGAGCCGGCGGAGCTGGAGTTGTTATCCCTCGACGGCATGCCCGATCAGCTCAATAAGCACCTCAATAAGCAGAATGAGTTCATCCAAGACTTGATGGAGTTGATGAAGGAGAGCCTCGATGACATGCCCGCTGAGCTCAATCAGCAGGGGGAGTTGACCGCCGGATTGGTGATGCTGCTAAAGAAGAGCATTGCCTCGGAGAAGAAGGCGACCGGCGAAATCCTACGACTTCAGGAGGACAAGGCGAAGGCCACGAGATAGACCTGTTGAAGGAGAAGAACGCCGGCTGGAAGAAGCTGCATGAGAATAGTAGTTCCTCGATGAAGATGCTGCAGGCCCTCGTCATGGAACAGAAGGAGGAGTTGGCGAAGCTCCGCATCAAGCACCCGACTGCTGTTAAGGTACGTAATGCGGCCGTGGAACAGATGATGAAGGCTCGCGTCGAGAAATCCCGCGTCATGGACATAATGAAGAAGATGGCGGAGGAGACGCGCAAGGAGATGGAGGCCGTGGAGCGATGAAGAAGCGATTCACGACTCATGGCCGAATTAGATCATTTGGGGTGATAATCTTCCTTCTTCTTTTGCTGCTGTGTTTCATCTTTTGCTTGTGTGTTTCGCCGCACGTGTCACGTTCTCTGCGAGGCATGAATAGTACAATGGTTTTTTTAGGGAATGAATAGAACAATGCTAACAATGAGATGACTAGCAAATTAGATCATTTTTTATTGCCATATGGCACTGGGCTGCCGTGTTTCGTGCTCCTCCGTCGCAGTACTACTCCAGTGGAAAACTTGAGTATACCGCACGGTTCTTTGCTCCTCCTCGATCAGGTCGTCGGCGCATTTATACGAGCAGTCAAATCACAAGGCCCCGCCTTCCAGCAGTAATGAGCCGTTAAATCACAAAGGCCCTCACCTCTCATGAAACCGGCCAAGCTAGACTACCCCGCCCTCTAGCCTTTTAAAAAATGTATACTTTTGTACAGCAGTAGTATCGATGGATTGCGCCATGGAGCAAAACTTGAAATTAAAAAAAGGTGGTACATATAGAGAGCGCTCGTCGCCAAATTATGCATATAGTACTATTAAAAAGGCTAGTCACAATAATGGCGTCCAGCACAACCCACCCCTCAA
This sequence comes from Aegilops bicornis, assembly GCA_021605145.1. Lineage (NCBI taxonomy): Eukaryota > Viridiplantae > Streptophyta > Magnoliopsida > Poales > Poaceae > Aegilops > Aegilops bicornis. The sequence goes on along the minus strand of CM038674.1, from coordinate 302,633,714 downwards.
ATAAAACTAAGCACCCTGGAATTCTTTGACAAAACTAAGCACCCTAAAATTCTTTGACAAATAAACTGCTGGCTATATGATGTTGTCCATATATATTGTACGTATATAATGTGAAGAAACGAGTGGTAGTACTATACCAACTAAAACATGAAATGTAAGAAATACTAGTATGTATGTACTGAAGATTTAAAGTAACAAGAAGAAACATAACATAGTTCTGCTGGGGGCTCAGCACAACACACCTCTCAAATTAAATTAAGCACAGCTGAAATTAAACTTTGCAACTATCCCGGTAGACACTACATTAGAACCACCAGGAGCAATGACACTGCCACCTTACTCGGAGTCCTCGTCCACGTCCTCGACTTCGTCCTTGTCCCTCTTCCTCTTGTCCGATACTTCTTTGCTTGAACCGCCAATTTGGCTGTTGCTCTTCATCCAACCCTTGTAGATATTGAAACAAAGGTAGCCATCCATTGCAGCGTAGTGGATGTGGTCTATATCTAGTACATTCTGCTGCCATGCATGACGATGAAACGTGTATGGAGGTTTCTCCAGTTTACCGTACGAAGGATGAACCATGGCTCCTGCCAGGGTCAACATTAAAGGTTGATGAAAGGACACCAGCTGATTCTTTTGGAGGTCGAAAGTGTTGCCTAGAACGAGGCCTATCCGACGTAGGACTTCTTTGTCGTTACCAAAGTCTACAGTAACGAATTTGACTAGGTTGCTCTCGAGGACGTCCTTAAAATCCTGGCACTCAAAGTCGGCCTGGCATATGTGGTAGACCAAGCATAAGTCATGCACGCAAACCTGGATCACGGCGGCCTTCTTCCTCTCTTCGTCCTTTAGATCCTTCTCTCGTCCAAGGACTGTGGTGTACTCAACATCTAGCCCAGCGACCCACTCATCATCTGAATCTTAGAACATGCGTCTGAAGCGAGAAAGGCATCCTTTCACTGTCGTGGAAGAACGGGTGTAGATGACGTCGAACTCATCGCCGGTGATGGTTCTGACCTTGTACTCACCGCCGATCGGGGAGATTTGGGACGCCATGGATTTGGGAGGAGGGTTAGGATTAGTGGAACTGCCATAATGTGAATGGACGGGACGACTAGGAGCGAACCGCCGTAGTATTAAAGGACGTGCAGGGACGAGTAGGAGTGAACTGCCAGCGTGCGAACGGTAGGGTAGTGGCTTTCCATTCTCCCATGATACGGGCTTCCGAGAGCCCTTGGATCTGAGATCGAACGGTTGCATGGCGTGATTCTAGACCTATGGGTGAACATCCTATCATTGAGGGTTATTCTGCAAATTTTCAGCAACTTAGCATGAGACCGTTTGATCTCAGATCCAAGGGCTGCCAGCAGCCCGTATCATGGTCGCGCCTACCACGACCGTCGCGTCGCTCGTGCGGTCGCGCTCTTGGAGATTTAACACGGTGCGTTAGGCTATCTGATGTTGGCATGTCATACATAGTCATCACTTGGGCACTCATACTACAACAAGGTTGGCTATAAGTGTATTTTTTTTACTCCTCTCTATCTATTTCTTCATACTCCCTCCGTCCCATAATATAAGAACGTTTTTGACACTAGTGTAGTGCCCGTACGTTGCATGGAAGAGTGAAATGCATTGATCGGGGTGTTGCTTATTTTGACAAATGATGTGGGGGTCATCTCATGTGTAACAGGTATCGATAGGTTTCTTCAGGTATTATTTCATCTCTAGAGCTCAGAAACATCCGGGTGAAATAGATAAAAATGTATCTTTTGCAAACAAAAGTGTTCAACTGTTCAACCTGCATCCAAAACTTGTGAAGAAATAACTCTTATTGTGCTTTGCAGGAAATGGTTCATCACAAGTCTTTCACCGGTACCGTAGTAAAAATTCATACATGGAAGATTCTAGACTAAACCATAAATGGATACACTTTTATTCATGCGCGATACTCCAATAGAGCAAGATCATGCATGGAAGTCTCCACATGCTTAAACAGCGGATTACATTGAGCGAAGACTAATGATCAACATTTAACTTAGTAAAGCATATGTCCAGGTGAACCTCCTTGGAGTCCCCATGCACATTGTTGGGGGGTCATATAATACCATGCGTCTTCCATGTCCACATCGGCGGGAAGGTCCCAGCTCGGCAGAGTCCAAGTCGACTTGACGTGCCGATGTCGCCGCCCACGGACCCCCGAGGGGTAGTAATAGTGAGCACGCACCCGTACATCGGCCTCGTGTCAATGTCAGCGTCAGCGGCGTCGCCCCTGACGCACACTACAGAGATGTGGCGGCGGCCTGCGCGGGCCTTTCCGGTGGCCACGATCAAGAGGAAGGCGCTACCGTCCTCCTCCGAGACTAGCAGGCGGCGCTGATCCTCAAGCGACTCCAGCACGGTGAACGGGTAGCACTTCTCTTACTTGATGTTCTTCGCCAAGGTACAGTAGTGATTGCCGCACGCCTGCGTCAGGTGATGCACGAAGTCCGCCGGCGAGCCCCAAAATGGCACCGGGCACTCATAGCAGTAGACGAAGGGCTCCTTGGAGGCATCGACCAGGCCGTCCATGAAACGGGAGTGGCTGTAGGGGACGTTCCGCCAGTTGAATATATGAGCAAGTTACTACGAGATTTACTACAAAATAAATCATGACGGCTATAACAGAGATTAAACTAATCATGCGGACTAGCATTGTAGATGAACAGATCGAGTCTAGGACACAGAGTAGAAACATGAATTCTACCACGATTTCGAACAGGAAGGACAGAAACACATACGGTGCAACGGGAGCAGCACCATTGGCGTTGAGGTTGTCGCCCATGTCGTTGAGGAAGAGGTTGCCGAGGTCGGGGAAGAAGTCGTCGTCGATGAAGTCATGGCTGCTAGCAGTCGCGAGAGTGCGCTCCCCAAATGTCAACAGCGCCCGCCGAATGGAGCGCAGGAGGGAGTGGCTGTAGGGGACGTTGCGGCCGCCGAATGGAGCGCAGGAGTAGCCCACAAAGCATTAGATGGTGCTCCTCCCTAGTCTCTATTCTTATCTCTATCTCTACTACTCTTCTTTGTCTTTTTATAATATACTAGTTGTAGTTGTCAAATCGAATAGTACCTTGCCGTCCTTTGCACGCCCGGTTGAACACGCCTTCGCCTCCATTAAACCCGCATGCAAACCGAGAAACCTACTCCGGCCCGCGGAGGAAATTTGTCGATTTGTCAGCGGGAGGGTTATTCTGCAAATTTTCAGCAACTTAGCATGCGACCGTTTGATCTCAGATCCAAGGGCTGCCAGCATCCCGTATCATGGTCGCACCTACCACGACCGTCGCGTCGCACGCGCGGTCGCGCCCTTGGAGATTTAACATGGTGCGTTACGCTATCTGATGTTGGCATGTCATAGTCATCACTTAGTCACTCATACTACAACAAGGTTAGCTATAAGGTTGGCTATAAGTGTATATTTTTTTACTCCTCTCTATCTATTTCTTCAGATCCTCCGTCCCATAATATAAGAACGTTTTTGACACTAGTGTAGTGCCAAAAACGTTCTTATATTATGGGACGCAGGGAGTACAAGTATTAATTGCATTTGCCAAGGAGTGACCTCTTCCAATGAAATGGTGTTGCTAAGTTTGATTCATTTAATTAGCTATAGACTCAAAATTGTCTGTTCACCTTGGTACACGCGCTTAGCACCGTTTCTTCCTTGGGTCACCAAACTAGTCTCTCTCTTCTTGATTAACTTGCCACATCAGACTTTATGCCTATGTGGCAAGTTTAAGCACCTGTAGGAGCAAGTAAGTACAATAGTGCGCTTTACATGGCATTTTTGCATATGTGGAGGAAAGAGAGGCAAGGAAAAAGTGGAGAAGTGGGCTCTCATGCAAGAGCCAACCTCTACTACATGGTGGAGCATTGGGAGAGGCACCATATGGAGGTGGTCAGAATCGGGAGACTCACGCTAGTCGAAGCGCCCAGCTTAAAATGATAATGGCAAGTCAAATCACGGGGCCCCACCTGTCCAGCGATAACTTCATTGTCAAATCACACAGCCCTACGTTTGCGGCAGCCTACTCCCTCGTCTTCTCGTGTCTCTGTCAAACCGACTAGGCGGAACTGCCCGCCGCCATCAAGGCAGAAAAGCCCGCCCTCGACTTTTAAATAGTATATAGTATACTAATTTTGTATCCATGGATTGCTTTGTGCCATGGAGCAAAGCGTCTAGAAAACAGCGGTACACATGTCCGGAGTATACAAGACGCCCGTCGCGTTCGCCGCACCCTGCAACGGTCGGTCGGTTCAGCACGCTGCTCTCCGAATGGTACGCGTTTCATCTTGCATTCGCACTCACAGGAGGGACGGCTATTGAGAGCCGACCATAGGCACACTCCGCGGCCCCGCTAGTCGGGTGACTTCAGAGATGAGGGTGACGAGCGATAGTTCTAGAGAAGTGTTGTAGTACTACGTTGGTGCACAGGCGATCCTCGCAAGACAAGGAAGATCAGTTCGTCCATGCATGTGACCAGACTCCAGCAGACACGCTGGATTGGCTATCGCTCTACATATCGTGCGAGCTGTGTTGTACATGGCTGTAATTGTGGTGAGAAATCTAAAAAGGTTTCTTGTCATCTCGCAAAATTAGGTGTCATGTGCTTTGGATCATCATGAGGGTTAAACAAATGACAACGGAGTTGGGCTAGTCATTGGGGGCACATGCACGAACAGTGACTACTCGGCTGCCATCTAGGTCAAGCCGGCTATGTTAATTAGGACATCTATCGACGGACCCCTTTTCTACAAGTTTATCTTTAATTTGAGCTTTGTTCCTTGTCTAGTTTGTCCGTCGGGATTCATGTTGTCTCCTTGTGCAGTGAGGTTATGATTTCTTGTCATGTGGCATTTTTTCGTGTTATATGTTATAATCCGGTGCTTCAGATCAAAATGATGACAAATGCGCCTCCGGGCCACGTGCATGAAGACTACTCGACAGTCATTGACGAGGTCAAGCCGGCTTCGGTAGACAAAAGAAAACTAGTACTACTCCACAATATAGGCAGGAGCCTCCGCGCTTGCTTGCTAGTGTTGCTCTCTTCACACTATCTCGGCCTCTCCAGATCTAAACACGACAGCGGTGGCCACACTCTCTCTCTCTCTCTGCTCACCGCTGGTCACAGATCCAGCCGGATCCTCTCTCCGCCGGGGAAGGTGAGAAGGTGCAACGTTCATGCGGTCGTCCTCGGCGACGGCTCTTACCCACTGCTGGGCGCGTCTCAATCAACCTGCCTTGCCGTTCTCTCCCAAGCACCGCTGGCGAGGGAGGGCCTCCGACCCCTTCTTCCTCGCTGCCGTAGTGTGGGCAAAACCGGCCTCCCGCCGCCCACCTAGCGACATCCCGACGACCATCAGGTATAACTTCCTTCGAAACCGGCCTTGCTCTACTTCCCGAGCTCCTGATGTCGCTGCATTTGTATCTTTTACTATTTCTCAGGCCCCCTCGTAGATAGGATCGATCGGTGTTCGAAAACCACCTAATTTTTTATGTTTAAGAGGTAAAACTAGTTCATGCACTCGAATCTAGTACTACTTGGTTTAAACAAGGAACAAAGGGGGTGGGGTGGTGGAGGATTTGTTACCTGAATCTAGGACTTGGTCGAAAGAGGAAATAATGGGGGCGAATAGCAGGAGAGACTGACTATCCAACTGGTCTCTAGGTCTAATAGGGAAATAAAGGGAAACGCAGTACAAACTCAATATAAACCCGATCTATTGGTTGAAAAAGGAAAGAAAGTGGGGACTGGGGGACAAGTCAGCGAGTAAATCTTGCACTAGATTTGCTAGCCTCACACAAAGATAAGTTGGCTATACCGAACAAAAATGGGACCAACCCGGATATCCTATTCGATGTTTGTTGCCCCGAGCCACTCTTATATAATGCCACCGTAAAATGTACCGATCGCCGTTAAAAGTAAGGACACGTTAAACCAATGTTGTTTTCAATGTAATGCCTCCAATAATATGAATCAATGGCACTTCTTTACATGTCCTGCTAAAATTTTCCATTAAGATAAGTTGGTTCTTTTCGTTAGAAATGCAACTGTCCTGGTCCGCCTACTCTCCCGTGCCCAAAGTAATGTCGTATTTAACGGTTGTCATAGTTAATCCTAATGCCCACATTAATATCTAGCAACGCCACTCCTTTAGAAATTGCTACTGTCCTTGTAGGATTGCCATTCAGATAAGGAACATGCTTCTTTTCATTTGATGCATGTTTCATCACTTGTTAATCACCCTCCTTTCCACCTTTTTTGTGCAAACAGAGATATACATTTCACGCTCGATCTTAGTTGAACTGCACAAATCATATCCAAATTATAGTTGAGCATTCCAGGAGCTTCACAACCAACCTTGATGTTGCTCAATTTTATTGCAACTAATGAAGAAGAAGCTCTGTGGGTTTCGTTTTCTGATGGAAATGGAACCGGGGCTGGAGCCCTTTTCTTAAAGAAATTTGAAGAAGAAGCTGCTAGCTCACGGGACATTGCTTCATTTTAGGTGAACTGCACCAAAAGGTCCCCTGAATTGAATCATCCATGTTGATGACTGAAAGAGCTAGCTTCAGCATCCCATTCTAAGCACCCCCGGCCTCCATCCTTGCGACGCACGGTACACCTCATTTGCCACCTGCTCGACCCTAGTGTCACTGATAAAATGAAGTAATAATACAGTTAAAATAGAGCGAGTGTCATCTCTATCATTTCATTTCCAATGTAGATAAAGAAAGTGCTTCTCTTTGTTAAAGTATGTTTCATCAACTAGTCCCATTGTTAATGTTTAAGCATTTACAAACCTGGGTGCTTAATTTTAGTTGATATGTACAAAAATAGAAATCTGAATGTCTCAAAGGCGCCTCCTTGTACTACCGCTGTACACTGTTGTTCATCACTTTGGCGTAAGGTGTATCTGGGAGACTTGGGACAATGTCCAAGATGAGGCGTCTGTATGAGGCGTCATGAGGCCCATCTCGCCCTCGTAGCATGGCATACTATGATACTATCGATATATTTTCTTCTATTTATTTTGTGTGTTTCATCAACTAGTGCCACTATAATGTAATCACGCTTTTTCATTATCTGTGCAAACATGGTTATTCAGCTGCATTTTGGTGGAACTACACAATGTACATATGGAACCGGCATATATGCAGAGTGCGAGGTGTGCCAAGTAAAAAATTACCGACACCAACCATGATGCATGCACGCATTGGCATCCACCACCACCAGTGGGATGTGTGGCGCTCTCTGTGGACGGATCTTTCTTGGCGGCAAATCCTCTAACCAAATACTAGTAGCTTATATTGGCAGTTTTCTAGGGAGTACTCTTTTCTGAAAGAAGCACCAATCTATTTTTCTTTATTTCTACACTGTGTCACAACTTTGACCCAAAGTTCCAGAGCTATTTTAGGGTGATTGGCGTAGTACTCGGAGACTGATTGTAAGCATGATTTTCATTAGTTGTCACACTGATTGTAAGCATGAGCAGGTGGAAGATTAGGTTAGTGTGAAGCTTACCTTAAACCCTACCGCCGCCGTTGAAACGAGGCGAGCCTCGAGAGAACCGTGGAGAACAGCGGGGAAGCGACGTCGCGCCATCCGGCCTCCTCTTGTGGTGGGAGAACCAATACTCCTGTGGCTCCGGCTGGCTCTGCACCCTCACGAACGACACACCATACTCGATCGATTCGTTATCCTCTGGGTGCTCGACCTTCGACCTGTACGCCCACCACCTCCGCCTGACTGTAGCCTCGGGCAAATCTGTCTACTCCATCGCCCAGAGGAGATACTTGATGAACTCGGAGGATTGCGGCGTGACTGCCGCCGAGGAGTACATGTACATCGCCGCCCTCATCGCTGCCGTCTCGCTCTGTCACATACATTGCCACATGACCCGCACCGTCCTCGAAATCTCCCACTTATTGTCAAACCAACTAAGGATCTCCTTCAACCTGGCTAACTTTGCACTGTGCCACGGGCGATCTGCTGATTCTTCTTGCATCCTCTCCATGGATGTCCTTCTGAGTGGTCCGGTGCTAGCTTTGGAAGATGGGAGCAGAGACGATGGTCTTGCAATAGAGAAGAGGGAGAGGCGAGACGGTGGTTTTGGAATGGAGATGATGGAGAGGAGAGGAGGTGGTTTTGCAATGGAGAAGATCAGAAGAGGGAGAGGCAAGATGGTGGTTTTGGAATGGAGAAGATGGAGAGGAGAGGAGAGGAGGTGGTTTTGCAATGGAGAAGATCAGAAGAGGGAGAGGCGAGACGGTGGTTCTGGAATGGAGATGATGGAGAGGAGAGGAGGTGGTTTTGCAATGGAGAAGAGGGAGAGGAGTATGCGGCAGCGATTTAGGATTGGGCGAGAGGGTCAAGCGCTGTGATCGGATCAAAATCAAAATCAATTTACCCTTCAATTAACAAAGCGACCCACATTAACTAGTCTCCCTTTTATTCGGGTCATAATTGACCATGATTTTCGCACATAAAATATATGTTATACGTTGCAAAAATAATATAATTTGAAAGTACATTCAGATACGAACCAAACGATACAATTTTTGGTGACATGCATTCACATTTTGCTTGTCAAATATAGTACGTGGTCAAACTTTGACCCAAAATACGCAAAACTACAAAAAAATACTTCCAACACCAGCGCCGCTCTTCTGCTCTTCTCCTCTCAAACCACTGCCGCTCCTCTCCTGTTCCAATCTAAATCCAGCACCGCTCCTCTCCTCGTCCATTTCAAAACCACTGCCCCTCCTCTCCTGTTCCAGTCCAAAACCAGCGTCGCTCCTCTCCCGTTCTAACCCAAAACCAGCGCTGCTCCTCTCCTCTTCCATTCAAAAACCACCGCCTTCGAGTGAAGGTGCTGTGGAGAAGTAGATCGATGGAGGAGTACAACCAATACGTGAGGATAGCAGACGGCGACCCTGTGAAGCTAGCTAGGATGTTGGAGATACAGTCTTGGTTTGACAACAAGGACCAACTAGTGGCGACGGCGACATCCATGGCCAAATATCTGCAACAGAGCGAAAAGGCGGCGATACTCCCGGAGGGAGTCGCTCTGGAGTACATAGAGCTGCTCCTCTGGGCCATGGAGCAAACAGATTCACCGAATCCGATCATGAGGGAGCGGTGGTGGGAGTATCGATCCCAGATGGAGCATCCACCAGAGATTGAAGGATCGAGCATCTACAGGGTGCCGTTTGTGAAGGTGTCCTGCCAGAGCGAGCCGGTGGAGTCTTCGTCGACTGAACCCAACTACAAGAGGAGAAAAGCAGTTGGCCCGATGACGCTTCCCCGCCATCGTCTCCCTCGCCGTTCACATCGTCTCACGGGGCGGCTGTCTGCCGTCAGGGAATAGGAGGGGGCTGCCCCCAACCCAATAGTCAGGCAGGTTGTGAATTGTCAGGAGGAGCTTAGGGTTGTCAGTATTTGCAGGTTGTGAATTGCGTTTTGTGTTGTGTATTTTGAGAGTACTTTCATATATGAATGTCTTTTCAATTTCAGATTTGCAGTATTGAGCATATGAAGTATTTTATGAAATCTAGAGATCTATTTTTAGCACTTAAAAAATGTAGTTTCATAGGAGTATAAAAGTGCAGACAATGTGATTCTCAGAGAAGAAAGCGCAAGTTTGATTTGAGATAAGAATCGCAAGTTCGGGCCAGATAAGAAACTGCAACTTCAGAGTCGAGCATTTATATTAACACGGCCTTTTCAAACAGGGTTAACATCATGTTGGAAGTTTTATTCATGGTCGAAAATGGAACTACCAGCCGATTAACATCATGCTGATCAACATTCATGCATAGCACATCTTCATATGGCCTTGCAGTCAAAATGCCCACACAATGTCGAGTGTGCGAAACACAAAGAAAACGAGGGACGAAGTTTTGGCAAGTGTTGGACGTGGTTTTGGGCTGCCCTGTGTAGGCTTTCATTTTTAACACAGCCCACGACCTCGGGTGGGAGGTCCATAGGCCTGTTTGTATTTTCTTAGGGCCGTCATGTATCGACCGGCTTATGGACCTCCCATCCGAGGTTTTATTTTTGGCAGCCCAATTTATGTATTTTTTGAAGAAAACGCAGAGGTCTGTTCTATTTTTCTATATAAGAATAGGAACGCCAAGTCCAACTTATGTTTCCCTTCTAACTATATTATATATATTTAAATTATTTTATATGTTATTATATATTATTTTTATTGTCATCATATATTTAACAGATACTTACATTTGTAAGAAAACAATATCCCACATCTTACTAACTTATAAAAATAATTTCTTAACAAATAAAATCCTGGATTGTTTTGGCACGAAAATCCTAGTGATTGTGTACAAAAGCTTGGTAAGATTTAAGGACGAATGTAATAATATCACTTATTATTTAAATATATTTATAACAAAATGCTCAACCCTTTTTATTTTTTGATAACATTGCTGGCCCAACCCAACATTATAATTAGAATCAGCCCAGCAAAATCATGTATTTCGAGAAAGTGCAAACGGCCTGCAATTTTTTAGGAAATAAAATAAATGGGCCGCATGGACACTACATTATTTGTTCACCCAGCCCAGCTAATGGCTGTAATTCAAAAAAAAGATCAAATTGACTGTAAATTGTACCGCGCAAAAAAAAGACTGTAAATTTTGAAAAAATGGGTTGAATACGTGCCACATTTTTTGAGGCTGAAATGTGGGCCAATGGGTCGAAGCCAACGCAAATCGTTGTCAATTTAGTCAACAAATGATTCTGACATGTTAGCCGTTGGATTTACATCCAATGACCGGCATCCATCTTCAATCTCTCGTCTTCTTCCTCCAGCGCCGCCGGGACCACCTCCCGCCTCCTGCTGCTAGCAGCTCTGCTTAGCACGCTTCACTATGAAGCGCTACTCCACCGTTGGCCAGGCCATCCCTCCACCCCTCCACACCTCATGTTCTTCTCCACCGACTGCCGAACCACACCGCACTAGAACCAGGTAACCCTCGTACACCTCTCCGTCTGCGACTCTACTCCCGCGTCTTCCCATCTCCGGCTCGTTGCTGTCCGGGGCCTCGCCGTCGTCCACCACCTTGGATGCGCTCGGCGCGGCATGGTCAACGTGGTCAACGAACGACACCATCGGAAGTAGACTGTGCGTGGAGAGGCTGACAGCTGGGTCCACGACCGCACACAAGGAAATGCCTCCTTATTACGCGCAAAATAATGATTCCTCCACCTGACATCTGGGACCCACCGGAAGGGCCTCTGTATTTCGCGAAAAAAACGTGCCCCCAGCTGACATGTCGGACCCACCAGCTATCTTTGCACGCAAGGAAGTGCCTCCTTATTATGCACAAAAAAATGAATACTCCCCCTGCCAGCTGGAACCCAGCATAGTGGAAGGCTGACTTGTGGGCCTACCAAGTTGACGGGGACGGAGGGCTTTGTCAACTTAGTTAATATGGACGATTCTAGCTCCTGTTACCGTACGATGTTCATCCAATGGTCGTAGTGCTTCTTCAACCTCTGGTCTTCTTGCTCCAGCCGCTCAAACCAGCGCCGGTCGTGCCACGTGCTCCTGCCTCCCGTGGCCGGCTATGATGCCGCGGAGGCCTCACCGCCCCCTACTACTCCCACCGCTGGCTAGGCCATCCCTCTACTCACCCACACCCCCTGTTATTCTGTGGCGACAGCAGCCTCACACCGCAGCCGAACCAGTGAACCCTCGTACTCCTCTTCGCGTGGGCATCCACTGATGCGTCTTCCCCGGCTCCGAGTTGTCCCCTTCCTAGGCCTCGCCGTCGTCCACCGCCGTGGTGCTCTCGGTGCAGCGTGGTCAACGTGGTCAAGGAACGACTTCCATCGGACGTGGACTGTACATGGACAGGCTGACAGCTGGGTCCACGGCCGCAGCAAGGAAGTGCCTCCTTATTACGCGCAAAATAATGATTCCTCGACCTAACAGCGGGGACCCACCGGACGGGCCACTGTATTTCACAAAAAAACATTTCCCCTGACTTCTGGGACCCACCAGCTACATCTTTGCACGCAAGGAAGTGCGTCTGGGCAAAAAAAAACGATTCGCCCCCCTGATTGCTGGGACCCACCAGCTACGTCTTCACAAGCAAGGAAGTGCGTCCGGGCAAAGAAAATGATTCGCCCCCCTGACTGCTGGGACCTACCAGCTACATCTTCGCACGCAAAGGAAGTGCGTCCGGGCAAAAAAAATTACGATTCCCCCACTGACTGCTGGGACCCACCAGCTACATTTTCGCATGCAAGGAAGTGCCTGACAGTCGGGACCCACCTGGTCAAAGCGTACGTAGCATTGTCATTCTGGTCGCGAACATGTACGTACATACTAGTCATTGTAGAGGCGCGCACGTGTCGTAGTAGAGACGCGCACGTAGCATGTACATGTACATACAGCGGCCAGGGTGCAAGAAAGAAAATCTGACGCCGCGTCATTACATACGGGCAGGGTCTCGAACGCCTACTCGCGCATACGTACGGCAAGGGCTCGTGTACATGGCTGCGTGGGAACGGAGAAACAGCGTCGTCGTCATGTTCATGGGGAGGCAACGGAATGCGTCGTGTTCATGGGGAGGCAACGGAATGCGTCGTGTTCATCGGGAGTCAACAGAACGCGTGGGAGCCAACCGGCTTGGATGGAATAGGCGATGGAACGAGGCTGGCGCATCACCGGTCGAGCAAACGGCCTTGTGTTCGACCGCCATGTACGTAAACGGGTCCTGTTGATCGGGAGGGTCCGGCGTACCGCAAAACGGACGAAATGGACCTCCTACGGTCGAAACGGGGGTCCTGTTCATCGGGAGGGGTGTGGCGTACCGCAAAACAGACGAAATGGACCTCCTACGGTCGAAACGGGGTTCCTGTTCATCAGGAGGGGTCTGGCGTACCGCAAAACGGGACTCCACGGGATACTGTTCATCTCCACCGTCGACCTCCTCTAGCCTCCACGGGCTGCCGTCGACCTCCTCCAGCCTCCACGGGCTACCGTCGACCTCCTCCAGCCTCCACGAGCTCCTGTTCATCCAACCTCCACCGCACGCTACTCCACCGGCTACTGTTCAACCACCCCTGTACCGTCTACTTTCCAACCAGCCCTCCTGTCGGGGAGGCTGATCTGGCCCACGAACACCTATGGGACCGGCGGACCGAGCCCCTTTCGGTTCGGCGGGGGGCGGAGGTCGCACGAAGAGCAGATCGAGGCGAAGCACACGAGCGGTTTACCCAGCTCCGAAGCTCTCTGGAGAGAGAACACTCCCTCTTGCTGCATGTCTGAGTGTATTGAGTTCTTGCTCAGGAGCGCTGAGTGCTACAGTACACACAAGCTGCTAACGAGACCGAGCGTGAGTGTTCTCTGGCTTCGAACCTTTCGACCCCCCCCCCCTACGTTGCGCATGGGCCTCCTTTTATATGCTAAAGGGGTCTCCGACAGGTGGCAACGTAGACAAGGGTAAAATGGAAAAGGAGTGGTTGGTACAGCTACTTGTACAGTGTATCATACCTAACCCTGACGGCAGGGGACAAAGGCATTAAATGCCCGTCTACGTCGCCCTAACAGTGCAGAAAGGGACCGTCAGGGGTGCCACCGCTTGCCAGATGGCAATCTTGTCAGCGCCGCTTGCCACCGCGCTCCGCTGGCCGCACGGCCTCTTGCCACGCGCGCCTGGAAAGGTCCCAGGGCGACATGTTAGTGGATGTGCTGGAGCGCAGGTACAGAGTGGTGGTCTGCCGCGGCAAGCGCCTTGCCGCGGTTGTTGTCTTGTCGCGTTCGGAAGCTTGTCGCTCACCGGGCCTTCCCGGCAAGCTCCTCTTGCCGCGGCCTTGTCTCCTAGGTGCCTTGGGTGGCCTTCCGGCAAGCTCCTCTTTCCGGGCCTTGTCTCCTTGGCTTGAATACTTTGTTCTTCAATGGCTCCAAAGGAACCACGGAGGACCTTGGCGGTCATCCATTAAGCCTTGCCATGGAGGGCTGCAATCGCCTGCGTGCACAAGTTCGGGATACTAGGGTACCCCTACTCTAGTACACCGGCAGAGCCCCCGGCTGGGCCACACACGGTGCCGAAGCGCTATTGGGCCAGGCCCAAACAGGGCACAGGCACGCGCGGCCTGGGTTACGCCATAACTCACCCCAGACCCACCACGCCCTCCACGAACGGCACGCGTCGAATGCGGCATCGTGTGAGAGATCGTGGGTGGTTTCTTTATTCGGAAAGACGGAACGTCCGCCCCCTCCCTCTTTATAAGCAGGGGAAACAGGGGCAGTTCGCCCATCTCGCCAGTTGCTGTCCAATCTCGAAAAATCCCCGCTGCTTCCCCCTTCTTCCAAGGCTGAAGAGAGAGCAGCGCTCCGCTCCCCATCGCCACCAGCATCACCAACGCCGTCGATCTCCCTCACCACCTTCGCCATGGCTCCGAAAGCCGACAAGGGGAAGGCCGTGAAGTCGGCCGAGGCGCAGCGGCTTGCGGCGCTATGGAAGGAGCGGGCAATCTTTCCCCCCAGCTCGCGAGGGAACCGAGGGAGTACTACTACCTCTTCTAGTCGACAGAGACGCGAGCATCCGCGCCGAAGGTACTCCGGCTGCCGCTGAACCGGCTCCGAATGGGTACCCTTTCTTGTATTTGTTCTTCTCTGCGTGCTCGCCCGCCTTTCTGAATTTTTCTGCGATATCATGAACCCCTACGGGTTCCACCTCCTTGACTTCACCCCCAATGTTGTTCTGACCATGGCAGTTTTCGCACATCTCTGCGAAAACTTTGTCGGAGTCCATCCAAACGTAGCCCTTTTCCGCCACTTCTTTATGCCCCGAGTTGAGAGAGGGGAGCCTCTTTCCGGTGGGATCGCCTGGATCTCGAGGACCGCAAGAAGGAAGCTTATCTGGAGGGAGAGCTCCGCAGCAAATGGGATGAGTGGAGAGCAGACTGGTTGGATTGTCGAGAGAACCGCAGCCGTTTACCGCCTAGCGCCAAACCTCGTGAGGCGCGGCAACGATTGGAGCAGTCGGCCCGGAAGACGCTTAGGCTGAAGATTGCCGTCATCCGGATCTCGCACTCGATGCTTGCCGGACTCACTGTAGGCGCTGTTGGCGCAGATTTCCTCCGTCGCCGCATCGCCCCCCTGCAGGAGAGGAGGAGACCCGCCTGGGAGTTCCAGAACGCGGCGGATATCATGAGGTTGCGCCCGGGCCTCAACTTCAATTTCACTGTCTTGGAATTGGACGCGATGCTCTTGGAGCTGTTTAAGCACGATCCTGAGCATCCCGGAGCGTTCAGGTTGCCGAAGAATGTCGTCCCGCTGTGCAACAATTCCTCGCTCGATCGCATCCGTGCAATGATGCCGTTGTGCGACTCGCATGGAATCGTTCCAACCTGGCAAGAGCCTGCAGATGACGTCGTGCGAGTGTTCTTTGACAGCCTGGTAGAAGTGCCGATCCGCCCCGATGAACAGAAGAGCCTCACCCGCGACACCACCGATGATGAGATGCAGCGCATCGCCACCAGGCTGGAAGAGGCGGCGGCGTACGCCGCTGGGCGAAGTTCGGATTCACCGTGGAGGAGGTAGATGCGCAGAGGCGGCAAGCCTTGTCGAAAGTGAAGGGAGTTTGCGGCGAGGAAGAGCTTGTCGGGCATGAAGCTGAGTCGGCGAGCCCGCCGAGGGCGCCTCCTCCCTCCTTCGCATAGCTTGCCGCGAGCGGAGCCCCCAGCTCCACCAAGAAGGCGTCTCCGCAGGGCCGGAGACGTAGCGGGGTGGCAGACGGGTCAACAGCCGCCGCGCCGCGCGACGCGCTCCATCGTGGCAAGCACTGTTGCCGCGGGAGCACCTCACGCTGCTGCGGCAGCTGGAGCGGGGCCCTCGCAGACCACCGCTTCTGCTCCCGCCAAGCGGCCAAGGGAACCTACTCCTCCGCTTCGTCGTACTGGAGGCGGGCCAGAATTTGATCTCTCCGCGCTCAGCTCCGACGAGGGAGAAGAAGAGTAAGATTCTTTGCAGCATTTGTAGTTCTTCGGCTTGTTGCTTTGTCTTGTATCTGATTTTCTTCACTCTGATCCCATTCCTTTCGTGACGCCGCCTGTGGAGCGTCGAAGAGAGCCAAGGCCCCGGTGATTGTCATCGAGGACGAACCCACCGCGACAGCAGGAGGCGCGTCCGAGACCACCTTGCCGGACGCGGCAACTCTTCCTCAAAGCAGCCCCCAGCGCAGCCCCCAGCGTAAGTACATGGTTTACTTCCTGCTGTTAGGCGCGCATGGGTGCCCTTTCTTTGCTGGTATCTGACTGCTGATCTGTGTAGGAGCAGAGCAGCCTTACCAGGAGTGCCCTGAAGCCGCTCCTGACATGCCTTCTGCTTCGACTTCACCGCCAAGGGAGGATTCCCCGGCAAGGGGGCGTTCTCCGGCAAGGGAGACTTCTCCGGCAAGGGGCAGTTCTCCGGCAAGGGACAGCACCAGCGATCCCCTGGTGGCGGAGACCGTGACTGCAGACCCTAGCACAGGTAATCCTCTTGCTTGAAAACTTCCCTTGTGTTCTTCTTCTTCTGATTTTCTTTTTGAATATTTGCTTGACTTTTCTTCATTTTCTGGTCGTCAGATCCATCCGCCACAGAGCCAATGGAGACCGAGGCTGCCGGCGAGGAGGACGCGCGCGGCAATACTGACGACGCCGCTGCCATCGGAGAAGAAGCTGGCGCCGACGAGCCCGCCGGCGAAGAGGCCGCCAAAGCTGCCGCCGCAGAAGCTGGCGAGGGGTCCGGCGATCGCACTGACGACCCTGAGGCCACAGGAGCGCCAGGCGCTACACCGAAGAGCCCCAGCCCGGCGCCTACTTGAAGGCCGGCGATGGCGTCTTCATCAAGCTCCCATGGGCGTCGAGCTCCAGGGCGCCGGCCGAAGGAGAAACTTTTGATGAAGAGTTGCTCGCCTCCGCTGGACTGACGCTGGTCGACGCACCAAACAGCAGCAGCGGCGAGTCTGAGGAGGAGCTGCTACGAAGCTTCTTGCCGCTCTACCGCGCCCGACAAGCCAAGCTGGAATCCCGGGAAGCGCTTGTCGCGAAGGCGGAGCAGACATCGAGAAGCGCACGGAGGAGCTCCGGGGCCTCAACCAGAAGCTCTCCGGTCCTTGGCGGAGGAGCGGGAGCGACTTCGCCGAGAGGCGCAAAGCCTTCCTCCTCGAGAAAGGCTGAAGCCGAGGAACAGCCGACTTGCCGCCGAGAAGCTATCTCTGCAGGAAGGCGAGTTGGTGCAGAGGAAGGTTAATCTTGACAGCCATGAGGAGGATCTAGCAGCATGAAAGCAAACATTTGGCGGGGCTCTCAAGGAAGCAAAGGATGCTGCCGCATCTGCCGAGGCCGCCAAGAAGGAGCTGGAGACAAAGGTGATGCAGCTGTAGGCCAATCTCAAGGAGAGCGGCGAGGAGCTTGCTGCACTCAAGCATGAGCGCGAGAAGGACGCCTACACTCTTGGCGAGCTGCAGGCCGTCTCGCCGAGAGGAGCAAGGAGCTTCAGCGCCGCCAAGGACTCCAACGCAGATCTTGAGTTGAAGCTGACCACCTTGACCTCGGGCTGGGCCAGGCGCCAAGGAGCGGGAGGTGGCCTTGAAGCGTAAGATCAAGGCCGACGAGGCGCTGCTGGCGAGTGCTGCCGCTGCCTGCAATACCTTTAGGGGGAATGTGGAGCACAGGACCCAGGGTCTCGGGGATGTTGCTTTGCAGCCATCGACAGGAGCCGGGCGCACTGGGATGGTGGATCTTGGATATTCCTCCGATGAGCACCTCCGACCCAAAGGCTGCTTAGTTTCTTCTTCAAGGGCGTGGTGGCGGCCCTCCAGCGACTCGGGAAGAAATCCCAGCGGTGGCCGAGGAGTCGCGCCAGATCTGCTGAGGAGCTCTTCAAAAGGTCTTGATGAAGGTGGCCTTCCGCAATCCAGCCTCAACCTCACCAACGCCCTCAAGTCCTTGCCGCCGGATGCTGATGTGGAAGCGCTCAAGACCCTTGTCGCACCCATCGTGGGATGTGGTGAGCGGGATCAAGAGGGTTGAGGGCGATCGCGTAGATTAGGCCGCCCGCTTTCTCTTTTTCTTGCCGCCGGTCATGTTAAGAGAACAATCTATTAGAGCTGCGACAAGCTATCTTGTAATATAACTCTATTTCGGGTAGCAATTGCTATGTTATTTCCTTTACTTGGTTCCTTCCTTTGTATGTTTTTGCCCTACGCTTTTAGGGAACTTGTCGGCGCAGTGCACTGGTCATGAGCGCCGAAGTGCTTGAGACGCCAAGAATTGCCGGCGGTGCTGCTACCGACAAGAAACCTTGTCGCAACTAGTCGCAGCTCACTTAAGTTGTTGAGCAGACTCGAAACAAAGTAAGGGTGCAACTAGCTACAAGTTGGTTCCTCCGCGCACAGGTTTTCCATACAAAGTACGGTCGTTCGAGGAAGATAACTTAAAAAATTTAAAACTGATTGCTCAAACTTTAGTAACTTAGCTTTTCTGTTTTTTGCTTCCCGGTAAGGCTAAGGCTAGACTTCCTTGAGCGACGCTTGGTCCACACCATTATCTTCTCCTTTCCCCGGCAAACTTGTGGACGAGGGAACCTTCCTTTCTTTGAGAAAGAGAAAGAAGATAAAATAAAGATATGGAGCCTTATGGCTCGTTATTGCTTACCGGGGGTAGGTGCTGCACAAAGTGTCAGATAACGCATGCAAAATAGAAGTAGAAAGCATGAAATTGACAAGATGTGCGAAGCACATGAGCTTTACTTATGCACGGGGTCTGCGCCCGGCTTTGTACAAAGGATTAAATGCAACATCGGCAAGACTTGTACAAAAGGTGGTTGCCGGAACAGGTTCCGGCAACCGCGCCTTACGGGTAAAACTTACGAACATGCTCAATGTTCCAGGAGTTGCTCACCGGAATGCCATCTTCGGTCTCAAGGCGGACAGCGCCAGGCCTAGTGACTCGTTTCACCCGGTAAGGGCCTTCCCACTTCAGCGTCAACTTGTTGGAATTCTTGGCGGACTGAACGCGCCGAAGAACAAGGTCGCCTTCCTCGAGACTTCTGGCATTAACTTTGCGGCTATGGTAGCGGCGCAAAGCTTGCTGGTATCGAGCAGCTCGTACAGCAGCCTGAAGACGATCCTCCTCAAGGAGCAGCGTGTCATCTTGTCGCAACTGCTCTTGCTCAAGCTCATCATAAGCGAGCACTAGAGGCGATCCGTATACGAGTTCCATGGGGAGAACTGCCTCTGCTCCATAGACTAGAGCGAAAGGTGTCCGGCGATGGCTCGATTTGGCGTCGTCTGATCGACCAAAGAACCACCGGCAGCTCCTCAATCCAGCTTCTTTCCGCACTTGTGCAGCCTGTCGAAAGTTCTGGTCTGAGCTCACAAGGCACTTCAAAGATTCGCCCTCTCCGCTTGACCGTTACTTCTCGGATGAGCAATGTATAAAGCAGACCTTGGCGCCAAGATCTTGGACGTACTGCATGAAGGTGCGGCTCGTGAATTGCGTGTCGTTGTCGGTGATGATCCTGTTAGGGATTCCGAAACGGCAAACAATCGACCTGAAGAACTTGACTGCTGACTGTGTTGTCACCTTCCTCACTGCTTCCACTTCCGGCCACTTTGTGAACTTGTCGATTGCAACGTACAAGTACTCAAAGCCCCCGACAGCTCGGGGAAAGGGGCCGAGGATGTCGAGCCCCCAGACCGAAAATGGCCGTGGATAAAGGGATCGTCTGGAGAGCTTAAGTTGGCTGGTGTATCTGCTTGGAATGGAACTGCACGCTTCACACTTAGTTACTTGTGCGCTTGCATCCCGGAGGGCTGTCGGCCAAAGAAACCTTGCCGGAACGCTTTGCCGCAAGTGCTTTCTGGCGCCAATGTGGTGACCACATATGCCTCCATGTATCTCTCGCCAACAGCTTTTGTCCGCCTTCCCGTGAATACACTTCAATTTCACCTTTGTTGAGTCTTCTTACATGCAGTGTGTTGTCGACAAACTGGTACATACTTGATCGCCGGCTACTCTTTCCGCTTCTTCTTGCTCTTCGGAAGTTCTCCGTTCAAGGAAACGGACAATCTGCTATGCCCATGCCGGAGCTTGCGGCTCGACAACAAGGACTAAAGGCACATCTGCTGCTGCGGGAACATCGGCTTCCACGGCGAGAACTCGCGGCTCACCGAAGCTTGACGTTCCCCGGCAAGCTTGCTGGAGCAAAACTTGTCGGGAGCGTTTGCTTCAACGGAACAAACCCTAGGGCTTGCCGGAGCAGACTTCTCCTCAGCACCCTTGGTGTTGATCTTGAGGACCTTCTTGACGGCGACTTCGGGAAGCTCTGCCGGAAAATAGTCACCAGAGATCAACTTCCTCTTCTTGCTCTGTCCGGTTGATGGCGTTACTGACGGTTGAGTCAGCTTGAGCACAAAAATCCCTGGTTCCATTGTGTAACTTAAGTGCAGCGCGACTTGACGAACCATCGGCAATGTCGTTCTAAGCTCTTGGAACATGTTCCATTTGTAGGCCGTCAAAGTGCTCTTCTAGCTTTCTCACTTCATCAACATAAGCTTCCATCAACGGACTCTCGATAACTCTTGTTCACTTGGCGGATGACAAGTCGTGAGTCACCCTCACAATGAGCTTCTTGATCCCAAGGTCTCTGCATGATCTCGAGACCAAAGAAGCAAACCTTCATACTCTGCAGTATTGTTTGTTGCTTGCTCCTTGGGAAAGTGCATCTGGACTACGTACTTGAGGTGCTCTCCGGTGGGGGCAACAAGTAGCACACCCGCACCGGCGCCTTGCAGTGAGAAGGCACCATCAAAGTACATCAGACACTCTTTGCTTGCCTCCTTGACGGGGATGCTCGTTTCTGGAATTTCTTCATCTTGTGTTGGCGTCCATTCTGCTATGAACTCCGCCAATGCTCGCTTTTGGATAGTTGAAGTGCTCTCAAACTTGAGGCCAAAGCTTGACAGTTCCAGTGCCCACTCGACAATCCTGCCTGTTGCCTCTGGATTTTGCAGTATCCTCTTCAGCGGAAAACGAGTGACGACTGTAATCGCATGTGCCTGTAAGTAATGGCGCAGCTTTCTCGAGGCCATGAGGAGGCTGAAAAGCAATTTCTGCACACCAGAGTACCTTGACCTAGCCCCCTGCAGAAGGGAACTGACAAAGTAAACTGGGCGCTGCACCATTCTTTTCTGCATCTTATCATGCGTCTGCGTAGATCCATCCTTGTCGGGACCAGAGCTTGCCGGTGAAGCCCCCTGCTCGTCGTTGGATGCATCTGCCATGGTTGCTAGCTCATCATCCGCCTCCCTCTCTGCTACTAACGCAGCACTAACCACTTGATTGGTTGCCGCTATATATAGCAGCAACTTCTCTTGTGGCTTAGGTGCGACAAGTGTTGGAGTGGAGGACAGGTGTCTCTTCAAGTCCTGCAGCGCAGCCTCCGCTTCCGGAGTCCATTTCATCGGACCCGCCTTTTTCAAAATTTTGAAAAATGGCAGGGCGCGCTCAGCAGACCTAGAGATAAACCTGCTGAGAGCAGCTACGCAACCGGCAAGTCTTCGTACATCCTTGACGCGCTTTGGTGCTTCAATCTGCTCAATGGCCTTGATCTTGTCGGGATTGGCTTCAATTCCCCACCGAGACACGAAAAACCCGAGAAGCTTGCCAGAAGGGACTCCAAACACACACTTCTCAGGGTTGAGCTTGAGGTTGATCTTGCGCAGATTTGCAAAGGTTTCTTCTAAATCTTGAATCAGAGTCGCCTTGTCCTTGCTTTTGACCACTATGTCATCCATGTAGGCTTCCACATTCCTGTGCATTTGCGGCTCAAAAGCGTCATGGACTACTCTTGCAAATGTTGAACCAGCATTCTTTAATCCGAAAGGCATCCGTATGAAACATTATGTGCCACATGGGGTGATGAATGGGGTCTTCTCCTCATCCTCTTCTGCCATGAAGATCTGATGATATCCTGAGTATGCATCCAGAAATGAAAGCAAATCACATCCGGCCGTCGAGTCAACAATCTGGTCGATGCGCGGCAAGGGAAATTGGTCTTTGGGACAAGCTTTATTGACATCGGTAAAGTCGATACAAAGCCTCCATTTCCCGCTTGCCTTATGCATCACTACAGGATTGGCCAACCACGTAGGATGGAGCACTCCTCTGACAAGGCCTGCTGCTTCCAATTTCTTGACTTCTTCTGCGATGAATTCTTGGTGCTCCACCGCCTGCTTCCTGACTTTCTGCTTGACGGGCCGCGCATGAGGACAAATGGCAAGATGGTGCTCAATTACTTTCCTGGGAATACCGGGGATGTCAGACGGTTGCCACGCAAACACGTCGACGTTTCGCCGCAGAAAGCAACGAAGCGTGCCTTCCTATTTAGGGTCGAGAGTGGCACCGATGGTGAAGGTACCACCGTGCCGTCCTCCTTGGCGGACACCTTCTTGGTCTCTGGTGGAGCTGCCATCGTCTTCTTACACTTGCCGGTGGAGCTCGATGGTGCGTCCTGACGGTAGCGCAGCACTCCGAAGAGGTGCGCTTGCCGGAGTGGGCATCAGAGCTCTTGCCGGACTTGGTCTTCTTCTTCGCCCCGGGAGCTTCAGCGGCAAGTGGCTTGCAATCTCTGCCGCCTTTGCTTCCTCGATAGATCTTGTCGGCGCAGATAAGAGCATCATTCTTGTCGCCAGGGATAGAGATGACACTTATCGGCCTAGCATCTTCAAAGATGTTGTATGCATAGTGAGAGGCTGCCATGAATTTGGCGAGTCTTTGGGGCCAAGTATCCCATTGTAAGGCAATGGAAAGTCGCAACGCCAAAAGTGACCCTCTCGATCCTGAAGTTCAACTTCGCTGCCAAATGTCACCTAACGTGATCTTTCCTTCGCTTGCTCCTTCCCGGATTGATTCCTTGAATGTGCGGTCTCTTCGAGCTCGCCATCGTGGATCTGGAGTTTCGGAGCACCGCTGGAGGAGATCAGGTTCAAGCCGCCCCGCCGTCAACTAGCATCTTAGTGACCTTGAGGTTGCGGATAGTTGGTGAAACCAACATCGGCAAGCACCGACCGCAATTACGCGATCGTGGTGGTCCTCAATATCAAAAGATGATAGGCGTCTTTGGACCATTTCGGAGGCTTGCGTGACTCGACGGATGGTTCTTTGCATTGACTTCCCGCATCCACCGCTTGAGCTGGCGGTGTGAAGTATGCAAAGAAGCACCGCCCGTCAATGCACGGGACCTCTGTGGCTTTACGGAACTCCCGCTCATCGGTCTCGCTATCATCCATGTCTTCATCATCGTCGTCGTCTTCATCCTTGTCGCGCCGCTGGGAGGTCTGTTTCCTGCTTCTTTGCTTGGCCTTGCCGCGCGTCCTCCTCGGCCGGGCGTTTCTTGCTAGCTCCTCCAGACCTTCCCGGGCCTTCTCCTTGTCGCGTCATTCGTACTCAGCCTTCCGCTGCTCGACAAGCTGCTCGACCTTTTGCAGCTCGAGATCATGGCCCTTGGTGCGGTGGATCTTGTAGTACTGTTTGTTGGAGCCGTCCTGCTTGTCGGCGACCGCCACAGCCTGGCAGTTGGTGCCAGCGGCAACCTCCTTGCCGGAGCTACCAGCTTTGGCTTTCTTTGCGCCACCTCCGTTGCCGGACTGCTCAACAACTAGCACATCTTTGCCTTTCTTTTTTCCTGTTGTTCCGCCACGGTTTTTCTTTGCCGCGGTCTCCTCACTATCAGATCCTCCTTCTTCAGTATTCTCTCCGGGGAGTCTCCTCCCTTCCTCAGCACATGCACACTTGTCGGCCAGGGCATATAGCTCACTGACGTCTCTGATCTTGCACATCGCCATCTCCTCCCGCATCCCGCGGTTTCACATGTTCTGATGGAACGCGCTGATTACCGCGGCAGGGTGGACATATGGGATGTTGTGCTGTACGCGGCCGAATCTCTGAATGTACTTGCGCAGGGGCTCTCCTTCCTTCTGGGCGAGCAGATGAAGGTCGCTTTTCTTGGCCATGGGGCTTGTGGCCGCCTGTAAAGGCGCCGACAAACTGATGACCTAGATCTGCCCAAGAGGATATGGAGTTGTCCGGCAAGTGCATGAGCCAGGATCTGACATTGGGCTTGAGCACCAGTGGGAAGTAGTTGGCCAGGATCTTGTCGTCTCGCCCCCCGGGCAGCTTGCACCGCGATGGTGTAGATATTGAGGAACTCTGACGGATGCGTCTTGCCGTCATTTCTCTCGCACGTCGGCTTGAAATTCTTCTTGGGCCACCGGACTTGCCGTAGCTCACGAGTAAACGCAGGGCAACCTCACAGACGGCAAGTCGCCTGGTTCCCCTGGCGCATGCATGTCGACAGAGGGCCCGGTAATTGGTCGGATTGACGCCGCGCTTCTCTTCGGCGCTCGGTGCGAGTTCGAGCGTCTTCTTGCTGTCGTTCGTGAAGAATTTGGCGCTGATCGCGACAAGCTCGTGGATCCAATGATGCGGTGGAGTCGCTGTCGAGGTGGATCCGGCGAGTCGGCGATCTTGGCCTTCGGGGCGGAGAGTGCATGGTGGTTGCACCCCCACCGGTTTCGTCGCCACCGGCTCGTGTTTACGGGTCCTGGCCGCGGCAGCGATGCACTCGGCTGCCGCGGAGCGCCGCCGTTGGCAAAGCCGATGAGACTGAATGGTGGCCCTCCATTCCTCGACCTTGTCGGATGTTGGAGGGTAATCCAGAGGCGCTTGAGCTCTCGCCAAAGCTTCGCTGGAGTGGTGGGTGGCGATGGCGAACGGCGCGAGGAGCGGATATGCTCGGACTTCTAACTATGTTAGAAGGAGCAAGATCCCGCCCAGCGATCGATGCCTCGCTTCGCGCCAAAGATGTTGGCGTGCATGCTGGTCTTGAGCATCCCGAGATCCACCAGCTCGATCTTGGTCCAACGAGCGTATGGCGTTGTGAATACCATGACGCTGTCGGTCCCGCGCCTCCTGAGACGGGCGCGGTGCATGCACGGACGCCGAGGTCTGCGCAGCGTTGTCCTTGGACTTGGCAGCACCGTGGGCTCCCCCGTCGACGTCCAATCTTCCGCCGGTGTCTACCCCACCACCCGTTTGCTCCGGTGGTGGTGGGTTCGACGTGGACGGAACATCTGCCGCCGAAGCCTTCTTCTTCGGTGGCATGTCGATGAAGATGATGAAGATCTAGCTTGTGTGGACGCCGGATCAGGTTCACACAATCTCGATGCCCCCTACCTGGCGCGCCAAAGATGTCGGGAGGCTGATCTCGCCCACGAACACCTATGGGACCGGCGGACCGAGCCCTTTCGGTTCGGGCGGGGCGGAGGTCGACGAAGAGCAGATCGAGGCGGCTAAGCACGAAGCGGTTTACCCAGCTTCGAGCTCTCCGAGAGATAACACTCCTACCGCTGCATGTCTGAGTGTATTGAGTTCTTGCTCAGAGCGCTGAGTGCTACAAAGACACACAAGTCGCTAACGAGACCGACGTGAGTGTTCTATGGCTTCAACCTCTCGAACCCCCCCACGCTATGCGCATGGGCCTCCTTTTATATGCTAAAGGGTCTCCGGCAGGTGGCAACGTAGACAAGGGTAAAATGGAAAAGGAGTGGTTGGTACAGCTACTTGCAAAGGTATCATACCTAACCTCGACGGCAGGGACAAGGCATTAAATTCCGCCCACGCCACCCTAACGGCAGAAGGGACCGTCGGGCGCCACCGCTTGCCGGATGGCAATCTTGTCGCCGCTTGCCACAGCTCACCGGCCAGACGGCCTCTTGCCACGCTTACCGAAAGGTCCTGTATGCGACACGTTAGTGGATGTGCTGGAGCGCAGGTACAGAGTGGTGGTCTGCCGCGGCAAGCGCCTTGCCGCGGTCATTGTCTTGTCGCGTCCGGAAGCTTGTCGCTCACCGGGCCTTCCCGGCAAGCTCCTCTTGCCGGGGCCTTGTCTCAGAGGGTGCCTTGGTGGCCTTCCGGCAAGCTCCTCTTGCCGGGCCTTGTCTCCTTGGCTTGAATACTTTGTTCTTGAATGGCTCCAAAGGAACCACGGAGGACCTTGGTGGTCACCCGGTAAGCCTTGCCGCGGTGGGCTGCAACTGCCCGTGCACAAGTTCGGGATATTAGGGTACCCCTACTCTAGTACACCGACACCTCCACACCATGGGGTCCTGTTCAACCACCCCTCCACGGGCACCCCTCCACCATCTACTGTTCATCCAGCCCTCCACCACACCACACGGTCCTGTTCATCCAGAGGCAAACGCCACCGCCACCGCTCATCCAAACCCCCCGCAACGCCACCTGCTCATCCCAGAGGCGATCGATCGGCTTCAGCTAGCAGCAGAGCGGCGAATCGCCGATCGGGTTCGGGCTAAACCATCGATCGATCGCCGGGTTCGATAACGTGTAGCTCGCAGCGTAATCGCCGGGTTCGCTTAGAGCCCAACGCCTCGCCGGGTTCGATTAGAGCCAATGCCTCGCACACGCGTGCATACGTGTACGAGAGAACGATGCATCGCCGCCCTCGACCTCCCACCGTAACCGGAAATCCTCAAATTTTCCTCCGCCGCTTCTACCACGGTTTTTTTCGTCATGGACGCACCCAAAGAATGTCATGCAGCCGCCTCCGCCCGCCCAGGATGAAAAGCCCATTTTCTGTCATGATTTTTTGTCATAGAAGTAGGAGCCCACCACATCTATGTGATGCCAGGTTTTGTCACAATTATCGTCATAGAAGTGTCATATGTATGACAGAAAAAATTCATTCGGCCCAAAATGTTACGGATGTGTCTTTTTTTGTAGTAAATCTGGCGAAGGAACGGCTTGATGTGGCAATCTGAAGGCGGCGCCTGAGAGCCGCCTAGCAGGGCCGCGACCGCGTGGGGCACCGGTGCCGCATAGCACGCAATGAAGAGATCGCGCAGCTCCTCCCAAGACGCCACCGTGGATCCGGGGAGGTTGAGCAGCCAGGCGCGCGGCTCGCCGGCGAGGCACATGGGAAGCCAGTTGGCCATGACCTTGTCATCACCTCCGGCCTCGAGGACGGCCTCCTCGTATGCCAGCAGGAAAGCCAACGGGTCCACCGCACCGTCGTAGCGCGGCGGCATCTCCGGTTTGAACTTGGGTGGCCACCGCACCCGCCGCAGGGCGGGGGCCAGGGCTCGGAGCCCCCTGGCCCCATCGTCAATGCCGGTCGTCAGAGTCGCTAGCGGGGCGCCTGCCATGAGGGCGGGGCACGGTGGCGACGAAGCGCAGATTGACGAAAGAGAAGCTACGGCGCACCCCTACCTGGCGCACCAAATGTCGGATCACGGGTTCCTCCCTACCGATCCACGCCCTAGCTCGCTAAGATCTCACGGACGAACTCGATGAACTCACGACACAAAAGACACAAGATTTATACTGGTTCGGGCCACCGTTGTGGTGTAATACCCTAATCCAGTGTGGCGATGGTGGATTGCCTCTTGGGCTGATGATGAACTGTACAAGGGGAAGAACATCCTCCTGAGGTTGAGGTGTTCTTGTGCTCGGTGTGTGGCTAAGGGTTTGCTCTAGATCGATCTCCCTTCTAGTGTGGTAGCTAGTTCTACTTATATAGGCCCCGGTCCTCTCCCCGAATATTGAGCAGGAAGGGAGCCAACAACGGCCAATTTTGAAAGGGGGCAGCTAATACAGCTTATCCTGAGAAAAGCGGTCTTCTCCTGCAAAAGGCTCTGGCGGTGACGCCGTCTTGGGCTCCATGGTGACCTCCGTCTTGCCGTCCTGCTGGTCTTGGTCTCGTTGCACCGATATAGAAACCTTTGCTTGATGCCTCGGTACTCCGCGCCTACGCTTGCCTCCTTAGCACCAAAGGGGAAACAAGGACGCTGCATGCGTTGGCGCTCGCCTGGTCTCGATGGTCATGGCTCACGTCACGAGGACCTCGCGAGATTTTCCTTGCCTTGATCTCTCCACTCCTCGCGAGGCAGCCTGGCGACACCGCTCCTGAGGAGTTCTTGTGTCATCCGCCTCGCGAGGCTTGGCCCCCTCGCGAGGGTCTTGAATGCCTTATCGATGAAGATGGGCCGTATAGGCCTGCTAGCTTAGCCACGCCGTGGGCCGCAGGCAGGCAAGTCCGGGGACCCCCGTTCCCAGAACGCTGACAGTTATATGTAGTTTATAGTGAAATATGATTACTGTTATATGCATGTTTTTTGTTATCAAGATAATATTTAAATGATTGTATAACTTGACAACAATCGTATTCAAATAAGGAAAATTGATTCAAATTTAGTCCATATGGTAGACGACAATATATATATTCATAGGGTGGAGTAAAATGTTCATATATGATGGAAGATCAAAATGTAGGGCTACATCCATTATAAACCGCAAGGTCACCTAACGATATATTCTAATTCAACATAAGGTGGATTCAAAAATTGAAATTCGAGATCCTGGCATTTGTAATCATATAAAAAGGGACATGACTCTTTCTTTTTGTGGGAATTGATTTGTTTTTTGCTGTTGTTGAGGGAAGTGCGAATCGATTTGGTATTGTACAGGGTAATCTTGTTCCCCCGATTTTTCTACAGTTTTCTTGTAGTTTTTTCAATGACATTTACAGCAATATAGTAAAAGGGAACATGACTCTCTTGTGTCTTGTATGAATTGTTTTTTTGTACACGTTAAGTTTGTTCTGCCGAACAAGGAATCTGCGCCTTGTTATCCCGAAATTTTAAGCTCGAGTATCTTTTGTCTCATCTGCTTTGAAATGACCGCCTCTTCAACCCATGCCGCGCCTTGTTATCCCGAAATTTCGACGCACGAAAAAACTCCCTCCTCATCCGAAATCGGACCCGCAGCCCAGACACGCGGAATCCCCCTTCTACCCCTCAGCCGGAAATGTCGGCTTGATGTCATGGTGTCAAAACTGGTGGGGGTACACTGGTAACTTACCCTACATTTCGGACAAGCGCGTCCCTAAGCCATGGCTCCCACCTACCTTCCCCTTCGTCCCCCCCCCCCCATTCGTACACCGAGGCCACCAAAACCCATGAAACCCCACACTCCTCGGTCGGCCTGCCAACCGCTGCCCAGCCAGAGACTCTTCCCAGACGACGTCTTCCACCGCAACAGCTCGCCGTCCCTCATCCACCGCACCGGATGAGGATCCATCTTCGATCTCGTCGTCCCGCCGGATCAGCCGCCCCGTCCTCCACCTTTAAGGAGCTGCCCCGATGTTCGTCTTGTCTATCGCGCCACCTCCATCCCCACAGCACCGTCTTGACCAGACCCACCGGAATCGCAACACCCTCACCAATTCCTTCGATGAAGCCGAGGCCAACTCGGCGCCACCAAGGAGGTTGTGCACTCACCGCTGCATTTTATCTTTTATTCGATCTCACGGGGCAGCCGGTACTTGATACCGAGCAGCCATGGCAGGTCTCCATCAACAGCGCCGTCGCCAGCCACTTCATCCACGGCGTCTCTCCCCCATGTCGTTGCTTCCTCGGCGGCCACTTCATGCTGCTGCTCTGCTATTGTTGTCGGTCGCGCTGCTGCTCCGCTCTTGCTCTCATTCGTCTTTGCTCGCTCTTTCTCTTCGCCATTGCCATCATTGTTACCCGACCTCCGCAGCCTACAGGAGTTGTTGCTTTAGCACTCGCTCACGGTTCTGCTGCACGACTTGCTCTCTGCTAGTGCGTTCCCTACTCAAGTGTCTGCTGATTTAGATCACTGCTTCTCTGGTACTAGTGCTCGAACACCCTAAACATCTATTGCAATGCTCTTCTACTAGTTCAATCAGTTTCGACAGTAAAATTTAGTTTCGACTGTAAAGTTCGGTTTGTTCAGTTAAGTTCAGAGTAAACAGTATTTACAACATCTGTCAGAGTGGCCGTGGCACGGCTAATGCCTTTTACATTTAGCACTTTTTGGTGATGTATTTTACATCATCTATTGCAGATGATATTAGAGTCCCACTTAAGATTAATGTTGTCTGTCTTGTCCTGCTTCAGCCTCGATGCCGTACACCTCACCAGAGCTGCTCCAACGACGGAACCGTCCATCACAGCAGAGCAGTACCCTCAGCACCGTTTCCAGAGGCCTCAGATCTTCTTCCCCACCTCCGGCAGCCACACCAGCATCACCACCCTCCACATCCAACCCAATGATGCTGAGGTCGACAAGGCTATGCCAAAGAGGTTGTACACTCGTTGCATCACTTTGTTACTATGCATTCATGTCGATCCCTCAGGGATCCTTTTCTATGGAACTACTATGGTACTACTATTCGTGCATTTGGTTAGGAGTGGAGCAAAGCAAAACTGGAGGATTTTTTCCTTTGGTATCTCTTTCAAAGAAAAATGGTAGGAATTTTAATATCCAGTTGGACGTCCTTTTCAAATTAATATGCATGAAGAACAGGACAAATTGCATTACTGGCATAATAAGATTCTTATTTTTTTCATTTTCACGTGGTTTGACTTTAATTTGACCATGTTTCTCCATTCCTGTGTTCTTCCAATTCATGTGAACCAAACACCGAGGTTCACATGTAAATCCTATGTTTCCAAATGCTCGCTCTGCACGTGCATTCCTATCCTATTCCTGTGTTTTTCCTATCCCTGCGTTTATAGAATCCTCCAATTCTAAGGAGCCCTTACATATTTACTTCATTTTCAGATAGGCGTCAAAGAAAACTCTGTGTGTTATGTCTTGCTCCTGCCGTACCGTCATCCACCACACCTGAGGTGCACCCTCGACAGAAGTGTTCACTGCAACAGAGATTCCCCCTGCAAACTTTCTTTCGCTGCGTCAGACCATCTTCCCTGTTGCCGGCAGCCATGCCAACTGCATTACCATCATCGACTGAGCAGATGAACCTGAGAACTACACAGTTCCGTAAGAGAGGTCGCAGTCTTTCGTGTTTACTTACGTTATACATCGGTTATTATTACCTGCTACTTTATCGTTCAAACTTGAGTTTTAAAATGCTCGGGGGTCTCATATCGAGGCAACAACGAATAGTATATGTCTACTATCTCGTTCATCTGGAGTCTTCTATGTGGTTCATGTTGGGTGGGCAACAAACAGTAGATGATCCATTGTCTATCTTTTTAAACTGAAGCTATAATCTACCTGCTATCATTAGTTTTGGATCTATCCACTCGTTTGCTGCCATCAGTCTTGATTTCTACATGCACCCGTTAGGCCTTAGAAAATCTAACTAATTTTTTATTATGCATGTTAGTTATTGTACACAATCATACTGAACATGTAGAGAAAAACAGAAGACCGTTGCGTGGGAATACAATGTCATGCAGACGCCGCTCCATGGTGGGCGGTGCCCCCTCCCGCCATTCCAGATTGTATTCCAGAGGAAGATAATTGTTCAGATGGGGATTCAGAGGGAGCCGACCACTCCTATTTACCACCTGAGGTGTTTGCTCTAACCTGGCATGCTGATGTTGGTCATATCATGCATATGGCGCCTCGAATTGCTTACATTATTCATCTTATATGTCATCAGCTTAGTTTAGATTTGCTTTGTGTGAATGCCACCTGTTTGGTTTCTAAATCATACTTCCACCATTCCTAAATATTTGTCTTTTTAGAGATTTCAACAAGTGACTACATACGGAGCAAAATGAGTGAATCTACACTCTAAAATATGTATATATACGTCTGCATGTAGTAGTCCATCTGAAATCTCTAAAAAGACAAATATTTAGGAACGGAGGGAGTATATGGGAATTATGCAATGCCATGTTTTTCAGCTAGTTATCATATATGTGAATTATGCACCGCCATGTAGACAGGCATCATATATGTGAATTATCTCATGCCATCTTTTTTTTCATTACGTATTCCATTTGTCGACAATCTGTGTATATTAAACTACTCTTCATGTGTATCAGCCATTTGAGCCGGTTATGGAAAAATCAGGAGCGGAAACAAGGTCTTCAGAGCAGGCAATGGTACGTGTTGAAGCATATATCTCGATGGTTATAGGGAGATCCTCAAAGGAGGATTCAGAGACAGATGACCAGTCCTATATCCCACCTGAGGTGTATGCTCTAAGTTGCAATGTTTATATTTCTCATATAATGCATATGGTGTCTTGCAAAGGCTTAGTTTAGACATCATATGCACAATATTGAATTCCATCTACTTAGTTTAGAGATCATACATGCGAAAGTGCCAAATGCTTAGTATATGAATCAATTATGTCAATTATATCATGCCATCTTGTATACTTAGACAACATTTATGTGAATTATTTCATCCCAACCTATTTTAGATAGACATCATATTTTTTTTGTCATGTCATCCTGTTTAGATACTCATCATATGTTGAATTATGCCATTATATCCTGTTAAGTTATCCATCATATATCTGAAATTGTGTCATGCTATCCTGTTTAGTTAGGCATCATATATGTGAAATTGTGTCATGATGTCATGTTTTCTTAGACAACATATATGTGAATTACCACATCTATCTATCATACAATGTCTGTACGTTCAATTTCTTTTCTTGTTTATCAGCCATTTGAATTGGAGGGGGTGATGGCAGTATCTAAGGGAGCAAAAACCTGTTCTTCACAAAAGATAGTGCTACCTGTCGATGCAGACAGAACCATGGTTGTACTGGCCCACAAACTTGCCCCACCACACATAATCGAGACTCTTCCAGATTGCACACTTAGACCATTGGGCAGAGAACCAGCTACAACCCATCTAACCCCAACCCCAGCGGATAGTAACCCACTTCTAGTTGACAAAGCACCATGTCCACCACAGAGTACCCCCACACGAGCAGTTTGTAAAGCAACTGCAGTGCCCAAAGCACGAAGACCACCACAGCGAACCCAAAATCCACATTTAAAGCAGAAGAGCATCTGTTCTCAGGTCAAATTCCGTAGCTATGGTCCATACTCCTTTGCTGTTGCATCACTGTATTTACTCATACGAACTACTTTCGAATATGAAGGATCCAATTGAAACTCCAATGGCGCAACAGGTATGTTTTAAACCTATTTCTTTAACTGGATTGTTGTTCTAACTTCTTGCTCTATGTTGATTTCAGTTTCAGTTGTATAAACAGTTATATTCTCATGTGATGCATATTACAAGTGTTGCCAATGTTGCATAGTTTCTCACACTTATATTCTGTCTATGCTATTGTGTCTTCAAAATATATGAGTTGAACTGTGTCTCTATCTTGATTTGGCAACATAAACTAGAATGATATGGACAATACAGTGACCATAGTACATAGATATATGTTTGTTTCATGTTGTTATCCTATCCACATTACTACTGAACCGTTTTACCAAAATGAGTTTGGTATACTACATGCTAAACCTGTGATGTGTCTGCTTGTTTCTCTTGTAGTATGCGAACAGAATATTGGAGAAGAGCACCGCACTATGCAATGGTAGAGAAAGTAATGTAGATAAGGTTCAAGATAGTGAGACAACCCTCTTGGTCTCCACAAAAGGTGATAAAAATGATCTTGTAGACAGTGAGAAAACCCCACAGTCCTGCGTTGATGTAGTGTTCGAAGCATCGTCAAGACTAATCGGCACAAGATCTTCGACTTCGTTGCTGAATCACTTCGCTTCTTCAGTCTTAGCTACAAGCTGAAAGGCATCACCAGCTATGTCGCGAAGAAGTCAAGGACTGAGGAAGTCCCTGCCGAATTCAGATGCATACTTTCTTGTGCAACAACAAGCATTGGAGGATTTAAGCGCCAAACAAGATAAAGTTAATAAGCTTGCTAAGCATCTTGCCAGCATTATGGGTACCCAGGATATTATTTATTGAGCTCTTCTGAAGTGATTTCAGTTCTGGACTTGTTTTTCTGCGGCGTTTATTTGCACTATTCACCAACTTTGATGATTAGTGTATGTGATATGCTGCTTTGTTCCCTATATTTGCACTGGTAGCGAACTTTGATGCCCAGTGGATGTAATATGTGTAATAGTCGTGATAGCCTAGCGTAAGTTGCTTGCTTATTTAGTTCCTTGTTGTCTTGTTTATTTGTTTGCTTGTAGTCAGTGCAGTTCTTTTTCCGCGGTTTACTAGTGGCCGCAATAACCTATTTTTTGAAACTAGGCCACAATAACCATGGGCTACATATTTACTGTAGTTACCATGGGCCTCCTACGGGTCGTAGAAACAATGGGACTTCTACGGGCCGTAGATACAATGGGCCTTCTATGGTCCGTAGCATCAATGGGCCTTCTACGTGCCGTATGATCGGTAGGCCAAACATGGGCCAATAAGAGACCGCGTTATGGGCTGTAAACAGGCTAGATTTGGAATCGTCCGTTCATGGGCCGACAATAACGAGCCGTCGTTAATAGGCTGTATTGGACGATGCTATGAAAATGGCCCAACAGATTAATGGGCTGCAAACGGGCCGATTGTAACCGCGGGCTGAATTTGGCCCACAAGCAGAAAAGGCCAATAACGGGCTGTAAGTAACTGAATGCTAGAAATGAGCCCAAGAATAAATGGGCCCTGAGAAGGCCGAAAGATAACACCGGTTGGAAATGGCCCAAATGAATAATGGGTCGTTAATGGGTATAAAGGGGTACACTGTTCATTGCGGGCCAGATTCACCACGGGTCGTTAATGGGCCAAGAGTTACAAATGGCCTCGTATGGGCCGAAAGACATCATGGGCCATACATGGGCTGAAATTTACAACGGGCTGGAATCATATTGGACGGCCCAGATAAAGCTATTGGGCTTAATTCTGATAGGCCGGGCCATGAGTTATCGGGCCGTAAATGGGCTATATAGGAACAGGCTTTTCGTGGGCCGGCCCATTACCTTTTGACCAAGTCAAACGAGCCGGCCTTTTCACCGGAATGGGCCTTTGTTGGGCCGTGCCACGTGTTGATGTATCATACGCGCCTCCTGTCCAGTGAATGGATGACATCTGTCCCAACGGTGAGCCAACATGTGTTTCCTCCGGCCAATGAGAATTTTACACATGGAAAATCCTCATTGGTCCAGGCTGTTAGCGGGTTATCGTTTCCAAAACCGGACCCGATAGCTTAACGGCGACCCGTTACGGTGGATGCCACGTGTCGGTCACCCTTGACGAAAGCACTTCCATGCATGACGCGCAATTTATCATCATGGAAGTGGACACTTCCGTGATGATAAGTTTGGTAATGTCATGGAACACTTCTACGACAGCACAGGTATGACTATCTTGATTATGTCATAAAATTATCATGGATGTACATGCATGACAAAAAACGTGACCTACTGTGACAAACACGTATCATCACGGAAGTGTCTTTTTTTGTAGTGCACGCGCGAACAGATATCGCACTCGATGTCGCAGTATTAGCCGAAGCTTTGTCAGACGTCCAGATCAGCATTGTGGCACGGTCGGATCGTGCCATCCACTACACGGGTGGTGCTGGTATCCACCCTGCACACAACGACCCGGAGTGCAATGGGCGATGGGCCCAAGACCCCGGAGTTCTTAGGGTGTAGACCGCTCGGGACCTCTCGGCTGAGCCTAGGTAGGGATGCGACGTGTTGATCTTCCGAGGCTAGGCATGGACCCAAGAAAGTGTGTTCGGCCAGAGTAATCAAGTGTGTTGGGTAATGTGGTGCACCCCTGCAGGAAGGTTATCTATTCGAATAGTCGTGTCCTCGGTAATGGGCGCTCGGAGTGGTATCCTAATCTATTACAACTAGAAATGGATACTTGAGATATGTGATGGATATGTTGGCTCCGGGATTGCTTTCTCGTAGGGAGTCGAGGAAGGATCTCTCGGCATTAATATTACAACATGCTTGTTAAATGTTAAAATGCTATTCTATACTCTTCTGAATGCTATAAGATGCTTGAATATGCTACTCTTTGATAGGCTAGGCTTTCCCTTCTCTTCTGGCATTCTGCAGTTCAGTCCACAGATGCATCCATTCCTTTGATACCAATGCATACTCAGTATAGATATGATGCTTGCGAGTACTTTAGATGAGTACTCACGGTTGCTTTGCTACCCCCTTTCCCCCCTTCTTTCTTCTTTCTTTCTGGTTGTTGCGACCAGATGGCGGGGCCTAGGAGCCAAATGCCACCCCCATTGACTACTACTACTATCCTGAGGGTGCCTACTAGGTGCCAGAGCTCCAAGCTTAAATTAGGGATGAATACATTTGAGAGGTGTGCTTTTCCAATCAACATCATGACAAAGGATTTTGATATCTTCCATGCTAAATACATTATTGGCGTTTGATACGTCTCCATCATATCTACTTCTCCAAACTCTTCTGCCCTTGTTTTGGACTCTAATTTGCATGATTTGAATGGAACTAACCCGGACTAACGCTGTTTTCAGTAGAATTTCCATGGTGTTATTTTTGCGCAGAAAAAGTTCTCAGATTAACCTGAAAATTTACGAAGAATATTTCTGGAATATATAAAAAATACGGGCAGAAAAAGATATGAGAGGGGGGCCACCCATGGGCCACAAACCCAGGGGCGTGCCTACCCCCTAGGGCGCGCTCCCTAGCTTGTGGGCCCCCTGGATGTCACGCCCGAGATGCGACCCTATCCTAAAGGAACTCGAAGGTCCCACCAAGGATAGAAGCGCATCTTGAAGACGCTTTTGCAAGGTGGATATCATTACATCAACATTACATAATAGTGGGGATACAACCAAGACATACAATGTCACATGAATACAACAGTACATCATATACATAAGATCAACATCCGACTACGGATGAAATGTAAATGTAAACTAAAACAATATCCACCTCGCTAGCCCAGTCTGCCGACCAGAACCTATCCTCAATCGAAGAAGAAGCGTAAGAAGAACTCCAAAACAAGTAAACATCGCTCTCAAGGCCATGAGCATCGCATAACCTCGTACCTGCAAATGTTGTTGTAGTAATCTGTGAGCCACGAGGAATCAGCAATCCCATTACCATGGGTATCAAGACTAGCAAAGCTTAATGGGTAAGGAAGGGGTAAAGTGGTGAGGTTGCAACATCGACTAAGCATGTATGGTGGCTAACTTACGAATACAAGAGCGAGAAGAGGAGCTTAGCAAGCGGTCGTCAACTAGTAATAATCAAGAAGTGATCCTGAACTCCTACTTAAGTCAAACATAACCCAGAAACCGTGTTCTCCTCTCAATCAACCCCGAAAAGAGACACTCACGGTTACGCACACGGTTGGTGTATTTTAGAAGAGTTTACTTCAAGTTTACTACAACCGGACATTAACAAATTCCCATCTGCCACATAACCGCGGGCACGGATTTCGAAAATTCAAACCCTACAGGGTGTCCCAACTTAGCCCATGATAAGTTCTCGCGATCAACGAAGGATATTCCTTCTCCCGGGAAGACCCGATCAATCTCGGAATCCCGGTTACAAGACATTTCGACAATGGTAAAACAAGACCAAAGAAGTCACTCGATGCGCTCGGCTAATCCCGATAGGAGCTGCACATATCTCGTTCTCAGGGCAACACCGGATGAGACATCCTACGAGTAAAACCAGCCCTCAAGTTTCCCCAAGGTGGCCCCGCGGTCTACTCATTTCGGGCCAACACTTAGAGAAGCATTGGCCAGGGGGGGGGCTAAAATAAAGATGACCCTCGGGTTAATTACTCCCAAGGGAAAGGTATAGGTGGTGGGAAAATGGTAAAACCAATGTTGGGCCTTGCTGGAGGAGTTTTATTCAAGGCGAATCATTAAGGGGGTCCCATAAATCACCCAACCGCTTTAGGGACGCAAAATCCGGGAACATAATACCGATATGACGGAAACTAGGGCGGCAAGAGTGGAATGTAACACTGCATAAGGCCGAGCCTTCCACCCTTTACCAAGTATATAGATGCATTAATAATATAAGAGATATTGTGATATCCCAACATAAACATAATCCAACGTGGAGCAATCTTCATCTTCACCGCAACTAGCAACGCTATAAGAGGGGCTGAGCAAAGCGGTAACATAGCCAAACAACGGTTTGCTAGGAAGGGTGACAAAGGTTAGAGGTTCATGGCAATTTGGGAGGCTTGAGCAGCAAGTGATAGGTAGCGCAGCATAGCAATAGAATGAAGCAACTAGCATAGCAATGATAGTAATGAGATCCAAGGTGACGGTCATCTTGCCTGAAATCCCGCTAGGAAGAAGAACGAGTCCATGAAGAAGACGAACGGGAGTAGTCGAACGAATCCTCACAATCGCAACATTACCGGAACTAAGAAGCAACACCGGAAAGAAAACAAACAACATGGTAAATGCACAAGCATAAACATGGCATGATGCACAATCAAGTATGATGCATGTCCGGTTTAAAGAGCATGGCATGGCAAAGTGCAACAAACAATGCTACAAGTTAAGTGGAGCTCAATATGCAACGAGTTGCATATTGGCAAAACACCACATGGACATATTTAGTTTAATCTCGTTTAAGCTACCAAACAATATTAAATGTTGTTAAACATGGCAAGAGGTGAAGCATAATAAAGCTACCTATCTAGGCAAGTTTAAATGAGGCCGGAAAAAACAAACAACAATTCCGGAAAATCCTCGTGTGCATATTTTAGATTTGGTACTGTTCTGCCTATTACATAATTTTAGAGTTGTTAAACATGCAAAGTAAGTGCACCAAATTAAACTAGGCATTTTTCCACCCCATTTACATATAAAGTTTATTTAAAACCAAGCTACGGTTATTTAGTTATGAAATAAATCATTTTAACATGGCATTTAAGAAAATTTAAACAAATAGCAAGTTAAACATTTTAAACATGCATGAAAGTTGGATATTATGAAACTAGATGAAATTCTAAGCACTTTTCATATATAAATTATTTACATATGATATATGATTAATTAGTTATTACATGCATGAACACTAGGGGTTTTTCTATAAAACTGCACTCTCTGGATAAATAGGAAATTCGCAGACATGAAAAAAACACTACGTGGGCCAAAACTGCTGGGCGGCTGGGCTGCTCACCATGGGCCAAGGCCCAGTCGGTGGAGAGGCTTGGGGGGTGTAGATCCACTGGGCCGAGGCGAGGCCGCCCAGCGCAGCGGTCGTGGAACTTGGCGCGGCGACGGGTCAACGCGGGGTCGAGCGGCGCTCGATGCAGAGGCGATGTAGCGGCTGTGGCGGGCGCGAGGTTCAGCAGAAGGGCAGCAACCATGGCGAGGAGGTCAACGCGAGGCCGGCAGGGACTTGGTGCGGTCCAGGACGACGGCCTCAGGTCAGGGGAAGCGGTCTTGGCGCGGCAGGAGGAGGCCGAGTGCGGTCAACGAGCGGGCGAGCGGGAAGCAGAGGAGGCCTAGGCGCCATGGAAGGGGAACGGCCTCGTGAAGCAGGACGACGGCGGTGGACTTGGCGCGTTCTCCGCCGAGGGCGACGCAGCTTGAGGCGGGGAAGACCCAGAACGGGACGAAGCCGGTAGATCCGAGGCGGAGGTGCGGCTGGCCTCGCGGATTAGCGCGGTGGAGCTGCAGCGAAGATAGAGAGAGCAGCCGAGAGAAACGTGAGCGAGAGAACAACAAAGGAGGACCGAAGGAAAGGAGAGGCAGGGTCGGCGACCTACGGGGCTCCGGCGAGGTTGGGGAGGTCCGGCGTGCGAGGAACGGCGCAGAGAAGGAAGGCTGGGCGCGGATCCATGGCGCAGGGCAGGGGAGGTGCGCGAGGTCAAGGGGAACCGATTCCCGGCGGTGGGAGGTGGATCCGACGAGGCCAGGTCTTGTCGGTGGCTGGAGATCCATGGCGAGGCCCCTGGTCCAAAACAGAGTGAGAGAGACTGTTGGGGAGGCTGATCGGACCCACGAACACCTATCGGGCCGGCGGACCAGGCCCCTTCTGGTTCGGAGGGGGGCGGAGATCGCACGAAGAGCGGATCGAGGCGAAGCACATGAGCAGTTTTACCCAGCTTCGGAGCTCTCCGGAGAGATAATACTCCTACTGCTGCTTGTCTGATTTGTATTGCGTTCTTGCTAGGGAGCGATGAGAGCTACAAGACCTAGCGCGAGTGTTCTCTGGTTACGTATGAGTCGAACGGACTGAACCCCCACGCTATGCATGGGCCTCCTTTATACGCACAAAGGGGCTCCGGCTAGGCAACGTAGATGAGGGTACAAATGGAAAACAAAGAGTTGATACACCTACTTGAACAAAGGTACAAGGTAATGTACCTAACCCTGACGGCAAGGGACAAAAGCATTAAATGCCCGTCCCTGTCGCCCAAACAGTGCAACAGAGACCGTCAGGTGCGCCACCTTTTGCCACGATGGTAGGCTTGTCAGCGCCGCTTATCGCTGCTCCTCACCGGGCTGCACAGCCTCTTGACACGCGCGCATGGAATGGTCCCATGGCGACACGCTGATGGATGAGCTGGAGCGGAGATGAAGAGAGGTTGCCTGCCGCGGCAAGTGCCTTGCCGCGTCCGGAGGCTTGTCGCGCTCCGAGCCTTCCCGGCAAGCTCCTCTTGCCGGGGTCTTGTCTTCTGTGTGCCTTGAGTGGCCTTCCCGGCAAGCTCCTCTTGCCGGGGCCTTGTCTTCTTGGTTAAATACTTTGTTCTTGAGTGGCTCCAAAGGAACCACGGAGGATCTTGGCGGTGACCGAGCAAGCCCTACTGCTGGTGTCAGAATCGCCCGTGCACGAGTTCGGGATACTAGGGTACCCCTACTCTAGTACACCGACAGAGACAGAGGTGAGACAGAGAGAGAAAAGGAGAAAGAAAGGAAAGGAGCGGGACGAGGCCGGCGGCATGACCTGCTGCTGCTGCTGTCGCCGGCGGCGTGGGCGCGCAAGGTGGTAGGAAGGCGCTGGTGCTCACGATCCACTCGGGATCAAGCAGAGGAGAGAAGAGGAGGCACGGCCTCGGGCTTCCTTGAGCATGTGGGCGGGCGACGAGGCAAGTCGGCTGCGGATGCGGGTGGAGTGGATCGATGGGATGGATGAGACAGAGGAGGTCAGCGCTGCTCGGTTGGTGGGTGGCTAAAAGAGGTGGATTTTTGATAGGGGAAGAACCCGAGGTGGAAGGAGACAAGAGAAGTGGCGGCTGACTAGGAGGATCCCTAGAAATTAGGGGTTGGTCTGCTATATATAGCATTGGGTTTTTGGTTAGGGCTATTTTGGACCCTTCGATTAAAATTGAACGATCGAGAATAAATAGCTTAGGAGAGTTCAACGAGAAACCGATGATGATTTAGGGATGTTTGGGGATGATCTGGATCCAACGGTCACAACAGCCCGGGTCGGGTACAGGGGAGTTTCGGACACGCGCGCAAAGGGGTTAGGCGGCCACGGAGACAAGGAGAGAAGCGACAAGTACGAACAGTTGCGAGTTTTATGAAAAAATGCAGATGCTATGCGATGAGATGCATGCCATGAACAAAATGCAAAACAAAAGACAAAAACCCAACCATGGATGAAATAACATATCGTATCTCCGGAAAAGGCAAGAGTTGGAGTTACGAATATGGAAAGTTGCTTCCGGGGTGTTACAACACTCCACCACTACAAGAGGATCTCGTCCCGAGATCTAGGATGGCACCGGAGAGAAACGAAAGAGGAAGAGAAGAGGTAAAACAAGTTGCTTCTTCGACCAATGAGTGAAACCAAAGAACCTTGAGAAGTTGAAAAGTTGAAAGAAAGAACACAACGGAGTTGAACACAATTGAGAGCACTGCGGTAGAAAAATATAAACAAGGAACACCATTTGAACCTTGGAGGTTGAAAGACATAAGAAAAGGGTTACGATGGACAAGAAGTACAAGCAAGCACTCCGGTTGAAACGAGATGTACAAGGAATGATAAAGATCAATTACGACAACACTCCTGTTGGAATTGAGAGAAATAGAATATAAACTTGGAAGAATGAAAGCACTTGGATGAGACTCCGGTTAAGAGAGGAATGATAGCCACAACACTCCGGTTGAAAAGAGATGCAAGACTTGATAAGATGAAAAGAACTTGAAGAGATGACACAACACTCTAAGTTAAATGGATAAACACGAAAATAACATGATCCTCACAATTCGAGATGATGAGTGAAAAGAGCAACATCACAATGCCTCCGGAACGAAAGAATAGAAGTTAGATTGTTGGGATAAAGGGACGGATAAGAAAATGACATCTTCTGCCACAAATGAACTTGGAAAGCATCCTTGCCAAGAAGAAATGAACGGAGTTGTTGGAAAATTCAAGAACGAAAAGAACAAGCTTGTTGTGGGCTTATGGCAAACATCTCAAAATGATGAGGTGACAACTGCCCACTAACAGAAACAATTGATTGGTTGAGATCAATGAAGATAAGAGAAATTTCTCTCACCAAGAGGATAATTGGGGAACTTGGGTCATTGATAAGCACCACAGTAGCAACATTCCTTAG
Organism: Aegilops bicornis; assembly: GCA_021605145.1. NCBI lineage: Eukaryota > Viridiplantae > Streptophyta > Magnoliopsida > Poales > Poaceae > Aegilops > Aegilops bicornis. Next base: position 302,591,259 of record CM038674.1, on the reverse strand, counting down.
GGAAGGCTTTAGATGATAAGGCACCACAATAGCAACATTCATTGATAAGCACCACACGAGCAGTTTTACCCAGCTTCGGAGCTCTCCGGAGAGATAATACTCCTACTGCTGCTTGTCTGATTTGTATTGCGTTCTTGCTAGGGAGCGATGAGAGCTACAAGACCTAGCGCGAGTGTTCTCTGGTTACGTATGAGTCGAACGGACCGAACCCCCTCTACGTTGCGCATGTGCCTCCTTTTATACGCACAAAGGGGCTCCAACAGGTGGCAACGTAGATGAGGGTACAAATGGAAAAACAGTAGTTGGTACACCTACTTGAACAAAGGTACAAAGGTAATGTACCTAACCCTAACGGCAAGGGACAAAAGCATTAAATGCCCGTCCCTGTCGCCCAAACAGTGCAACAGAGACCGTCAGGTGCGCCACCGTTTGCCACGATGGTAGGCTTGTCAGCGCCGCTTATCGCTGCTCCTCACCGCTGCACAGCCTCTTGACACGCTGCCATGGAATGGTCCCATGGCGACATCACCGATGGATGAGCCGGAGCGGAGATGAAGAGAGGTTGCTCGCCGTGGCAAGTGCTCTTGCCGCGTCCCGAGGCTTGTCGCCTGAGCCTTCCCGGCAAGCTCCTCTTGCCGGGTCTTGTCTTCGCGTGCCTTGAGTGGCCTTCCCGCAAGCTCCTCTTGCCGGGCCTTTCTTCTTGGTTAAATACTTTGTTCTTGAGTGGCTCGAAGGAACCACGAAGGAGCTTTGGCGGTGACCAGCAAGCCCCTCGCCGCTGGTGTTGTAATCGCCGGCACGAAGTTCGGGATACTAGGGTACCCTACTCTAGTACACCGACAGAGCCCCGGCCTCGGGCCGCACACGGTGCCGAAGCGCCGCCGGGCCAGGCCCAAAAACAAGACGCGTCACACGCGGCCTTGATCACGCCAGAATCTCACCCCGGACCCACCACGTCCCCCACTAACGGCACGCACCGAATGTGGCATCGTGTGAGAGATTGTGGGCGAGGTCGTGGGGGTTTCTTTATTAGGAAAAGCGGAACGTCCGCCCCCTCTCCCTCCTTATAAACAGGGGAAACAGGGGCAGGTCGCCCACCTCGCCATTGTTGTCTTGTCCTGAAAACCACCGCCGCTCCCCCCTTCTCCAAAGGCGAAGAGAGCAGCGCCCGCCTTTCGCCACAACGCCATCAACGCCGCCGGTCTCTCCACCGCCTCCGCCATGGCTCCGGAAGCCGACAAAGGGAAGGGCGTGAAGTCGGCCGAGGCGCAGCGGCCATGGGCGCCGCGCAAGGAGCGGGCCATCTTCTCCCCAGCTCGACGCAAAGGAGCCGAGGGAGGGTACTACCTCTTCTCGTCGACGGAAACGCTGTGCGCATCCGCGCACGAAGGTACTCCCCGCCATCGCTTCGAATTAGCCCCAACCGGGTATCCTTTCTTTGCCCTTTTTCTATTGGGCTCGCCCGCGCCTTTTTCTCGAAGTTCTTCAGGACATTATGAACACCTACGGGTTCCGCCTCCTTGATTTCACCCCCAACGCCATTCTGACCATGGCAGTTTTGGCACACCTTTGCGAAAACTTTGTCGGGATCCAACCCAACGTAGCCCTCTTCCGCCATTTCTTCATGCCCCGCGTAGAGAGAGGGGAGCCGCTGTCGAGGGATTGCTTGGGTCTCTGTGGTCGGCAAGAAGGAGGCCTATCTCGAAGGAGAGTTCCGCAGAAGTGGGAGGAGTGGAGAGCCAACTGGTGTTGGATCGTAGAGGAGAACTCGCAGCTCGCCGCCAAGCCCCAATAGTGCGCTGACAACGATTGGAGCAACTTGGCGCCGAGGATGCCATGTTGAAGATAGTCAGGACTCGGATTTTGGCGCCTCGTGCTTGCCGGACTTACTGTAGGCGCAGCTTGGCGCTGGATTTCCTTCGCCAGACGCTTCCCTTTGCAGGAGAGGAGGAGGCCTGCTTGGGAGTTCCAAAACACAGCTGACATCATGAGGCTGCGCCTGACCTTAACTGGAATTTCACCGCCTTGGAGTTGGATGCGATGTCGCTAGAGCTGTTCAAGAATGACCCCGATCACCCCGAGTGGTTTAGGGTTGCCGAGGGGGTCGCCCCATTCTGCAACAACTCTGCGCCGACCGCATCCGCACCATGATGCCGCTAGCGATTCCCATGGGATCGCTCCAACCGGCAAGAGCCTTCCGACAACATCGCGGCGGCAGTTCTTCGACAGCTTGGAACAGATACCGATCCGCCCGACGAGCGTGTAAGAAGCTCACCCGCGACACCACCGACGAGGAGATGGTGCGACGCCACAAGGTTGGAGGAGGCGGCAGCAGCCTGGCCACCGGGCGCCTTCGGGTACACCGTGGAGGAGGCAGAGGCAGCAGAGGCGGCAAGCCTTGCCGAGCGAAGGGAGTTCGCCGGTGAGGAAGAGCTTGCCGAGCCCGAGGCCGAGTCGAGCGGACCAGCCGAGGGCGCTTCTTCCCCACCACCCAGCGGCTTGCCGCAAACGGAGCCCCCGGCTCCGCCAAAGAGGCGTCTCCGCAAGGCCGGAGACGAGACGGGGCGGCAGGCGGGCCCACAGCCGCAGCACCCCACACTGCTGCGACAACTGGGGCGGGATCCTCCCAAGCCACCGCCGACGCCTCCGCCAAGCGGCCAAGAGATCCCACTCCTCCGCCTCGTCGCACCGAAGGCGAGCCGGAGTTTGATTTCTCCGCGCTCAGCTCCGAGGAGGAAGAAGAAGAGTAAGCTTCAATATTGTGCTTGTATTTCTACAATTTTGTTGCTTCATCTTGAATCTGATTTGCTTCATTCTGAACTCTTTCCTTTCCAGGACGCTGGCCCAGAGAGCGTCGAAGAGAGCCAATACCCCGGTGGTTGTCGTTGAGGACGATCCACCTGTGGCAACAGGAGGCGCGTCTGAGACCCCCTTGCCGGACCCAGCAACCCTTCCTCAGAGCAGCCCCCAACACAGCCCCTGCAGTAAGTATGCGGTTTTCTCATCTTGTTAGGTGTGCGTGGGTGCTCCTTCTTCATTGATATCCGATCGTTGGTTTGTGTAGGAGCAGAGCAGCCTCATCGGGAGGGCTCGGAAGCCGCCTGAAATTCTATCTGCTTCGACCACGCCGCCAAGGGAGGATTCTCCTAAGGGAGAGCGCCCTCCGCAAGGGAGGCTACTCCGCAAGGGACAGCACGGTGACCTCCAAAGGGTCGAGACCATGGCTGCAGATCCCATTGCAGGTAATCCCCTTGCACGAAAATTTCCCTTGGGCTTCTGTTTTTCTTTTTGAACATTTGTTTGACTGTTCTTTCTTTGTCTGCCGCAGAGCCGATGGAGACTGAGGTTGCCGGCGAGGAGGACGCTACATGCAACACCGACGGCCGCCGTCGTGGAAGAAGAGGCCAGCCGACGAGCTCGCCACGAGGAGGCCACCGAGGCTGCCGCCGCAGAAGCCGGGCGAGGGGTCTGGCGATCGTGACCGACGGCCCTGGGCCGCAGGAGCGCCAGCGCCACATCGACCGCCGACTTCCCTGGCGCTGCCAGCTGCCAGTTCGAAGAGCTCCCAGCCTGCGCCTACTTGAAGGTCGGCGACGGCGTTTTCATCAAACTCCCCCGAGTCGAGCTCAGGCGCCGGTCGAAGGAGAGACCTTCAACGGAGAGTTGCTCGCCTCATTGGCCGACGCTGGTGGACGCACCAAGCAAAGAAGCGGGCGAAGTCCGAGGAGGAGGAGCTGCCGAAGAAGCTGCTGTCGCTCTACCGCGCCCGGAAGCCAAGTTGGAGTCCCAGAAGCACTTGTCGCGAGGGCGGGAGAAGACATGGAGAAGCGCCGCAGAAGAGCTCCGGAGCGCCAACCAAGAAACTCTCCTAACGCGGGCGGAAGAGCGGAGCGACTTGTCAAGAGCACACGGCCTGCATCCTCGAGAAGGCCGCAATTGAGGAGGAGCAATGGCTTGTCATGAGAAGTCAGGCGCGCAGGAAAGTGAGCTGGCGCAGCGGAAGGTCAACCTAGACAGCCATGAGGAAGAGCTTGTCGCGCGCGAGGAGTCACTTGGCGGGGCACTTAAGGAAGCGAAGGATGCTGCCGCAGCTGCCGCAGCTGCCGAGGCCGCCAAGAAAGAGTTGGAGACGAAGGTGACGCAGCTGGAGGCCAGTCTCCAGAAGAGCGGCGAGGAGCTTGCCGCGCTCAAGCACGAGCGAGAAGGACGCCTACACTCTTGGCGAGCTGCAGGGCCATCTCGCTGATAGGGGCAAGGAGCTCGACGCTGCCAAGGATTCCAAGGCAGATCTTTAGCTGAAGCTGACCACTATGACGCAGACGCTGGACGGCGCCAAGGAGTGGGAGGTGGGCCTGTTGGAGACGATCAAGGCCAAAGAAGAGCTGTTGGCGAATGCTGTTGCCACCCAGAGCGCCTTGAGGGAGAGTGTGGAGCATTGGACCGAAGGTCTTGTGGATACTGCTGCCGACATCCACAACAAGTCGATGGAGCCGGGATGGTGGATCTTGCATACTCCTCCGACGAGCACCTCCAACCCAGCGCCAAGCTTAGCTTATTCTTCAAGGGCGTGTTGACGGGCCTCCAGACCTCGGGAAGAGGTCCCAAAGCAGCCGGCCGAGGAATCACGCCAGATCTGCGGCAGGAGCCCTCCGTAAGGTGTTGATGAAGGTGGCCGTCCGCAATCCAGGCCTCAACCTCAACGGCGTCCTCAGATCCTTGCCGCCAGATGCCGACGTGGAGGCGCTCAAAGCCCTTGTCGCAACCATTGTGGACAAGGTGAATAAGATCAAGCGGGTTGAGGGCGACCCGCAGAGACTAGGCTGCCAACTTTATCTTTCCCTTGTCGTTGCTGATCATGTTTAGAACAATTTATTAGATCCACGACAAGTTATTTTTGTAATATAACTCTATCTTAGGCAATGATTGCAATGTTATTTCCTTTACTTGATCTCTTCCTTTGTACGTTTTTGCCCTACGCTTTTAGGGAACTTGTCGGTGCAGGCACCTTTGCCACGAGCTACCGAGTGCGGAACGTCAAAGAGTCGGTCGGGCGGTGCCGCCTCCGACAAGCAACCTTGTCGCGACTAGCTGCAGCTCACTTAAGTTGTTGAGCGGACTCAAACAAAGTAAGGGCGCCGACTAGCCGCTGGTTGGTTCCTCTCACAAGCATGTGTTTTCCATAAAAAGTACTATCGTTCGAGGAAGATAACTTAAAAATTTAAGAATTGATTGCTCAAACTTTGGCAACTTAGCTTTTCTGTTTGCTTCCTGATAAGGCGAAACTTCCTCGAGCAACGCTTGGTCCATAGTATTATCTTCTCCTTCCCCCTGGATAACTTGTGCGCGAGGGAGCCTTCCTTTCTTTGAGAAAAGAGAAAGAAGAGAAAATAAAGTTATGGAGCCCAGCGGCTCGATATTGCTTACCGGGTGTGGGTGCTGCACAAAGTGTTAGCAAAACATGCAATAAAATGAAGAAAGCATGAATTTGACAAGTTGTGCGCAACACATGAGCTTTATCGATGCATCGGGTCTGCGCCCGGCTTTGTACAAAGGATTACATGCAACAGCCGCAAGACTTGTACAAAGTTGGTTGCCGGAACAGGTTCCCAGAATCATGCTTCTACGGGTAAAACTTACGAAGATGCTCAATGTTCCGTGAGTTGCTCACCGAATTCCATCTTCGTCTCAAGGCGATGACAGCTGTGCCTAGTGACTCGCTTTCACCCGATAAGGGCCTTCCCACTTTGGCGCCAACTTGTTTGAATTCTTGGCGGACTGAACGCGTCAAGAACAAGGTCGCCTTCCTTGAGGCTTCTGGCACTAACTTTGCGGCTATGGTAGCGACGCAAAGCTTGCTGGTAGCGAGCAGCTCGTACAGCGGCCTGAAGACGATCTTCCTCAAGGAGCAGCGCGTCATCTTGTCGCAGCTGCTCTTGCTCGAGCTCATCATCAGCGAGCACTCGAGGCGATCCATATACGAGTTCTGTGGGGAGAACTGCCTCTGCTCCATAGACTAGAGCAAAAGGTGTCCGCCGCTGGCTCGATTTGGCGTCGCCCCGATCGACCAAAGAACCACCGGCAGCTCCTCAATCCAGCTTTCTTCCGCACTTGTGCAACCTATCGAAAGTTCTCGTCTTGAGCCCGCGCAGCACTTCAACATTTGCCCTCTCGCTTGACCGCTGCTTCTCGGATGAGCAATGTATAAAGCGACCTTGGCGCCAAGATCTTGGACGATCGCATGAAGGTGCGACTCATAAATTGTGTGCCGTTGTCGGTGATGATCCTGTTAGGGATTCCAAACGGCAAACAATCGACCAAGAACTTGACCTGATCGTGCTGTCACCTTCCTCATCGCTTCCACTTCCGCCACTTTGTGAACTTGTCGATGGCAATGTACAGTACTCAAAGCCCCGACAGCTCGGGGAAGGGGCCGAGGATGTCGAGCCCCTGCACCAAAAATGGCCAGGTAAAGGGATCGTCTGGAGAGCTTGAGCTGGCTGGTGTATCTGTTTGGAATGGAACTGGCACGCTTCACACTTGGTTACTTGTGCAGTTGCATCCTGGAGGGCTGTCGGCCAGAAGAAACCTTGCCGGAAAGCTTTGCCGACAAGTGCTCTTGCGCTAATGAGATGACCACATATGCCTCCATGTATCTCTGCCAACAGCTTTTGTCCATCTTCCCGGCAAATACACTTCAATTTCACACCGTTGAGTCTTCTTACATGCAGTCTTTGTCGACAAACTGGTACATACTTGACTGCCGGGCTACTCTTTCCGCTTCTTCTTGCTCTTCGGAAGTTCTCCGTCTCAAGGAAAAGGACAATCATTGCTACCATGCCGGAGCTTGCGGCTCGACAACAAGGACTAAAGGCACATTCTGCCGCTATGAACTTCAGCTTCCACGGCAAGAACCTCGCGGCTCACCGGAGCTTCACGCTCCGGCGAGCTTGCCGAGCAAAACTTGTCGGGAGCGCTCGCTTCAACGAAACAAACCTCGGGCTTGTCGGAGCAGACTGCCCTCACTCATGGTGTCGATCCCGGGACTTCTTCGGGCGGCGGCTTCGGAAGCTCTGCCGGAAAGTAGTCACCAGAGATCAACTTCCTCTTCTTGTTCTGTCCAGCTTGATGGTGTTAAGGTTGGTTGAGTTAGCTTGAGCACAAAATCCTCGGTTCCACAGGCAAGTTAGTGCAGCGCACTTTGACAGGCCATCAGCAATATCATTCTGAGCTCTTGGAACGTGTTCCATTTGTAGGCCGTCAAAGTGTTCTTCTAGCTTTCTCACTTCATCAACGTAGGCTTCCATCAATGTACTCTGATAATCTTTGTTCACTTGGCAGACGACAAGCTGCGAGTCACCCCTGACAATGAGCATCTGGACTACGTACTTGAGGTGCTCTCCGGTGGGTGCGACAAGCAGCACACCGGCACCGGCGCCTTGCAGCGAAAAGGCACCATCAAAGTACATCAGCCACTCTTTGCTTGCTTCTCGGACGGAATGCTCGTCTCGAATTTCTTCATCCGGTGTTGGCGCCCATTCTGCTATGAACTCGCCAATGCTCGCTTTGGATAGTTGAAGTGCTTTCAAACTTGAGGCCAAAGCTAGACAGTTCCAAAGGCCCACTCGACAATCCTGCCTGCCGCTTCGGATTCTCGCAGATCCTCTTCAGCGGAAAGCGAGCGACATCTGTGATCTCATGTGCCTGAAAGTAATGGCGCAGCTTTCTCGAGGCCATGAGAAGGCAAAAAAGTAATTTATCCACACCAGAGTACCTTGATCTAGCCCCCTGCAGAAGGGAACTGACAAAGTAAACTGGGCGCTGCACCATCCTTTTCTCGTGATTCCGCCATGCGCTCACAGGCAGATCCGGCCCTTGTCGGGACCAGAGCTTGTCGGCGAAGCCCCCTGCTTGTCGCTGGATGTGTCTGCCGTGGTTGCTAGTTCATCATCCGCCTCCCTCTCCGCTGCTAACGCAGCACTAACCACTTGATTGGTTGCCGCTATATATAGCAGCAACTTCTCTTGTGGCTTAGGTGCGACAAGTGTTGGAGTGGAGGACAGGTATCTCTTCAAGTCCTGCAGCGCAGCCTCCGCTTCGAGTCCATTTCATTGACCTGCCTTTTTCAAAATCTCGAAAAAATGGCGAGGCGTGTTCAGCAGACTCCTAGAGATAAACTCGCCGAGAGCAGCTACGCAACCGCAAGTCTTCGTACATCCTTGACGCGCTTTGGTGCTTCAATCTGCTCAATGGCCTTGATCTTGTCGGGATTGGCTTCAATCCCCATCGAGACATCTGAAGAACCCGAGAAGCTTGGCCGGAAGGGACTCCAAACACGCACTTCTCGGGTTGAGCTTGAGGTTGATCTTGTGCAGATTTGCAAAGCTCTCATCCAAATCTTGAACCAGAGTTGCTTTGTCCTTGCTCTTGACCACTATGTCATCCATGTAGGCTTCTACATTTCTGTGCATTTGTGGCTCAAAAGCGTCATGGACTACCCTTGCAAATGTTGAACCAGCATTCTTTAACCCGAAGGGCATCCGTACAAAACAGTAGGTGCCACATGGGGTGATGAATGTGGTATTCTCCTCATCTTCTTCTGCCATGAAGATCTGATGATATCCTGAATATGCATCAAGAAATGAAAGCAAATCACATCCAGCCGTGGAGTCAACAATCTGGTCGATGCGCGGCAAGGGAAACGGGTCTTTGGGACAAGCTTTATTAACATCCGTAAAGTCGATACAAAGCCTCCATTTCCCGTTAGCCTTGCGCACAACTACAGGATTGGCCAACCACGTAGGATGGAGCACCCCTCTGACAAGGCCTGCTGCTTCCAATTTCTTGATCTCTTCTGCGATCTTGGCGCTCCACTGCCTGTTTCCTGATTTTCTGCTTGACGGGCCGCACATGAGGACAAACGGCAAGACGGTGCTCAATTACTTTCCTGGGAACACCGGGGATGTCAGACGGTTGCCATGCAAACACGTCGACGTTTCGCCTCGCAGAGCAACGAGCGCCGCCTTCCTATTTAGGGTCGAGAGAGGCACCGACGGTGAAGGTACCACCAGTGCCGCCCCTCCTTGGCGGACACCTTCTTGGTCTTTGGCGGAGCTGCCATCGCCTTCTTCTTACACTTGCCGGTGGAGCTCGATGGTGCGTCCTCGACGGTAGCGCAGCACTCCGAAGAGGTGCGCTTGCCGGAGTGGGCATCAAAGCTCTTGCCGGACTTGGTCTTCTTCTTCCCTCCGGGAGCTTCAGCGGCAAGTGTTTTGCTTTCTATTGCAGCTGCTGCCTCCCGGTAGATCTTGTCGACACAGATAAGAGCATCCTTCTTGTCGCCATGGACAGAGATGATGCTTATTGGGCCTGGCATCTTGAGTAAGTTGTATGCATAGTGAGAGGCTGCCATGAACTTGGCAAGTGCTGGACGGCCAAGTATCCCATTGTAAGGCAATGGGAAATCAGCAACGTCGAATGTGACCCTCTCACCCTAAAGTTCAGCTCGCCGCCAAATGTTACCGCAACGTGATCTTCCCTTCGCTTGCTCCTTCCGGATTGATTCCTTGAATGTGCCAGCCTCTTCGAGCTCGTTGTCGTGGATCCAAGCTTCTGGAGCACCGCGGAGGAGATCAGATTCAAGCCGGCCCCACCCTCAACTAGCATCTTGGTGACCTTGAGGTTGCGGATGGTTGGTGAGACCAACATCGGCAAGCACCCGATCGTAGTTATGCGATCAGGGTGGTCCTCAATATCAAAGATGATAGGCGTGCTGGACCACTTCAGAGGCTTGCGTGACTCTACGGATGGTTCCGCTGCATTGACGCCTCGTGATCCACCGCTTGAGTTGGCGGTGGGAAGTATGCAGGAAGCACCTCCGCCAACGCAGAGGACCTCTCAGAGCTTTCAAACTCCCCGCTCATCAGCCGCCATCATCCATGTCTTCATCGTCGTCTTCATCTTCATCCTTGTCGCGGCCGCGGGGAGGTCTGTCTCCTTGCCGCCGCGCCCTCCCCGGCCGGGGTGTTTGTTGCTAGCTCCTCCAGCACCTTCCTGGGCCTTCTCCTTGCCGCGCCGCTCGTACTCAGCCTTCTGCTGTTCAACAAGCTGCTCGACCTTCTTGCAGCTCTGGAGATCATGGCCCTTGGTGTGGTGGATCTTGCAAGATCGCTTGCCGGAGCCGTCCCCGCTTGTCGGCGGCCGCCACAGCTGGTGGTTGGTGCCAGCCGCAACCTCCTTGCCGGAGCTACCAGCCCGGCATTCTTGTCGCCACCTCCGCTGCCGGACCGCTCGACGACTAGCACGCCTCTGCCTTTCTTCTTCTTCCTGTTGCCCCCGCCACGGCTCTTCTTTGCCGGGCGGTCTCATCACCGCCGATCTCGCTTGCATTCTCTCCGGGAGTCTCCTCCCTCCTCAAAGACGCGGCGCACTTATCGGCCAGTATGAGTAGCTCACCGACGCCCTCGATCTTGCACATCGCCATCTCCTCCGCATCCTGCGGTTCCGCGACGCTCGATGGAACACGCCGATCACCGCGGCAGGTGGACATCCGGGATGTTGTGCCGCAGACACTGAATCTCTGGATATACTTGCGCAGGGGCTCTCCTTCCTTCTGGGCGAGCAGATGAAGGTCACTTTCTTGGCCATGAGGCTTGTGGCCGCCTGTGAAGGCGCCAACAAACTGATGGCATAGGTCTGCCCAAGAAGATATGGAGTTGTCCGGCAAGTGCATGAGCCAGGACCTGACGTTGGGCTTGAGTACCAGCGGGAAGTAGTTGGCAAGGATCTTGTCGTCTCGCCCCCCGGCAGCCTGCACCGCGATGGTGTAGATGCCGGAGGAACTCCGACGGATGCGCCTTTGCCGCCGCATTTCTCCGCACGTCTGGCTTGAAGTTTTTCTTGCTGGGCCATCGACTTGCCGCAGCTCACGAGTGAACGCAGGGCAACCTATCGCTGCACGGCAAGTCGCCCGTTCTTCCGGGCGCATGCATGTCAATAGAGGGCCTAAGCGCGCTTGTCGGATTGACGCCGCGCTTCTCTTCGGCGCTGGCGCGCAGTTCGAGCGTCCTCTTGGTGTCGATCGTGTAGCACTTGGCGCTGATCGCGATGAGCTCGCGGATCCGACGATGCAGTGGAGTCGCTGTCGAGGTGGATCCGGCGAGTCGGCGACCTTGGCCTTCGGGGTGGAGAGTGCATGGTGGTTTCACCCCACCGTCTCTGCCGCCACCGGCTCGCGCTTACGTTATCGCCGCAGCGACGCACTCGGTTGTCCGGAGCGCCGCCGTTAAGCGAAGCCGATGAGACTTCAGAGTGGTGGCCCTCCACTCGTCGACCTTGTCGGCTATTGGAGGGTAGTCGAGGAGCAGTTGAGCTCTCGCCAGAGCTTCTGCTGGAGTAGTGGGTGGCAATGGTGAACGGTGCGAGGAGCGGGATATGCTCGGACTTCTACCTATGTTAGAAGGAGCAGCATCCCATCCAGGCGACCGTATCTCCCTCGTGCCAGCGTGTTGGCGTGCGCGCTGGTCTTGAGGGTCTTGATCCAACGAGCGTATGGTATTGTGAATACCATGACGCTGTTGGTCCCGCTGCCTCCCGAGATGGGCGCGACATGTACGGACGCCGAGGTTTGCGCGGCCTTGTCCTTGGACTTGGCAGCGTCACGAACTCCTTCGCCGGCGCCCGTTATTCCGCCAGCCTCTGCTCCACCACTCGTTTGCTCCGGTGGTGGTGGGCTCGACGCGGACGGCTCCACTGCTGCCGAAGCCTTCTTCTTCGGTGGCATGTTGATGAAGATGCTGAAGATGATGAAGATGTTGCTCGTGTGAACGCCGCATCAGGTTCACACAGCCTCGACGCCTTTACCGGGCGCGCCAAAGATGTCGGGAGGCTGATCGGACCCACGAACACCTATGGGGCCGCAGACCAGGCCCTTCTCGTTCGGAGGGGGCGGAGATCGCACGAAGAGCGGATCGAGGCGGCACACGAGCAGTTTTACCCAGCTTCGGAGCTCTCCGGAGATAATACTCCTACCGCTGCTTGTCTGATTTGTATTATGCGTTCTTGCTAGGGAGCCGGCGAGAGCTACAAGACCTAGCGCCAGTGTTCTCTGGTTACGTATGAGTCGAACGGATCGAACCCCCCACGCTATGCATGGGCCTCCTTTATACGCACAAAGGCTCCGGCTGTGTGGCAACGTAGATGAGGGTACAAATGGAAAAACAGTAGTTGGTACACCTACTTGAATAAAGGTACTGCAATGTACCTAACCCCGACGGCAAGGGACAAAAGCATTAAATGCCCGTCCTCGCCGCCCAAACAAAGGCAACAGACCGTCGGCGCCACCGCTTGCCACGATGGTAGGCTTGTCAGCCGCTTATCGCTGCTCCCTACCGCTGCACAGCCTTTCTTGACACGCTGCATGGAATGGTCCCATAGCGACACGTTGATGGGTGAGCTGGAGCGGAGATGAAGAGAGGTTGCCTGCCGCGGCAAGTGCCTTGCCGCGTCCGGAGGCTTGTCGCGCTCCGAGCCTTCCCGGCAAGCTCCTCTTGCCGAGGTCTTGTCTTCTGCGTGCCTTGAGTGGCCTTCCCGGCAAGTTCCTCTTGCCGGGGCCTTGTCTTCTTGGTTAAATACTTTGTTCTTGAGTGGCTCCAAAGGAACCACGCAGGATCTTGGCGGTGACCAGGCAAGCCCTGCCGCTGGTGTCAGAATCGCCTGCACGAAGTTCGATACTAGGGTACCCCTACTCTAGTACACCGACAGAGACAGAGGTGAGAGAGAGAGAGAAAAGGAGAAAGAAAGGAAAGGAGCGGGACGAGGCCGGCGGCATGACCTCTTCTGCCTTGCCACCGGCGTGGCGTGGCGCAAGGTGGTAGGAAGGCGCTGGTGCTCACGATCCACTCGGGATCAAGCAGAGGAGAGAAGAGGAGGCACGGCCTCGGGTTTCCTTGAGCATGCGGGCGGGCGACGAGGCAAGTCGGCTGCGGATGCGGGTGGAGTGGATCGATGGGATGGATGGGACAGAGGAGGTCAGGCGCTGCTCTGGTTGGTGGGTGGCTAAAAAGAGGTGGATTTTTTGATAGGGGAAGAACCCGAGGTGGAAGGAGACAAGAGAAGTGGCGGCAGCGGCTAGGAGGATCCCTAGAAATTATGGGTTGGTCTGCTATATATAGCATTGGGTTTTTGGTTAGGGCTATTTTGGACCCTTCGATTAAAATTGAACGGTCGAGAATAAATAGCTTAGGAGAGTTCAACGAGAAACCGATGATGATTTAGGGATGTTTGGGGATGATCTGGATCCAACGGTCACAACAGCCCGGGTCGGGTACAGGGGAGTTTCGGACACGCGCGCAAAGGGGTTAGGCGGCCACGAAGACAAGGAGAGAAGCGACAAGTACGAACGGTTGCAAGTTTTATGAGAAAATGCAGATGCAATGCGCATGATGCTATGCGATGAGATGCATGCCATGAACAAAATGCAAAACAAAAGACAAAAACCCAACCATGGAGGAAATAACATATCGTATCTCCGGAAAAGGCAAGAGTTGGAGTTACGAATATGGAAAGTTGCATCCGGGGTGTTACAACACTCCACCACTACAAGAGGATCTCGTCCCGAGATCTAGGATGGCACCAGAGAGAAACAAAAGAGGAAGAGAAGAGGTAAAACAAGTTGCTTCTTCGACCAATGAGTGAAACCAAAGAACCTTGAGAGGTTGAAAAGTTGAAAGAAAGAACACAACGGAGTTGAACACAATTGAGAGCACTGCGGTAGAAAAATAGAAACAAGGAACACCATTTGAACCTTGGAGGTTGAAAGACATAAGAAAAGGGTTACGATGGACAAGAAGTACAAGCAAGCACTCCGGTTGAAACGAGATGTACAAGGAATGATAAAGATCAATTACGACAACACTCCTGTTGGAATTGGGAGAAATAGAATATAAACTTGGCAGAATGAAAGCACTTGGATGAGACTCCGGTTAAGAGAGGAATGATAGCCACAACACTCCGGTTGAAAAGAGATGCAAGACTTGATAAGATGAAAAGAACTTGAAGAGATGACACAACACTCCGGTTAAATGGATAAACACGAAAATAACATGATCCTCACAATTTGAGATGATGAGTGAAAAGAGCAACATCACAATGCCTCCGGAACGAAAGAATAGAAGTTAGATTGTTGGGATAAAGGGACGGATAAGAAAATGACATCTTCGCCACAAATGAACTTGGAAAGCATCCTTGCCAAGAAGAAATGAACGGAGTTGTTGGAAAATTCAAGAACGAAAAGAACAAGCTTGTTGTGGGCTTATGGCAAACATCTCAAAATGATGAGGTGACAACTGCCCACTAACAGAAACAATTGATTGGTTGAGATCAATGAAGATAAGAGAAATTTCTCTCACCAAGAGGATAATTGGGGAACTTGGGTCATTGATAAGCACCACAATAGCAACATTCTTTAGGGAAGGCTTTAGATGAAATATGACCCAAGATAACTCGAGCGAATAGATTAATGGATTTAAAATACCTCATTCTTGACAACATGTGAATCACGAAACATGAATGGAAATTGTCAAGAATGATATAACACCACCTCAAAAGAAAAGGTAGGAGAATTGCACTTTGAAATGCAAAAAGAAGAATACTTGAACTCCTCACACACAAAAAACATGTGTTGGGCACCATGTTCAATTTTTGAGTATATCTTGGCGGATCTTAGCTTTGAGAGAAATCTTGAAGAACAATTGAAGAATGAAAGGAATCCTTGACGAACCACCATGTAGAGCCTCCATGAAGAACTCCGGTAATGAAAGGATGATAAAAAGAAAGATAAGTTGAAAACACAAAGTGAAGCCTTGTGATGATTTAGATGGAGCTTTGTGACGAGATAAAGCGGAAAAACTTGGAACTCCGGAAAAGAAAAGATGAACAACTTAGAACCGAGAAATGATATCATGAACAACTCCGGAATAAGGAATTGAATTTACTCAATGAAATAAGAATAAGAACTACATTATTCTCATCCTTCACCAATTAAATTGATGACAAGCAATGGATTTGGCATACTACTTATTCTCGTAGAAAGGATTAAGATAGATATGGCGCAAACTTGGGAAGGTCTTCAATGAACCACCGGTAGGATTGGAAAGAACGAATGGATCTATATGATAACGAAGGAAGAGAACTCTTGAATGAACCACCATAAGAATTGAAAATGAACAAAGAAAAGATAAAGAAACACCGGGAAGAATTTGAAAATGAACCAAGATACTTGAGAGAATTTAGATACAAGTGAACACAGAGATCCCGAGCTGATTAGATAATACTTGAATGATGCACCGGTATGATTTGGAGAACGAGAGCTGAAAGCTTGAATGAATAATTCTGAGATGATGGGCTCCGGAGAATCAAACTGGAAAGACTCCTGAAATGCTCCAGATGGTTGAAAAGAATTCTCACAATCGAAAACAATTATGAGAGGATGGCATCAAGCTAGAACCATGAATCTTCGAGAGAACGGACCAACATTTAGAGGAAACACTTCTTTGGTCTTCAAAATCTAAGATGACGATTTAGATACAAAGCACCATGAATTATTGTGGCACTCGGAATGAAGAATAGAAGGTTGACCCAACGATGAAAGAATTTGGAAGATCTTGGACAAAGGCATATGACTGATGAAATTCATACTTACGTCAAACTTTGAAAAGAATTTTAGAAGCTCCGTGAAAATAGAAGAGTCAAATAAGATCCTGGGAAAAGACCTGTGGGTTAGGGCCCACTCAAAATAAACACCGTTGAACGATTTTAAAGAGAGATTGCACCAGTTGAATTAAATGACTTGAATGAGATAACAACCTCAAAATAACTTGAACGATGAAAGGATAGAGAATGGAAACACGAATCTGCCGAGATATCTTCAATACTCCGGAACAAATGAATAGCAAAGGTGAGTGATTGAGAGGTGCACCAGCATGGGAAACATTCGAAAGGAGGAAAAGGATATGATCAACACCGAAAGCTTGAGTTAAATCCACCGGAAAAGAATACGAGAATGAAGAATGATGAACTTGAAGCTCCGTTAGTATCTTCCTGAGAATCACCGGATAAGAGCATTGATGGAAAAGAATGGAGAGACTTCCCATCAATAAAAGGATACTTGATTAAGAAATCTGAGTCCTTGAAGAAAAGGGGTGGGAGGGCGGGAAAACAAAGACAACTTGGGACGGATGAAACAAACACCGTTGAGAAAACTAATAATTGACCTCAAATGTTGAAATGATCAGATTCACTTGAAGAGAAGCACGCCGGTTGGAAAAGAATTAACATGACGACCTCGATGATCAAGAAGGATTAGTATTCACATAGAAGTATGAGAACACAGCTTAGGAAAGGTATGGAATCAACACTTGACTTCAAAGCAACTCGAATACCACAAACCAAAACAAAACAAAGGATTGGCTTAGGAAATAAGCCGAAAACAAACATATGATAGAGATTTCGCCCAAAGTGTTCGTGATGAGGCCCCACGGGCACGACGTACAGCGGACGTCACAAATGACAAACAAGACGTCCCCGAATCGGCATAGCCAAGGATTCTTTAAGACGCCTCGCGACCACTGTAAATCGACCGTGAAAAGCGAACCACTAGATGTTGGACCCCAATCTCAAATCATACATCCGTCGAAAACATATTCTAGGAGCTACTTGAATTCCCACCTATAAACTCCCGAAACTTTCTGGTTATGCAATCTGGTGTTGGGGATACAGGGGACGCAATATATCTCACCCAAACTAACAATACCTAGATCCAAATTGTATCCATCCGTCAACACATAACCAAGAAAACTCCGAAATCGTGTACCTCAACCTTGAAAAGCATCTCGTTATACGAGTTATGGCTATACTCCCGAACTCCCCAAAGATCTTGGGTGGCGCCGAGGTTATCTCACCAACAACTGCATAAAAGAGATTTTCGATGTCGGCAAAACTCAGGTATTCCAGAACTGCAACGATAAAATTGTGACGACAACACCTCGGAGCTCAACTCCCCGGGACACTGCCACAACCCCTAAATGTCAGGAGGCACCAATAACAATGTTCTCGTCACAAGACTATCAGAACGATCCCAAGATACCCGCGTGATCCTAAACAAATTTCATGAAATTTGAGGAGAGGAAAGACAAAACATCTACGTCAGGAGGCCTCACCGGAGCAACGAAGGGACTGAGGAGTAAAAAGAATCCTACTCTCCGATATATATAATCCTAAGACTCAAAATAGTTTTCTTCTAGACTCAACAACGGCCAACAATCAAGGGTGCTCCTATGGTCGGTCGAGGCTCTAATACCAACTTGTCACGCCCAAGATGCGACCCTATCCTAAAGGAACTCGAAGGTCCCACCAAGGATAGAAGCGCATCTTGAAGACGCTTTTGCAAGGTGGATATCATTACATCAACATTACATAATAGTGGGGATACAACCAAGACATACAATGTCACATGAATACAACAGTACATCATATACATAAGCTCAACATCCGACTATGGATGAAACAGAAACAGAAACTCAAACAATATCCACCCTGCTAGCCCAGGCTGCCGACCAGGAACCTATCCCTCAATCGAAGAAGAAGCAGAAGAAGAACTCCAAAACAAGTAAACATCGCTCTCGCGTCATGAGCATCGCATAACCTGTACCTGCAACTGTTGTTGTAGTAATTTGTGAGCCACAAGGACTCAGCAATCCCATTACCATGGGTATCAAGACTAGCAAAGCTTAATGGGTAAGGAAGGGGTAAAGTGGTGAGGTTGCAGCAGTGACTAAGCATGTATGGTGGCTAACTTACGAATACAAGAGCGAGAAGAGGAGCTTAGCAAGCGGTCGTCAACTAGTAATGATCAAGAAGTGATCCTGAACTCCTACTTACGTCAAACATAACCCAGAAACCGTGTTCTCCTCTCGATCAACCCCGAAAAGAGACACTCACGGTTACGCACACGGTTGGTGTATTTTAGAAGAGTTTACTTCAAGTTTACTACAACCGGACATTAACAAATTACCATCTGCCACATAACCGCGGGCACGGCTTTCAAAAGTTCAAACCCTGCAGGGGTGTCCCAATTTAGCCCATGATAAGCTCTCGCAATCAACGAAGGATATTCCTTCTCCCGGGAAGACCCGATCAGTCTCGGAATCCCGGTTACAAGACATTTCGATAATGGTAAAACAAGACCAGCAAAGCCGCTTGATGCGCCGACAATCCCGATAGGAGCTGCACATATCTCGTTCTCAGGACAACACCGGATGAGACATCCTATGAGTAAAACCACCCCTCAAGTTTCCCCAAGGTGGCCCCGCAGTCTACTCGTTTCGGGCCAACACTTAGAGAAGCATTGGCCCGGGGGGGCTAAAATAAAGATGACCCTCGGGTTAATTACGCCCAAGGGAAAGGTATAGGTGGTGGGCAAATGGTAAAACCAATGTTGGGCCTTGCTGGAGGAGTTTTATTCAAGGCGAACTGTCAAGGGGGTCCCATAAATCACCCAACCGCGTTAGGGACGCAAAATCCGGGAACATAATACGATATGACGGAAACTAGGGCGGCAAGAGTGGAACAAAACACCAGGCATAAGGCCGAGCCTTCCACCCTTTACCAAGTATATAGATGCATTAATAATATAAGAGATATTGTGATATCCCAACATAAACATAATCCAATGTGGAGCAATCATCATCTTCACCTGAAACTAGCAACGCTATAAGAGGGGCTGAGCAAAGCGGTAACATAGCCAAACAACGGTTTGCTAGGAAGGGTGACAAAGGTTAGAGGTTCATGGCAATTTGGGAGGCTTGAGCAGTAAGTGATAGGTAGCGCAGCATAGCGATAGAACGAAGCAACTAGCATAGCAATGATAGTAATGAGATCCAAGGTGACGGTCATCTTGCCTGAAATCCCGCTAGGAAGAAGAACGAGTCCAAGAAGAATACGAACGGGAGTAGTCGAACGAATCCTCACAATCGCAACATTACCGGAACTAAGAAGCAACACCAGAAAGAAAAAAAACAACAGGGTAAATGCACAAGCATAAACATGGCATGATGCACAATCAAGTATGATGCATGTCCGGTTTAAAGAGCATGGCATGGCAAAGTGCAACAAACAATGCTTCAAGTTAAGTGGAGCTCAATATGCAACGAGTTGCATATTGGCAAAACACCACATTGACATATTTAGTTTAATCTCGTTTAAGCTACCAAACAATATTAAATGTTGTTAAACATGGCAAGAGGTGAAGCATAATAAATCTACCTATCTAGGCAAGTTTAAATGAGGCTGGAAACAACAAACAACAATTCCGGAAAATCCCCATGTGCATATTTTAGATTTGGTACTGTTCTGCCTATTACATAATTTTAGAGTTGTTAAACATGCAAAGTAAGTGCACCAAATTAAACTAGGAATTTTTCCACCCCATTTACATATAAAGTTTATTTAAAACTGAGCTACGGTTATTTAATTATGAAATAAATCATTTTAACATGGCATTTAAGCAAATTTAAACAAACAGCAAGTTAAACATTTTAAACATGCATGAAAGTTGGATATTATGAAACTAGATGAAATTCTAAGCACTTTTCATGTATAAATTATTTACATATGATGCATGATTAATTAGTTATTAGATGCATGAACACTAGGGGTTTTTCTGTAAAACTGCACTCTCTGTATAAATAGGAAATTCGCAGACATGAAAAAAACACTATGTGGGCCAAAACTGCTGGGCGGCTGGGCTGCTCACCATGGGCCAAGTCCCAGTCGGTGGAGAGGCTTGGAGCAGGCAGATCCAGCTGGGCCGAGGCGAGGCCGACCCAGGCGTGTGCAGTCGTGGAACTTGGCGCGGTGATGGGTCAACGCGGGGTCGAGCGGCGCTCGATGCAGATGCGATGTAGCGGCTGTGGTGGGCGCGAGGTTCAGCAGAAGGGCAGCAACCATGGCGAGGAGGTCAACGCGAGGCCGGCAGGGACTTGACACGGTCCAGGACGACGGCCTCAGGTCAGGGGAAGCGGTCTTGGCACGGCAGGAGGAGGCCAAGTGCGGTCAACGAGCGGGCGAGCGGGAAGCAGAGGAGGCCGAGGCACCATGGCAGGGGAACAGCCTCGTGCAGCAGGACGATGGCGGCGGACTTGGCGCGTTCTCCAGCGAGGGCGAGGCAGCTTGAGGCGGGGAAGACCCAGAACGGGACGAAGCCGGCAGATCCGAGGCGGAGGTGCGGCTGGCCTGGCGAATTAGCGCGGTGGAGCTGCAGAGAAGATAGAGAGAGTAGTCGAGAGAGACGTGAGCGAGAGAACAACAAAGGAGGACCGAAGGAAAGGAGAGGCAGGGTCGGCGACCTGCGGGGCTCCGACGAGGTTGGGGAGGTCCGGCGCGGGAGGAACGGCGCAGAGAAGGAAGGCTGGGCGCGGATCCATGGCGCAGGGCAGGGGAGGTGCGCGAGGTCGAGGGGAACCGATTCCCGGCGGTGGGAGGTGGATCCGACGAGGCCAGGTCTTGCCGGTGGCTGGAGATCCATGGCGAGGCCCCAGTCTAAAACAGAGTGAGAGAGACAGAGGTGAGACAGAGAGAGAAAAGGAGAAAGAAAGGAAAGGAGCAGGACGAGGCCGGCGGCATGACCTGCTGCTGCTGCTGTCACCGTCAGCGTTAGCACGCAAGGTGGCGGGAAGGCGCTGGTGCTCACGATCCACTCGGGATCAAGCAGAGGAGAGAAGAGGAGGCACGGCCTCGGCCTTCCTTGAGCATGCGGGCGGGCGACGAGGCAAGTCGGCTGCGGATGCGGGTGGAGTGGCTCGATGGGATGGATGGGACAGAGGAGGTCGGGTGCTGCTCTGGTTGGTGGGTTGCTAAAAACAAGGTGGATTTTTGGATCGGGGAAGAACCCGAGGTGGAAGGAGACAAGATAAGTGGCGGCGGCGGCTAGGAGGATCCCTAGAAATTAGGGGTTGGTCTGCTATATATAGCATTGGGTTTTTGGTTAGGGCTATTTTGGACCCTTCGATTAAAATCGAACGGTCGAGAATAAATAGCTTAGGAGAGTTCAACGAGAAACCGATGATGATTTAGGGATGTTTGGGGATGATCCGGATCCAACGGTCACAACAGCCCGGGTCGGGTACAGGGGAGTTTCGGACACGCGCGCAAAGGGATTAGGCGGCCACGGAGACAAGGAGAGAAGCGACAAGTACGAACGGTTGCGAGTTTTATGAAAACATGCATATGCAATGCGCATGATGCTATGCGATGAGATGCATGACATGAACAAAATGCAAAACAAAAGACAAAAACCCAACCATGGAGGAAATAACATATCGCATCTCCGGAAAAGGCAAGAGTTGGAGTTACGAATATGGAAAGTTGCATCCGGGGTGTTACACTGGAGCTCTGGCAACCCTAACTCCAACTCCATATATACCTATTCGCGGAGAAAAATCAGAGAGAAGGATTCATCATGTTTTATGATACGGAGCAGCCGCCACCTCCTGTTCTTCATCGGGAGGGCTGATCTGGAGTCCGTTCGGAGCTCCAGTGGGTGGAATCCGTCGTTGTCATCATCATCAACCTTCCTCCATCACTAATTTCATGATGCTCACCGCCGTGCATGAGTGATTCCATCGTAGGCTTGCCAGACGGTGATGGGTTGGATGAGATTTATCATGTAATCGAGTTAGTTTAGTTAGGGTTTGATCCCTATTATCCATTATGTTCTGAGATTGATGTTGCTATGACTTCGCTATGCTTAATGCTTGTCACTAGGTCCTTAGTGCCATGATTTCAGATTTGAACTTATTATGTTTTCATGAATATATGTGTGTTTTTGATCCTATCTTGCAAGTTATAGACACCTATTACGAGTAATGATCTGCATACCCCCAAGGTGACAATAACTGGGGTTCTTTCCGGTGATTACCGTAGTTTGAGGAGTTCATGTATTCACTAAGTGCTAATGCTTTGTTCCCGTTCTCTATTAAAAGGAGGCCTTAATAGCCCTTAGTTTCCATTAGGACCCCGGGTAGGACAAAAGATGTCATGCAAGTTCTTTTCCATAAGCACGTATGACTATATACAGAATACATGCCTACATTATATTGATGAATTGGAGCTAGTTCTATGTCACCCTAGGTTATGACTGCTACATGATGAATATAATCCAACACAATTATCATTCCCGATCCAATGCCTGTGAGCTTTTCACATATTGATCTTTGCTAAGTAATTTTTGTTGCTACTGCTGTTACAATCACTACAAACTACTACTGCTACTTTTGCCACTATTACCGTTACTATCATAATACTTTGCTACTAAATACTCTGTTGTAGATATTAAGTAGGTGTGGTTGAATTGACAACTCAACTGCTAATACTCATGAATATTCTTTGCCTCCCCTTGTTTCGAATCAATAAATTTGGGTTGGATACTCTACCCTCGAAAACGGTTGCGATCCCCTATACTTGTGGGTTATAAATACCTTTTTCTAGTGTCGTTGCGGGGGAGCATAGCTCTATTTTATGAGTCACTTGGGATTTATATCTGTTTATCACTATGAGGAATCTTAAAGATAACATAACCAATATTTTTCCCTCTACTACGAGGGGAGGTAAGGAACTGCCATCTAGCTCTGTACTTGATTCATCTTCTGTTTTGAGTAAGCTTGAGACACCTACACCTCTTATTAATTATGATATGTCGCAAGCTATTGATGATGCTACTTCTGCTATGAATAATGCTTATGATGATACTAGTACTTTGCTTGATAAGACTATGCCACTCGGTGAATTTCTTGATGAACAACTCGCTAGAGCTAAAGATATTGAGAATGTTGAAACTAATGATATTTCTGAAACTGATGAAATTATTCAAACTGAACACCCTGAAACACCTATTAGACCTAGCACTCCTTGATATGAATTGCCTATTATACCAGAAGGTTACGTTATGGATGGAGAGATAGCTAGGGACTTTCTTTCTTGTAGGGATAGAGATGATCTTAAGAAACTACTAGTCAAGTTGAAAGAAAAATCTTTGAATCCTAGAATGCAATATGATCCTAAGTTTTCTACTTCACCTATATTTGTTACTGATAAGGATTATAAATTCTTTGTCGACCCTTAGTTAACTACTTTGGTTGAATCTGATCCTTTCCATGGTTATGAATCTGAAACTGTCGTGACACATCTTACTAAATTGAATGGCATAGCCATCGTATTTGCTCATGAGGAAAAAGTTGCTACTACTATATTCTTAAGTTGTTTCCTTTCTGATTAAGGGTGATGCTAAGATATGGTTTAATTCTCTTACTCCTGGTTGTGTGCGTAGTCCCCAGGATATGATTTATTACTTCTCTAAAAAATATTTTCCTGCTCATAAGAAACAAGCTACTTTAAAGGAAATATTTAACTTTGTGCAAATTGAAGAAGCGAGTCTCCCACAAGCTTGGGGAGGCTTCTCCAATTATTTAGTTTTGCCTGATCATCCTCTCAAGAAAATGAAATACTTGATACCTTTTATAATGGACTGACCGATGCTTCTAGGGACCACCTAGATAGTTGTGCTGGTTGTGTCTTAAGGGATGAAATATTGAACAAGCTGAAGAACTATTGAATAATATATTGAGTAATGATAATGATTGGACTCTTCCTGAACCACCGCCCAAGCCAACTCCAAAGAAAAGGGGTATTCTATTTCTCAGTCCTGAAGATATGCAAGAGGCAAAGAAATCTATGAATGAAAAAGGTATTAAAGCTGAAGATGTTAAGAATTTACCACCTATTGAAGAAATACATGGTCTTAATATCCTGACACATGTAGTAGAGGTAAATTCTCTCTATAGGTTTGATGAAGGTGATATTCCTTATACTAAATCTGCTAGTCAATGCTTGGATGAATTTGATAACTTTATTGTTAAACAAGAAAACTTCAATGCATATGTTAGTAGACAATTGAAACGTAATGCTAATATGATTGAGCACTTGAGTGACTATATGTTTTGAACTGTTAATGATCTCAAGGTTGTTAGTAAACATGCTTCCATGGTAAAAACTCAAGTAGAACAAGTTCTTAAGGCACAAAATGTTTTGCTTAATGAGATGAACAATAAAAAGAATGATATGTTGTTAGAGTCATGACTAGAGGTGGTAATATGACTCAGGAACCTTTGTATCCTCAAGGCCATCCTAAAATAATTGAGCAAGACTGTCAAAGAGTTAATACTGATGCACAACTCCTAGTAAGAAAAAGAAAAAGAATGATGATATGACTTTGCATGCTTTTAGTGAACCTATTGTAGACACACCTGAGAATCCGAATGATATTTCTATTTCTGATGTTGAAACACAATCTGGTGATGAACATGAACCTAGTAATAATGATAATGATGATGTTCATGTTGATGCTCAACCTAGTAATGATAATGATGTGGAGATAGAACCTATTGTTGATCTTGATAACCCACAACCTAAGAATAAAATATATGATAAAAGAGACTTCATTGCTAGGAAACATGGTAAAGAAAGAGAACCATGGGTTCAAAAACCTATGCCCTTTCCTCCTAAAGCTTCAAAGAATAAAGATGATGAGGAATTTGAGCGTTTTATTGAAATGCTTAGACCTATCTTTTTTGCGTTTGCGTTCGAATGATATTCTGAAAATGTATCCTTATGCCAAGTGTATGAAAGATATTTTTACTAATAAAAGAAAGATAACGGAAGCTAAAATTTCCACCATGCTTCATAATTATATATTTAATGGTGGAATACCAAAGAAACTAGGAGATCCAGGAATACCAACTATACCATACTCCATTAAGAAAAACTATGTTAAAACTGCTTTGTGTGATCTAGGAGCCGGTGTTAGTGTTATGCCCTTCTCTTTATATCGTATACTGGATTTGAATAAGTTAACACCAACTGAAATCTCTTTGCAAATGGCTGATAAATCAACTTCTATATCCATCGTTATTTGGGAGGATGTACCTATCGTAGTTGAAAATGTTACTATCTTAACGGACTTTGTTGTCCTTGATATATTCGAGGATGACAGTATGTCGATCATCCTTGGTAGTCTCTTTCTGAATACTACATGGGCTGTTATTGATTGCAACAAGGGCAATGTCACTTTTCATGTTAATGGTAATTAGCATATTGTAAACTTTCCGAAGAAACAACCTCGAGTAAATAGTATCAACTCTATTGGGAAAATTTCAACAATTACTATTGGAGGTTTTGAATTCCCTATTCCTACCATCAAAAATAAATATGACATTCTTATTGTTGGGGACATGCATATCCCCATTGAGCTAACCTAGTGTTATACAAAGATTCTCCGGTTTCATGCCATTCGGAAAAAGTTTGTTAATAAGACTTGATCAACCTTATTAATGGATTCCTTTTGACAGGCATGTGATGGATGAATTTAGTAAACACAACCTTCCATACCCACCTTTTACTTTCTGTTATTTAGAGTTAATAAAGTATATATGCTATTATTTTACTGTTTTCTGAATTATCCGTGTAGTAAAAAATGACCCAAAAAAAGTTCTCCACATGCCTTAAAAATTTAATATGTTTTGCATCCAATACTTAAGAATTTTTGGCACTGAACACACCCCAGGGGGTGCACCTGTGAAACACAAGCCCACAGGGCGCACCCACCCCCCGAGAGCGCCTAGGTGGCTTGTAGGGCCCATGTAGGACCCCTCACTTATTCTAGCCACCCATCCACTTCGTCTTCCTCCAGAAAAAATCGCACCATTGCTCAAACCCGTGTTGTTGCTCATCTTGCTGCCATTTTTGATCTCTTTGCTTGGAGCTCCATTTCCGAAACTGTTTGGGGGAATTGTTTTTCGGTATGTGACTCCTCCAATGGTCCAATTAGTTTTTTTCTATTGCTTTATATATTGCAAACTTTTGCTGCTGTGGTGACCATGTTCTTGAGCTTGCATGTCAAATTTATATGGTCCAAAGTAGTTTTGTTGCATGATATAGCCTCTATGCACTTGTGGGAGTAGTTGCTATCAATTTTGTTGAGTTTTGTTCAATTTTATTTTGAGTCAAGAAAAATTTCAGAGAATTTCAGAGAAAAAGAGAACTATGAGTAGGTGGTTAAGGGGCTCATCAAGCCGTGATTTGGAGGAAAATCCAAAGAAGAGGCCCAAGTACAATCTTCCATGTGCGACGGAGGTTCGCCTGTGTGAATGGCCAAGCGATACATTCTTGAAGGAGGTGGGAATTTATGAAGATTTCTATTATTTGGCAAACGATGTCGGCATCATCCCCTTCCTCCAAGATAAGTGCGACCAATACCTCCTACTCACTAATACCTTTGTGCAAAACTTTCATTTTTATCCTAAGAAGAAACCACCCACGGTATAATTCATTTGTATGATGAGCCTAAGGAGATGACACCATATGATTTTTGCGATGTTAGAAAAATACCTTATGAGGGCAGGATCAACGAGCCACGTCCTAGAGACATGGTTGATTTTATTTCTGAAACTACTGTGGGGGAAGAGAGAGGAGTGTCGGAAGCAAGAGTGGCTAGTTTACATTTTTCCTGTTTTATGTTACTATGCATTATTCATGGGGAGAGTGGAACCCTCAGTTCACCAGACCTTGCTATTTTGCGCCATGCATTATATGTTGACAGAACTTTTAGTTTGGGCGCTACGGTTGCTCATCAGTAACACACAAACCGGACGAAGAGTGTTATTTTTGGCAGTGTTTATACCTCATGCCTTGCTAAACATTTTGAGATCCCTATTGGGCATGATGAAAAGGAGGAGATGCGGCTACCCACCAAATATCTAGACTATGCCAGTATGGTAGCGCATAACTTTATTAACAATGAGGATAAGAGCCAACGACTGCGCTATAACTTAGTATTCAGTCAGGGCACTAGTGAGATTATTACCTTACCTGCACCTTCTTTGTTCGATATTCGTGCTGGCAGGTACATTATTATGCCCGAGGACATCTACAGATCGGGCACCGATGCAACCCCAAAGACAGAGCCAAGACCAAAGACTGAGCCATATCTGGAGCCTATTTTACCAGTGGGAGCCGCAGGAGCTCGCCAACCAGTGGTACCCGCAGGACCCCCCCCCCCCCGCCGTATCCAGGAGAGGGTTACTTCGAGCCATGGCCATAGACCCACTTAGGCTAAAAGCCTAAGCTTGGGGGAGTACGTATTTATCATCGACATTACATTCATGTTCACACATTCATTCCAGCTGTCTATTCATCCATTTCCATTGTATTATCCATGTTAGTTTATTTTTCTTGCTTTCTTCTTGTATGTTTGAAAGACTTTGATAAAATCCAAAAAATATTTCTCGCTTCTTTTTCGTTTTTCTTTCTAGTTTAATTAGTTGTAGTATTAAAAGAAAACCCAAAAGATTTCTTGTTCTTCTTTTGCTTGTTGGGAGCTTTCCCGTGTAAATAGTTTTTCTCGTTTTCTTTCTTCTTTCTTCAGAAAAACAAAAACTGCAAAAATATTTCAGTGTGTTTCTTTGAAATTATTTTCTTTGGGTCGTAAGGAGAAGGCCACGATGAGAATGTTGACTGGCTCTCATATGCATTATTGTTGATCTAACTAAGAGCCCATATTACCTTGTCTTCTCCTTTGAATAAATGTTTGCATATTCCAGCTTAGTCCAATGCACGTGCACTCTTATTATTATTCTCATCGTCCGGTCGTGCAAGTGAAAGTCAATAATGACGATATTTGATGAAATGATTCAGATGAAAAAAAGCTGTTATGAAGTCAACCTATTTTGTTTTTGTAAATATGATTAGCTCATCGTTCTTGATTCAACCCGTTTTGAATTAAACATATTTGCAATGACAATTAGAGATTATAGTTGAACATGCCATGCTTAATTATCTAGGAGTGGATAATGGTTTATCTTGTGTGCCAACATGCATTTAAAATGGTTATGATGTAGTATGATAGGATGGTACCCTCTTCTGAATGATTCAAGTGGCTAGACTTGGCACATGTTCACGCATGTAGTTGAATAAAAAACAACATAGCCTCCACGATATTTATGTTTATGGTGATTTATATCCTACTCATGCTTGCATTCAATGTTGATTAACCCCAATGCATGTTTATGACCGTTGTCGCTCTCTAGTTGGTCGCTCCTCAATCTTTTTGCTAGCCTTCACTTGTACTAAACGGGAATACTGCTTGTGCATCCACTTCCTTAAACCCACGGTTGTTCCATATGAGTCCATCATGTTGGAAATATGCCCTAGAGGCAATAATAAAAGGATTATTATTATATTTCCTTGTTCATGATAATTGTCTTTTATTCATGCTATAATTTTATTATCCGGAAATCGTAATACACGTGTGAATACATAGACCATAATATGTCTCTAGTGAGCCTCTAGTTGACTAGCTCGTTGATCAACAGATAGTCATGGTTTCCTGACTATGGACATTGGATGTCATTGATAACGGGATCACATCATTAGGAGAATGATGTGATGGACAAGACCCAATCCTAAGCATAGCACAAGATCGTGTAGTTCGTTTTTGCTAGAGCTTTTCCAATGTCAAGTATCTTTTCCTTAGACCATTAGATCGTGTAACTCCAGGATACTGTAGGAGTGCTTTGGGTGTACCAAACGTCACAACGTAATTGGGTGACTATAAAGGTGCACTACAGGTATCTCCGAAAGTGTCTGTTGGGTTGACACGGATCGAGACTGGGATTTGTCACTCCGTATGACGGAGACGTATCTCTGGGCCCACTCGGTAATGCATCATCATAATGAGCTCAAGGTGACCAAGTGTCTGGTCATGGGATCATGCATTATGATACGAGTAAAGTGACTTGCCGGTAACGAGATTGAACGAGGAGCATGTGGGAGCCAACATGGTTATCCAGATCCCACTGTTGGTTATTGACCGGGGAGCCGTCTCGGTCATGTCTACGTGTCTCCCGAACCCGTATGGTCTACACACTTAAGGTTCGGTGACGCTAGGGTTGTAGAGATATGAGTATGCAGCAAACCGAAAGTTGTTCGGAGTCCCGGATGAGATCCCGGACGTCACGAGGAGTTCCGGAATGGTCCGGAGGTAAAGAATTATATATAGGAAGTGCAGTTTCGGCCATCGGGAGAGTTTCGGGGTCACCGGTATTGTCTGGGGCCACCGGAAGGGTCCCGAGGTCCATCGGGTGGGGCCACCTATCCCGGAGGGCCCGTGGGCTGAAGTAGGGAGGGACCAGCCTGGTGGGCTGGTGCACCCCCTGCCCCCTAGCGCCTAGGGTTGGAAACCCTAGGGTGGGGCGCCTCCACTTTCCTTGGGGCACTCCACCTCCACGCCGCCCCTTGGGAGATCCCATCTCGGGGCAGGCGCCCCAGAGGCCTATATAAAGGGGAGAGAGGAAGCCGCACCACAAGTCTTGGCGCCTCCTCTCCCCTGCTACACCTCTCCCTCTCATGAAGCTCGTGAAGCTCTGTCGAACCCTGCTGCATCCACCACCACGCCGTCGTGCTGCTGGATCTTCTTCAACCTCTCCCTCCTCCTTGCTAGATCAAGGTGCGGGAGATGTCATCCGCTCCGTACGTGTGTTGAACGCGGAGGTGCTGTGATTTGGATCACGACGAGTACGACTCCCTCAACCCCGTTCTCTTGAACGCTTCCGCTCGTGATCTACAAAGGTATGTAGATGCACTCCTATCACTCGTTGCTAGATGAACTCATAGATGGATCTTGGTGAAACCGTAGGAAAAATTTTATTTTCTGCAACGTTCCCCAACACATCGTACCTACCTATATGTGGTATTTACCTGCCGTTCGAAGTAAATTTGCATGTGCCTAATTATAAACCTTCAAATAATAATCTGTTTTGTATGACCAAATCGCTCATGTAGCGACTGGGGGCTGTTAGTATCTTCCATGCTAGGTGGTTATTCTCACGATGAGTGTACCCTCCTTTAATTGAAGAACCGAAACAAAGCATTAACACTAAGTGAATTCATGAACTCCTTATACTACGGTCATCACTGGAGTGAATCCCAATTGTTCTTACTTTGGGGTCTGCGGATCATAACACGTAATAGGTTCATACAACTTACAAGATAGGATACAAAATACACTTACATTGATGAAAACATAATAGGTTCAGATCTGAAATCATGGCACTCGGACCCTAGTGACAAGCATTAAGCATAGCAAAGTCATAGCAACACCAATCTCAGAACATAGTGAATACTAGAGATCAAGCCCTAACAAAATTGACTCAATTACATGACAAATCTCATCCAACTCAATCACCGTCCGGCAAGCCTACGAAGGAATTACTCACTCCCGGTGGTGCACATCATGAGGTTGTTGATGAAGAAGGTTGGTGATGATGATGGCAACGAATCCCCATCTCTGGAGCCCCAAACAGACTCTAGATCAGCCCTCCGGATGATGAACAGGAGGTCACTACTAGGGAAAACCTTATACATAGAAACTTAGCAGTAGCACTGGCTAAAACAAGTCACTACTGCTACTTAGCAGTAGCGCGCGTCCACAACAGGCGCTACTATTGTCGACATAGCAGTAGCACCGCAAGAACAAAGGGCGCTACTACTAAAATTGCCCCACAGTTGCCGCCAGGCTAGGTTTAGTAGTAGCGCCCCTCAAATAACCGTGCTACTGCTAACTGAATAGGAGTGGCACACTCTTTGGGTAGGTAGCTACGGCTAAGATTGAACCTAGCCACATGGTGGGCCCCACTTAGCAGTAGCTCTTCAGCCAGGGCGCGCTACTGCTACCACTTTAGCAGCAGCGCGTTTTACTCCCCAGCGCTCGTGCTACACTGCAGCCACCACCATTTTCCTCCCCCCCCCCCATACTATCTTCCTTCACTTTCCCCTAACTCCCACTGTCAGTGTCAAAACCGGCAGATCTCGGGTTGGGGGCCCAAGCTGTGAGTCTAAGGATCAATGGTAACAAGGGACAATGGGGACACAATGTTTACCCAGGTTCGGGCCCTCTTACAGGAGGTAAAACCCTACGTCCTGCTTGATTTTATTCGATGCATATAAGGGTTACAAGAGTTGATCTACCTCGAGATTGTAATGGTTAAACCCTAGTGGTCTAGCCTATGATTATTTTGATAGCCTCTACGGACTACCCCTCCGGTTTATATACACACCAGAGGGGCGTAGGGTTGTACAAAATCGGTTCATTGAGGAAAAGATTATTACACCCGGACACCAATCTTGCCGTTCTACGTACATAGGAGTCCTACCCGGACATGGGAGGTGGTCTTATGCTTCGCCTTCACGGCCCATCAGTCCGGCCCATATAGAAAGACCGGACACCTGAGGACCCCTTAGTCCAGGACTCCCTCAGTAGCCCCCGAACTTGCCTTCAATGACGATGTAGTATCCGGCTGATGTCTTCAGCTTTGCAAGGCGGGTTCTTCGACACACTCCGGATTGATGACAGTCCGGTTTTGATCTCCATGTTTCGTCTTTATGATTCCTTCCTGTTGTCGCCTCGATTTCCCTACGTCAGGTGACGCGCATGGTCCATAATAATTTCTTACAAATAAGCCCCTTACCACGCAAGGGCATCATCTATATAAGGAGGTTAGATCCCCCAATGACATCCACATTGCGTAGAGATCATCAGAGCCAACCACAAAAAAACTTCAAAACATGGCTAGCGCTCCTAGCTCTTCTTCGCGCCCTCATGGCCCTCAAGCGGGTGATTGGAGAAGCTGCTCCATATCTCACCTTCAGTTGAATCGACTTCAGACGCAGGGATATCTCCCTCCCGCAGATCTAGTCCCCGTGCGGGCGGGATTGGCCTCGATTGGCAACGACGTGCTAGCAAAGAATTTCCCCAACCCCAACAACGAGGAGAAGGTGTGCTTTGTCTCATTTCTTCTGAGGGGCTTCGGATTCCCGTTCCACCCCTTCCTCAAGGGTCTACTAGAGTTCTACGGGATCCTGCTGCACAACCTTACACTAGGTTCTATTCTGCACATATCAGGTTTTGTTGCTCTCTGCGAACAGTTTTTAGGCTGCGAGGCTCATTTTGAACTGTGGAGAAAGTTCTTTTTTCTCATCCCTCGTCATCAAGGGGGTTCTATATTTGAAGTGGGTGGCGCCGAAGTATGTCGCATAGCCGGATCAGGTTACCTCTTCGGAACTCCCAAAAAGGGATCCGAATAATGGACTTTGGAATGGTTTTATATTGAGGATGTTCCCCTTCCGGACCCAGTTCGACGCGGACTTCCCTAATTCTCCAGTGCTCCTTTGAAGAAACGCCTCAACTGGCGCCCAGAGCCCCAAGCAAGAAGACAGTGTGAAAGTAATGAGGTTGATCAGCAAGGTCAGGTTACTCGCCCATTTTGAACTCTCGATAGTCGAAGTCATGGCCATCGCGATAAAGTGATGCATCCAGCCCCTTCAGTCTAGAGTAACCCCTTTATGGTGTTACAACGGAGAGGACGACGCATCTCGTTATAAGCGCGAGGGCCCGGATACCCCAGCCGCTTTGGCCGCCACTATGGCAGATCTTTATAAGGGGGAGAAAGAAGAATTCGCCTGTTTAAATTGTCGGGAAGGTTTCTCCATGTATAACCCCATTGAATGGGTAAGTTTTAGATTATCAGCATTGTGTCACCTCAATATCGAGGTATGCTAATCGAATTGTTCTGGTCGTCTTAAAACAGACTTGGAGGAAGGTGCTCGAAAATGTTCATTGACCCTCCCCACGGCCAGAGGACTATGCTCGCAAGAAGGACCCTGGCTTCCGCGAGGATCTGGATATATTTATAGAGTTTGATGATGGAGTCTTTTATCAAGCGAGCCTTGACGGCTCGAAAGTGGCTATTATGGCTGACTACCCCAGCCTTCTCCCTTTCTCCATTGTAAGTATTCGTAAATCATCCTTAAAAAGGAGCCCCCTACTTGCGTCTTACCCATCACACTGATTTGTGCCTCATAGGATCGGCGCTCAGCGAGCCGCACTCCATCGGGGGCGGCCTCTAGAAAGGTAGCATCTACGCAGGTTGAGCCTTCAAAACGAAAGGAAGTCGGGAGCGCTGTCGAGCCCCCTTGAGGGAGTCCCGGACTAGGGGGTGTCCGGATAGCCGGACTATTGTCACGGCCGGACTCCAAGACTATGAAGATACAAGATTGAAGACTTTGTCCCGTGTCCGGATGGGACTTTCCTTGGCGTGGAAGGCAAGCTTGGCGTCTGGATATGTAGATATCCTACCATTGTAACCGACTACATGTAACCCTAACCTATCCGGTGTCTATATAAACCGGAGGGTTTTAGTCCGTGGGGCGAACAACAATCATACCATAGGCTAGCTTCTAGGGTTTAGCCTCCTTGATCTCGTGGTAGATCTACTCTTGTACTACCCATATCATCAATATTAATCAAGCAGGAGTAGGGTATTACCTCCATCGAGAGGGCCCGAACATAGGTAAAAACATCGTGTCCCTTGTCTCCTGTTACCATCCGCCTAGACGCACAGTTCGGGACCCCCTACCCGAGATCCGCCGGTTTTGACACCGACATTGGTGCTTTCATTGAGAGTTCCTTCCGCGTTGCCGCCATCGGTAGGATGCCTCATCTCGTCTTTAAAGACAATACCATCGCCAAAGAAGACTTGGCCACCGGGTCGACTCTTCGCTAGGCGGTTCTCTCATGACCGCTAGTTCGGCCGCCGTGCCGACGATGACCTCTCGAGTCATCAAAACCAATCTCCATGTTAGTTCGGAACTTGCCGAACAGTTAGATCCGATCGAGCTCTCCTCCATAAACGAGCTCTTGGATCGCATCGCCGCCCTGGGAGTCGCCACAGATTACGACCGGATTCGGCCTAAAACCGATCTGAGAGAGATCAACTCTCCCCAGGCTACCCATCATGTTGCTGTGATAGAGGAGCAATGCGGCGATTCTTCTTCTATCTTAAGGACTAGCCACGTCTGGATTCCCGATCCCTCCATGCCGGATTCCCGCGGAGGGACGGATGTCGATCAAGCCCCGAACTTAAAGTCGGTAGTGGGTCGGACTCATTGGATAGCACTCAAAAATCTGAACTTCCGAGTTCGGAAACTTCTCGCCCTTGAGTCCTAAATTGGACGGGTTCCGGATTTAGTGCCACCGCCCACCCAAACATTAGCGATCTCTCTCGAATTCGGCAAGAGCCCGCTGAAGCAAAGACATCATTATCGGGCAAGATTCCTCCTGGTTATGAACAGGATAAAGGACTGCCGAGAGGAGGACGCAATCCCAATTTTCTGCAATAGTTGCACGGACAAGGGAATCCTAAACGCCATAAGTCGTTGCAAAATTACACGCTTTGTTGACTTGGTGACCATAGTACAAAAGTACTATGCGATGGAGAGCGCCTGGAAAACCGAAAGTAAATTTTGGGATAATCCGGCCCCGAATACATCCCTAGTCCGGAACAAAAGGGTGCATCATTATCAAGCACCGGGTTGAATACCAAAACCAAAACCCCTAAAGGGTAATGGAACTGCATCGAGGGTTGGCTAAACGGACCTCGCAAAATTCATAGCACGTAGGGCGCCACTCCAACTCATAGCCTTCGAGCATGTTGGATACTACGGCGGTGGCCAAAAGTGGCGAAGAGCTTCTAGCTTCGGAATCCCAGCCCAAGCAACACCCGATGCGGTGTTAATAGTCTTCGAGACTTTCGCATCAAATAACATGCAACGAACACTCCACAACCTTGCGAAGTCTACCAAGTAGCAACAATAAATCCATGGAGGACACGGCTATTACCTTTAATGCCGGTGACGAACCTAAATTCGAACTGCCGGGCACCAGCCGCATTGGTCCTCGGCCCGATAGTGGGCGGCTTTCGCCTTACTAAGGTACTCATGGATGGCGGCAGCGGACTAAACCTCATCTATGAGGAAACCCTCCGAAAAATGGAAATAGATCAGAATCGCATTGAGCGAAGCAAAGACAACCTTTAGAGGAATAATCCCTAGCCGGGAAGCATGCTGCAGGGAAAAATCACGCTGGACATAGTGTTCGCTCATGGGACAATTACAGTCCCGCTGGAGGTCACATTTCAAGTGGCCCTGTTCAACAGCGGATATCATGCTTTATTAGGACGAGAGGCATTCACAATTTTTCAAGCTATACCCCATTATGGGTACATGAAGCTTAAAATGCCGGACCTAACGGAATCATCACTCTCGCTAGTGATCCGAACATAGCACTCCGCGCGAAAACAAGACAGCCGCACTAGCCCTCGAGGCACTATCCGAAGCCCTAGCGGCCGAGGAACTCACCGCGATGCGCTCCACGGTGAACAGGGACGATGTGATACTTGATAAAAGATCCAAGTCCACTTCTTTTAAACCAGCGGACGAAATAGTCAAATTCCAAGTCCACCCAACGGACCCTGCAAAGACGACCTCCATTGGGGCACAATTAAACCCTGATGTAGAGGCCGCACTACGAGAATTTCTACAAGAAAACTGGGACATCTTTGCCTGGCACCCTTTAGACATGCCAGGTATCCCACGTCGGCTGGCCGAGCACAGCCTAAATATCCTAAAAGGATTCAAGCCAGTCAAACAGGCTCTTTGGCGCTTTTCCGAATCCAAGAGACAGGCCATGGGAGAGGAGCTAGCCAAACTTTTGGAAGCCGGATTCATTAGAGATATAAAACATCCGGACTGGCTAGCAAACCTGGTGATGGTACCAAAGAAGGATAAGTCGTGGCGCCTATGTGTTGATTTTAAAGACCTTAATAAGGCTTGCCCGAAGGATCCCTTCCCCCTCCCTCGAATTGATCAAATCATTGGCCTTCTGATGAGGACCACGACTCATTGTGCTTCCTCGACGTACTCCGGCTACCACCAAACCAAGATGGCGGAGCTGACCAAGCTACTGCAGCATTCATCACTCCATACGGCCCGTTCTTCAACACAATGCCCTTTGGGCTCAAAAACGCCGGCGCAACATATCAGTGCATGATTCAGACATGTCTGGCAAACCAGATCGGCAAAACAGTGGAAGCATATGTAGATGATGTGGTCGTCAAAACCAAGCACGTCGAAACTCTAGTAGACGACTTGAGGCTCACATTCGACAATCTTCAAAAATATGACATCAAGCTCAATCCGGAAAAATGCGTCTTTGGCGTTCAGTAGGAAAGCTCCGGGCTTCATTGTGTCCGTAGAGGAATTGAAGCAAACCCAGCCAAGATCCGAGCTCTGTCACAATTGGATATTCCAAAAGACCTCAAACAAATACAAAATTAACGGGATGCGTGGCGGCTCTAAGCCGCTTTATTTCCCGATTAGGGGAAAAGGCGTTACCCTTTACCGCCTCCTCATACACACCGAACACTTCGAGTGGGACGGATGCATACGACCGGACTCGAAGAAATAAAGGCCATTTGGCAACAAATCTGGTCTGGCAGCGTAGCGTGGGC
This sequence comes from Aegilops bicornis, assembly GCA_021605145.1. Lineage (NCBI taxonomy): Eukaryota > Viridiplantae > Streptophyta > Magnoliopsida > Poales > Poaceae > Aegilops > Aegilops bicornis. Next base: position 302,554,753 of record CM038674.1, on the reverse strand, counting down.
GAACCAATGCTATTATATATCGCCGCAACACATCAAGTTGTCGGCCACGGTGCTTGTTGTCGAACGAGAAACGGACGGACACCGGTTCCCTGTTCAAAAACCGGTTTATTATGTGTCCACTGTCCTAACTCCATGCAAGTCCCGGTACCCACACTATCAAACGATAGCATATGCGGTGTTCATGGCATCCCGGAAGCTACGACACTACTTTCAAGAGTGTTCGATAATGGTAGCCTCCGAAGTACCTCTTAACGACATTATAAACAACTGCGACGCGACGGGCCGGATTGCTAAATGGGCCATAGAGCTCCTTCCATTCGATATAACTTATAAGCCACGACGAGCTATTAAGTCGCAGGTTTTGGCCGACTTCGTGGCCGAATGGACCGCCGAACTCCTAAAGAGTACGACGCATACTCAATTGGATCATGCACTTTGACGGCTCCAAAATGTTGGCGGCACGAAATGGCGTCGTCTGGCGTCCCCAACCGGGGACACAGTCCAATCGTCCTTGAGATAATGTATACGGACTCCAACAACGCAGCCGAATACGAGGCCCTTCTGCACGGCCTCCGGATGGCAGTCTCCATGGGCATTCAATGCCTAGAGGTGCGCGGGGATTTGAACCTCGCAATATCTCAAATAAACGGGGACTTTGATGCCAAAGATCCGAAAATGGCAGCATACCGCAATGCGGTCCTAAAAATGTCAGCACGGTTCGAAGGGCTCGAATTTCATCATATAGCCCGGGATAACAACCAGGCGGCAGATATATTGGCACGCATCGGTGCAAAACGCGATGCCGTCCCACCCAATATCTTTCTGGAACGGCTGTTCAAGCCATCCGTACTATGGGAAGGAGTCCGCAATATCAATCCGGACCCAACCGCACTGCCTGACGCCGAACACTCTGACATAACCGGAGGCTCTGCTCCCGAGATAACACCCTCTCCTCACGAAATAATGGTGGTTATCGCCCCGTGGACGGAACCATTCCTAGCCTACCTAACTAGGCAGGAACTCCCCGAATACCAAAATGAGGCTCACTGCATAGTACGGCGCTCTCAAGCATATAAAGTCCATGAGGGAGAGCTTTATAAGAAAAGCACTACCGGAGTCCTTCAAAGGTGTATCTCCGAAGAGGAAGGGGGAAACCTCTTGGCTGAAATTCATGCCGGACTGGGTGGGCACCACGCCGCAGCCCGGGCCCTTGTAGGCAAGGCCTTCCAGACAGGATTTTATTGGCCGACGGCCCGGCGAGATCTGCGAGGACTTAGTCCAACGATGCATCGGTTGCCAGCTTTTGCTAACAAAGCCACATGCCACCCACCGCCCTTAAAACTATACCCATCACCTGGTCGTTCGCGGTCTGGGGGCTTGACATGGTTGGACCCCTCAAGGGAGGAACCCACAAGCAAAAATACTTATTGGTCATGGTGGACAAATTCACCAAATGGATAGAGGCCAAGCCTGTTAAAATGGCCGAATCCGGACCAGTGATAGACTTCATATCAGGGGTAGTGCATCGTTACGGTGTCCCCCACAGTATCATCACTAATAATGGCACCAACTTCACGGCCGATGAGGTCAAATCATGGTGCAAAAACATGGGCATCATGTCAGGACCCCGATTCCAAGTCACATCGATCTAGCCGGTAACACCTCATATCACTTTGCGGCCTCACGCACGGTATTCCCACGGGTGTCGCCTTACCATGGCCCGGGACCGTTTGCGTCTTTTGGCTCACGTATATGATAGTGTCGCTAGCATCCATATGACAAAGAACCCGGGCCGACATGGCTAGTCGTGAACCCAAAGCGGCGCTTAACCTATGGGAACAGGCATACATGAATCACATCGAGCATGTCGGTCATCAACGTATAAATTCGGGCTGTAGCACTGGCTAACAGGACTCGGTATCCCGGCTGTAGCAGGCTAGGCAGGACTCGAATAACACCGCATGACATTTCCCGAAGGAACGGACATAGGAACGAAGTGAAACACATGCCGGCCGATCAAGTGTCCAAGCAGTAGTCTTTGGGCTAGCAGGACTCAGTGAACCGGGCATGGCGGACTACTATCGCTCAGAAGCACGAGACTACATTTCCCCATATGAGAGGCTGCCAAGGATAAACAACTAGTTTGTCGGATCCCACACATACCAAGCATTTCAAACATACACACATTATGCTCAATATGCGTAGATACAACATGGCATCACAACATAACTCTACGACTCAAGTATTTATTCATTAGGCTCCGAGGAGCGGGATATTACAAACATGGGTCTCATGACCCAACACTCGTGAGCATACAAGTCAAGGCACAAGCGGAAGCTAAACATGTCCGGGCATGCAGACATCTATAAATGAAAAGAGGCCGAGAAGCCCGACTATCTACCGAGATCTGCCGAGGGCACCAGATCGTAGCCGAGGTAACAAGCTAAACGTCAAGTTCACGTGGAACTACTAAGCGAGACCGACGTCTCTCGCAAAACATAAAATAAGCAAACGTGAGTACAATTGTACTCGGCAAGACTTACATCGTAACTAACTACATATGTATCATTATCAAAAGGGGTGGTGGAGTTTGACTGCAGCAAGCCAGCTTTGACTCGGTGGCTATCCTATACTACGACTGCAAGTAACTCTTTTGAGGTGGCACACGAGTCCACATATTCACCATATCAATACACCACTATGGATCCGCTCCCGTCTCCCTACGAGAACGCCATCCATAGCACTCACGCTTCTCTTGCGCATTTTAGAGTATCCACTTTCACTTGTCTATGAACTGATATAGGCAACCCGAAGTCCTTCTCCATGGACACGGCTATTCGAATAGATCATATTAACCCTGCAGGGTGTACTTCTTCACACACGCTCGCCACTTATCGCCTGCAGACATCGTCATGTACCTCGGCAACCTTCAAGCGGAAGCCGGGCGAGGGAGTCGGCCACGACCGACTAACCACACAAGTCTCTCGTCCGGGTTTATCGCCTATTCGGGTTCCATCCGCAAGGAGATCCGGCCGGGTGTCGCCACGGCCCCAAACGATGTGTGCAGAGGTTCCCAAGCCCACCGAACGGGCGGCGCTTGGCATACCGGCCACGGTGCCTAGTCTGTCCCAAGCCCACATGCAGGTGCCACTTGGTAGACTACTAACACTACCTACAAACACCGAAACTAGTTGCAACTCCCGGACAGAGATCATGTTGATTAATAAGTCGAGAGGTCGAGTTACGGAACCCAATGTGTGGTAGTAGCTGTTCATGGATCACAAACACGTAACTCAGTTCACGAGGACGGCTGCAATGAGACAACCCACCATGTACTCCTACATGGCCTCTCACCGCTACCTTTACCAAATCGTGTTCACACACTTAGCTCACACACGATGGGACATGTTCACCACTTTCCAATTCATTCCCGATGAATCGGACCTGACTCAACTCTAAGCAAAGAGTGTGCATGACAAACAAGCATGAATGAGTAGGCACATCGTGGCTCAAACAACTCCTACTCATGCTAGTGGGTTTCATCTAATTCTTTGTGGAATGACAGTCATGCAGAGGATAAAGGGGTTCAGCTACATGACAAGTAACACATGAGTCGTTGTTGTCCTAATGCAGTAAAATAGAGCAGGAGCGAGAGAGTGGGATTATATCGGAATGAACAAGGGGTTTTGCTTGCAGCACTTCGAAGATAATATAGTTCTTCATCGGTGTCATCGAATTCATCGTCGATGCGTCATCTACCGAGAGGGACAATTACCGCAAACAAGAGAGAACACAATCAATGCTATGCACATTCACATGAATTACATGTCATGTTAAGGTAATGAATTCACCTAATTCAATATCTAGCCAAGTTAATTGAAGTGGAATTCAAACAAGAATAAATTCCAACTCCAAATGTTATTTCATAATTTGCCCTAATCATGTTTCATCCTATTCGGTGAGGTTAACTTGTTCAAACATGCATAATCCTGGCATAAACAGATTCTTCATATTTTTCTGATCATTTTTCATATATAAATTAATTTGGAGTTACAGATTAAAAGTTATGAATATTTGAAGTTTGGGGTATTTTCTGAAATTTCCTGAATTAAATTAAATTCCAGAAAATCATTAATCATCGACAAGATGACGTCGGTGTGGCGTCGACAAGTCAACAGGGCGGTCCAGTCAAAGCCCGGTGGGGTCCATCAGTCGATGACCCGAGGCTGGTTAGGTCGCCCGGCAAGTGGGTCCTGGCCGATGTTGACTAAGTCAAAGTCAAGGTCGACACGTGGGTCCAGTCGGGTTGGATTAGTTCTAACTAATTTTGTTAGCTGGCTAATTAAACCGGTGGGGCCCATGTGTAAGTCGGTCAGGGGGTTAATTAGTGGGTGATTAGCCCTAACTAGGTGTGCCACGTCGGCGTGGCCGGAGTTAGGCCGGCGGCGACCTCGAACCGCGGCGGAGTTCGCTCGGACCTCACCGGAGGCGACGGATCGACGCGCCAGGGGCACCAGAAGGTAGCCCGTGACCGTGCACATCTGGGGAGACTAACGGGAGGTTCGGGGTGGCCGGCGTTCGCCGGAAGCGAGCTCGCGGCGGCGGCCGGAGTTCGGGCGCGGACGATGTCGATGCTACGATGCACGGCAGGAGCGGTGGGTGGGGGTTTTGGGATTTTGGCATCACGCTGAGCACGGTGGTATGCTCAGACGCGACGTGCGTGAGCTCTAGCCACGGTGGCGACACGGCCGGCGGCGGGGAGCTCCGGGCTCGATCGGAAGACGGGGCTACGGAACGGGAACAGAGGGGGAGAGCGAGGGGGAAGCAACAGGAGCTCACAGGGAGGCGGCGGTAGGTCAGTGGGCTCGGGGGCGTCCTTGACGGCGCGAATCGACGGGCGAGGGGCTCGGGTGCCCGAGGTTGAAGATGACCGTGATGACGACGGGCGGGGCCTCCCGGCGTCCCGTAGCTCGATTGGGAGGACGAGAAAGCTTCTGCGGTGCTTCTGGACCCATCGGGGAAGCACGGGATGGACGGTGGCCGCGGCTATGGCGAATGGCGGCGGCGGCGTTCGGTCGTGCGTATGAGAGCGGGACAGAGGAGGGGAACGAGGGAGAGGGAGAGAGCGAGGGGGTCCAGGGTCGGGCGGCGCCGAGGAGATGACGCGAGGCGTCGCGGTGGCCAGCGACGCAGTGTGCAGCCCGGGTGGCGTGGCGAGCTCGGCGGCGTCAGGTGTCCCTCCTCCGCCTCTTGCACGAGGAGGAAAGCGGCGAGGAGGAGCACACAGTGGGGCTGGGCCACCGGTGGGCCCGGCAGGGGGAGGCTGGGCGGTTCGCGGCGCCCGTAAGTGGGCTTCTCTCTCTCTCTCTTTTAATTACATTTTCTATTTTGTTACATTACGCTTTTAGTTTAGTAAAATACTAAACCATTTATAAAATCTGAAGATAATTATGTGGCTGGAACTAAAGTATACCAAACCACATAAAATGTCCCAGAATTATTGGACATATATTAATTATATATAAAATATATTTCCAATGCAAATAGTTATTGAATTAATTCAAAGGCCCAAAATAAAATGTTTCAGTCACTCCAAAAATATTGATTTGAATTTTATTCTTGCCAATATTTTTCAAAGCTGAAAAGGAACATTTCCTTGGCAACATTTGAAGCAATTTTTAATGTTGATCATTTATTTTAAATGATTCCTGAGGCTCTCCAATTCCCCAATTCAAATTTAATGGAAATTTAGACATGATGCATGGATGCAAGAAAATCAAGCTAGGGCTGATCTGGGGTTGTGACAGCTCACCCCCACTAAACAAGAATCTCGCCCGAGATTCAAGACGTAAGGTAAGAGGAAAAGGAGTCGCAAACTATCACAATCTTCATGATCCATTTGCCCTTCTCAAGATGTTGATTTACTCCATCATTTTGGTCTTGACGTCTTTGCTATCGAAATCTTCACTCGACTCGACAACAGAAAGAAGGGGGAAACCCTACAGGATTTAATCTTCTTGAAGATCGAGCAATTCAAGATCAGTTCATGGAGTGACGTAAGAACAACTCTTGAGTTGAGACACCAAACACACGTTAGGAATGATGGTAAAGAAATGGAAGACGAAGGTTCAAATTGGTAGGCAACCATTCCATGCTAAAGTAAAATGGTGCATGGTTTCAAAGTAACAAGGAGATGATTGCCATGATTCCATAACGGTAGACCTTAGGAAAGGTGACTCGTAGAATTATTCCCTTTAGTGGCAAAAAGAATTACTTTTGAATCAGAGATCATTGAAACTCTTCATACCAGCCTAAGGCAATTCACAAAGATCGTTTGGTGGAGTGCAAAGGAAAGGCATACCCAGACTAGAATGGATGATGTGGACTACCTTGTTGAAGACAATGCAATGGATGATTTTTTCTTATCATCAGAGGTGGAGGGAACCAATGGTAGGACCACTTTTGAGGATGATCTTGAACAGAAATTACTAAGAAGGCAGCCCATAGTGAAATGGCATAAGGACGGTGCAAGCTGGGAACGAAATACAACTGTTGGAATGTTCCAACCATCATATCTGCACGAGATTCAGATCTGGTTGGTGTTAGGATATTCCAGACTCATCGAGTCTAGAAGAAAAATGAAAGTTTGCAACACAAATCGACGAGAAGATGTCGCGAGATTCTCGGGAATGAACTACGATAGCAAGCTCCAAAACATGAGCTGGTTCTGCTACTAACATGTGAACATGTTGTCCAAGACAAGAATGACCACATAGTAGTCTTATCATAAGACACTACCAAGTTCAGGTGGGGAAACCATCATCGGGGATAACGAAGTCCTTACATAAGTCCGGATTAGCTCTTAGGAAGGAACTTCTTCTCCTTGAACAAATCAATCAGTGGCTTGGTATGCTAGGAATACATATAGAATGAAGGTTGCAAGTCTCCAGACTACAGAATACTTCGCACATATGCATGACTGACTTGGGATGATTCCAAAGGAACCAAAACAAACCTTTCTCAAATTCATGGCGGCAACTTGCACCTAATGCACGTGAATTAGAGGAAGTCACTACTTTCATCCAAACATATGCTTCATGAACGAAACATGAAGAGATGCTTACACAAGTTTCCAATACTAGGTTGATGTTCAACATGACTCATGGGGGAGACAAAATGTTGCTGATGGGCTCAACAACAACTCATCGGAATTTCCATATCCTCGGACTTCCACCATCATGTGAACACGGTGATAGTATTGGTCAGACCAAAAGGTGTAATGGGGTATGCTCGAGGGATCAACCACGAGTAAGACAACATTACAAACATCGTTGGTTCTGATTTGACTTAACAATAGCCCATACTCAAGTCAAAGGATTGATAAGACAATAGGTCCAGCAACTGATCCCAGAGACCTATCGATGAAGATATCATCTTTCTTCAACACACACTACACAAGAATATCCCTTTGGAACGAACTAAGTCGAGCAAGCTTTTATCCTCCAACTCTCCAAGTTGTTGTTTGGCTTAACCAACTAGCTCGGGGTATCCAACACGATTCTTGGAGAAAGGGTGGTTCACAAGAAACCAACTTGATCACGAGCTCAACATAACAAATGGGACAACCTGGTAATACTTCCGAGAAGATATTCGGAAAATCACAAACCACCGATATGTTACTAAGCTCGAGAACAACCTTGCTTTTCAGGCAAGATGATATGATCAAATAAGCAAGGGATTGAATAATCCTAACTCATTGATCGAAGGGTGCACCAGAAATAAGGACTAGGTAGCACGATCAATCTTAGGATGATGATCTAATAACCAACACGCTAAGAGTGAGGATATTGTCCACTAGCTGCCAAGCAACGAGTTGCTCGGAGTATTGATTTCACACATCACAATTCACTCGTCGGCATTCCGGTTTCAACAACTCGGAACCGAGGAATGAATAATGATGGCGAGAAGTATCACTTCATCAAGAATTCATAAGAGAAGGTGCAATTCTCATGACATTATTAACATAAAGATGGTAACACTCCAAGGTGGAACAGAATCAAAGCTGGATTGGCATTTTGATCTGCGGAATACAACTACTTTGACCCAATCCTAGATATGGATGAGGTACTGGAGTTTGTTTCTCCTAGTCATTCCGGAATAGAATGGCTTGACGGACCACATGAGTAATAGGCATCGATGAACACGAATGCACAATTACTCCCGGCTATCAATTGATAGACGAGGGTCGGAATATAACTGAAGAGGGACAACTCAAAGGAACATATAATTTTTCGAAATGTGGGGCATGGATTAGTATATCGAGCAAAGCTCAACATTTCTCCCGGATAACCCATGCAGAAAGGGTAGAACTGGCAGAGTCACAGTTATGAATGGAGAACTCCTCAAGAGCACTCTGGTTGTGATCTTTTGGTTCAAAGAACTTCTGCCATAACTAGTTCATAGTATTTGGAAGAAGGAAATACCACGGACCTCGGGGACTATCACAAGGTTACTAATATCCTAAAGGAACTAGCAAATACTAACAACATGAAGTAGGGTGAATCTTGGGTTCAGAAACCCAGGAGTAGAATGCCTACTAACTAATAACATCACGGGATGCTTTCAAGAATAATGGCCAGAATCATCGCACTGGGGAACACAAAACATGGCTTGTTTACTAGGTGACTCCCTAAACACCTAGGGTCATAATAATATCTCCAACATCTACGCCGAGGCAACGAAGTACCTCAACTTACCGATTAGTGTGCTTGTTCTGACCAAAAAAAGACATCGGGATCAGAAGGAAAAGATTTGCAAATGCATCAGACTATTTAGAGACCTGGGATGACTCGGACAGCATAACGGCTGTAAATGCTCAAAATGATTTGAGACATCCTGCAAAAATGGTGGCATAACCACTCAACATCACAATACCAAGGTTCCGAGATCAACAATTATCATACATAAATAGTAGGAACTGAATCGAGTCTTAAAACCAACAATCTTAAAGGTCTATGGATTAGTAACAGTCATCCTGATAGATAGATGAGAAGCCTAGTTCTTAAACCCGTAGAAGAGAAGAGGATGACTCATATCGGAAGGCCATGAGGTATAAGGAGTAAAAAGAGCCTTACGTTCCTTCCACAATCAATTCCCTTACATAGCTAAAGCATTTCTAGACACAACTTGACCAGTTTGGCTTGGTAATCCGACAGCGATCGAGCTCTGATACCAACGCTGTCAGGACCCCGATTCCAAGTCACATCGATCTAGCCGGTAACACCTCATATCACTTTGCGGCCTCACGCACGGTATTCCCACGGGTGTCGCCTTACCATGGCCCGGGACCGTTTGCGTCTTTTGGCTCACGTATATGATAGTGTCGCTAGCATCCATATGACAAAGAACCCGGGCCGACATGGCTAGTCGTGAACCCAAAGCGGCGCTAACCTATGGGAACAGGCATACATGAATCACATCGAGCATGTCGGTCATCAACGTATAAATTCGGGCTGTAGCACTGGGCTAATAGGACTCCGGTATCCCGGGGAGCTAGGCGGGACTCGAATAACACCGCATGACATTTCCCGAAGGCAGACATAAGGTGAAGTGAAACACATGCCGCCGATCAAGTGTCCAAGCAGTAGTGCTTTGGGCTAGCGAGGACTCCGGTGAACCGGGCTGTAGCGGACTACTATCGCTCAGAAGCACGAGACTACATTTCCCCAGATGAGAGGCTGCCAAGGATAAACAACTAGTTTGTCGGATCCCACACATACCAAGCATTTCAAACATACACACATTATGCTCAATATGCGTAGATACAACATGGCATCACAACATAACTCTACGACTCAAGTATTTATTCATTAGGCTCCGAGGAGCGGGATATTACAAACATGGGTCTCATGACCCAACACTCAGAGCATACAAGTCAAGGCACAAGCGGAAGCTAAACATGTCCGGGTACGTACATCTATAAATGAAAAGAGGCCGAGAAGCCCGACTATCTACTGCATCTGCCGAGGGCACCAGATCGTAGCTGAGGTAACAAGCTAAACGTCGAAGTTCACGTGGAACTACTAGCGAGACTGACGTCTCTCTGCAAAACATAAAATAAGCAAACGTGAGTACAATTATACTCAGCAAGACTTACATCAGAACTAACTACATATGTATCATTATCAAAAGGGGGTGGTGGAGTTTGACTGCAGCAAGCCAGCTTTGACTCGGTGGCTATCCTATACTACGACTGCAAGTAACTCTTTTGAGGTGGCGCACACGAGTCCACATATTCACCATATCAATACACCACTATGGATCCGCTCCCGTCTCCCTACGAGAACGCCATCCATAGCACTCACGCTTATCTTGCGCATTTTAGAGTATCCACTTTCACTTGTCTATGAACCGATATAGGCAACCTGAAGTCCTTCTCCGTGGACACGGCTATTCGAATAGATCATATTAACCCTGCAGGGTGTACTTCTTCACACACGCTCGCCACTTATCGCCTCAGACATCGTCGTGTACCTCGGCAACCTTCAAGCGGAAGCCTGGCGAGGGAGTCGGCCACGACCTGACTAACCACACAAGTCTCTCGTCCAGGTTTATCGCCTATTCGGGTTCCATCCGCAAGGAGATCCGGCCGGGGTGTCGCTCACGGCCCCAAATGATGTGTGCAGGGTTCCCAAGCCCACCAAACGGGCGGCGCTTGGCATACCCGGCCACGGTGCCTAGTCTGTCCCAAGCACACATGCAGGTGCCACTTGGTAGACTACTAACACTACCTACAAACACCGAAACTAGTTGCAACTCCCGGACAGAGATCATGTTGATTAATAAGTCGAGAGGGGCCTAGTTACCGGAACCCAATGTGTGGTAGTAGCTGTTCATGGATCACAAACACGGAACACGGTTCCTGAGGACGGCTGCAATGAGACAACCCACCATGTATTCCTACATGGCCTCTCACCGCTACCTTTACCAAATCGTGTTCACACACTTAGCTCACACACGATAGGACATGTTCACCACTTTCCAATTCATTCCCGATGAATCGGACCTGACTCAACTCTAAGCGATGCAGTCATGACAAACAAGCATGAATGAGTAGGCACATCATGGCTCAAACAACTCCTACTCATGCTAGTGGGTTTCATCTAATTACTGTGGAATGACAGGTCATGCAGAGGATAAAGGGGTTCAGCTACCGCAGCAAGTAACACATGAGTCGTTGTTGTCCTAATGCAGTAAAATAGAGCAGGAGCGAGAGAGTGGGATTATATCGGAATGAACAAGGGGTTTTGCTTGCCCAGCACTTCAAGATAATATAGTTCTTCATCGGTGTCACCGAATTCATCGTCGATGCACGTCGTCTCATCGAGAGGGGACAATTACCGGCAAACAAGAGAGAACACAATCAATGCAATGCACATTCACATGAATGACATGTCATGTTAAGGTACTGAATTCACCTAATGCAATATCTAGCCAAGTTGATTGAAGTGGAATTCAAACAAGAATAAATTCCAACTCCAAATGTTATTTCATAATTTGCCCTAATCATGTTTCATCCTATTCGGTGAGGTTAACTTGTTCAAACATGCATGATCATGGCATAAACAGATTCTTCATATTTTTATGATCATTTTTCATATATAAATTATTTAATTTGGAGTTACAGATTAAAAGTTATGAATATTTGAAGTTTGGGGTATTTTCTGAAATTTCCTGAATTAAATTAAATTCCAGAAAATCATTAACTGCGTCAGCATGACGTCGGTGTGACGTCAGCAAGTCAACAGGGGCGGTCCAGGTCAAACTGACCAGTGGGGTCCACTGGTCAGTGACCCAGGGCTGGTTAGGTCGCCGACAGGTGGGTCCGGTCAATGTTGACTAAGTCAAAGTCAAGGCGACACGTGGGTCCGATCGGGTTGGATTAGTTCTAACTAATTTCGTTAGCTGGCTAATTAAACCGGTGGGGCCCATGTAAGTCGGTCAGGGGTTAATTAGTGGGTGATTAGCCCTAACTAGGTGTGCCACGTCGGCGTGGCCGGAGTTAGGCCGGCGGCGACCTCGAACCGCGGCGGAGTTCGCTCGGACCTCGCCGGAGGCGACGGATCGACGCGCCAGGGGCACCAGAAGGTAGCCCGTGACCGTGCACATCTGGGGAAACTAACGGGAGGTTCGGGGGTGGCCGGCGTTCGCCGGAAGCAAGCTCGCGGCGGCGGCCGGAGTTCGGGCGCGGACGATGTCGATGCTACGGTGCACGGCAGGAGCGGTGGGTGGGGGTTTTGGGATTTTGGCATCACGCTGAGCACGGTGGTATGCTCAGACGCGACGTGCGTGAGCTCTAGCCACGGTGGCGACACGGCCGGCGGCGGGGAGCTCCGGGCTCGATCGGAAGACGGGGCTACGGAACGGGAACAGAGGGGGAGAGCGAGGGGGAAGCAACAGGAGCTCACAGGGAGGCGGCGCGGTAGGTCAGTGGGCTCGGGGGCGTCCTTGACGGCGCGAATCGACGGCGAGGGGCTCGGGTGCCCGAGGTTGAAGATGACCGTGATGACGACGAAGCAGGGCCTCCCGGCGTCCCGTAGCTCGATTGGGAGGACGAGAAAGCTTCTGCGGTGCTTCTGGACCCATCGGGGAAGCACGGGATGGACGGTGGCCGCGGCTATGGCGAATGGCAGCGGCGGCGTTCGCCGTCTTGTATGAAGGCAGAGCGGAAGGAGGGAACGAGGGAGAGGAGAGAGCGAGGGGTCCAGGGGTCGGGGCGGCGCCGAGGAGATGACGCGAGGCGTCGCGGTGGCCAAGCGACGCAGGCAGGCAGACTGGTGGCGTGGCGAGCTCGGCGGCGTCGCGGTGTCCCTCCTCTGCCTACTGGCACGAGGAGGAAGGCGACAGGGGAGGGCACCTGGTGGGCTGGGCCACCAGCTGGGCCAGCAGGGGAGGCTGGGCAGTTCATGCGCGCCAGGTAAGTGGGCTTCTCTCTCTCTCTTTTTAATTATGTTTTCTATTTTGTTCTGTTCTGTTTTAGTTTAGTAAAATACTAAACCATTTATAAAATCCTGAAGATAATTATGTGGCTGATACTAAAGTATACCAAACCACATAAAATGTCCCAGAATTATTGGACATATATTAATTATATATAAAATATATTTCCAATGCAAATAGTTATTGAATTAATTCAAAGGCCCAAAATAAAATGTTTGATCACTCCAAAAATATTGGTTTGAATTTTATTCTTGCCAATATTTTTCAAGTCGAAAAGGAACATTTCCTTGGCAACATTTGAAGCAATTTTTAATGTTGATCATTTATATTAAATGATTCCTGAGGCTCTCCAATTCCCCAATTCAAATTTAATGGAAATTTAGACATGATGCATGGATGCAAGAAAATCAAGCTAGGGCTGATCTGGGGCTGTGACACATCAAGCTCGATTACGCCTCAGTCTATCACCCTCAAACCAACGGCCAAGTCGAATGGGCAAATGGTCTAATCATGAGCGGCATTAAACCCAGACTAGTGCGGTCCCTCAAGGAATCTAACACGACCTTTGGGTTGAGGAGCTCGACTCCCGTACTACGGGGGCTGCGGACCCACGCCCGAATCGTACTACCGATTCACACCATTCTTCATGGTGTACGACGCAGGCAGTCTTGCCTGCGACATAATACATGACTCACCTCGTGCGCATGCATGTAATGAAGAAAGAGAAGCCGAGCTTGATCGGCAGGACAGTTTGGACGCATTGGAGGAGGAGCGCGACGTGGCAAAAGCTCGTTCCGCATTCTATCAACAGCAGGCTCGAAGATATCAAAACAGGGAAGTACATGCCAAAGCTTATAACGTTGGTGAACTAGTTCTACGCCTGCCGGACAAGAAAAAGGACAAACTCAAGCCCAAATGGAAAGGTCCATTCATCATCGACCAGGTCCTGACCGGCGGAGCATACCGTCTGCGAAACGCATCGGATAACCGACTCGAGCCGAACCCATGGAACGCAGCCCGTCTACGAAGATTCTACGCCTAAGTGCCGGACTCCAAGTTCGTCTCCTTCCTCCATCCGCATTCTTTATTTTTGTGTTTTGCTGTCTTTTATCTCTCTCCTTCCTCCTCCTTCTTCTTGTAGCCTCTAGAGGCTCGTTTGCGCTTTTTTTCGCAACATTATACCTGGGGGCTTCTTTAACAGAAGCTTATTTATACGGGCTTTCATGCCCAACACATGCGTTAAACTTCCGCATGTACCTTTTATTCACCATTATATGCATCGATATGACTTAAGTTTTGGCCAAGCTGGGTTGCACGGCTCACTGCTTACCCCTACGTTCTGATTGTTCGGCTAGGTGGTAAAGGGAGCACCTCTGCGATTGTTACCGCTGGTCACCGGATGTGTACCTCAGACTAGGTGAAGCCGAAAGCTAGCGTTCTTAAGGGAATATTTGGTCGGTGAACTAAAAGATGATTTTTAACTATTTACCCATCTATCCCCAGATGATTTTCTGCTTTCCTAGCAGCTTTGACATGCACTTTAGGGCATGCATCCCAGCGAAAGGAACCCTTAACGGAACTATTCTCCCTGAAAGATGTTTCTTACTACCCATGTAATATAACATAACTAGTTGGGCACTTGTCTGATACAGCAACAATGACCCCTACGCCTTGTCTCCATGCATACCACGGTTCTTATATAACCACGAAGGTATTCGGACACACTCCGGACTATTGGGTCCGGAGGTCGAAGCGAAAAGGTCCGCTATGACAAACAATCTAAAATCCGGCTAGAAGACATTTTTTCATGTCATATTTTTACATAGTCAACTCGACTCATTGTATTCCTCCTCAATGCCATCTAATAGGCTATCTAATTTACAATCTTGCTGGGAATACTTGGCGGCCAATTCTACTTGGCCGTATACTAAGCTTACAGGGATCTCCATCCCATCCGGCCCCACAGGTCCAACCTCGGCCATGTGGTTTGGGTTAGCCTTCGTGTACCGCGTCTTTACCATGGCCCAGGCCTCCCTGGCGCCTTGACGGCAGGCCGATATCTTCCACAGCAGGAAGCGCCGCCGTGCTCCTGGAACGGAACTATTCTGCCAGCTCCCCAATGCCTTCGGGCAGGGAGATAGATGGCCACAAGGCCTGGCCGATGCTTTTCATCATCTGTCGGACTCGTTCGTGCAGCTGTCGCAGTTCGGGAAGAAGATCACCCGAAGAATTGGGCATCTCCTCCTCAGGACGACCTGTGAGCAAACCTACATACATGTTTATGTTAGTCGCCTTCCTCGCCGAACTCTTTCAAAGTTTGCTCAAGCACTTACTGAAAATGCTGCGAAGCCGTCGATTCTCCTTCTGAAGTCGATAACTGGGCACGAACGTCCTTTAGTTCCTCACCCAGCTGGGTGTTGGCGTCTTGGAGGTTATTCTTCTCCTGACGCACCCTCGTAAGCATGCTCTCGCCGGCCTTTAACTGGCGTAAGAGTTGTTGCTTGTCCGGATCTAGTACGGCGCCATCTGCAATGTTTTTGTCAGATTTACACACCCGCCGCACTTCATAAATTATTTATCTTCTGAGCGTATATTACCGGAGGGGTCTCTGTGGCTCCCCGTAGCAGCCAGTGCTTGGCCTCAAGTTGGGCCTGCACTCTTCCGGCTCTGGGACAATCGGGTATTCTTTTCTCAGAAGATCCTGCATAACAAATGATCCTTAAATCAGTTATTCTAACTATTTTAAGTCTCGGGGCTCTTGGCATATATAATCATCAAACTTCCGCACTGTATGTCCTTCACATACTGCTCCGTGGCTCTGGCTAGACCATCTTGAGCGGCACGGAGGTGCGCATCTCCCGAATCAAAGGCATTCAAGGCCTCTTGGGAGAAGCATGCGTCACGAAGAACTGTCTGGCGGCGCCTATGATTCAAGGCGCTCTCCACCTCGGAGTTGGTGGCGGACAACCTGTCGGCATCCTTTGTCGGAGGAGCATCCGACGCACGTCTCGTGCTCGCCTAGCCTCCGGACCCGGCTTTGAAGCTTGTCCGGTGAAGGTTCGATTGGCCACCTCTCCGGACTGAGTCCGGCGAGTGCTCTTTTTCCTGGAAAGAGCATCAGCGTTAGTACGCCTTCCAGGAATCAATCCTGGGAGTATGGTGACATGCCATACCGTTGCGGCGGAGTTTCGATCCGGACCGCACTTCTTTTTAGCCCGCGGGGCCGCACTGCCCTTTGTTGGCCAGCCGCCGCGGGCTCGGCTTCCTGCCTCGAAGGTACCCCCTGCGAAGCACCATTGGTATACGATGATAAAAAATAAGCATGTATGGGTCGTTATCAGGGTTTTGGGATCTCGGTCTCGCTTACCTGTGAGGCTGGAAGTATTCCGGGGTAATCAGCCGTAATGGCAACCAACGCATTGTCGATGCTAAGTTGGTGGAATACCCCGTCGATCAACTCCACCTTTATATCCGGATCCTCTTCGGAGGTCGGATCGAGGGACCGTTCCGGATCCTCGGGTTGTGGGGGCGGGCTGTGTATCTTCTCCACAGTCCGGCGCAGTTCCTACGCAGAAACCACGAAATGATATATTTAACCATGGGAACATGGATCGGACAGGTCACAACGTTGTTTGCTTACCCAGCTTCGAGGATTATTCGAAGAAAACTCCTTCAGTGGATTGACACGGAGGAAATCCTCCTCCTCCCCTTTATACATGGCAGACAAGATTTTCACCAGTTCGGTGACCGATCCACAGCCCTTTGCGGCCATGGCGGGTGGCATCGTCCTCCCGTTGAAGTCCCACATGGGGTGGCCCTGTATTGAGCGGCTGCACTCCTCATAATGCAGATTGCCATGACTCTGTCATGGTCAATCCGGCATGAGCCAAGAATCTTATTCGGCTCATCAAATAACGGACATCCGGTCATCTTCTCTCCGGGGCTTGAGGGCGCCAGCTTAGGCGCTTCTTTAGAGGAGCATTGCTGAACTCCGGAAGGCCGATCCGAGCGAGGATCCGGCAGCGTGACGTCCTCCATGTAAAACCATTCAAGGCCAGTCTTGGACGCCTTCTTTGGGGTTCCGGATAGGTATCCGGTCCGGCGATGCGCCATAGCTCGGCTCGCCCCACTTGATATATTGACCCCTCATGAGAACGGGGTACTAGGCAGAATATTCTCTTCCACAACTGAAATGAGCCTCGGCCCAAGAATAGTTCACAAAGGGCCACGAAGCCCGCGATGTGCAGGATGAAGGCAGGAGTAAGGTGGTGCAATTGGAGGCTGTAGAACTCCAAGAGCCCCCGGAGAAACGGATGGATGGGAAATCCGAGTCCTCTTACTAGATAAGAGATGAAGCATACCCGCTCTCCTTTAGAGGGATCGGGGACGCTCTCGCTTGCTTTCCGCCCTTGTAGGTGGCAAGTCCGGCTCGGCCCAGGACCATGAAGGCCGGGGAAGAAATCCCTTGGCTTGGAGTATGACTAGCTCGCTATGCGGACTGAGCATCTCTCCCAATTTCACGGCTTAGGGCTGGGAGCGCGAGAGGAGGAGCCGTCGATCATCCATGATGGAATGGGCTTTGGTGAGAGGCTCCATGAAAGCACGCAAAGTGGGGATGGTGTGACTCAGATCTAGATCCTTGCCCCTTTTATAGGCGGCTCATTTGCGGCTAGGGGGTAATTGTAAAAATACTGGCTTTTCGCATTCATTCAAACACGTGGAAGATGGCCATTATTGGGCGTAGAAGCCGAGGAGCGCCGGCATTTATCGAGCTGGACACTATTCGACAAGTATATGGAATTTGGAGAAGAACCCACCTCAACGCCAAGACAATCAACGCCAGGACTCATCATCATTGAAGCCTGGTTCGAGCTCTTGAGGGAGTCCGGACTAGGGGTGTCCGAATAGCCGGACTATCGTCAAACCGGATTCCAAGACTATGAAGATACAAGATTGAAGACTTCGTCCGTGTCCGGATGGGACTTTCCTTGGCGTGTAAGGCAAGCTTCGCGACACGGATATGTAGATCTCCTACCATTGTAACCGACTGTGTAACCCTAACCTATCTGGTGTCTATATAAACCGGAGGGTTTTAGTCCGTGGGACGAACAACAATCATACCATAGGCTAGCTTCTAGGGTTTAGCCTCCTTGATCTTGTGGTAGATCTACTCTTGTACTACCCATATCATCAATATTAATCAAGCAGGAGTAGGGTATTACCTCCATCGAGAGGGCCCGAACCTGGGTAAAAACATCGTGTCCCTTGTCTCCTGTTACCATCCGCCTAGACGGACAGTTCGGGACCCCCTACCGGAGATCCGCCGGTTTTGACACCGACACCCCTCCTTCATCGAAGAGGTATACCCTTTAACATGTGCCTAGGCATAAGACCAGATTGTCGTATTTCTCCTCCCATCTTATTTCAGGAGGAGCACACAGCGAACCATGTCCAAAGTCCCAGCTAGCCGATCATCAGCTAATCCGGCACAGGGCCCATCAACCAGGACGAGAGCCAATACAGATGCAGCACCAACTCATCCACCCCATGAGGATTCGGATGACGTATCCGTCACAAATTCCAAAGTGGAGAGCATGATGAATCATCAACGACTGAAAGAGACCATGCGTGCTCCAGTTTTTACTGAGCAGGAATTTACTGCCCTCACCACCGTGGATGCATATATCCGAGCCGCCCGGGATGGACTTGCTGGAGTTGCTCACCTGTTTTCAAAAGATATGTAGGTAATGGTTTGTGTAAATTTAATAGATATATGCCAGTAGCCCCCGAGACTTGAAGCGGTTTAGACCAACTGATTTAAGGATCGTTATCACCGCAGGTTCTCAAAGAGAAGAACAACGCGCTGTCCCAGCTAGACAAAGCTACACGCCGCCACCTCAGAGCTAGAGGAAATGAAGAAAGTCATGATGACCAGTGGCCAAAAGAACAGACTGGAGGAGGAAAAGGATAAGCAAGCCGAAGAGATAAAGAGCTTAAATCTCAATTATCGAACGCGCAAAAAGAGAATAAAAGGTTGAAAGGCGACATATTCGGTATGACCTTTGGACCATCCAAGGGACTCATATAATCCTATGATATGGAATGTTATAATGTTGTTCTTTACAGGTTTGTTTACCTGACGTCCTGAAGAAGAAGTATCCGGATTTCGAGGCGACATTCTAAAAGAGCTATCCATAGTGCATGAGCGGGACCGGAAAGCCATGAAGAGTATGGTCAGAGCCTTATGGCCATCCGATGCCCCTCCAGAAAGTACGGAGGGCTTGGCGAACCTGTTCAAAGGTGCCCAACGCCGTTTTGAGTTATGGAAGGCGTCAGCATGCCGGGAAGGTGCACGAGAGGCATGGGTGATGGTGAAAATGCGCTACACCAGGCTCGATCCGAATCATATGGCCCGAGTGGGACCTCAGGGACCGGACGAAAAAGAGATTCCCGTGAATTTGGTATATGACCAAGTGATGATAGCTGCGAAATATTTGCAAGAAGACTGTAGCTTAAACAGTCTTATAGATGACATAGATAAAGAGTAGGCGTTCGATTCCATGTATCTATGTACTATATCATCGAACTTATCTCCAACCGAACTTGTCAAAATTTGTCATCGCAGGCCTTCAGCTTCAACCTCCGAACCAAGAAGTTGGAGTGTTTCCTGATACCATGTTGGACTGTAATAAACATTCATTATGTCCGGAAACCAGGCTCAAACAGACAAAATTTGTTCGGGGAGTTATGTTATATTACTATTTAACGTAAAAAGCATCTTCCAGGGAAAATAGTTCCGTTAAGGGTTCCTTTCCTTGGGTCCGCATGCCGAATTATGCATGCCTAGGCTTTGATCCGAAAGATAGAATTATGCGCAGCATGTCCCTTATTTGTGAGAATTACATAAACGTAAATAATCTGTCGTTTCTTGCCGACCAATTATTCCCTCAAGGACGCTAGCTTTTGGCTTCACCCGTCTGAGGTACAGATCCGGATTACCTGGGTGTAACAATCGCAGAGGTGCTCCCTTTATACCCTAGCCGAACAATCAGGAACGTAGGGTATAAACACAGGAGCGAGGCAACCCAACTTGGCAAAAACATAAGTCATAAAGGTGCATATAATGGAAAAAAAGTGTATAGAACAAACGACATAAACAAAGTAAGCCATAAGCTTTTAATAATAAGCTTCGTCAAAGAATCCCTGCTACGTCTTGAGCTTGCTTGGTTTTCCCCGAAGAGGAGAGGATGATGCAGCACAGTAGCGTAAGTATTTCCCTCGGTTTTTGAGAACCAAGGTATCAATCTAGTAGGAGGCCATGCACAAGTCCCTCAGACTGCACAAAGCGATAGCTACTACGCAACCAACACGATTAGGGGTTGTCAATCCCTTCACGGTCACTTACAAGAGTGAGATATGATAGATATAATATTTTTGGTATTTTTAGT
The DNA here is from genome assembly GCA_021605145.1 of Aegilops bicornis. Taxonomy (NCBI): domain Eukaryota; kingdom Viridiplantae; phylum Streptophyta; class Magnoliopsida; order Poales; family Poaceae; genus Aegilops; species Aegilops bicornis. The sequence goes on along the minus strand of CM038674.1, from coordinate 302,534,306 downwards.
ATATAGATGCAAAGTGAAAAGTAAAGAGCAAAGTAAAACAAAGCAAGTATTAAAGTGATGGAGATTGATATGATGAGAATAGACCCGGGGGCTATAGGTTTCACTAGTGGCTTCTCTCAAGAGCATAAGTATTCTACGGTGCGTGAACAAATTACTATTGAGCAATTGACAGAATTGAGCATAGTTATGAGTATATCTAGGTTTGTCATGTATATAGGCATCACGTCCGAGACAAGTAGATCGAAACAATTCTGCATCTACTACTATTACTCCACTCATCAACCGCTATCCAGCATGCATCTAGAGTATTAAGTTAAAAATAGAGTAACGCCTTAAGCAAGATGACATGATATAGAGGAATAAATTCATGCAATATGATAAATACCCCATCTTGTTATCCGCGATGGCAACAATACAATATGTGCCTTGCAACCCTTTACATCCTTTGGGTAAGGACACCGCAAGATTGAACCCAAAGCCATGCACTTCTCCCATTGCAAGAACTACCAATCTAGTTGGCCAAACCAAACGGATAATTCGAAGAGACTTGCAAAGATAACTCCCATTGCAAGAACTACCAATCTAGTTGGCCAAACCAAACGGATAATTCAAAGAGACTTGCAAAGATAACTCAATCATACATAAAAGAATTCAGAGAAGATTCAAATATTATTCATAGATCAGCTGGATCATAAACCCACAATTCAACGGTCTCAACAAACACACCGCAAAAAGAAGATTACATCGAATAGATCTCCACGAGAGAGGGGGAGAACATTGTATTGAGATCCAAAAGGAGAGAAGAAGCCATTTAGCTACTAGCTATGGACCCGAAGGTCTGAAGTAAACTACTCACACTTCATCGGAGAGGCTATGGTGTTGATGTAGAAGCCCTCCGTGGTGGATGCCCTCTCCGTGAGCTCCTAACAGGCCCCAAGATGGGATCTCATGGATACTGAGGAAGTTGCGGTGGTGGAATTAGGTTTTGGCTCTGTTACGATCGTTTGGGGGCAATGAGGTATACATAGGAGGAAGGAGTACGTCGGTGGAGCAACAGGGGGCCCATGAGGCAGGGGGCGCCCCCCACCCTCGTGACCGCCTCTGATGTTCCTTGGCATAGGGTCCAAGTCTCCTGGATCACGTTCGGTGAGAAAATCACGTTTCCGAAGGTTTCATTCCGTTTGGACTCCGTTTGATATTATGTTTCTTCGAAACACTGAAAAAGGCAAAAAATAGCAATTCTGGGCTGGGCCTCCGGTTAATAGGTTAGTCCCAAAGTAATATAAAAGTGGAAAATAAAGCCCAATATAGTCCAAAACAATAGATAAAGTAGCTTGGAGCAATCAAAAATTATAGATAGGCACCGGAGACGGCGCCACATGGAAGGTCTTTTACAATAAGGGCCCAGAGGCCAAGAAGCAGAAAAAGAAGTTCAGTCGGGCGGACATCAACGAGAAGGTGAAGATTGCGTTCGAGAAAAAAGCAGCTGAGGACGCGAAAAAAGCAGCTGAGGAGAAAAATGAGCTGCTAGAGCAGGCAGTCGCTGCAACTATAGATGCCTGCAGAAATGATTTCGCTACTAACTTGATCCCGGCTATCATCAACTAGACGAAGGAAAAGCCAGACAAGACGGTAGATGATTTCCCCATGCCCAGCTTCATCGGGAGCAACTCGGTGAACAACCGCACCATCACCTGCTCACACAACCGTGCCTTCTCCCGCACCCGCACCCGCTCATAGCAACATGTCATCGGTCTTTGGCGCACTAGGCGGGCCTTTATCTTTGGTTGAGATTTATGCCCTCATGGTAATTATATGTCGCACAAACATATATCTAGAATATTCCATTTTCGCTGCCTTCCGGATGTTTTACGCCGCAGACATGTATTTGCACGCCGACGAAACCCCGTGCACTGTACTCTACTTGATCAAAGGCTAGAAGGTGGACGTGGGAAAGGCGGTGATAACAAAGCTCTTGGAACTCACATTCCACGGCCAGCCGATGCCCGATGGGCACTTCAGGGTTACCTTGTCGAGTGTGAAATCGGGGCACAAAGATTTGCCTCCTCCAGTACGGCTAGGGGGATAGGACGAAGAGACCCATCGCGGCTTGGAAACTGCAAGGGTTGGGTGCTGCTATGGCCGAAGAATCTTCTTCATCTGGAGCCGGCCGAGAGCACACCAATAACCACACATCAAACAACCATGTATGAACACCACCACCCCGCATACGCAATAACCAGCGCCTGTAGTGCCGGGTGAGAGCGCCAGACGATGCGAGGAAGGGGGGGTCCAATAGTGGCTGATGTAATCGCCCCCGTAGAGCAAGGAAAGGATGATGAGATCGACGAGGATGACCCTCTTCGGTTCCTCAATACAGGCGCCTATGGAGATGACTTAGAAATGATGAGTAGGTGATAACCCACAAGTATAGGGGATCGCAACAGTTTTCAAGGGTAGAGTATTCAACCCAAATTTATAGATTCGACACAAGGGGAGCCAAAGAATATTTGAAGGTATTAGCAGCTGAGTTGTCAATTCAACCACACCTAGAGATTAATCATCTTCAGCAACGTGATCAGTAGCAAAGTAATATGATAGTTTTGACAGTAGTGACAGCAGTAATAGTAACGGTAACAGTGATAGCAGTAATTTTGTAGCAAGTGCACCAGTGATAGCAGTAGTAGTAACTTAGCAAGAACAATATAAGATAAATTTGTAGGCATTGGATCGGTTACTTGTTGGATGATATTCATCATGAGACAGTTATAACCTAGGGCGATACGGCACTAGCTCCAGTTCGTCAATATAATGTAGGCATGTATTCCGTAAATAGTCATACGTGCTTATGGAAAGAACTTGCATGACATCTTTTGTCCTACCCTCCCGTGGCAGCGGGGTCCTACTGGAAAACTAAGGGATATTAAGGCCTCCTTTTAATAGAGAACCGGAACAAAGCATTAACACATAGTGAATACATGAACTCCTCAAACTACAATCATCACCGGGAGTGGTCCCGACTATTGTCACTCCGGGGTTGCCGGATCATAACACGTAGTAGGTGACTATAACTGTTGGGGAACGCAGTATTTCAAAAAAATTACCTACGATCATGCAAGATCTATCTAGGAGATGCATAGTAATGAGCGGGGAGAGTGTGTCCACGTACCCTCGTAGACCGAAAGCGGAAGCATTTAGTAATGCGGTTGATGTAGTCGAACATCTTCGCGATCCAACCGATCCTAGCACCGAACGTACGGCACCTCCGCGTTCAGCACACGGTCAGATCGGTGACGTCCCTCTAACTCTTGACCCAGTTGAGGCCGAGGGAGAGTTTCGTCAGCACGACGGCATGGCGACGGTGATGATGAAGTTACCGGCGCAGGGCTTCGCCTAAGCACTACGACGATATGACCGAGGTGTGTAATTGTGGAGGGGGGCACCGCACACGGCTAAGAGAAGGCTTGGTGTGTCTTTAGGGTGCCCCCTCCCACATATATAAAGGGGGGAGGAGAGGCGGCCGGCCCAAGGGGGGCACGCCATGGGGAGGAGTCCTACTTGGACTCCCGGTCCAAGTAGGATTCGGCCCCCCTTTCCTATTCCCACTAGGAGAAGGAGGGAAGGAGGTGGTGAAGAGAAGGAAAGCCCCCCCCCCCCCAACCCTAGTCCAATTAGGTTTGGGCTTGGCGGGCGCGCGCCACCACCTGGTCGCCGCCTCCTCTCTCCACTAGGGCCCATGAAGGACCATTAACTCCCGGGGGGGTCCAGTAACCCCCGGTACTCTAGAAAATGCCCGAACCTTTCCGAAAACATTCCGGTGTCCAAACATAACTGAGGGAGTCCCGGACTAGGGGGTGTCCGGATAGCCGGACTACCGTCACGGCCGGACTCAAAGACTATGAAGATACAAGATTGAAGACTTCGTCCCGTGTCCGGATGGGACTTTCCTTGGCGTGGAAGGCAAGCTTGGCGATACGGATATGTAGATCTCCTACCATTGTAACCGACTCTGTGTAACCCTAACCTATCCAAAGGTCTATATAAACCGGAGGGTTTTAGTCCGTGAGGATCTAACGACAATCATACCATAGGCTAGCTTCTAGGGTTTAGCCTCCTTGATCTCGTGGTAGATCTACTCTTGTACTACCCATATCATCAATATTAATCAAGCAGGAGTAGGGTATTACCTCCATCGAGAGGGCCCGAACCTGGGTAAAAACATTGTGTCCCTTGTCTCCTGTTACCATCCACCTAGACGCACAATTCGGGACCCCCTAGGCGAGATCCGCCGGTTTTGACACCGACATTGGTGCTTTCATTGAGAGTTCCTCCGTGTCGTCACTGATAGGCTCGATGGCTCCTTCGATCATCAACAACGACGCGGTCCAGGGTGAGACTTTTCTCCCTGGAGAGATCTTCGTATTCGGCGGCTTTGCACTGCGGGCCAATTCGCTTGGCCATCTCGAGCATATCGAAAGCTACGCCCCTGGCCATCAGATTAGATTTGGAAGTTTGAACTATACGGCCGATATCCGCGGAGACTTGATCTTCGACGGATTCGAGCCGCAGCCAAGCGTGCCGCACTGTCTCGATGGGCATGATCTAGCTCTGCAGCCGACCAGTGCCCTGGAGGCCGCACCAGTATCCGCTCCGACCCTTAACCCAGAGCCGGATTCCCCGATCGAGGATGAGTGGTTGGACACCGCCTCGGGGGCTACAATCTCTACGGCAATCGAGCCGAACTCCATCCCTGTCCTTTGCGAAGACCTCGACTCCAGGGTGCTGGACTCCTCTCCGGACTCCGAACCCTCCGCTACCGCCAATCGAATCCGATTGGGCGCCGGTCATGGAGTTCATCGCTGGACATCTTTCAGCACTCGCCCTTTGGCGACATCCTGAATTCACTAAAGTCTCTCTCTTTATCCGGAGAGCCCTGGCCGGACTACGGACAGGAAGGTCGGGATGCGGACAACAAAGAAATTCAGCGCCCACCCACCACCCACTTTGTAGCCACTGTCGATGATTTAACCGACATGCTAGACTTCGACTCCGAAGACATCGACGGTATGGACAACGATGCTGGAGACGACCAAGACCCGGCGCCTACAGGGCACTGGAAGGCCACCTCGTCATATGACATATATATGGTGGACATCCCAAAAGATGGGAACGGCGATGGAACAACGGAGGATGACCCCTCCAAGAAACAGCCAAGCGCTAACGTCAAGGCCGCTCTAAATCCCGCCACAATAAAATGGTTATTCGGCACGGAGATAATAACACCCGGACAAAGGTCAAGAGAACCCCCTCTAGCAGGACTCAGTAGCGGGGAGGAGGGAGAAGCAAGTCCGCACGACAAGGCGGGCGTAAAGAGAGGTCGAGGGCGATAATTACGCGCCTCCCTCCGAAGATGAGGCAAGCCTCGACGACGATTTAATTTGTCATGCCCGAGGATCCCGCCAACAGGAGCATTTCAAACGCAGGCTTATAGCCACGGCAAGCAGCCTCAAGAAAGCAGCAAGAATACTTAGAGCTGATCAAGACCTGCTAGTCGACGGATGGACCAAGTCCTTGCAGTACCAAGAGTATGAACTAGAACGCCTCCAAAAGCTACCCCAAACGCAGGCCGTTGCCTCGATCGTAGGAGGAAGCACCCAAGTCACCAGCGCACGACATGGCAGACCGGCCACCCCGTGGTCGCGACAGAGAAGCCTCTCGGCCCTCCGCTCAAGCCACACCCCGACGCCGCTCAAAAAGTACCAAGGCACGGGAAAACGTGTCGCACTTGCGAGATATATTGGAGGATAAGGCAACACATACAAGATCGATCTACGGATCGGCGTGGGCCTAACGACGCGGGATGATTACCGTCGCGCGGATCACAGAAACCCGGCCGGGCGAACACGATGAGACAAAGCTCATATGAGCTACGCCGTGATATAGCCCAATACAGAGGCGCCGCACACCCACTATGCTTCACAGATGAAGTAATGGATCATAAAATCCCCGAGGGCTTCAAGCCCGTAAACATCGAATCATACGATGGTACCACAGATCCCACGGTCTGGATCGAGGATTATCTCCTCCATACCCACATGGCCCACGGTGATGATCTACATGCCATCAAATACCTCCCACTCAAGCTTAAAGGACCAGCTCGGCATTGGCTCAACAAATTTTGCCAAAGAAAATCAATTGGTTGTTGGGAGGACCTGGAAGCCGCATTCCTTGATAACTTCCAGGGCACATATGTGCGACCACCAGACGCTGATGACCTTAGCTACATAATTCAGCAGCCAGAAGGATCGGCCAGGCAATTCTGGACACGGTTGCTCACAAAGAAAAATCAAATCATTGACTGTCCGGATGCAGAGGCCCTTGCAGCCTTCAAACATAACATCTGCGACGAGTGGCTTGCCCGGCACCTAGGATAGGAAAAGCCGAATCTATGGCAGCCCTCACAACCCTCATGACTCGCTTTTGTGCGGGAGAGGTCAGCTGGCTAGCTCGAAGCAACAACTTGGCCAAACATCCTGATAGTCCGGATACCAAGGACAGCAATGGCAGGCCGCGTCGCAACAAGAACAAGCGCCGCATTAACGGTGATAATATCAAGATACGTCGTCAATGCCGGATTCAGAGGCTCTAAACCCGGTCGTGAAGAAGCCATTCAAAAGAAATACCTGTGGCCCGTCCAACTTGGACCGAATACTCGATCGCTCGTGCGGATACATGGCACCCGAAAACCAGCCAATCACACCAACAGGACTGTTGGGTGTTCAAGCAAGGTGCAAGTTAAGTGCCGAACTCAATGACAAGGGGCTGCATAGCGATGACGAGGAAGAGCCCGGCCGCCCGAACAATAGAGGATGTAAGGGTTTTCCCACGCAAGTGCGGACGGTGAACATGATATACGCAACCCATATACCCAAAAGGGAGCGGAAGCGTGCACTAAGGGACGTATACGCGATGGAGCCAGTCGCCCCGAAGTTCAACCCATGGTCTTCCTGCCCGATCACCTTCGATCGAAGGGACCACCCCACTAGCATCCGTCACGGCGGTTTCACCGCATTGGTTCTTGACCCAATTATCGACGGATTTCACCTCATCGGAATCCTGATGGACGGCGGTAGCAGCCTGAACCTGCTTTATCAGGATACAGTGCGCAAAATGGGCATAGACCCCTCAAGGATTAAACCTACAAAGACGACCTTTAAAGGCGTCATACCGGGTGTAGAGGCCAGTTGTACGGGCTCAGTTACACTCGAAGTGGTCTTCGGATCCCCGGATAACTTCCAAAGCGAAGAGTTAATCTTCGACATCGTCCCATTCCGCAGCGGCTATCATGCACTGCTCGGACGAACCGCATTTGCAAAGTTCAATGCGGTGCCGCACTACGCACACCTCAAGCTCAAGATGTCAGGCCCTCGAGGAGTAATCACGGTCAATGGAAACACCAAACGCTCTCTCCGAACGGAGGAGCACACGGCGGCCCTCGTGGCGGAGGTACAAAGCAGCCTCTCACAACAACTCTCGAGTCCGGCCATTAAGCGTCCGGACACGGTCAAGCGTGCCCGGAGTAACCTACAACAAGACCGCCTGGCACGATTCAAGCACGCCAGAGCAACCCGCCCCAACCCCGCCTCGCTAAATTGCGAAGCTAGTATTACGCATGCATAATTACGCTCTGGAGATACCATGGGCATATGGGGAGGGGCAAGACCACGGCAAGCCAAGAATGCGGCTCGACCGCACCAGGGGCTCCCGATTGTGTCACTCCTTTTCTTTTTTTCCTTTTTCTTCCTTTTTCTTACTTTCAGGACTCCGTCTTTGAAGTCCCGTCCGCACTAGAATCGCCGAACTCACGATGCAACAGCCAGAAAGCGTAAAGCCACGTCAAGTGTTCAGTGGTCTCTATTACGAGCATTATACCCGCTTTTACATACCATCCCGCAGCTTACCCTCGGAGGGGACATGTTAGATAGTCCCATCCCTTGCTTATCGCACTATTTGTATCGTTTCGCTTCCATTGCAGTACCTTTTGAATAAACAATACATAGCTCTTGCTTATTATTGCTATACTTCCTTCATATATACATATGTTCATTTCACGACATGTTGCAACCGTACACTTTGGTACGGCCAATACACCAGAGGCTTAAGTATCCCAAAATTATGGTCTGATAAGTCTGAACACTTTCACAAGTGCGGCACCCCGAACTTATAGCATTATATGAATTGGCTCTGAATCATGTCTTGGGTCAATAGTTGGGTTTGCCCGGCTCCCGTGTTTTGGTACCTTACGCCCGCTATATCGGCTAAGGTAGCACCGGAGAACCATCGCGATTATTGCCCCAGTTGAGCTGGGTCGAGCACCTCGATTGAGAAAGCTAAAACTGACCGTCATGATAGGGCGAGAGCCATCGCTGTTCGAGAGGTTTTTCGGGTCCCTAAAGACTTATGCCGCTTAGAGCGAGGAACCGAATTGTCCGGCCAAGGCGTGGATAGCGCCCGAACTCGGTCTTCCGAATACTAGGGGCTTCACTAAATTTAAAATTATAGAATTCTATGGCTAAGTGAGAGTGTTCAAGCATTATAAGTCCGGTTGCCTTGTTCGTTGTGTTGAGCGCCTCCCTAGATGGACCCAAGAATGGGAACAAGAGTGCTCAAGTTTATCCATAACACCCCAAAGACTCGTGGCATGGGGGCTGAAGCCAACGACTTGCCATCTCTCAAATTTGATAAACGGCCACACGTAAGGTAATATTTTAAATTAATAAGCGTTGCTTAGCGCATATGAACAAGTTTTCAGCGTCTGAGGATAACAAATGTGAGTTTATTCAAAAATTACATCCTTGGAGCACTCATCCGCTATTCGAGGCACCCTTCAGAGGCCCTCATAGTACATTTCGGGCGTGCGATGCTCATGGCCCTTGATTGGCCCGTCTGTCACAAGCCTCTCCGCATCCAGCTTGCCCAGTGCACTTTAGCATGGGCAAGGGCCCAACGGACACCTTCAATGCAGACGGAGCGCTTGATGACTTCAAGCCGCGGACAGGCATCCACCACCGCTGCACCAAGCCAAGTAGCTCCCTGCATGGCCTCCAATGGCCACAGCCGCGCTTATAAGGCCCTTCATGGCCTGTTCGGCGACCTTGTGGAGCTCGACCAGCCGCTTCAGCTGGTCGCTCAGGGCACCAAATGTTCGGCCTCGGGATACCGAGACCGTAACACCTTTTCCGTCGAGCTCCCTCCTTGGCGCGGTAGAATGCGGCAAAGCATCGGACACACCACGGGCAAATCTGCGAATGCTCCTGGAGAGCTCCGAATCCGGGTAAGTAATAGGTAATTCACTTTCACATGCTTGCTTTGCATAAAGAATGCCTTACCCGCCGCTATCTTCTTTAACGACTCAATTTCTTGGAGGGCTTTTTGGGCCGCGGCCTTAGCAGCTTTGGCACTCTCAAGAGCCGAGGCGAGCTCGGACTCTCGAGTCTTCGAGTCATGCTCCAAACCCTCGTGTTTTTCCATGAGAGCTTGGAGCTCTTGCCATACCTTGGCCAGCTGCGCCTCCCCCTTCTCTTGCTCGGTGCTTTCCGCAGCCGCTTTGTTTTCGGCCACGGACACCGCTTCCTTCAGGGTCGCCACCTCGTTAAGTGGGCCCCCGCAGCACTCCAAGTTATTCCTGTTATTTTCTGCAACCAAAACCTTTTCTATAAGGTATTTCTTTAATATGGTATTACTTACCTTCCTTGTCCTCGAGCTGCTTCTTGGCTTGTCCGAGCTCGTTCTCGGACCGCTCGAGGTTCTGCTTCAATGCATTGACCTCCGCAGTCAGTGCGGCAGAGGTCAGCATCGTAGCCTGCATCCCCATATTGACATACTTATGTTAGACTCCTGCGTATATCTTTTTAGATCCTTAGTCCGGCTGTTCTTTCTGAACACCGAACTAAGCATCGAGGCTACCGCCTATGAGGTAATATTTTTACATATTCTAAACTTACCTCAAAGCCTGTTAGAAGGCTGGTATAGGCTTGGTCACCCGCTCTTGGCGGATCGAATCGTCCGGATCACCACACTCATCACAAAGGCGGTGCTCCTCCTCGATGGAAGCGCCGTTAAGCGCCTCCGAAGCTATCCGTGCCTCCGGTTGGACAGAAGACACGGCGTCTTACCCTTCTTCCAAGGGTCCGCTTGCCGGACTCGAAACCATCAAGGTTCCGGCATGGAGACCGGATAAGGGTCGGGCCTAGAGCCCCTGGGGGTCTTGCCCCCCGCGCGCCTGGAGTCCGGGAGGTTGCCTTGTGGCACCTCCTGTGCTACCTCCTCTTGACCAAGCCCCTCTTGGGGCCCCTCCGCGGCGTCGTCCGCAGCATGAGGCGAGGAGGCGGTCGGAAGCGAGGTACTCTCCATTTCCGACGAGCCTGTGGACCCGCCGATGAATCGGCGAACTCGCCCTTGGGCGGGCTGCACGGTTGTTCGACATTAGAGAACACTCTGCAATAATAAAAAGCCATGGGTATCCGGACACTTACGATCTGCCAGGGCTTGGCCCTTGTAGGCCAATCCTCCTCGCTGCCTTCGACGTTGGTGGAGAAGTCCGGAGGAAGGGTTCTTCCTTCTTGGACCCTCCGCCTCCCAGTTGGGGCGGCCTTCCTTTCTTCTCCTCTCACTGGGAGGAGCTTTATTCTTCCTCCTCGTCTTCAGGAGAAGATTCCGCTTCAGAATCTGGACAAAGACCAAGGCCGAGAGCTCCTTCGAGTTCCCGTGGCCTCCTTCTTGGCCTTCTTCTCCGGCACCACATGGGGTGCCGAGCCAAGAGCCCTGGCTAATCAGGCGTCCGGTGGGTCTTCTGGCAAAGGAGCCGGACAGTTAATCTGTCCGGACGTCTTCAGCCAGTCCTGTCAAAGAATAGGGAGTTTTTAGATCCCACATAGAGTCAATCCATGAAAAAAGAGTCCCGTAAAGCGTAAAATAACTTACCTCGCCGGCTGGACGCCGCGAGCTGTATCCGCGATCTTTGTTAGTGGATGCTGGGGCTCAGCGCCCTTGAACAGCACCTTCCAGGCATCTTCGTATGTAGTGTCGAAGAGCCGGCTCAAGGTTCAGTGTTGTGCCGGATCGAACTCACACAAGTTAAAGGCCCGTTGTTGGCAGGGAGAATCCGGCGGATGAGCATCACCTGGATTACGTCGACAAGCCTGAGATTCTTGTCCATCAGGTTTCGGACGCATGTTTGGAGTCCGGATAGCTCTTCCGAATTCCCCCATGTCAGGCCTGTCTCTTTCCATGACGAGAGCCGTGTGGGGAATCCAGATCTAAATTCGGGGACCGCCACCCATTCGGGGTCGCGTGGCTCGGTGATGTAGAACCACCCCGATTGCCACCCCTTTATTGTCTCCACGAAGGCGCCCTCGAGCCATGGGACTTTGGCCATCTTGCCAACCATGGCGCCTCGACTCGCATGACGGCCGCCCACTACCTTCGCCGGACGTTGAAGATCTTCACCATAAGTCAAGTGGGGCTGGATGCAGAGGAAGGCCTCGCACACGATGATAAACGCCGAGATGTTGAGGATGAAATTCGGGCCAGTCGTGGAAGTCCAGCCGTAGTAGAACATGAGCCCCGGACAAATGGGTGAAGTGGAAAACCTAGTCCGCGGAGGAAGTGGGGAGAAACACCACCCTCTCATGGGGCCCGGGTTGGAATGAGCTGCCCGCATCGGGCAGCCTGTCTTGTGATGTCGCTGGACAAGTATACGGTCTCTCGCAGTCTTGTGATGTGCCCCTCCGTGACGGAGGAGGCCATCCACCGCCTCCCGCCTCGACATGGTTGGAGAAGGTTCGTGGGATGTGCGGACTTGGGCGCTGGAGCTTGAGTCTTGTGAAATGGATGAGCAAAGGAGGAAGAAGGCGTAGGTGAAAAGGTGGATCCTTATCCCCTTATATGGACGGACGAAGTTGTGCGTCCCCCACCAGCGTGGTAAAACTCGCTTATCTCCCAAGCGCCGTAATCAATGGCGTGGATGGGTTACCCACATCCGTATTGATGAGAATCCCAGAATAAGGGGGCACGATCTATGCTTTGATAAGACTTGCCAAGGAAACCGCCTCGCTAAACGCGCTGAGGTGGAACGGTAAAAACGATTCATATAAAGGCCTGGCCGTGGTGTGATGTCACGCCGCGGAATACGTCAGCAGATCTGTGCAAAAGTTATTTTCTCTACGGTGGTATGTGGAACTTGTATTGCAGAGCCGGACACTATCCTTGTGTTCAAAACCTTCTATTAAGTATTTGGAGGAGGAACCCGCCTTGCAATGCCGAAGACAATATGCGCGCCGGACTCGTCGTCATTGAAGCCTGGTTCGTGGGCTACCGAGGAGTCCGGACTAGGGGTGTCCGGATAGCGGACTATAGTCACGGCCGGACTCCAAGACTATGAAGATACAAGATTGAAGACTTCACACGTGTCCTGGATGGGACTTTCCTTGGCGTGGAAGGCAAGCTTGGCGATACAGATATGTAGATCTCCTACCATTGTACCCGACTACGTGTAACCCTAACCTATCCAGTGTCTATATAAACCGGAGGGTTTTAGTCCAGAGGGACTAACGACAATCATACCATAGGCTAGCTTCTAGGGTTTAGCCTCCTTGATCTCGTGGTAGATCTACTCTTGTACTACCCATATCATCAATATTAATCAAGCAGGAGTAGGGTATTACCTCCATCGAGAGGGCCCGAACCTGGGTAAAAACATCGTGTCCCTTGTCTCCTGTTACCATCCGCCTAGACGCACAATTCGGGACCCCCTACCCGAGATCCGCCGGTTTTGACACCGACAATAACCTTCCAATATATCAACCTTTATGTCTTGACCATTTTGAGACTCCTCATCATGTCCATGATCTCGTCCGGGACTCCGAACAAACTTCAGTTCATCAAATCACATAACTCATAATACAAATTGTCATCGAACGTTAAGCGTGTGGACCCTACGGGTTCGAGAACTATGTAGACATGACCGATACATATCTCCGATCAATAACCAATAGCAGAACCTGGATACTCATATTGGCTCCTAGATATTATACAAAGATCTTTATCGGTCAAACCGCATAACAACATAAGTTGTTCCCTTTGTCATCGGTATGTTACTTGCCCGAGATTCGATCGTTGGTATCATCATACCTAGTTCAATCTCCTTACTGGCAAGTCTCGCATTACTGAGAGGGCCTAGAGATACCTCTCCGATGCACGGAGTGACAAATCCTAATCTTGATCTATGCCAACTCAACAAACACCATCGAAGACACCTGTAGAGCATCTTTGTAATCACCCAGTTACGTTGTGACGTTGATAGCACACAAGGTGTTCCTCTGGTATTCGGGAGTTGCATAATCTCATAGTCTGAGGAACATGTATAAGTCATGAAGAAAGCAATAGTAGAAAAACTAAACGATCATTTATGCTAAACTAACGGATGGGTCTTGTCCATCACATCATTCTCTAATGATGTGATCCCATTCATCAAATGACAACACATGTCTATGGCTAGGAAACTTAACCATTTTTTATTAATGAGCTCGTCAAGTAGAGGCACACTAGGGACACTCTGTTTGTCTATGTATTCACACATGTACTGAGTTTCCGGTTAATACAATTCTAGCATGAATAATAAACATTTATCATGATATAAGGAAATATAAATAACAACTTTATTATTGCCTCTAGGGCATATTTCCTTCAGTCTCCCACTTGCATTAGAGTCAATAATCTAGATTACATAGTAATGATTCTAACACCCATGGAGTCTTGGTGCCGATCATGTTTTGCTCGTGAGAGAAACTTAGTCAATGGGTCTGCAACATTCAGATCCGTATGTATCTTGCAAATCTCTATGTCTCCCTCCTTAACTTGATCGTGGATGGAATTGAAGCGTCTCTTGATGTGCTTGGTTCTCTTGTGAAATCTGGATTCCTTTGCCAAGGCAATTGCACCAGTATTGTCACAAAAGATTTTCATTGGACCCGATGCACTAGGTATTACACCTTGATCGGATATGAACTCCTTCATCTAGACTCCTTAATTTGCTACTTCCGAAGCAGCTATGTACTCCGCTTCACACATAGATCCCGCCACGACGCTCTACTTAGAACTGCACCAACTGACAGCTCCACCATTCAATATAAATACGTATCCGGTTTGTGACGTAGAGTCATCCGGATCAGTGTCAAAGCTTGCATCGGCGTAACCATTTACGACGAGCTCTTTGTCACCACCATAAACAAGAAACATATCCTTAGTCCTTTTCAGGTATTTCAGGATGTTCTTGACCGTTGTCTAGTGATCCACTCCTGGATTACTTTGGTACCTCCCTGCTAAATTAATAGCAAGGTACACATCAGGTCTGGTACACAACATTGCATACATGATAGAACCTACGGCTGAGGCATAGGGAATGACTTTCATTTTCTCTCTATCTTCTGTAGTGATCGGGCATTGAGTCTGACTCAACTTCACACCTTATAACACAGGCAAGAACCCTTTCTTTGAGTGGTCCATTTTGAACTTCTTCAAAACTTTATCAAGGTAAGTGCTTTGTGAAAGTCCAATTAAGCGTCTTGATCTATATCTATAGATCTTGATGGCCAATATATAAGCAGCTTCACCGAGGTCTTTCATTGAAAAATTCTTATTCAAGTATCTTTTTATGCTATCCAAAAATTCAATATTACTTTCGATCAACAATATGTCATCCACATAAATATCAGAAATGCTACAGAGCTCCCACTCACTTTCTTGCAAATATAGGCTTCTCCAAAAGTCTGTATAAAACCATATTCTTTGATCACACTATAAAAGCATATATTCCAACTCCGAGAGGCTTGCACCAGTCCATAAATGGATCGCTGGATCTTGCACACTTTGTTAGCACCTTTTGGATCGACAAAACCTTCTCGTTGCATCATATACAACTCTTCTTTAAGATATACATTAGGGAATGCAGTTTTGACATCCATTTCCCAAATTTCATAATCATAAAATGCATCAATTGCTAACATGATTCGGACAGACTTAAGCATCGCTACGGGTGAGAAGGTCTCGTCGTAGTCAACTCATTGAACTTGTCGAAAACCTTTCGCAACAAGTCGAGCTTTGTAGACAGTAACATTACCGTCGGCCGCCTTCTTCTTGAAGATCCATTTATTCTCTATGGCTTGCCGATCATCGGGCAAGTCAACCAAAGTCCACACTTTGTTCTCATACATGGATCCCATCTCAAATTTCATGGCCTCAAGCCATTTTGCGGAATCTGGGCTCATCATCGCTTCCTCGTGGTTCGTAGGTTCGTCATGGTCAAGTAACATGACCTCCAGATTACCGTACCACTCTGGTGCGGATCTTACTCTGGTTGACCTACGAGGTTCGGTAGTAACTTTATCAGAAGTTTCACGATCACCATCATTAGCTTCCTCACTAATTGGTGTATAGGAATCACTGGAACTAATTTCAGTGATGGACTACTTTCCAATTCGGGAGAAGGTACAATTACCTCATCAAGTTCTACTTTCCTCCCACTCACTTCTTTCGAGAGAAACTCCTTCTCTAGAAAGGATCCATTTTTAGCAACGAATATCTTGCCTTCAGATCTAAAACTAATCCCGAAGGTAGATGTAGAGGTAGCGTGCCGACCACGATCACATCAACTTTGGAACCATTTCCTACGCGCATCGTCACCTCGTCCTTAGCCAATCTTTGCTTAATCCGTAGCCCCTGTTTCGAGTTGCAAATATGAGCAACAGAACCAGTATCAAATACCCAGGCGGTACTACGAGCATTAGTAAGGTACACATCAATAAAATGTATATCAAATATACCTTTCACTTTGACATCCTTCTTATCCGCCAAACACTTGGGGCAGTTTCGCTTCCAGTGACCAGTCCCTTTGCAGTAGAAGCACTCAGTCTCAGGCTTAGGTCCAGATTTGGGCTTCTTCATTTGAGCAGCAACTTGCTTCCCGTTCTTCTTGAAGTTCCCCTTCTTCCCTTTGCCATTCTTCTTCAAACTAGTGGTCTTGTTAACCATCAACACTTGATGCTTCTTCTTGATTTCTACCTCTGCTGCCTTTAGCATCTAGAAGAGCTCGGGAATTGTCTTATCCATCCCTTGCATATTATAGTTCATTACGAAGCTTTTGTAGCTTGGTGGCAGTGATTGAAGAACTCTGTCAATGACACTATCATCAGGAAGATTAACTCCCGGTTGAGTCAAGTGGTTGTGGTACCCAGACATTCTGAGTATATGTTCACTGACAGAACTATTCTCCTCCATCTTGCAGCTATAGAACTTATTGGAGACTTCATATCTCTCAATCTGGGCATTTGCTTGAAATATTAACTTCAACTCCTGGAACATATCATATGCTCCATGACGTTCAAAACGTCGTTGAAGTCCCGATTCAAAGCCGTAAAGCATGGCACACTGAACTATCGAGTAGTCATCGCTTTTGCTCTCCGTGACGTTCATAACATCCGGAGTTGCTCCTCGTTAGCTGGTCTTGCACCTAGCGGTGCTTCCAGGACGTAATTCTTCTATGCAGCAATGGGGATAATCCTCAAGTTACGGACCCAGTTCGTGTAGTTGCTACCATCATCTTTCAACTTAGCTTTCTCTAGGAACGTATTAAAATTCAAAGGAACGGTAGCACGGGCAATTTATCTACAACAACTTAGACATGCAAAATGCTATCAGGTACTAAGTTCATGATAAATTAAAGTTCAATTAATCATATTACTTAAGAACTCCCACTTAGATAGACATCCCTCTAGTCATCTAAATGATCACATGATCCATATCAAATAAACCATGTCCGATCATCACGTGAGATGGAGTAGCTTTCAATGGTGAACATCACTATGTTGATCATATCTACTATATGATTCATGTTCGACCTTTCAGTCTTAGTGTTCCAAGGCCATATCTGCATATGCTAGGCTCGTCAAGTTTAACCCGAATATTCTGCGTGTGCAAAACTGGCTTGCACCCATTGTATGTGAACATAGAGCTTATCACATCCGATCATCATGTGGTGTCTCGGCACGACGAACTGTAGCAATGGCGCATACTCAGGGAGAACACTTGTACCTTGAAATTTAGTGAGGGTTCATCTTATAATGCTACCGCCGTACTAAGCAAAATAAGATGCATAAAGGATAAACATCACATGCAATCAAAATAAGTGATATGATATGGCCATCATCATCTTGTGCCTTTGATCTCCATCTACAAAGCACCATCATGATCACCATCATCACCGGCTTGACACCTTGATCTCCATCGTAGCATCGTTGTCATCTCGCCAACTATTGCTTCTATGACTATCGCTACCGCTTAGTGATAAAGTAAAGCAATTACATGGCGATTGCATTTCATACAATAAAGCGACAACCATATGGCTCCTGCCAGTTGCCGATAACTGTTACAAAACATGATCATCTCATACAACAATTTATATATCATCACATCTTGACCATATCACATCACAACAAGCCCTGCAAAAACAAGTTAGACGTCCTCTAATTTGTTGTTGCAAGTTTTACGTGGCTGCTACGGGCTTCTAGCAAGAACCGTTCTTACCTACGCATCAAAACCACAACGATTTTTTGTCAAGTGTGTTGTTTTAACCTTCAACAAGGACCGGGCGTAGTCAAACTCGATTCAACTAAAGTTGGAGAAACAGACACCCGCTAGCCACCTGTGTGCGAAGCACGTCGGTAGAACCAGTCTCATGAACGCGTTCATGTAATGTCGGTTCGGGCCGCTTCATCCAACAAGGCCGCTGAATCAAAGTAAGACATTGCTGGTAAGCAGTATGACTATTATCGCCCACAACTCTTTGTGTTCTACTCGTGCATATAACATCTACGCATAGACCTGGCTCGGATGCCACTGTTGGGGAACGCAGTATTTCAAAAAATTTACCTACGATCACGCAAGATCTATGTAGGAGATGCATAGAAACAAGCGGGGAGAGGGTGTCCACGTATCCTCGTAGACTGAAAGCGGAAGCGTTTAGTAACACGGTTGATGTAGTCGAACGTCTTCGTGATCCAACCGATCCAACACCGAATGTACGGCACCTCCGTGTTCAGCACACGTTCCGCTCGATGACGTCCCTCGAACTCTTGATCCAGTTGAGGTCGAGGGAGAGTTCTGTCAGCACGACAGTGTGGCGATGGTGATGATGAAGTTACTGGCACAGGGCTTCGCCTAAGCACTACGACGATATGACCGAGGTGTGTAACTGTGGAGGGGGGCACCGCACACGGCTAAGAGAAGGCTTGGTGTGTCTTTGGGTTCCCCCTACCACGTATATAAAGGGGGGGAGGAGAGGTGGCAGGCCCAAGGGGGGTGCGCCATGGGGGGGGGAGTCCTACTTGGACTCCCGGTCCAAGTATGATTCGCCTCCCCTTTCCTATTCCCACTAGGAGAAGGAGGGAAGGAGGAGGAGAAGAGAAGGAAAGGCCCCCCAACCCTAGTCCAATTCGGTTTGGGCTTGGGGGGCACGTGCCACCACCTGGCCGCCGCCTCCTCTCTCCACTAGGGTCCATGAAGGCCCATTAACTCCGGGGGTCCCAGAATCCCCGGTACTCCAAAAAATGCTCGAACCTTTCCGAAACCATTCCGGTGTCCAAACATAACCTTCCAATATATCAATCTTTATGTCTCAACCATTTTGAGACTCCTCGTCATGTCTGTGATCTCATCCGGGACTCCGATCAAACTTCGGTTCATCAAATCACATAACTCATAATACAAATTGTCATGTTATGTGTGCGGACCCTATGGGTTCGAGAACTATGTAGACATGACCGAGACATATCTCCGGTCAATAACCAATAGCGGAACCTGGATGCTCATATTGGCTCCTACATATTCTACGAAGATCTTTATCGGTCAAACCGCATAACAACATACGTTGTTCCCTTTGTCATCGGTATGTTACTTGCCCGAGATTCGATCGTTGGTATCACCATACCTAGTTCAATCTCGTTATAGGCAAGTCTCTTTACTCATTCCGTAATTCATCATCTTGTAACTAACTCATTAGTCACATTGCTTGCAAGGCTCGTAGTGATGTGCATTACCGAGAGGGCCCAGAGATACCTCTCCGATACACGGAGTGACAAATCCTAATCTCGTTCTATGCCAACTCAACAAACACCATCAAAGACACCTATAGAGCATCTTTATAACCACCTATTTATGTTGTGACGTTTGATAGCACACAAGGTGTTCCTCCGGTATTCGGGAGTTGCATAATCTCATAGTCTGAGGAACATGTATAAGTCATGAAGAAAGCAATAGCAGAAAAACTAAACGATCATTTATGCTAAGCTAACAGATGGGTCTTGTCCATCACATCATTCTCTAATGATGTGATATCGTTCATCAAATGACCACACATGTCTATGGCTAGGAAACTTAACCATCTTTGATTAACTAGCTAGTCAAGTAGAGGCACACTAGGGACACTATGTTTGTCTATGTATTCACACATGTACTAAGTTTCCGATTAATACAATTGTAGCATGAATAATAAACATTTATCATGATATAAGGAAATATAAATAACAACTTTATTATTGCCTCTAGGGCATATTTCCTTCAATAACTTGCAAGATCGGATCTAGAACATGAATATAATTGTGATAACATAAACGGTTCAGATCTGAGATCATGGCACCCGGGCCCAAAGTGACAAGCATTAAGCATGGAAAAGTCATAGCAACATCAATCTTAGAACATAGTGGATACTAGGGATCAATCCCTAACAAAACTAAATCGACTACATGATGAATCTCATCCAACTCCTCACTGACCAACGAGCCTACGAAGGAATTACTCACTCCCGGTGGGGAGCATCATGGAATTGGCGATGGAGAAGGGTTGGTGATGATGAAGAACGAAGATCCCCCTCTCTGGAGCCCCAAACGGACTCCAGATCTGGCCTCCCAATGAAGAACAGGAGGTGACGGCGGCTTCGTCTCGTGGATCGCAATAATTCTTTCTCCCTCAATTTTTTCTGGAAAAATAGGATTTTCAGCGTCGGTTTCAGAGTCTGCGGGGCCACCAGGTGGGGACAACCCACCTGGGCGCGCCAGGAGAGGGGGTGGGCCCTGGTGGGTTGTGCCCACCCAGGTGCCCCTCTCCGGTGGATCTTTGCTCCAGAAATTCTTATTTATTATATAAAAAATCCTCACAAAGTTTTGTTCCATTCCGAGAACTTCTATTTCTGCACAAAAACAACACCATGGTAGTTCTGCTGAAAACAGCGTCAGTCCGGGGTTAGTTTCATTCAAATCATGCAAATTAGAGTCCAAAACAAGAGGAAAAGCGTTAGGAAAAGTAGATACGTTGGAGACATATCAGTCGGCCATATGATGACTCGGGCTATCAGCATGGTGATGAGGAGATGGATGATCTTCCCGGACAGGAATGTCCTAGTAGGGTTCATTACAAGAAGTCTCTCTTCATGTAATCCTCACAGGACACGCCTGAAGATGCCGCCTGAACACAGGCTGAACTAGCCGAGGGTCGTACAGTGCTTAGCCCGACAACACTGGGGAAGGGGTTAAGGAAGGGTCTAGAAGGCCAGCCCATGAAAAAGGAGAGGAGGAGACCGACAAAGAAAGGCTCTGCTGCCTACAAACAAGCCAGAGCACATAGCATCCAGAAGGCGGGTTTTGAAGAGCGTGTACCCATCAAAGGTGTGGCCATGTTCCATGTCACGGGCGAGCCGATGCTACCGCTGAAACCGCTGGAGGCAATATCATGGGATCTCAGGAGACTACACGACCATGTGCCATCGATTGAGAAAATCCTACTAGCTTCAAAGGATCCAGGATATCCGACATGCGCGGCTCGTGTGCCTAGGGGGAAGTGCTACGTCGACACACGGCTGGCGGAGGTGTTCTTCCTGCGGTTTGAGCATATCTCCGAGATGTTTCTGATAAGGCGGATCGATTTTACAATCGTCCTCCTTTTTGCGCTACATATGAGCTCCATCATGAAGAGACAACAAGTCTCGCAAATCTGTGTGGCGGATCCATACTGCATGCACGAGTCCTTCCTGTGTCTCAGCGACTTTGAGCGTAAAACTGCTAGGGAGTACCTCTAGAACTTCATGATATAGAATAAGGACTAGGAAATTGTACTCCTGCCTTATCATCCAATGTAAGTCAATGCCGGACAACCCTTTTGTACATTTTAATCATTCCTTCTCGCTCATATGGAGAATAATTTGAGGTGTTTTTTTCCCGTAGCAACGGGCGTGCCATGTTTATTGTTCTTTACCCCGAGTCTCCCATGCCATCTATTTCGACTCTACCAGAAACTACGAGAAGAAGGACTACACCCACATAATGAATATTCTAGATGATGCTCTCCGTGACTTCAGCTTGAGGGGTGGCCACCTGCAGATCAGGAAACAAAGGAACCGCAAGACGGGTTTCTCACATAAAACTAACTTCTGTTGCATCCATGTCCCAAAACCAAGCAGAAATGATGGATTCTACCTCCTCCATCTCATAATGTAGTTCAGAAAGGATCACCAAAAGCTTCGCATGACAACCAGAAGCGATGATCATATCCGCAAGTGGGTAGAATCTCAAGGAGAACCGAATTATAAACTTAGAGATTATAAACCGGATTATAAACCGGACATTGCGATGATCATCATGAAAGAAGTCGTTGAATAGAAGGGGATGTTCCACCACGGCCCTATATCACGAGCTGACGTCCGAACTCGCATAGGCATGCAACGTCAGGACCTCACGCCATTCAAGAAGCTAGGGTGGATCCTCGGTGATATGGAAGGATGGAACTTCTAGTGATTTATGATGTCGATGATGATGATATGTGTCGGTTGAACTTGTATACTTTCTGTACCGATGAAACTTTGTGATGACCATGGTCCCTGCCGAACTTGCGTAACGCTACTTTGTTAGTTTGGGTATGATGACCTGCATACCTCTAGTTAATTAGTTTGCGTATGATGAATCTGCGTTGATTATTTATGTTTACTATATGTTGCATCTATTTGCTAACCCTTTCTTTTTCGTGTTGCTCAAGTATATTTTTTTTGCATATGATTGTACATTCTCTTGATGAAGATGCATCTCTAACAGGTACCTAGATCCTTGATGGCGAAGAAGTAGTGCTATTTCGTGTACACATGCAAGGTTCCGGGAGTGTACGAGAGTGGCCCGAGTGTCAGGCGCTAGTGGACCGGTTCTCGGGCGCCAGCCATAAAGGGTTCAAAAGCAGACAAGAAGTAGAAGCTAGTTACTTGAGGTTCACGCTAGCGTGAGAGAGGACACATAACCGCCGCCTCATGTACTGCATAGTTCCGCTCTCACTCATAGTGATATCTCTTCTCGTGTATATCATTGTTTAGATGGATGACGATGTAGTTGCAAGTATTCGAGACTTGTATGGCTATTTCGAGATGATGACGAGAGATCACTTTGTGTTGGATTATGATTATGATGATGACATGATTTGATGAGACTATTTGTATATGTATGCTATGATTACATTTGTATGTGTATGATATGCTAGAGATTATTGTATAAAGCCTGTACGAATACAAAAGAAATATGCAGAAAAAAATCAGAAACTAATAAAATTAGCAGTAGCGAGGGGAATAAAGTTAGCAATAGCATGCACTTAGCAGTAGCGCTTCTTATGGTAAAGCGCTACATCTATTAGCAGCAGCGCATTCCGGTAAAGCACGTTGCTGCTACCCATGTATACCAGTAGCGCGATTCAACACGCACTACTGCTACAAGTTAGCTGTAGTGCCGTATCAGTAGCGCGGGACCCGCGCTACTGATACACCTTAGACCCGCGCTATAGCTAGGCTTTTCCCTGGTAGTGGGTTGCGACGGTTCCGTATCGTAAAACGATATGAAACTTCTTCTCTTATTTTTTCTCGGCGAAACAAAATTTATAGAGTTGCGATTAGGTCAGATGGCCTCCTGTGGGCCACAAGGTAACAGGGTGTGCCATGTTGCCTTGTGAGTTGAGGTGCCACCCTCCGGTGGATCTTCGTTCTAGCATTTTTCATATATTCCATAAAAAATCTCCACAAAGTTTCGTCCGATTCTAAGAACTTTTTTCTCTGCACAAAAAAACAACACCATGGTAATTCTATTGAAAACAACGTCAGTCTGGGTTAGTTTTATTCAAATCACGCAAATTAGAGTCCAAAATAAGAGTAAAAGTGTTTGGAAAGTAGATACGATGGAGACCACGTTTCTATCATATCTACTTTTCCATGGTAATTCTAAGCTTGGGGGAGTTGATACATCTCCATCGTATATACTTTTACAAACTCTTCTACCCTTATTTTGGACTCTAAATTGCATGATTTGAATGGAACTAACCCAGACTGACGCTGTTTTCAGCAGAATTGCCATGGTGTTATTTTTGTGCAGAAATAAAGTTCTCGGTTTGACCTGAAAATTTACGGAGAATATTTCTGGAATATATAAAAAATACTGGCATAAAAAGATACCAGAGGGGGGCCACCAAGGGGCCACAAGCCCAGGGGGCACCTACCACCCCTAGGGCGCGCCCCCTGGCTTGTGGGGCCCATGGAGCTCCGGCAACCCTAACTCCAACTCCATATATACCTATTCGTGAAGAAATAAAATCAAAGTGAAGGATTCATCGTGTTTTACGATACGGAGCAGCCGCCACCTCCTGTTCTTCATCGGGAGGGCTGATCTGGAGTCCGTTCGGGGCTCCGAAGGGTGTAATCCATCATCGTCGTCATCATCAACCTTCCTCCACCACAAATTTCATGATGCTCACCATTGTGTGTGAGTAATTTCATCGTAGGCTTGTTGGACGGTGATGAGTTGGATGAGATTTATCATGTAATCGAGTTAGTTTTGTTAGGGTTTGATCCTTAGTATCCACTGCTCGAGATTGATGTTGCTATGACTTTGCTATGCTTAATGCTTGTCACTAGGGCCCGAGTGCCTTGATTTTAGATCTGAACCTATTATGTTTTCATGAATATATGTGTGTTCTTGATCCTATCTTGCAAGTTATAGACACCTATTATGAGTTACGATCCGCATACCCCAAGGTGACAATAATTGGGATTCTTTCCGATGATTATCGTAGTTTGAGGAGTTCATGTATTCACTAAGTGCTAATGCTTTGTTCCCATTCTCTATTAAAAGGAGGCCTTAATATCCCTTAGTTTCCATTAGGACCCCACTGCCACGGGAGGGTAGGACAAAAGATACCATGCAAGTTCTTTTCCATAAGCATGCATGACTATATATACAGAATACATGCCTACATTATATTGATGAATTGGAGCTAGTTCTGTGTCACCCTAGGTTATGACTGCTACATGATGAATATCATCCAACACAATTATCATTGCCGATCCAGTGCCTACAAGCTTTTCACATATTGATCTTTGTTAAGTTATTTTCGTTGCTACTGCTATTACAATCACTACAAATTGCTACTGCTACTTTTGCCACTGTTACCGTTACTATCATACTACAGTTGTCCTACCCTGTTTTCCTACCCTTCCATGCCAGCTGGGTCCGTAAAGGAAAACTAAGGGATATTAAGGCCTCCTTTTAATAGAGAACACGAACAAAACATTAGCACTTAGTGATACATGAACTCCTCATACTACATTCATCACCAGAGTGAATCCCAATTGTTCTCACTTTGGGGTCTACGGATCATAACATGTAATAGCTGCATACAACTTGCAGGATGGGATCCAAACACACTTATATTCATGAAAACATAATAGGTTCAGATTTGAAATCATGTCACTTGGGCCCTAGTGACAAGCATTAAGCATTAAGCATAGCAAAGTCATAGGAACATCAATCTCAGAACATAGTGGATACTAGGGATCAAACCCTAACAAATTGACTTCATTACACGACAAATCTCATCCAAGTCCATCGCCGTCCAGCAGGCCTATGAAGGAATTACTCACTCTCGGTGATGAGCATCATGAAGTTATAGATGAAGAAGGGTTGGTGATGATGATGGCAACAATCCCCCTCTTCGGAGCCCCGAACGGACTCTAGATCAGCCCTCTCGATGAAGAACAGGAAGTGGCGGCGGCGCCTTATTGTAAAACATGACAAAACTTCTCCTCTTATTTTTCTCTCGATGAAACGAAATTTATAGAGTAGAGATTAGGCCAGACGACTGCCTGTGGGCCCCACAAGGTAACAGGGCGCGCCCTGTTGCCTTGTGAGCAACATGTGGCCCCCCTCCGGTGGATCTTCGTTCCAGTATTTTTTCATATATTCCATAAAAAATCTCCAAAAAGTTTCGTCAAATTTTGAGAACTTCTATTTCTGCACAAAAAACAACACCATGATAGTTCTACTGAAAAAAAATGTCAGTCCGGGTTAGTATCATTCAAATCATGCAGATTAAAATCCAAAACAAAAGAAAAAGTGTTTGAAAAAGTAGATACGATGGAGATGTGTCAGTTCATGATTTTGATTAGGTCAACAATTTTCTAAATCAATCAGCAACAACCGTCCTATAGATATATAAATCTCGTGCACCCTTCCATCACCTACAAAAAAAGAAGAAGTGCCACCATATGATACTACAACACTAATATAGTACATGTAGCTAGGGAAGCAGATATTTCCCCACGTAAATATAGGTTGGTTAACGGATAACATAGAATCACACCATGAAAGGCCCACCAAATCATCATATTATAAAGAAAAATAGACAAATTCCATCATATCCCCCACCTGGAAAACTAAATACTACACCAATCCCAAAATATAAGGAGTATTAGTTTTTTGAAAAGCCAAATTTATATAACTTTGCACAAGTTTAGAGTAAAAATATATCGACATCCACAATATTAAACAAAAAAGTGTGGAAATTCATTGCATGATGAATCTAATCATACAGATTTGATATTATAGATCTTCATATATTTCTCTACAAAATTGATCAAACTTAAAAGGTTTTACTTAAAAAAATATAATACACCTTATATTTTGAAACAGAGGGAGTAGTTTTTTTTAAACCCAATAATACCAATGGTGCAGCAAAGCGCGCCTAACCCTTCTAGTCTAGTAAATACACTATGCTCCTTAATTTTAGTGGCCACATATTCAATTGAGGTCTTCAATTTGAATTTGGCTCATCTGATTTTGACCAGGTCAATTATTTGCCCTCTCTCATTCAATACTTCTAATTAACTATGCACTATGCTCCCTAATTTTAAAGGTCTTATATTCAATTGAGATTTTAAATATGGAATTAGCTCATGCGATTTTGACCGTGTCAATAATTTCTCAAGGAGCTCTCACACTCAATATTTTTAATTCATTGTGCTCCCTAATTTTGAAGGTTTTTCATTCGATTGAGGTATTTAACTTTGGATTTGGTTCAAGATTTTGATCAGATCAATGATTTTTCAAACCAAGTAACAAATGACCTCTCAAAGTACATCAATCCGCGCACCCTTTCGCCAACTAGAAAAAAAAGAAGCACTAGATGTGACACTGTAGCACCAATATAGTAATGCAACCACCAACATAGAAAATGTCTCCGTTTAAGTATAGGTTGATTAAGAGATAGCACAGAATCACACCGTAAAATGTACACCAAAATGCCGCATTATAAATAAAATAACGCACTCCATCATATCCCTAATTGGAAACCAAATACTCCATCAGTTTCAGAATACAAGGTGTATTAGTTTTCTAAAAGTCAATTTTCTTGAATTTTGACCAAGTTTAGAACGGAAAATATCGACGTCCACAATAGTAAATAAATAAAATATGAAATTCACTTCATGATGAATCTAAATATACCGATTTGATATTATGGATATCGATATATTTATCCGCAAATTTGATCAAACGTAAGGTGGTTTGATTTTTTCTAAACTAATACACTAAACCGTGCCCGCAAGTCCCGTTTAGTTAGTTTTAGCTAGCTCGATAATTCATTTTCTCCAAAAAAGCTTTATTGAATTATTATTTTGAGGGTAAACTTTATTGAATTGTTAGACTATAAATGGACTTAAACGGGATTAAGCGGGACCCGGTAAATGTACATCTAGCTTTTGTCTTAAGTCAAAGTTTTAAAAACTTTGACCACCTTTCTAGGAAAAAGTAAACACATTTATGGCACCAAGTTAGTACCACTAGATTTGTTTTGAAATGTAGTTTCATAATATATGAATTTGACGTTATATATATTACTATTATTTTCTATAAAGTTGGTCAAATATTTAAAATTTTGACTTAGAACAAAATATAGATGTATACTTATTCGCGGACGGAGGGAGTATGAAGTAGAAAAAAACAAGAAAACCGAGCAACATTATATTCGACGATGAACCAAAGAGGACTAAATGAAAATTCATTTAGTCCTCTTTGGTTCTTTATTTTTTTTTACCCGCAGAAAAGAACCAAAGAGGACTAAATGAATTTGCATCTTCTTCTAAAAAAAGAAAAGAAAAAGAATTCGCATCTCGGCGCGAGAATACACAAAGTGTGCCCTCGAGGAATAGGTTCTAGGTAGACAGATCTAGGACAACGCTAAAGCCCAGAGCCCGACACCAGCTGCCATGGCAGGAGGAACTGGAGGAGCTGGGGGAGGAACAGGGGGAGGGGACTCGTTGGCTCGCAGGGCCTGGAGGCAGTACCTGCTCCAGCTGCAGCGCCACCCACTCCGCACCAAGGTCTTCGCCTTTTGTTGCAGTTTTCACTGGATTTGATTGATTGGTTTGGGGAATTTTCTAAGCCTCGGTTAAGTTGGCTAGTGCAGATGATCACTGCGGGGTGCCTCGCAGGCGTCAGCGACTCCGTGGCGCAGAAGCTCTCTGGATATCAGAAGATTGAGAAGCGCCGCCTCCTGCTCAAGATGGTGAGGTTGCTGAACGATTTATTGTTTCTTTTTCTTGATTATTGCTGGTGTAGATGTGAGGCGTCCTCTTGTTTGTGGATACTAGATTGATTCTGTACATGGAGTTGTGTTTCATCCTCTTAGTAGGGTAGAGGCTTTAGTTGTAGGAGGACCATGTGAGTGGGAGTACTCCACAAGTGATGTATAATTGGAACGATGTTTCTTCGGATTCAATTGAACAATGACTTGACGTACGTAGCCCGTGATTTGACACCTCAGAGCTCGTTGTAGGTTTGAGGCAATTTGGATCAGTGTATTAGAAGGAATAGAGGGGATTGGTGTAAAAGGATGGCGATTTTACCCATGGGTACGGGTACCCGTGGATACCGGATTTTTTTTCAAAACTATGACGTATTTTGTAGCAATTTCGAAAACTATAGCACATAATGAAAAAAATGCAAAACTATGACCCTCCGGCCACGTGCAGGCGAAAAGTAGTTTTCGCCAACTGTTGGTCGAAGTAGGGTTTTCGGCCTTGCCATGGCCGAAAAGTGGTTGAGCTGGCGAAATGGCTGTTTTTGGTCATTGTTTGGCGAAAAGGACTTTTTGGTCAAATGTAGGCGAAAAAGTACTTTTTGGTCTACACTAGGCGAAAAGTACTTTTTGGTCTAGTGTAGGCCGAAAAGTCCCTTGGGCCCACCTTTCCGTTATCTGTTGGCCAATGTATTTTTCCACCAACCCCTTCCCGCCAACTCTTTCCCGCCAACCCTTTCCCGCCACCCCCTTCCCGCCAACCCCTTCCCGCCAACTCTTTCCCGCCAACCCTTTCCCGCCACCCCCTTCCCGCCAACCCCTTCCCGCCAACTCTTTCCCGCCAACCCCTTTCTCCTCTGTACCTATAAAAAAACCTTCAGGCGGAGGTGTATAAGCATTCCAGTTTATTGTAGTCGAGATGTCCCATTATCCATTCGATCGTAGTTTTCACCTCGGGATGAGCGGGACTCTTCCGAGTCTAGTTACCGATTTCGAGATGGACAATAGGATAGTTCCATGGGACGAACTCATCGGTAGTGACACCATAATGAATGAGTTGGCTCACCAATTACGAGAGGTCCTGGGTGGCCCGAAAGGACCTATGAGGAGGTACGTAAAGAACTTCTTAGGTTGCATGAAAGGTGGAAGAAGGTGGTGGTGCCAAGAGTGAAACTTTCGTAAGGCTTTTCAAGAAATAATCCATCTTTATGGATTGAGGAGAGCCAGGACGAAGATGATATCTTCATGCCACCGCTCGGTTCTCGCATCGTCGAAGGGCAAGAGTTCTTCATCGCCCAAGGGCAAGAGTTACGCATCCTCGAAGGGCAATAGTTCTGCATCGACGGATGGCAAAAGAAACGCATCGTCGAAGTGCAAGAGGGCTGCATCAACGGAGGATGACGATGATGACTTCATATAGTATGTAAGATGTATTCCAGTTGTACCGTTTCATTCAGATGTACTTGCATTATTAGTTTGTACTGTATTATTGTAGGACATTCCCAAAGAGACTACAACCGATAATTAAGATACAAGTACATCTGAATTAAACGATGCGGCTGAACTTGTGCAATACATCTTAAATACTAGAAAATGAAATTCAGATAGAACATAATGCCCTACAATAATGAAATGGTACAACTGGAATACATCTTACATACTACATGAAGTTGTCATCGTCATCCTCCGTTGATGGAAGGGGTTGGCGGGGAACGGATGGCGGGAAGGGGTTGGCGGGAAACGGGTGGCGGGAAGGGGTTGGCGGGAAACGGGTGGCGGGAAGGGGTTGGCGGGAAAATACATTGGCCAACAGTTAACGGAAAAAGGTGGCCCAAGGGACTTTTCGGCCTAAACTTGACCAAAAAGTACTTTTCGGCCTACGATTGACCAACAAGTACTTTTCGGCCTACACTAGGCCAAAAAGTCCTTTTCGGCCAAAGGGTGGCCGAAAACACCCCTCTTCGGCCAGCTTTGCACCTTTTCGGCCAAGGCATGGCCGAAAACCCTATTTCGGCCTAGAGGTGGACGAAAACACCCTTTTTCGCCAACACCTGGCCGACGGGGTGCTAGACTTGATATTTCTCCAAAGCATGCTGTAGTTTCCGAATTTGCTTCAAATAACGTGATAGTTTTGAAAAAAAATCTGGATACCGTACCCGTATGGGCAGGGTATGGGCATAATTTTATACCCACAGGTGCTAGCCATACCCTACCCTCTAAGTCATGGGTAGGGGACGGGTAAACCCTTTTACCCATGGATATACCCATACCCTACCCATTTATACTTACATGTGAACCTTACCCATGATTCACAAGTGTAGATATGCTAAAGTTGTGAGCTTGTGAACCTATGGTTAAAGTTGTCACCAATTGTAAATTTGAATTGAGATAATTGTCATGTACTCATCTACCTGTTATTGAGTAGAGATCAATGTTCTTTTGTCAAATGTGCTATAGATGAATGTATTGCGAATAACTTGTGTACTGTTTGATCTACCCATTGGGTACCAAACGGGTACGGGTACCTGCCTGGTATGGGTATGGGTAAAGTTTCATACCCATGGGTACAGATATGGGTAGAATTTTGTATCCATTAACTACACGGGTATGAGTATGGTATTCCTCTACCCGCCCCATACCCTACCATGCATTGTTGTATTGCTTGAGCCTCGTGCATATATATAGGGGTACATGATCAACTTGGAGTACAAGATGAGATGGAATAATTCCTAGTCTATCCTATGTTTCCTAATTAATCACGATACTCAACACTCCCCCCCCCCCAGCGCAGTCACAACAGTATTGGAGAAGAATCCCAAGGTAAGCCGACTGACATCCCCCCGTAGTCGTAATGGTCAATGCATCGTGGAAGTTGTGGCTGGAGTGAAAACCAACGAGGTTGCTCAAGCAAGGCGGGTCGGGGCGACTGATCAGGTCGGTGGCGCGACACGGATGGAGCGGATCGTGGTGAGGCGGGTGATCAATCCGACCGCACACGAGGTTGGGGACGCTGCTCGGTGATGATGATGGCGGTGCAGACAATGAAGCGAGGTGGTCGAGCAGACCTAGGCGACGACGGCCGATGGGGAACGGCGTGCGGACGAGCGGATAGCGCCCGAGCGGCGAACGCAGCGCCATGCGTGAGACGGCCATACAGCGGAGGCGGAGACGGTAGGTTATGCAGGAGTCCGTTCGGAGCAGGGCAGCGACGGCCGGCACAAAGCGACCAGCGGGCAGACGCGCGGCGGACGGCCGTGAAGGCCGCCACGTCGCGCGAGGCCGTCGGGTCGGAGAAGAGGCCGGGTGGTCGCGCTGATGTCGGAGTAGAGGCGGTGACGGCGGGTGTAGACCGACGGACAGCAACTGACGACGGCCGTGATAGGTCGGCGTGTCGCGCGAGGCCGCCGGGGGGTCGCGCCGATATCTGAGTAGAGGTGCGCGGGGGTCGACGGCGGCTGTGGGCGACATAATCCGATGTATGATCGGTGAACCAAAAAATAAAATACCTGCGAAAACGACCGGCGGAGAGAAAACCGATCAAGAGATCGGAAAAACTCACCGGGGCAGCCGATCACAAATCGGCGGACGAACCTTGCTACAGGTCGCGCGGCCCAAGCAGAGATCATGGATATCGACCTCCCCAGGGGCGGCGCATTGTGGAAGCGTGCGGTGGCTAGGTCTAAGAACTTGCGGCTGATACCATGTTAGAAAGTGTCTGATACCATGTTAGAAAGAGGGATTGGTGTAATGCATTGATGTATTGCTTGAGCCTCGTGGGCATATATATAGGAGTACATGATCAACTTGGAGTACAAGACAAGATGGAATAATTCCTAGTCTTATCCTATGTTTCCTAATTAATCACGATACTCAATACAGTGGATGCGATGTGCCGCGTTGGTTGTTATTCTTGTGTGATTTGAGTTGCCACACATAGAAATTAGAATGACGATTCACATTATCTTTGTTTTGGTTCTTACTTGCTTCTTTGACATAGAGCTACTTCCCATTGCCTTGTTATGCTTCACTTGTTCATATATATGTTGGTGATTTGAGTACATAGGTATCCTGTACAGATTTGTTACATCTGACCTCATCTCAGAATGACGATTCACATTATCTTTGTTTTGGTTCTTACTTGCTTCTTTGACATAGAGCTACTTCCCATTGCCTTGTTATGCTTCACTTGTTCATATATATGTTGGTGAATTGTTGCGGTGTGATATACAATTGCGTCAAAGAGGAATGTATGGCATAATGTACAGTTGTGTTAAGGACAATATGCATCCACACTATCTGTGGAAATCTGTTAAAGATAACTTGTCCTTGGCTTTTGGGCAGAGGGCTTCTCTATTTCGTCTATTGTCTTGACTAATACTATGTTATTGGATTTCATGAGGCATCATAACCTAAACTCACAGCAAGTTGTGTAGTTGTGTCATATTAAAGTAGATGAAATTGAAAACTGACGCTTCTAAGACTTTAGATTAGACAAGAACATTGATTTGAACCCTGTTTTTCACCTGTTACTTTCTCTAATGGACCAAAGATATTGACATCTGATGCACTTCAGATAGTACTGCACAAATTGTCAACAAAATTTATCCTCTCTGATGTTGCTAACTCGTAAGAACATAATTGTAGATGTCCATTTGTGTTATATGCTTATCTTGTGTTGTTTATGATGCTTTCTTGCATGCATTTGCGTGTTCTAATGTAACAGTGTGCTTTTTTGCTCCAGATATTTGGGTTTGCATATGGTGGCCCATTTGGGCATCTCCTGCATAAAGTGTTGGATTATATCTTTAAAGGGAAGAAGGATACCAAAACTGTAGCTAAGAAGGTATAACTTTGACCATCTTAGAGCATCTGCAACCGGACCCCCAACTTTCCCCCTATATGTCTGCTGGGGAGACAGCCCGGTCATGAGAGAGAAGGAAAAAAGTCACCCAACCAGGCCCCTCAAATTGTCCTCATGTGTCCGGGTTGTCCACGAACCCTCATATCCAGCCCACATGCGGGGAGGATATGAGGGTGCTCGGGCGTGTCCGGGCAGTCCAGGTTGGATTTGGCCCACCACGAACCACTTTTTCTCTTTGTTTATTCTTTCTTTTCTGGACGCGTCATGAAGTATAGGGCGTCAAATTAGCTCAGTCCGGTTGTAGATGCTCTTATAATCAACACCATTGTTCACTTCTTTCTTGTGGTGGCCATGTATAAAAAAGTTCTGCTGCCAATGATAGTGCACATATAAGTAAAGCACAGTACATCCTGGCATTGCAAATGTTTAACTTTAGGGTGTGTTTGGTTTGGAAACGAAGTGGAATGGAATGTCATGGTTCCATTCCACTAGAATGGGTTGGTTCCGTCCTTGTGTTTGGTAGAGACAATTCGAAGGAATGGAACGGTTACATTTCGGTGTTTGGTTTTAGAGAGCGAAACGGAATGGATTTATTCATATCTGTTGTTTTCTTGTGATTATGTACAATATAACTTTGACATCAAACACAAACAAGACGCATATATGGAGGTAAAAGGAAATCATCAACACAGCAATTCTTTCAAGCAAATGATGGTATATGCCCAAAACAAGTGATACATATGTGCCTGCCAGCCATTAGCAACAATTAGTCAGAGAACTTCATCAATTTTCTGTCGTCTACACATAAAACATCAAATTCAGTGGGAAGACAGCAGGAGCAGCACGGCACACAACAACAATTGTAGCAGTTGCATGCCATGAGCAGCACTTGCAGGACGCACGCAAGGGCCAGCTAGGAGCAGCACGCACGCATGACACACGGGGGCTGCCGCCGGCAAGGAAAGCAGCAGCGCCATGAGTGTGACTGTGGGGGTAGATGAGCGGGAGAGAGAGGATCCACAGGCAACCGGAGATGGCCGTCGCCGTCGCTGGACCTTGACGGATCTGACGGGAAGGGAAGGGGAGGGGACGACCATGATCCGGTCGTCGCCACCAGCGTCAGCGGCAAGGTGCCGGCGGCGAGTCTGGGAGCATGGCTTCGTACCGATCCGCCGTCGCTCGCCTGCTTCCGGCCGCCTCCCTGTGCTTGCCGGATGTGAGAGAGATACGAGAGAGAGATAAGCAGGGCGCTCAGGAAGCCGTTCCGCGTCGTCCGCTCGATTTGGAGAGACGACTCGGTTCCGCATAAAGAGAGAATATGTTGTTCCCAGGAATCGGTGCGTTCTTGTCATTGGACAATCTAAACACGGGAATGAGCCCCAGGGATGGAACCGACCCGTGCCGTTCCACTTCATGACAGAAACCAAACACACCCTTAGTTTCCCGCAAAAAAAGTGTGAATTTACCATACTAGTAAAGCATCAGCAACTTAGTTAGTCTATGATGTCTGTTGCCAGCAAATTTTCCCACATCATGATTGAAGTCAAACAAGCACTGGTGGACAATCTGTACTTGATGGTATGTTAGAATGCTTTGAGATGTTTCGTACTATTTCCAGGTGTTGCTGGAGCAGATCACTTCCTCTCCCTGGAACAATTTACTCTTCTTATTCTATTATGGATATGTTGTTGAGAGTAAGTCTGTAAGTGTCAAATAGTTTGATTTTGTACCAATCGGAAGAGTTCCTTTGGCATCATACCATGCCAACTGCCAGTGATGATTTGAAATTTTACTTGCCATCTTTCGAGTATGTTACTTTGATATAGCAGGAGGTATTAGCATAGTAGAGTTTAGAAAACCGTTTACTGAACAAAACATAAGAACCAGGCTTTTCTGTACTTTTCTCAGCTTGTTGGTCCAGAATATCCCTTTGAGTTTCTTTCCTCCTAGTCATGACATTTGAAACATACAGCAAACCCTATTAAACATATTCCCCTTAATATTGGAGGTCATATAGATCTAGGGTCCAAAGACCGATCAATTATATCTCTGTGTGACCGAGTATCTGTAAACTGGGGGAATCAGTTTAATCCTACCAGTTGCCTGAATCATGTAATAGTGTTGTGTGTTCCAGTAAGATGGTTGCCTTTAAATCGAATGGAAGTACTGAATCTATAGATATTTTGCCTGGTTAGTCTACTCCACTACGTATTATTTTTTGGGGGAGGTCTACTCCACGCTCATGGGTTATTGACAAGTCGGAATGCAGAGAGGCCTTTCAAGGAGGTGAAGACTAGGGTGAAGAAACAATATCTGTCAGTGCAATTGTCTGCTTGGATGGTATGTAATTTGCTCTCAGTATTGCTACTTGCCTTACAATTTGTCGTTACAGCTCATTAATAGATCCTCTCAATGCACAGTTTTGGCCAGTAGTTGGTTGGATAAACCATCAATACGTGCCTTTGCAGTTTCGGGTGATTGTCCACAGCTTTGTTGCATGTTGCTGGTAATGTTCTTTTGCCTTTGGTAGCTTCTTTCCCAACTGAAAAGGCTTGCTCTTATGTGGTCATCTTTTTGTTTCCTGAAGGGGGATATTTCTCAACCTTCGCGCCAGAGCCATGTCTTTGAAGCAGTCATAGACAGATTTAGTGGGGGTATAACACTGCTCCATCATGGTTCAAACTGGCCGGAGAACAAGGATGCTGATTGCTATGTAATATACCGTTGATTGTCCTAGGGTATTTAAATAGAAGGATTTCGATACTTGTTTGGTACCAAGTTGCAGATTTGTTTGTCAACGCATGCGAGGCCGCTTATCTGATTTCTCTGTTGGTACTATTTAAGCTTTGTGACTGAAACGTAATTGAATTATATTTGCTATGAATATATTCGGTCTACTTTGGAGAGCAAATAATTGTTTTTTTCATGAGTGGAAGTTCTGGTCGTTCCAAGTTTGTGTTCTAAGGGTGAACCGGCGATATTTTCGCCGTGGGGGCGATCGGGTTCCCAGCCGCCCTGTGGTTGCCTTTAGACGCCTTTTTAATCATTTTGAAAAAAAATATTCGGTCAAAATTTGGAAAACAGGACATAGATTCGGCAAACATGCCATAGGCGTTCCACAGTTTTTTACATAGAAAACATAAATTTAACTAAAAAAACAAAAGGGTCGCGCTTACATGTCGAAGAACTCGCTGAACACGGCATCGTCGTCATCGTCGTCGTCCTTCTCCTTCGCGCGGCCGTCCCTGCCGGACCCCCTGGCGGACTGGTTTGGCCGGCGGCGGTGCGTCGTTGTCGTTGTCCTCAAGCACGATGACGCCGCCCTTGTCGTGCCCACGGCGGTGCGCGGCGATCTCCTCTAGGGCGCGGCGCTGGCACTCTATCTCTAGCAGTGCCCAATCTTCTTGCGCCCACTTCATGGCCGCCTCGTCGTTAAGCGCGTCATCGTTCTCGCTCTTCACGGTGGCGAGCCCCGGCTCCGTCTTCGGCCTGACGAGGCGGGGAGGAGCTGAGGAGGAGGCACGGTCGCCCTCGTTGATGACGAGAGCAGCGCTGCGGGTGCACCGGCAGAGCGGCGTTTCCACGGGCTCGGGCTTGACGCTGACGAGCGCCGGTGACCCGGAGGAGTGGGAGGAGGATTAGGAGGAGGAGGAGGAAGACTGTGACGCCCGGATAATTAAGCTACAGCGAACCTCTGCCAATGATGCCACGCCACCTCCGTTACTATTGCTAATCTCACGTTAGTTCAAAACCGATTCAAAATCCAAACTAAAAAACAAATCAAACAATTAAGCTCTCAAAAGTCAAAACTAAATGTTCTTATTTTGACAAATAATTCATAGGATATATTGGTGGATAAACCAAGTCTTTATAAAATTTTTAAATGCACTAAACTAATTAAATGAGTAGCTAAAACCATTAATTAAATGCCTTTTATATTTTGTAAAATACTAAACTATATTATTTTGAGATGAAACTTTTTGTGGCTGTGACATAATTTGTAACATCAACTTAGGTGCCACTTTGGTATTTTATTAAAACTAAAATAATTATCAACTAAAAGAAAACAGAAAAGAAAAAATAATAAAAAGTAAAAGAAGATAAAACAAACGAAAACAAAAG
The DNA here is from genome assembly GCA_021605145.1 of Aegilops bicornis. NCBI lineage: Eukaryota > Viridiplantae > Streptophyta > Magnoliopsida > Poales > Poaceae > Aegilops > Aegilops bicornis. The sequence continues at coordinate 302,497,342 of CM038674.1, read as the reverse complement.
AGAAGAAGGAAACCCCCCTTTCCCCTAGGCCTTGGCCCAGACAACAGCCGGGTTGGCCCATCCCAACTCCCCTGGCCTATATGGTGTAACACCCCCAGTGTCATGCTACAGTAATCCCCTGTTAATGGTGCCAGGTCACCATGCTTACTGAGCTAATTATCACTTAATAAAAAATCAAAGTCAAATTCAAATTCAAATTATGAGGGAAATTCAAAATTTCTCAAACATGGAAACAAAAATGTTCATCATGTGCCAAATATTCCACAACTAATATTGGTGGTGAACCAACATTTTTGCAAAGGGTTTAAGTGGCCTAAGCTACTTAAAACAGTGATCTAAGCAATGATTTAAATGCCATTTTTTAATTTATAAAATTGGCAACTATTCCAAAAGCCTCCCAACCTTTTTGTGGCAGTGCACTTTAATTCTTTGAAATGGGTTTGGCCAGTGGCATAATTTTGCAAAGCCATTATTGGCTAACAAGAAAATGCAAAAGCTACCGAAAATTAAAAAGAAAAACTAAAAGAAAAGGAAAAGCAGAGGAGAGAGAGAGAAAGCCCTCTACCTCACTTGGGCTTCGGCCCACCCGAGCCAACTAGCCCATCTAGGCCGGCCCAACCCCCATCCCCTGTCGTCTCCCTCCTTCCACTGTTCGTCTGACTGGGCGCCGCGGGCGCCACCGGACCACCTCGCCGGCCTCGCCGGGAGGGGATAAGGGCGACGCCTCGGGCTCCCCTCGTCTTCCCTCACCCACTTGCCCTCTCCACTTGCCCCGCCTCTCTCTCTCTCTCTCGCCCACGCTCCCTTCCTCCTCCGGACTTCACCACCGAAGCGCCCAGCCGCAGCCTCCGCCGCCCACGCGCCACTTCGCCCATTCGCCTCTGTCTCGTCCTATGGGCTCGCCGACGTCGCCCACTTCTTCCTCGACCACGTGAGGGACGAGGAGCCACATCGCCGGCAGCCACCTTCTTCCTTCTCGAGATCGGCCTTTTGACGCACGCCGATCCGCCTCCGTTCATTGCTACTAAACTGTCAGCCGAGCCTTTCTTGAGCTCCACGGTGAGCGAGGCAAGCGAAACCCTCTCCTCTCCCTCCTTTCCGCGTCGTAGCTCGCCTACCCGCCATGGCCGGGCCCGTCGCCGCCTGGCAAGTCGCCGCCACGTCTCCGGCGACAAAACGGCCTCGGGACCGTGTCCATCGACCTCACACGCGTGTGTAGAGCGCGCCTGGCCTTTTGGTTTGAACCATAACGCACAACATCGTTGTTTTCGCCGACACCCGTAGAGCTCCACCGCTGACCTAGCCGCCGACGAAGTTTCCGGCCGTTACGGACCGCGGCGCCACCACGGTTGGATGCGGCCCAGCCTCGCCGTTCGAATGCGCCCTCGAACGCTCGGAATCGAGCCCCGTAGCGCGATTCCGGACGTCTCCGGCGTTCGGCCGCCGCGGATGGCCTCGTCGGCGTTGCTCGGCCGGGCGAGTCGACTGGCACCGGCAGGCTCGCCTCGGTCACGCCCGTGGGCCCCAGTGGACCCGCCGATTGGGTTTGACCCGGTCAACCGTCTTCGGGCAGCCCCGACCAGCGACATGTGGGCCCCTCTATTATTTTAGACTAATAAACGCGTTTTATAAATAAAAGTGATTAGTTTAACCTAAAACACTCACTGACGCTTGGGGCCCACTCCCCTAATTGACCCTGTTAGTTTAGTTAATCCACTGTTAAGCCAGCAGAGGCTGACATGTGGGTCCCAGTGGCCCCACTGGTCAGCTTTGACCAGTCAACCAGACTGTTGACTGCTGACATCACACCTACGTCATGCTGACGTCATATTCCATTTCTGTTAATATAAATAAATTCAGAAAATGTTTTAATCTTTGAAAATTCATAGAAAATAAACCGTAACTCGGATGAAAATGTTTTCTACATGAAAGTTGCTCAGAAAAATCCAACGAATCCGAATATGCGGTCCGTTCATCTGTCACATGCCTCTAGCATGCTGAACATGGAACATTTCCCCTCCAGTCATCTCTCTAACACAGGTCCGGAACCGGGAATACATTCACGGTTGAATCCCCCCTTCACCTATATCGTGTAGCCATACGTTAGGTCACACCCGGCACAACATATTGCCATGTTATGCTTTGTGATGTTATGTTTGCTTTATATTTATTGTTTCTTCCCCCTCTTCTCTCCGGTAGACCCCGAGACCGATGCTGCCCCTGTGATCGACTACGTTGACGACGACCCCTCCTTGCTAGAGCAACCAGGCAAGCCCCCCCTTTGATCATCCCGATATCGCCCATTCCATTCTCTCATGCTTGCATTAGATTTTGCTACTGTTATTGATTGCTCCTATTCTGATGCATAGCACCTTTTTGTATCTGGCCGTGTACCTTACACCTTATCCTAAACTGCTTAGTATAGGTTGGTTAGTGATCCATCAATGACCCCCCACCTTGTCCTTGTTGCCCCTGCTTCATCCTGGAAGACCCGATCAACGGGATGAAGACCAGGCCTCGGCACCGCACATCACTTCCCCTTAGTTGCTCGACACTATTGGGTTTCTATCGAAAGTCTGGGTGAGACCTCTACAACACTTTTGATGTTAACCTCAGAGTGTAGCTAATCGTTCGTGGTCATCGAGGGTGATTTCCTCTTTAACCACTTCCGATACGACTCTGTCGTGCAACCCCTCAAGTGTGAACCTCGAGGGTGGTCCCTCTTACGTTCACCTTGATGACTACATCGAGTAGAATTCACCGGGGGTGATTCCTCGGGTTTTCCCCTTGATGTTTAGACACACAGTTACTATGATTGCTATGACTTTACACTGTACCATGTTACTAAAGACGGGTCGACCCTGAGGGGTACCCGCGCGAGCTTAATTGCGAGTGATGTGGAGTCGGGTTGACCTGGAGAGTGCCCGCGAGATAATTACGAGGCATAGCCGGGCATTCCTAGCTCTTGCCGCAAGCCCTCGAGACGGGGCAACGGGGTCACATCTTTCGTGAGTCTCTGCTTGTTACCGCGCGTTCCTAATCCACTACGATTTGGATATTTGATCCGAGGGACCTCTGGCCTGATAGCACTAACCATCACGTGGGCATAGTATGGGCGTTCTGCGTTGTATGCATCAGTCGAAGCTTATTAGACGTCAGCGACTGAGTGGCGCGCGCCGGGTTGGACTGCATAAGTGCCTGCCTTGTTGAAGGAGGTAGCTAGGTCTGCTCACCGGCCGCCCTCGCAACATGCAGGAGTTCCCGGGGAGATAGCCCATGACCCCTGGGGGCATAGGTTTAGTCCGGCGTGCTGACCTCTCTATTAAGCCTAGGTCGGGTTGCGGCGTATTGTTTGGCCGAGGCGGGCATGACCCAGAAAGTGTGTCCCACGGAGTTAATCGGCGTGGTGGGTAAGTTGGTGCACCCGCAGGAAGAAACCATCTATCGATAGCCCGTCCTCTGATAACGGACACTTGGAGTTGTATCCCGATCGATACAACTAGAACTAGATACTTGAGATGAGACATGGATATGAGTAATGGATTGTGATGATAACTGGATAGTATGGCTCTGGGATTTCTTTCTCGCAGGGAGTCGAGAAAGGATCCCTGGCTGAGGTTGATAACACTGCTACTACTTACTTTATGCTACTCTACTCCCTCTGCTTGTCGCAAGATGGTGTCCGAGAGGCTAGTCTTCGATAGGACTAGGCCTTCTCTCTATTCTCGCATTTACTGCCCAGTCCACATGTACAGCCTTCCTTTGATAATGTTGCATATGTAGTGTAGATCCTTGCTTGCGAGTACTTTGGATGAGTACTCACGGTTGCTTTGCTACCCCTTTCCCCCTATATTCTTCTTTCCGGTTGATGCAACCAGATGTCGGAGCCCAATAGCCAGATGCCACCGCCGATGCCTATTACTACGTGAAGACCGCTGATGACCAGGAGTAGTTAGGAGGCTCCCAGGCAGGAGGCCTTGCCTTTTCGATCGATGTTGCTTTTGTGCTAGCCTTCTTAAGGCAGACTTGTCTAACTTATGTCTGTACTCATATATTGTTGCTTCCGCTGACTCTTGTGTATTCGAGCTTCTATATTCGAGCCCTCGAGGTCCCTGGCTTGTAATATAAAGCTTGTATTATTTTAATTTGTGTCTAGAGTTGTGTTGTGATATCTTCCCGTGAGTCCTTGATCTTGATCGTACACATTTGCGTGTATGATTAGTGTACGATTGAATCGAGGGCGTCACATATGGCCCCGTTCCCCCCACCCCGGTCAAACCCTAACCCCCCCCCCACGTCGCCACCCCTTCCCCCGATCCGATCTGGATCGGGGCCCGGCTCCGGTCCCGCCGCTCGACGCCGCCATCGTGCGCCGCACCATTGTCGCTCGAAGACCTCGCCGAGGCCTCCTCGTCTCCTCCTCAAGCCGCTCGACTACGCCATCGTCGGCGTCCTCTCCGTCGCCGAACCGCCTCCCCAATGCCGCGACGCCGCCCCGTCGTCCTCGTCTCCTCCTCGCCGGACGCGACCTCGACTCCTGCCCGAGCCCACTGCCTGTCCCCTACGACCCCCCATGAGCTCCCCCGTCCTCGCGCTCCCTCTGTCCCGGACGGTCGCCGCGCCTCCTCGCACGCGTTCGCCATCGCGACGCCGCGCTCGTCAAGCCCTGTGGCCCGCACCCCGTCCGGTCAGCATGAACCCAACCACGCGCCTTGCGCCGCCGCATCACCGCTGGCCCCCATGCCCTCCGCCCGCTGCCGAGGACTTTGCCGGCCGTGCCCCGCTCGGTCGGCCACCTCCATTGCTGCAACCGCCGTCCCCACTCGCCGCGCTTCCGCGTCGCGTTCGTCTCCGCCCGCCTTCGCTTTCGCTGCTTGCCCGATGCTGCGCCCAACCCGACCGCCCATTGCAGCCGTGCTACTCTGCTGCGACTTACCCTACCATGTTACGCTCGCCATGCCGCCGCCCGTAGCCCACCTGCCGGCGCCCGCGACGGCGATCTGGGCGTCTGTTGGCGGTTCCGCCTACCGATTCGCCATGCGCCCGATAACCGGCACCGTAAAAAGGCCCCTCACGATGACAATGTGGCCCGGCCCACAGAACGTTTTTATAAAAATAACGGAATAATAATAATAAATAGATAAAAAATTAATTAATAAATAAATAAATTAATAAATTAATTAACTTAATTAATCTAGTTTAGTTAAGTTTAATTAACCATGCTTAATTAAACCCTAATTAACCTGAACAGCCAATGACATGCGGGACCCACACGTCAACGAGCCAGTCAACACCTTTGTTGACTGCTGACGTCATGCTGACGTCTTGCTGATGCAGTAATGCTATTTTCGAATTAATTTAATAATAATAATAATAATTTAGAAATTGATTAAATCTTTGAAAATTAATATGAAATAATCCGTAGCTCAGATGAAAATACTTTGTACATGAAAGTTGCTCAGAACGATGAGACGAATCTGAATACACATCCCATTCTTCCGCGACACATCCCTAGCATAGCGAACGTGGAACATTTCACCTCCGGTTCATTTGTCCGAAAACGCGAAACACCGGGAATACTTTCCCGGATGTTCCCCCCTTCGCTGGTATCACCTATTACTGCGTTAGGGCACACCTAGCACCGCGTATTTCCATGTTATGTTTTAAGATGCTTTGATTGCTCTATTATTTATTATGTTCCCCCTTCGTTACTTCTTTCCGGTAGACCCCGAGACTGCGGTTGAACCAGTGATCGACTACTTCACCTTCGAGGGTCCGTTTCTGTCTGCAGAGCAACTAGGCGAGCCCCCCCATTGATCAACCCGATATCGCCTATTCCTTCTCTCTACTACTTGCATTAGAGTAGCGTAGCATGTTACTGCTTTCGGTTAATCCTATTTTGCTGCATAGCCTGTCATTGTTGCTACAGCTGTTACCCTTACCTGCAATCCTAAATACTTAGTATAGGATGCTAGTATTCCATCAGTGGCCCTACATTCTTGTCCGTCTGCCATGCTATAATATCGGGCCGTGATTGCTCGGGAGGTGATCACGGGTATATACTTACATATTATATGATACATGTGGTGACTAAAGTCGGGTCGGCTCATAGAGTACCCGCAAGTGATTCCGATGTGGGGGCTGAAAGGACAAGTGGTTCCATCCCGGTAGTGGTGGGTCTGGGTTCCCGACGGCCCCCGACTGTTACTTTGTGGCGCAGCGATAGGGCAGGTTGAGACCACCTTGGAGAGAGGTGGGCCTAGCTCTGGTTGGCGTCTGTAGTTACATCAATTAACACGCTTAACGAGATCTTGGTATTTGATCTGAGTCCAGCCACTGGCCTATACACACTAACCAACTACGTGGGAACAGTTATGGGCACTCGACGTCGTGGTATCAGCCTAAGCCTTCTGGACGTCAATGACTGAGCGGCGCACACCGGATTAGACCGTAAGCCTGCGCTTGTATTAAGGGGGCTAGGTCTGCTTCCGGCCGCGTACGCAATGTGCAGGTGTGCAATGGGCGATGGGCCCAGACCCCTGCACGCATAGGATTTAGACCGGCGTGCTGACCTCTCTGTTGTGCCTAGGTGGGGCTGCGACGTGTTGATCTTCCGAGGCCGGGCATGAGGGATCGAGCGTGTTGGAAAATGTGGTGCACCCTTGCAGGGAAGTTTATCTATTCGAATAGCCGTGTCCCTCAGTAAAAGGATGACCCGGAGTTGTACCTTGACCTTATGACAACTAGAACCGAATACTTAATAAAACACACCCTTTCAAGTGGCAGATACAACCCGATTATCGCTCTCTAACAAGGTGACAAGGAGAGGACCGCCGGGTAGGTTTATGCTATGCGATGATACATTGGTTAACTTACCATATACTCTCTTCTACTGCTTCAAGATGGAGGCTGCCAGAAGTGTAGTCTTCGATAGGACTAGCTATCCCCCTCTTATCCCCGCATTCTGTAGTTTAGTCCACATATACTACCCATTTCATTGATACCAATGCATAAGTAGTGTAGATCCTTGCTTGCGAGTACTTTGGATGAGTACTCACGGTTGCTTTGCCCCCCCTTTTCCCCTTCCTATATCTGGTTGTCGCAACCAGATGTTGGAGTCCAGGAGCCAGAGGATCTCGAGGATGTTTCTACGTGGAGTTTGGCTTCGAGGAGTAGTTAGGAGGTCCTAGGCAGGAGGCCTTGCCTTTTCGATTGTTGTTATTTTTGTGCTAGCCTTCTTAAGGCAAACTTGTTTAACTTATATCTGTACTCAGATATTGTTGCTTCCGCTGACTCTTGCGTCTTTGAGCATTTGTGAGTCTTCGAGGCCCCTGGCTTGTAATATAAAGCTTGTATTATTTTATTTGTGTCTAGAGTTGTGTTGTGATATCTTCCCATGAGTCCCTGATCTTGGTCGTACACATTTGCGTGCATGAGTAGTGTATGATTGAATCAGGGCATCACAAGTTGGTATCAGAGCCGACTGCCCGTAGGAATCCCCCTTCCAAACTCCTTGGCCGAAGTTGAGCCTAGTAATTGGAAAATTTTTTACTAACATGCCTGTGTGGCTTAAGAGCCCACGTCGCCATTGGGTGGTATTAGGATCTTTTATTCCTCATCTATACTCTGGGATTCTGATCTCTCTTCTACTCGGGTTAAATGATTTTACTAATTCTAACTCTAGGTTCTCGTAACCACTACCTGTCGGAGAGCCCCTTCATTCCAGATGATCGACTGCTGCACCTGAGGATTCCGAAGATACTCTCCGATGTTCCCTCGAGACTTTGTGCCCGTTGCTTTTGCAATTCTTTACCACCAATATATCCCTATGGATAAATACATACACCTGTCATTCTTACTTTTATTCCCAGCTGCTCTTGTTATTACAAGATGCATTGAATTATTCTCCCACTTTTTAAGAATCCCTTGTGCCACTGCCTTACAGTTCCTTGCTTCATGAATACCCCTACGAAGAATTCTTCACACTTATCGAGGAATTGTTCATCCCTAGTTGTTCATATAATTCACAAGATACATAGAAATACTATCCGATCTTCCAGTAATCCTCTACCAACTATTGCTCCTCAAATACTTGTATGCTCGCATTATGGTTTCTTCCCATATGTCTAGCAATATTTATTAGTATCCTTTGACATTATCATTTCGAGTCCATTGATTTATGTTGCAGATGCTCGCAATCCTCAATCAGATCCTAGAATTCATCCTTCCGGCTCACACATCATTTTGAACAGTAGCTGGTTCTCGAGCAATCAAATTGTCGTCGATTGTACCCCTAAGACCATTCAACTTATCCAGCCCTAATCAGAGCATTGCTTCTGATCCCTTGAATTGGAATTCATAATTCCTTTGCAACTGAGCTTTGAATTAGTCAGTTGTTTCTATAATCCAATGCCTTTGCATTGTTTCTTCCTCTGATTATGCCGGTGCTCACATCAGCTCCATTATGGACTGTCGTGTCCTTTGTTGAATTATCATCCGACAGTGTCCTTCGTATCCAAAAATCTCGAGAAGTTCTTTCCCCGATAAATAATGCCATTGATAAATCTAATTATCTGTTTTGGCCAACCATGCTCTGCTCTCGAGCTGGTGATATTTACTCTTGAAGCTTGTGTATATGTTTCTAAGATGCCCGATGGGTTGAACCTATGCCTTCCTTAATCTGTGTGAACCCGGAATTTCATGGTTCATACTCCTCTGGTAATTCACCAGGTAGGTTTTCACACTCAAATCACTTTTAATAGAGCGGTGAATGAATGGTCATGCATTGGAGAAGTGGGAGTCGACCTTGAACTTGGTGTTCATGCCCATGGACACGATGTAGCCCCTATCATTGAAGCTCTTGTAAAAATATTCCCCCCTTGTTATAAGTTCATCTTGTATCTGTGGTTTGATCATTTACAAATGTGGTTTCGGCCATATTGTTCTCCTTCGCTTCCATTTCTGAGACAAGTTTATACACTCGTCTTCTGCAGATAAATACACCAATTCAACCTTTATTCTGCTCTACCTTCGAGCATTACCCCCAGGAATCTCGAGGATATCACGCCATTGCATTATATCTTATGAATTTCTGATGAAGTAGTACCTTTCCCTGTCTTAGTCACTCCACGGGTTATGGGTTGTCGTCAACCGAGAACATCGAATAGTGAATCGAATCCACAGTGTGATTCAGTACTCCTAGTACTTTGTTGTTGGGAAGTTTAATTCTCCATCACGTCATTCCTAGCCTGATCGCCTATATCATTATCGTCTAATTTTAACTGTGCTACCTTGTCCTTATTCCCGGAGCAGAACTTTCAACGATGAGCTAAGTTTACATCAATCTTCCTCGTAATATCGTTTCTCCACATACATCAAGCTTGATTCTGAGTTTATGTCGTATTCGTGGTTGCAATAATCTTCCGCTTCATCAGTTATTTTGCTTGATGTGGCCGTTGTTCAAATGCATCTTCATGGAGCCTCTCGACAAAATTTGTCGTGATCATCATCAATATTTTGAGTCCTTCCAAGATGTCAATTGAATTCATGATGAGAAATACCATCCTTGCCCCTCGATGGTTTGCGTTATCATCGACAACGTTATTGTCCTCCCTCCAACACAAACTTGTTCATGTTTGGTGTAGTACCTTGAGTTACTTTTTATCCAGCTTGTAATATGTTCTACCTTGGAGTATTACCATCTTTTATGTCAGGGATGTCATGGTAATTTCACAACCTCTGGAGAATTCTTGATACAAGTGATACTTATCACCATCACCGTTCTTTCCCTGGTCACCGTGTTGTTTCTAACCACCGACAAATGGACTGTGATGTGTAATTCCAAAACTTCTAGCAACCCTATTGCTTGAAGTTAATGGTTGATAGGTTCATTCTAAGTCTTTTGGTTAGTTAATCACCATTCTAACATTGATCATGCTACCTAAGCCCATATTTCGAGTGCACCTTTCAAGTAATGTTTAATTGTGTATGTTTCCCTCGAGCGTACATCACTATACCATTTGAACTGACAAATGTTATCTCCTTGTTCACATACCCTTGGAAATTCATCTTTTGGAAATCTCGATGAATTGTCCCTGAGTCCATCAGCCACCCCCTCACCCTCTCTTTGATTTAATGATGAACTCTTGTTTTGGAACTCACTTCCATAGTTTAATTCCCGAGAATCTTACAATATCATCTCGACAATTTGTGTTGCACCTTTCTTCTTAGACATCCCGAGTCTGAGTTATCCTGACACCAATCAGATCTGAATCTCGGTCAGATATGATGGTTGGAACATATTTTCAAGAGTTATAACAATGGTCTTTATGTGATCCGGTAAGGTGATGTCGTGCCTAGCACACCTGCCCGGAGGCCCTGTTGTTATAGATTCCTTTTCAGCAAGGTTATCCATTCTTCCATGAGGAAATTGTAAGACTTATTCTATTAGTTGTTTCCGATGGATCCTTTGTATCCAAAGTCTGACCTTTGCTTGAAGACCATGCCAATGCTATCTCGAAGCATGTCTGTGGTACTCCGCTTTTCAATAAGAGCATTTGAAGAACAATGCTAAATTTTCTTTGTCCATTATCCACACACCGTTGTTTGGGTTATGTCATGAAATTACTCTCCCCTTACCTAAATGGTTTTCTACTTTCTATCCTGTCATGGATATCATGCTCTGCTTGTCCTTGAGAAGGATATACCCCTAAAATATGTGTTTAAACACATTTTCCTTTCCATTGTTCTGTTTGATCTAATAATTGTGTTTCCTTTCCATTGTTTTATTTAACCTTTCTTGTAATCTGACTTAACTGAGTAGTGAGAATTCCCTGCTTAGGTAAGCATCTCTTTGTACCACTCTATCAGTAAGACCCAGTTAATATTGTAGATAACATTCCAGTAACTATCGATGGACGAGAACTTTACCTATTGGTCCGCCTCGTTCAATAAGCATGAAGATGGTTCTCTTCGTCCCTAGCCCTCGGTACCGACGTTGCCGACATAATTGATAGGCTATCCTCTGACGTGCCTTGTTATCATGCCTGTGCAAAATATCACTGCCCTTTCTACTTTTAACCCACATGGTGGGCCCATAACCCACAGTTTCACAAGATCAAAACCTGACTCTCCTGTACACCCCTTGTTTCCATAGTTATTCCTCGCACGTGACCTCGTATGTAATTCACGAGCCACCTTCCTAGTGACCTATTCTGGTATCAGACACAATATTTATTCTCGTTGCTCTGAACCCCTTTTCACACTCCGTTTCAGGCAATGAACGATTGCATGCCCGCTTGAAACTTCTCATGCTACCTTCATACTTTGCTCTCAAAATTTTATTAAGTTTCAATTCGAGAATTACTTTCCTCCACCTTCCCCGATGTTATCTACCAGATAGACAACCTTACAAAGGTTCATTCTCCCGGAATACCCCCCTTATTCTTTCATAAGTGCGATGGAGTTCCTGAAGAAAGGACGACAACTTCATCATGATGCATAGGAATGAAGAAATCAACGCTATGGATTGACCTCTTCGAGAAAAGCAACCAAGACCGAGAGCACTCGATAGAATTTCGTAACCACATCTTTCCTCTTACTCTACCTCTTAAATCTCGGGACGAGATTTCTTGTAGTGGAGGAGATTTGTGACACCCGGATAATTAAGCTACAGCGAACCTCTGCCAATGATGCCACATCACCTCCGTTACTGTTGCTAATCTCGTGTTAGTTCAAAACCGATTCAAAATCCAAATTCAAAAACAAGTCAAACAATTAAAGCTCTCAAAAGTAAAAACTAAAATGTTCTTATTTTGACAAATAATTCATAAGATATATTGGTGGAGAAACCAAGTCTTTATAAAATGTTTAAATGCACTAAACTAATTAAATCAGTAGCTAAAACCATTAATTAAATGCCTTTTATATTTTGTAATATACTAAACTATATTATTTTGGGATGAAACTTTTTGTGGTTGTGACACAATTTGTAACATCAATTTAGGTGCCACTCTGGTATTTTATTAAAACTAAAATAATTAGGAACTAAAAGAAAACAGAAAAGAAAAAATAAGAAAAAGTAAAAGAAGACAAAACAAACGAAAACAAAAGATAAAAAGGAAACCCCCTTTCCCCTGGGCCTTGGCCGAGACAACAGCCAGGCCGGCCCACCCCAACCCCCCTGGCCAATATGGCCATGTTCCCCCACCCCGGTCAAACCCTAACGCCCCACGCACCCACTTCCCCCATGTCACCACCCCCTCCCCCGATCCGATCTGGATCGGGGCCTGGCTCCGCCCCCGCCGCTCGACTCCGTCGCCGTGCACCGCACCACCGCCGCCCGTAGAGCTCGCCGAGGCCTCCTCCTCTCCTCCTCAAGCCGCTCGCTTACGCCATCGTCGCCGTCCTCTCCGTCGCCGAACCGCCTCCCCAACACCGCGACGCCTAAATCCTCGTCTCACCTTTCGCCAGACGCGACCACGACTCTGCCCGAGCCCCTGCCTGTCCCCTCGACCCCCATGAGCTCCCCCCTCAAGGCTCCCTCCTCCGTCCGGACGGTTGCGCGCCTCCTCGCTGCGTTACGCCATCGCGATGTCAAGATTCGCTGCGCCCGCCGATCGCCACGAACCGAACCACGCGCTTTATGCCCCTGCATCACCGCCGCCCCCCCGAAACACGAACTAAAGCACTCCGCCCCGGGCCGTGCCCGCCCCGCTCCGGCCAGCCATCTCCCCGCTGCTGCAAGCACCGGCCCGCGCACCCACCCACTCCTCCGCGCGCATTCGTCCATTGCTGGCTGCCGCCTGCCGCTGCTGCCCCTCGCCTGACGCCAGGTTTAACCCGATCACTTCATTGCCAGGTTGCTCTCATCGCATGCTTACCCTCAACACGGCTCTGTTCGCCAAGGTTGCCACTGTCAGGTAGCCTCAAGGCCGCACCTTGAGCGTCCTGTTCGGGCGGTTCCGCCCGCCCCGATTCACCCTGCGCCCGATAACCCGACGCCCGTTAAGGCCCCCTGGGGCCAATGACAAGTGGGGCCCAGCCCCTGGAACGTTTTTTATAAAAATAAAGGAATAAAAATAAAAATAGATAAAACAAATTAATTAATTAACTTAATTAATCTATTTTAGTTAAACTTAATTAACCATGCTTAATTAAACCCTAATTAACCTGAACAGTCAATGACATGTGCGACCCATAAGTCAGCGACCCAGTCAACACCTCTGCTGACTGCTGACGTCATGCTGACGTCACGCCGACATAATTTAGGAATTGATTAAAACTTTGAAAATTAATATAAAATATTCCATAACTAGGATGAAAATACTTTGTACATGAAAGTTGCTCAGAACAACGAGACGAATCCGAATATGCAGTCCATTCGCCCGCCACACGTCCCTAGCAGTTCATTTGTCCGAAAACGCGAAACACCGGGAATACTTTCCTGGATGTTTCCCCCCTTCGCTGGTATCAACTACTACCGCGTTATGGCATACATAGCACCGTGTATTGCCATGTTATGCTTTGTGATGCTTTGATTGCCGTGTTATTTATTATGTTCCCCCTTCGTTACTTCTTTCCGATAGACCCTGAGACCGCGATTGAACCAGTGATCGACTACTTCACCTTCGAGGGTCCATTTCTGTCTGCAGAGCAACCAGGCAAGCCACCCCCCCCTTGATCAACCCGATATTGCCTATTCCTTCTCTCTACTACTTGTACTAGAGTAGTGTAGCATGTTACTGCTTTCGGTTAATCCTATTCTTCTGCATAGCCTATCATTGTTGCTACAGTTGTTACCCTTACCTACAATCCTAGATGCTTAGTATAGGATGCTACCATTCCATCAGTGTCCCTACATTCTTGTCCGCCTGCCATGCTATACTACCGGGCCGTGATCAGTCGGGTGGTGATCATGGGTATATACTTACATACATATTATATGATACAAGTGGTGACTAAAGTCGTGTCGGCTCGTAGAGTACCCGCAAGTGATTCCGATGTGGGGGCTGAAAGGACAGGTGGTTCCATCCCGGTACACTACTGGAATCAGCTACTTTGCCATCTGCCAGATCTTTGCCGTCCGCTAGTGGACGGCAAAGAAGCTCTTTGCCATCACCATCAGAAGCGGGACGGCAAAGAACGGCAGACGGCAAAGAACCTCTTGCCATGCGCCATTTCGTTGCCGCCACCGGTGACGACAAAGAATCTTTTGTTCACCACCGACGCAAGAAAGAGGGAGGTGGCCCCACCCACCCGCCTCGCTTTAAAAAACTTAACACCCCCACCTCTTTGCCGTCACCAGCGGATGACAAAGAGAGATAACTACGGACGACAAAGAGTGGTCGACGGCAAAGAGTCGAGTAACTAACGGACGCCACCCCTCACCACATTCTCCCTTCTCTTCCTCTCTCCTCCCGCTTAGATCCACCGCCCGCCCCGCCTGGCGTCGCCCCGCCTCGGCGCCCGCCTCAAGACCCTTGGCCCGTCACACGCCACCCTCCGCCTCCCACCCCACCCCACGCCTGGCACGCCCCACCACCCTCTACCACCACGCCGCCTCGCCCGCCTCACACCCTTGGCCCGTCAGCCCCACCACCCTCCGCCTCCCACCCACCCACGACGCCTGTCAGCCTGCCACCGCCGCCACGCCGCCTCACCTGGTGCCCTCTCGCCGACTGTCCCATTGCTCCGGTGAGGGACTACTACTTTTTTATTTTTTTTTGCTGTTTAATTGTTAGTGCTAAATTGTGTTAGTGTTAGTGTTAGAAAAGAATTAGAAGAAGTAGAACAAGTAGAAGTAGTAGAAAGATGAAAAAAGAAGAAGAAGAAAAGAAGTAGAAGAAGTAGAAGAAGAAGAAAAGAAGAAACAAAAAGAAGTAAAAAAGTAGAAAAAAGATGAAAGAAGAACAAGAAGAAAGGAAAGAAGAAGAAGAAGAGAAAGAAAGAAGAAGAAGGATAGAAGGAAACACCCCGAATTCTCGACCCTCGACCCGACACCTCAATTCTCGACACCCCCCACCTCGACCCCCTCGACCCCTAATTTCCCGACACCACACCCCGACAACGACCTAACACCCAGACACCCCGACACCCGACCCCCCGAGGCCGACAGGGTCTTATATTTGTGAATTATTAGTTAGGTCATATATTTTTCGATTTTGTTATGAAAAACATCATATATAATTGTGTTGATCGGGTTGATTTAAATGTGCAGTTGTTTCACCGCTGCGAGGTTTGGTGTTCGACGACCTCGCCGCGGCGCTTGATTTAGCTCGCCTTCTTCGCTCGTGGGTGAGCACAAATGACATGTCCTCCGCCCCATTAATTATTTGCTCTGTTCGGTGTTTGTGCCGAGGAAACTTGATAGCTAGCTATATATGTGTCTTGAATCATCGATATGTAATCAATATTCATCTCCTGCTCGAAAGCGTCATAGTTATAAATATGCATGCATTTGCATATTTATAACCTTGATTCTTTCGAATTGTCCAACGCTATCCATGGACAGCCCGAGTATGTGTAGATTGGGTTCGTTTTCCCATATGCTTTGTTCGGATCCGACAAGATAAATTTCGCTGCCTCCCCTGTTGTTCTCTGGGTACACATCCTCTCTGTTTATTGCAGAGACGTGAGAACAGCGGGGAGGTGCTGCCGAAATTTTGCATCAGACAGGATTAGGACCTATCATTACCTAGTAGAGTGTAGGTTGCATGGACGTAATAAAATTGAAAAAGTAGATCAACTGATGAATATATACATGGTGAATTATATATATAATTGTTGTGTGTCCAGTAGCTCTGAAAGTCAAGATGAGTGATTGTGCGTGGATGTATACCGGTCACACTGGTCAGAACAAATGGAGCACTGAATGGTTCACAAAAACCAAGGGGTTTGTGCAAGCCGCATTTGCAAATGGCCAGAGGAAAACTTGGTGCCCCTGTTTCCGATGCAGTAATTGGGAAAAGAGGAAAAAGGCTGAAATGGGTAAACACCTGCAGAAGAATGGTTTTACGCCTGATTATACGGTGTGGACATTTCATGGTGAGTCTGCCCAACGTGACCGAGCTGAGGTGGATCATCGTCGCACCGACGAGCATGGTACCGGGATGGAAAACATGGTGCAAGACTATGATGATGCTCGGGATTCGGACGAGGAGATGGAGGAATCTGCAAAGCCCTTCAATGAAATGTTGGAGTCTTCAAAACGTCTGGCTCCACTAGCACACCGAGCTTTGTCAGCTTGGATGCCATCTCACAAGTAATGGCTTTGAAGGCTCTGGCCTAACTTGGGCGAGAATGCTATGACGCAATTATGACAAAGATTTGGACGCTTTCTACCCAAAGGCCATGTAATGCCTGCAAACCTATACCAGTCGGACAAAATCCTCCGTGCACTGAAGATGCCCTATGAGAAGATACATGCCTGTGAGAAAGGATGTGCCTTATTTAGGCTTGACTATGCGGACTTGAACTATTGTCCCATTTGCAAGTCTTCTAGGTATATTGTGGTAGACAACGGTATGGGTGAGAAGACACGCACTAAAATCCTGTTAGTGTTCTTCGGTATATGCCAATCGCATTCAAGACTTCAACGCCTTTTCATGGTCGAAGAGACGGCCAGACATGTATGACATGGCACAAAACATGCAAAAGAACCGAACTAGATGTAGATGGGAATCGATGATGGTACACACATCGGATGGTGTTGCATGGAAAAGTTTGATGAATTACATGTCGACAAAGCGGCAGATCCGAGGCATCCTCGAGTCGGCATCAAGACCGATGGGTTCAGTGTTTGGTATGACGGCAGCCCAATACAGCTTGTTGGCCCGTGATTTGTCTTTTCCACTCAATCTCCCCGGACAGATTATGCAAAGAAAGAACATTTTCCCGACGTTGATAATTCCAGGGCCCAACTATCCGGGAAAAATATGAATGTGTACATGCAGCCGCTTAAGGACGAATTGCAAGAAGCAGGATAATGGGTTCAAGACATACGACGCCTATAGCAAACGAAGCTTCATAATGCGTGTCCGTACATGTACTCGACGCATGACTTGCTTCGCAAGATATGCGCTTATTCGCTATGGTGTGTGCATGGAAGGTTCCGTGCCCCACATGCAAGGGAGCTCTTGAGTTTCGTTGCCTTGTGCCGGTCGCAAGTTTTCTTGCTTCGACATGCATAGACAGTTCCTGGATCCTCGCCATAAGTTCAGAAAGACAAGAAGAACTTCATCAGAGGTAGAGTTGTAAAAACTCTGCACCACCTGCGTTGACAGCCAATGCACCCTAGATCGCTTAAACGCTCTCGAGCCAGATCCAGAGCGTCCAGGTACTTCAAGGGGTATAATTCTGAGCACGCCTGGACTCAAAAAACATGCTTATGGGATCTGCCTTACTTCAAAGACCTCCTTTGCCCACACAACATCGACGTGATGCACACTTAGAAGAATATTGCCGAGGCACTTGTTGGTACATTGTTCGGCATAGATGGGAAGTCAAAGGATAATACTAAGGCTAGAGTCGATCTGGAGGCGCTATGTGATAGTCTGTTACAAAACATGAAAGAACCGAAAGGAAAGCGATCGGACGAAGCCAAAGGCATGGTTCAGTCTTGGAAGGCCAGCTATTAGGGAAATTATCTTGTGGGTGCAAAAGCAGTTGATGTTCCCTGATTGGTATGCAGCGAATCTAAAGAGGGGAGCGAGTCTTGATAAATTGAAGATATTTGGTCTCAAGAGTCATGATTGGCACATATGGATTGAGCGGGTAATTCCGGTGATGTTGCGTGGCTTCATCCCTGAGGATGAATGGCTAGTACTGGCAGAACTCAGATATTTCTTCCGTGTTCTTTGTGCGAAAGAACTATCGCCTGGCGTGCTAGAAGAAATGGAAGAGTTGGCGCCAGAGTTGATCTGCAACTTAGAGAAGATCTTTCCACCGGGCTTCTTTAATCCAATGCAGCATTTGATTTTGCATCTCCCGACTAAGGCAAGATTGGGGGGTGCCCGTGCAAAATCGTTGGTGCTACCCAACTGAGAGGATGCAGAAGACGCTTCGAGAAAAATGTAAAAATAAACGTAGAATTGAAGCGTCTATGGCTGAGGCATTCATCACCGAGGAGGCGGCAAACTTCGTGATAGCACACTACTGAAACCAAAAATCGCTATTTGCATAATCCAAGCCTCGGTACAATGTCGACGAGCCTAAAAGGGTGGATCCAACCTCAGCCTATTAAAAGGGAATCTCGCACCAAAGTGTTTCAAATCCAAGAGATCTTTGGATAACGAAGAATGGTGGACCATTACGTTGTATATCTTCAACAACCTGACAGAAGTGCGGCCGTACATTGAGTAAGTTCTCGGTACATTGTTTCGCAACTTCTATTACCTTTGAACTGCTCTTATTCCTGGATATTTCATACAGTCGATACGTCGCCATATTCTCGTATGGAGCGGTGATCCAAAAGGATTCCGTCGAAGAGTATGAGCTTCTCGCAGCAAGGAGGCGGCTATCCCGGTTTCATCTCTTGGTTCAAACAAACGGTAAATTCTATTTGACAATTTCATTTCATTCGCTAATTTGTGCGTAATGCAACAATCCTTTCATATTAAACTTGTAGGCTAATTCAGAGTCTATGGACGCCTTTAATTGAGACAAGTCGCTAATGGTTTTGACTATAAGGTCTGTTCATTTGACAAATACGACATCAACGGGTATCGTTTTCGTACCTATGGCAAAGAGCTATCTATGGCCTAATCGAAAGTCTACAAATTGTTGTGTATCTCGCTATCGGCGAAGGAGGTACCGAGTATTATGGGAGAGTTGAAGCAATTTATGAACTTCTATTCTATGGTGAAAACCCACCGAATGTCGTAGTCTTCAAATGTTATTGGTTTCAGCCGAAGGAGACTAGAAGGACTCATGAACATATAGGGCTAGTTGAAATCAACCAAAGCACCCATTTAGATGTTCCTCGATGTCTATATTACTGACTCAACAAAGCGACCCAAGTATTCTATCTACCCTGGGCCTGCCAAACTAATCCAAATCTGAAAGGTTGGGATGTCGTTTATGAAGTGCCGCCACGTGCTAGACTATCTCCCCAAAGGAAGAGGATTATGAAGACTATAACCTGCATACATATGAAGGAGAATTCTTCCAAGAGACACGTCTTTCCAAAAGCATTTCAAGAACCGTATACTTCACCCCAAAACATTGAAGTAGACAATGACAATGAATCCCTCATCACCCTAGAGGAGGAACAAGAAGAGCCGGAACAAGAAGAGGTTATCGCCATGACGACCTCTCAATGCTTGACCGACACGTAAAGGTGGCCTTCCACATGTTGATGCCATCAACCCTATGAGCCCGTCATTGATTATAGTGATGATGATGATTATGCATTTATTGATGATACTGATCGAGATTATTAGTAGTGTCAGGTATTCAATTTTTTATGTTGTACTTGATGATGATACACTTAAAGGGCTCTTCCTGAGACCACGGTGAGTTTAATTTGAATGGACGTTACTTGCTAGTCTGAACATTTGAGTGTCATCATGCTAACGAAACATTGGAAATGATCTTTGGTGCAGCGTAACTCCACACAAGCATCACACGATCCTTCTCCAGCTACTGGCATGAGCCAGCCCGCTCCCACACCTCCATGATCAAGGTAAGTTTCTCTAGTTTTTTGCTTAACAAATGCATAAAGACCTAGACTTAGCTTTATTTCATCCAATATGCTTACCTTAATGACCTAGAGTTAGCTTCTTTTCCTGCAAAATGACTTAATAAGCTTACCGACCTCCAAAACCAGCCATTTTACCTAAATTAGCTCTAAAAGCGATCTATACTTAGCTTTGTTTCCTCCAAAATGACCTAAGTTAGTTATAATATGCTTAGTTAACTAGGTTTGCTCAATAATGACATGTACTTACCTTACTTATGTAAAAAACGGCATAATTAGCTTAGTTAGCTCATAAACGATCCATTTTACCACGTTAGCTCTAAAATGATGCATTTTACCTAAGTTAGCTCATAAACGATCCATTTCACCTAAGTTACCTCACAAACGATGGAGTGCTTCTTCTTCTAGTCACCTTTTCCTAACTTTCTTATTTGCCATTTTGCAGATTTCATTCACTTCTGAAAGCTAGCTTGCTATGATGGAGTGCTTGTTTTTTATTTCATTCTCTTCTAGTATTCTTCTAGCTTGCTACGATGGAACTTGCTATCTTGATGAAACTTTGCATTGTAATATGTATGTGCAACTTCCTAATGGTTGCAACTTATGTGTATGTGCAACTTGCTATATATGTATGTACGATGAAACTTATGTGTCGTTAAATAGCCCTGTGAAATATATTTATATATGTCATATATATTTGCCGGTGAAAATTGTTGGATTTAAAAAACAGGAAAAAGCCAATATGCAGCTCTTTTGCCGCCTCGCCACCGACGGCAAAGGGCTCTTTGCCATCGCCAGCGGACGGCAAAGAGGCCACGTGGCATGCAATCGTGATTCTCGGAGGTCGACCAATTTGGTCGGGTTTGCCTCTGATGGCTGATGGCAAAGGCCTTACGGTTTGCCGTCGTGCCGCCGACGGCAAAGGCTTGTCGTTAACCACCTAACGGATGTAACGACACATTTATTGCCGCTCGCATTCTTGCCCGGTTTACCGATGGCAAAGGCCCTTTGTTGCCGTCACCGCTCAAGCAGACGGCAACGTAGTTTTAGCCGTCCCCTGCATTTTGCCGGGCCCACTTTGTTGCCGTTGCCGCGGACGGCAAAGACCTTTTGCCGCCATTATGCATGCCTTTTGCCGTCTGGCCGTGGCGTATGGCAAAGTAGCTGATTCCTGTAGTGGTAGTGGTGGGCCTGGGTTCCCGACGGCCCCCGACTGTTACTTTGTGTCGGAGCGACAGGGCAGGTTGAGACCACCTAGGAGAGAGGTGGGTCTGGCCCTGGTCAGCATCTGCAGTTACATCAATTAACACGCTTAACGAGATCTTGGTATTTGATCTGAGTCTGGCCACTAGCCTATACACACTAACCAACTACGCGGGAACAGTTATGGGCACTTGACATCGTGGTATCAGCCGAAGCCTTCTTGACGTCAGCGACTGAGCGACGCGCGCCGGATTGGATCGTAAGCCTGCGCTTGTATTAAGGGGGCTAGGTCTGCTTCCGGCCGCGTACGCAACATGCAGGTGTGCAATGAGCGATGGGCCCAGACCCCTGCATGCATAGGATTTAGACCGGCGTGCTGACCTCTCTGTATTGCCTAGGTGGGGCTGTGACGTGTTGATCTTACGAGGCCGGGCATGACCCAGGAAAGTGTGTCTGGCCAGAGGAATCGAGCGTGTTGGGAAATGTGGTGCACCCCTGCAGGGAAGTTTATCTATTCGAATAGTAGTGTCCCTTGGTAAAAGGATGACCCGGAGTTGTACCTTGACCTTATGACAACTAGAACCAGATACCTAATAAAACACACCCTTTCAAGTGCCAGATACAACCCGGTGATTGCTCTCTAACAGGGCGACGAGGACAGGATCGCCGGGTAGGTTTATGCTATGCAATGATACATTGGTTAACTTACCATCTACTCCCTTCTACTGCTTCAAGATGGAGGCTGCCAGAAGCATAGTCTTCGATAGGACTAGGTATCCCCCTCTTATTATGGCATTCTGCAGTTCAGTCCACATATACTACCCATTTCAGTCCACATTCTGCAGTTAAGTAGTGTAGATCTTTGCTTGCGAGTACTTTGGATGAGTACTCACGGTTGCCTTGCTCCCCCTTTTTCCCCCTCCTATATCTAGTTGTCGCAACCAGATGTTGGATACCAGGAGCCAGAGGATCCTGAGGATGTTTCTACGTGGAGTTCGGCTTCGAGGAGTAGTTAGGAGGTCCCAGGCAAGAGGCCTTGCATTTTTTATCGTTGTTATTTTTGTGCTAGCCTTCTTAAGGCAAACTTGTTT
Source organism: Aegilops bicornis (assembly GCA_021605145.1). Taxonomy (NCBI): domain Eukaryota; kingdom Viridiplantae; phylum Streptophyta; class Magnoliopsida; order Poales; family Poaceae; genus Aegilops; species Aegilops bicornis. Next base: position 302,475,352 of record CM038674.1, on the reverse strand, counting down.
AGCTTATGTCTGTACTCAGATAGTGTTTCTTCCGCTGACTCTTGCGTATTCGATCATTTGTATTCGAGCCTTCGAGGCCCCTGACTTGTAATATAAAGCTTGTATTATTTTATTTGTGTCTAGAGTTGTGTTGTGATATCTTCCCGTGAGCCCCCGATCTTGATTGTACACATTGGCGTGCATGATTAGTGTACGATTGAGTCGGGGCGTCACAAAGACCCGCCTAGCATTCGCCGCGGCAGCCACGGGCCGACACTCTGACGGGGGGCCGGGGCCGCCGGGTACTATAGCGGAGGATCATTGCCGCCCTCGTGGTACTTGAGGACGGTGTGGAGCGTGCGGCCGGGGGCACCCCAGCACAGGCGGCGGCCGTCACTATTGTTGCGCCCCTGACCATCGACGCATTGTTGACGGAGGCAAGCCGCTCCGCCTGCCGGCATTCGAAGTACGTTGCCCACACCTTGTGGTTGTCGGGGTCGTACTCTGGGAGGGCGCGGTCCTCCTCCATCAGGGAGGACCGCACACGCTCTTTCTCAGCGTGGAAGTATGCGGGGTGTTCGATGTCGGTCACAGGAAGGACTGGGACCCCCCGATGCTGAGCCTCCACCGCCCCAGCACGCGCATGTCGGGGGGCGCCGGGTAATTCAGCTCGTGGAGGAGGTGAGCTTCCCATTCGTGGAGAGAGTGGTGGCCGAAGCCATTGGCCGCCGCCACGTCGCCGGGGAACCGTTCACCCTTTGGGGTGTGCGTGCGCGCGGTGGCTAGACGAGGAGAGAGGGTGTCGACAACGAGAGAAGGAGGGCTGCGGGCGGGGTGATTCCACCGGTGAGGGAGGGACGACTTTTATAGCGGGCGGGGTCGGCAACGCGTGTGTACGCATGGAGGGAGGGGGCGCGTTGCTGCACTGCACCGCCCGTGAGGAATCAATGGAAGGCTGACCGGCAGCAGCCTTGGCATTGATTCCCTGCGGGAAACCGAGGCGATGAGGACGACGAGGCTCGGGTGTCGCTGACTTGGCGGGCCCGCCATTCTTACGCGCCAAGAACAATTGCCCCGGCGCCCCTGGGTGCCCCCCAGTGCGCCGGGTTCGGCCTGGGTCCGCCGGCACAAGTTTTGGGCCTAACTGGCAAAAATGGGCTCCTGGGTGCATGACTGGGCCGTTTTTTGGGCGTCGGCGCGAAAACGGCCCGGGGCCGCTTGGGGCGCCGATCGAGATGCTCTAAGCTATGGCATGTAAATCTCATGTTTGACCACATGTCCTTTGTTGGTCAATCCATAGGTGGTTAAGGCTTTACTATTCCAGATACCACATGCTCCAAGGAACCGTTAAGTTTTTTTTGGGGAAATCTTTTTGATCTTTTCATCTTCAATGATTGTAGTACAACGAAAAGTAATAATAATAAAAATTGCGTTCAGATATGTAGACCACGTAGCGACGACTACCAGCGCTGAAGCGGGATGAAGGCACGCCGCCGTCATTGCCTCCCGCTGCAGCCAGGCAAATCTTATTTTTGTAAATAGTCAGGGAGTCGTCGTGCTAAGACCCCATAGGACCAGCACATCAGAACATCAACCGTTGTTGATGAATAGTAGCTTAGGGCAACTCCAATGCATGACCCTAAATTATCCGGCCGCATCCATTTCGGGGTAAACGAACAGAAAACGCGACCCAATGTGTGGGAGCCAACAAACCAGCGTCCGTTTTTGGTCCGCTATCGACCCATTCCTGACCCAACTTTGGGCCGCGTTTGCGTCGCAATGGACGCATGTGGATGGGCGGGGCGTCTGCCCTTGTCCTTCCCTGGCCCGCTTGTCGATGGCACATACACCCCTTTTCTCTTCCATTGCCCTCCCTCCGCCCCCGCCATCGCCGCTGCCACCCCATTCCCGACCGCGTCGCCTTCCTCCAAGGCTGTCCGAACGACGACCATGCCATGCCATAACCGTCCCATGCCCGCATTCTAGAAAGCTTTTAGCCAGCGTTCGTGGTTCCTTGTTGCCGGTGGGAGAGAAGCTACGGCCGCCGATGTCGCTCGTCGACCCCTACAACTTCCGATGGGCGCTGCATTGCCGCAGGGCGCCAACGACCAACACCGACCCCAACCTTACTTTGCTACCTGCAAGGGGAGCTTGACGTGCTCTTTCCGGCCGCGTCTCCACCAAGACCGCAAGGTGTTCGACTCTTTGGTCACAAGGTAAAATGGATAGCGCGGATGAGTATTTTTTCACAACTTCATTTGCTCATTGGATGATTCGTCCTTGCACTACTGCAGGATGGTCCAAATGCGACACTACGATTAGAGACCCTTCGATGAAACTGTGTGCGATGCCATAATCGCAAACGGTGGTGTAAAAAAACCGTCAAAAAGGTGCAAAATGTTTGCAATGACAGATGCATCAAACACGATTCAGAATTTAGTTGTGTGTGCGATGCAGGGCATATGGTTCAGCTCAATTAACTGTTTGGGATAAGGATGACCAAAAGAAACGGGCAGCCAGATAAAGGCGTGTGCGATATACAGCATACTGTTCACTGGGATGGACTTTGTGTGATTAGGTAACACAATGGAAACGGTTCAACTGAACAAGATGTGTGTGATACGCGGCAAACATGTCCATAATCAGAAATGTGTGCGAAGACCAATAATAACCCCGACGATTGCTGCTAATAAGCTGTGTGAATTGCTCTGTCTATAGTAGAATAACTTGTATATATATAACTGAATAAACATCCAATTACATAAGTGACTATACAGATCATTCGCACACACCTCAATAAACAATTGCATGCATTCTAAAGTAGGAGAAACGATCGTCTAGGCATCTACTTCTTGTGACGCTCCCGCCACTGCTATGTGGCTCGTTCCCTCGTCTCGGTTAGGAAGAAGACAGTTCCTCATGTCAACGATCTGCCTGTACATCTCGTAGCTTGTGTACGCGTCCATGGCCGCATACTTGACATGTTGTTCATCCAGTCTCTCATGCCACACACTGTGCCAGGCGTTCTTGTCCTTATTGTTCTCTAACTTCATCTTCACATAGTAGGGGTCGATGATGGCCGAGGCGAGGTCAACCGGGAGTTCAGTTTGTTTTTGTCGCTGCCCTAGACCTTGTAGTGGTGCTGGATGTTCACAAGATTCGGGCATTTCATGTCCGAAACCTTGAGCGTTTTTAGATCGTTGGTGGTGTCTACCGTAGCGAAACTATAGTCGGAGCTGTTGATAAACCTAGAGAAAGGCTCGCAAGGTCTTGTGGCAAGGTGGTAGTGGTAGACAAGGACGTCATGTCGCATGCACAACTGGGCAACGATAACCTTCTGATCGTGCCCGGCACGACCGATGTTGTACTCGAGGTCGAAGCTGACCACTCGGTACTTGTCCTCGGCAAGGAACTACTCTATAGTTTGGATGGAGCTCTCCACCGAGACCGGATCGTTTGTGTACACCACCGAGAGGGCCTTCCCCTTCACGTGGGTGTCCACTACGTGATGCATGGTGAACTTCCCGCCGTTGTCGTCGTCTGCCGCTGGGAGCGCCATTGGAGCCATGGGGAGCGCCATTGGAACTGCTGGATGTCCTCTCTGTATGTGTCCTCGTGGGTGTGCTTATTGTGTCGCTTGAGACAAGAGATGAAGGTAAATGGCCGTAGGAATAAAAGGGGGCCGGGCGGCATGGATTCTCGGCACGTCCGCATGGCAGTTTTTGCAACGGGTAACTGCATCGTCGCGCCGTGCCCAACGCAACCACTTGCACACGAACGTGCGTGATTTTGCGCCGGCCCCAAACACTGGCAGCATGCGTGGAGGGACGAGGGCAGAGCACTCGAAGGGACACGAGAGCAGAGCGCGCACGATGGGACGCGAGCAGAGCGTGCCACGGCCGCCTGAACCACAAGCAACCACACGCATAGAGCATTTGAACACGCAGGAAATGGTCGCATACAAGCGGGCCGACAGTTGCGTCGCTGCGTAGAGAGCGGACGTGTGCTACCACCTCCATCTAGTTTATAGTCTCCTTTATATTCTATGCCATACTTTTCCCTGAAATTTAACCAACAAAATTTTAATGCATGTTTTAAAAATTATATAATTGGAAACTATGTTCAAATACAAATCCAACTATATAATCTTTGGCAACATGCATTCATATTTTATTAGTTAAATCATACTTATAAACCAGGACGGTGGTATAGTAGGTAATTAAATCGCAAATGTTTTTTTATTAACCGTATGTGTACGTGGCCTTTCGTCCTCCTCTCGCATGTCTTGTCACCCCGCTGCCGCAGACGGCTTACAGCGCAAGCTTGCGCAGCGCGCGGGGGCGTTCTTTTGGCCAAACGGTGGCGCCAATGAATCGTCGGTGAGCCCGTTCCCGCGCAAGCTTCCCGCCCGACTCGGTGAAATCCCCCAAAATCCCAATGCTTACCGGCCTGCTATAAAAACCCTCACGGCCGGCGAGTCCTGCGTCGCATTTTCCCTCCCTCCCTGTAGCTTATCTCGTCTGCTCCTCCCACAATCGCCAATGGCACCGGTCCGTCGTTGTCGCTCAGCCACTCCGCCGTCATCAAAGGACAGCTCCAGCTGGGAGGCTACACCGCAGCGACGGTGCAGTCCCCGATGTAGTGTAGTGCGCGTGGCGTCCTTGTTGGGTGTGCGCGGAACACCCACCACACGCTCCGCCGCCGGTGCTCGTCGACAGCTGTTGCTGACCGCCGTTGCCGCCACACCACTATCGAAAGCTAGGGCCATCGCCCGCTCCGCTGCCGCGGCCCGAAGGAGGGAGGTGGCCGTCGTGGACGCCACCCCACTACCGGCCACTGTGGCCATCACTCGCTCCGCCATCGCGGCCCGAACGCGGGAGGTGGTGGTCGTGGCCGCCGCCCCGTCGTCGGCCGCCGTGGCCGCCAGCCCACTGTCGACCGCCGAGGTCATCACCCACTTCGCTACCGCCGCCCGAATGCGGGAGGCGGAGATGGATGCCCGCACATACGCGCCCAACACCTTGCGCCTACACCGAAGTTCCTCAGCGGAGGAGGAGGAGCGCCTCGTCGAGCACGCAAAGAGCCTTACCGCCGCCGTGGCCGCGGCAGATGCCGCCTCAGAGGCGAGGAATCAGGAGATCTACAAGGAGAACCACCGCTTCAAGAGGGGTCGTCTGGAGCGGCAGAGGGCGTTCGAGGTGAGCGTCACTGAAGCTGCAACATTGGCAGACACTGTATTGCGGTTGCCCAGCTCGTCGGTAGGCTCCACCTCCTCTGACTCTTACTGAGCGTGCTCGGCAGAGGATAGGCAGCCGGAAGTAGTACAAAGCCCCTCCGCAATAGTAGTAGTATTTAGGGACTATTTTGTTCACTTCATCTGACTATAGATGTGGTGGAACTGTACAACGTACTTAAAATTAGCTAGTCTATATAGTTGAACTAGCTATTTCAATACGTGGTTGGCAACAATTGGGGAAAAGTTTGGTCAGTTCAGCTGTCGATTTGAACTGTTTTTATAAATTAAGAACAAGTGCTTAATCCAAGAATGAAATCTATGCTTAATTACTGAATTTTAGTTGCAAAAATTAGATACTGCTAGTGATTTTTAGCTTCATATTTTTAATCGCAGTGTTACAAGGATTAACAAATCTTACCAAATTGTTTGTACGTGGTTGCACATGGGTCATCCAAAACAACCGTTTGCGTTGAAGGGATGCACAAATCCTGCGCTGCTCTCACTTTGCATACAGGTGTTGTATCTAAAACGTTTGCGATCAAGAGCTGCAGAAATCCTGCTCGGCACATTTTCTCTTGGCTTCCTGGGGAAGCTGTCGGTTTGCATACGGGTGTTCTAACTAAAAGGTTTGCGATGAGTGTTTCATATTTAAAAGGTGAATTAAACTGCGACTTGGGCACCATTAATGGAGAGGATGCGAGCAAGGCGGGCGGCCATGCAAGTCAACGGGCTCGCTTCCCAGTGAGCCTGCACATCATACAGCTCGCATGCTTTCCGGTGAGCCTACGCATTCGAGGAAAGCTTGCACACCTCTTCGCTGTCACCACACGGACGGCGCCGCAGGCCTCCTGCTCAGTCAAGGTCAAGCAGCTATCCGCACGGCACATCCTATAGCCATTAAAACCAAGACACGTGGCGTCACGTGAATGGTTAACAGAACGCACACGGTTTGAATTATACGAACGTTTGAGATATTAAAGTGGCAGCTATTTTTTCAAAATGCCTTTGTTGGCTATCATTATTCTAGTGCGCCTTCTCTCAAAATGGACACGAAAAATACCACAGCATGTCGGGTGCCATTCCTTGATAGAATGCCAAGTTTCATGAATTTTAGACGACTTTTGGATTTACTATAATTTAAAAATAAAGTACACAATGTTTTGCCGGCAATCAACGGTGCCCTAGTGCTTGAAATTTAGTCCCATTTCTTACATGTGACCTAAGCATGCATCCAAGGACACAGATTTGATTTTCAACCAATTTATATGCACTGGAGCATGTGCATGTAGTTCAAATTTGAATTATGCACATAAATGCATTGAAAACTCAGTTAATGCATAAAAGTGTCCAAACGAACCCCGAAAAATCACAAAAATTGACACAACACTCCTGCTGTTCTATGTTGACACAAGAAAAAATTTGAAAGCAATAAGAGGCAATGGATATCGTATCATCCCCAAAGGTGGGACGTTCCCTACCGAAACCATCATGCTTGTTGTGGGAAGCTCTGGTTTGTGAGAAGCATATACCCAAACCTGCCCCAAATGGGACAACAAATTTACCACGACATGTTGATGTCGCTCCATGATAGCATGCCAAGTTTCATGAATTTTCGCATTTAGTTTTGGATTTACTAGAATTTAAAAACCGTGCACCTCAATGTTTTGTCAAATCAACGGTGCCCTAGTGCTTGAAATTCAGTCCCATTTCTTACATGTGACCTAAGCATGCATCCAAGGACACAGATTTGATTTTCAACCAATTTATATGCACTGGAGCATGTGCATGTAGTTCAAATTTGAATTATGCACATAAATGCATTGAAAACTCAGTTAATGCATAAAAGTGTCCAAACGAACCCCGAAAAATCACAAAAATTGACACAAAATTCCTGCTGTTCTATGTTGACACGAGAAAAAATTTGAAAGCAATAAGAGGCAATGATATCATATCATCCGCAAAGGTGGGACGTTCCCTACCGAAACCATCATGCTTGTTGTGAGAAGCTCTGGTTTGTGAGAAGCATATACCCAAACCTTCCCCAAATGGGACAAAAAATTTACCACGACATGTTGATGCCGCTCCATGATAGCATGCCAAGTTTCATGAATTTCAGACGAGTTTTGGATTTACTAGAATTTAAAAACCAGGCACCTCAATGTTTTGCCGGCAGTCAACGGTGCCCTAGTGCTTGAAATTCAGTCCCATTTCTTACATGTGACCTAAGCATGCATCCAAGGACACAAATTTGATTTTCAACCAATTTATACGCACCGGTGCATGTGCATGTAGTTCAAATTTGAATTATGCATATAAATGCATTGAAAACTCAGTTAATGCATAAAATTGTCCAAACGAACCCCGAAAAATCACAAAAATTGACACAACAGTCCTGCTGTTCTATGTTGATACGAGAAAAAATTTGAAAGCAATAAGAGGCAATGGATATCGTATCATCCCCAAAGGTGGGACGTTCCCTACCGAAGCCATCATGCTTGTTGTGAGAAGCTCTGGTTTGTGAGAAGCATATACCCAAACCTGCCCCAAATGGGACAAAAAGTTTACCACAGCATGTTGATGCCGCTCCATGATAGCATGCCAAGTTTCATGAATTTCAGATGAGTTTTGGATTTACTAGAATTTAAAAACCAGGCATCTCAATGTTTTGCCGGCAATCAACGGTGCCCTAGTGTTTGAAATTCATTCCCATTTCTTGCATGGGACCTAAGCATGCACCCTAGGACACATATTTGATTTTTCAGCCAATTTATATGCACTGGAGCATGTGCATGTAGTTCAAATTTGAATTATGCACATACTTGCATTGAAAACTCAGTTAATGCATATAAATGTAATAACGAACCCCTTAAAATCACAAAAATTCACACAACACTCCTATTGTTCTATGTTGACAAGAGAAAAAATTTGAAGCAATAAGAGGCAATGGATATCGTTTCGTCCCCAAAGGTGGGATGTTCCCTACCGAAAACCATCATGCTTGTTGTGAGAAGCTCCGGTTTGTGAGAAGCATATACCCAAACCTGCCCCAAATGGGACAAAACTTTTACCATGGCATGTTGATGCCGCTCCATGATAGCATGCCAAGTTTTATGAATTTCAGATGAGTTTTGGATTTACTAGAATTTTAAAACCAGACATCTTTATGTTTTGCCAGCAATCAACGGTGCCCTGGTGTTTGAAATTCATTCGCATTTCTTGCAGAGGACCTAAGCATGCACCCAAGGACACATATTTGATTTTTCAACCAATTTATATGCACTGGAGCATGTGCATGTAGTTCAAATTTGAATTGTGCACATAAATGCATTGAAAACTCAGATTAATGCATAAAAATGTCCAAACGAACTCGAAAAATCACAAAAATTCACACAACACTCCTGTTGTTCTATGTTGACATGAGAAAACAATTTGAAAGCAATAAGAGGCAATGGATATCATTTCAGCCCCAAAGGTGGGACGTTCCCTACAAAAAACCATCCTGCTTGTCGTGAGGAGCTCTGGTTTGTGAGAAGCATATACCCAAACCTGCCCCAAATGGGACAAAAATTTACCACAGCATGTTGATGGCGCTCCATGATAGCATGCCAAGTTTCCTGAATTTTAGATGAGTTTTGGATTTAATAGAATTTAAAAACCAGGGATCTCAATGTTTTGCTGGCAATCAATAGTGTCCTCGTGTTTGAAATTCATTCCCATTTCTTGCATGGGACCTAAGCATGCACCCTAGGACACATATTTGATTTTTCAGCCAATTTATATGCACTGGAGCATGTGCATGTAGTTCAAATTTGAATTATGCACATAAATGCATTGAAAACTCAGTTAATGCATAAAAATGTCCAAACGAACCCCGAAAAATCACAAAAATTCACACAACACTCCTATTGTTCTATGTTGACAAGAGAAAAAATTTGAAGCAATAAGAGGCAATGGATATCGTTTCGTCCCCAAAGGTGGGACGTTCCCTACCGAAAACCATCATGGTTGTTGTGAGAAGCTCCGGTTTGTGAGAAGCATATACCCAAACCTGCCCCAAATGGGAAAAACCTTTTACCACGACATGTTGATGCCACTCCATGATAGCATGCCAAGTTTCATGAATTTCAGATGAGTTTTGGATTTACTAGAATTTTAAAACCAGGCATCTCTATGTTTTGCCAAAGAATCAATCTGCGTTCTGGTGTTTGAAATTCATTCGCATTTCTTGCATAGGACCTAAGCATGCACCCAAGGACACATATTTGATTTTTCAACCAATTTATATGCACTGGAGCATGTGCATGTAGTTCAAATTTGAATTGTGCACATAAATGCATTGAAAACTCAGTTAATGCATAAAAATGTCCAAACAAACCCCGAAAAATCACAAAAATTCACACAACATTCCTGTTGTTCTATGTTGACACGAGGAAAAAAAATTGAATGCAATAAGAGGCAATGGATATCGTTTTGTCCCCAAAGGTGGGACGTTCCCTACCGAAAACTATCATGCTTGTTGTGAGAAGCTCTTGTTTGTGAGAAGCATATACCCAAACCTGATCCAAATGGGACAAATTTTTTACCATGGCATGTTGATGTCGCTCCATGATAGCATGCCAAGTTTCATGAATTTCAGACGAGTTTTGGATTTACGAGAATTTAAAAACCAGGCATCTCAATGTTTTGCCGGTAATCAATGGTGCCCTGGTGTTTGAAATTCATTCCCATGTCTTGCATGGGACCTAAGCATGCACCCAAGGACACATATTTGATTTTTCAACCAATTTATATGCGCTGGAGCATGTGCATGTAGTTCAAATTTGTGTTATGCACATAAATGCATTGAAACTCAGTTAATGCATAAAAATGTCCAAACGAACCCCGAAAAATAACAAAAATTCACACAACACTCCTGTTGTTCTATGTTGACACAAGAAAAAATTTGAAAGCAATAAGAGGCAATGGATCGTGTCGTCCCCAAAGATGGGACGTTCCCTACCGAAAACCATCATGCTTGTTGTGAGAAGCTCCGGTTTGTGAGAAGCATATACCCAAACCTGCCCCAAATGGGACAAAAATTTTACCACGGCATGTTGATGCAGCTCCATGATAGCATGCCAAGTTTCATGACTTTCAGACGAGATTTGGATTTACTAGAATTAAAAAACCAGGCATCTCAATGTTTTGGCGGTAATCAACGGTGCCCTGGTGTTTGAAATTCATTCCCATTTATTGCATGGGACCTAAGCATGCACCCAAGGACACATATTTGATTTTTCAACCAATTTATATGCGCTGGAGCATGTGCATGTAGTTCAAATTTGTGTTATGCACATAAATGCATTGAAACTCAGTTAATGCATAAAAATGTCCAAACGAACCCCGAAAAATAACAAAAATTCACACAACACTCCTGTTGTTCTATGTTGACACAAGAAAAAATTTGAAAGCAATAAGAGGCAATGGATCGTGGTCGTCCCCAAAGATGGGACGTTCCCTACCGAAAACCATCATGCTTGTTGTGAGAAGCTCCGGTTTGTGAGAAGCATATACCCAAACCTGCCCCAAATGGGACAAAAATTTTACCACGGCATGTTGATGCAGCTCCATGATAGCATGCCAAGTTTCATGACTTTCGCATTTAGATTTGGATTTACTAGAATTAAAAACCAGGCATCTCAATGTTTTGGCGGTAATCAACGGTGCCCTCGGTGTTTGAAATTCATTCCCATTTATTGCATGGGGCCTAAGCATGCACCCAAGGACACCGATTTGATTATTCAACCAATTTATATGCACTGGAGCATGTGCATGTAGTTTAATTTTGAATTGTGCGCCTGAAATGGCTAGAAAACCAATTTAATGTATAAAATGTTCAAATGAACCCTAAATAATTCCAATTCTTTTACGACACACATATAGTTGCATGTTCACTCCAGATAAAAGGTCTAGCAATTCAAACACCATCCATTGCAACAGTGACCCCATTATGTAATTCAAATCAAGGTAAAAAATCAAGTAGATCGCACACAATTTATTATCAGCAACCGTGTGAGATGCAACACAAAATATCCTGGAGCACCGTTGGTGTATAGTACACCTATGGCTTATGCGAGAAGGTGCATCGGCTACAGTCCACAGCCGACGTCTCAAGCATACTAGCTCGCTCCCCAAATATCATTTCACTTTTCAATCGTCGCTGGTGAAAGATGGGCACGTGGACCCGCGTCGTGAGGGCAACTTCGGTGGCCCACACTGGCGAGAGCGCGGCCGCAACCGCCATGCGCGTGCTAACAAGGTGCATGAGTGCAACCGCAATCTGCGACCGGGCGGCAATGGCAGCCCAAACGGCCGCTGTTGCTTCTCAGGTGGTGGCAGCAACATCTGCATCGGGGATAGCAACTGGCGAGAGCGGCATAACAGCTATCCGTTCTACAGCGGTGGCCTTAGCCCTGATGGAGGCCGCCAACGCCCAGCTCCTGGCGGTCACCGCACAAATCAAACGAAGCTTCTCCGACAACGGTCAGCAACCCACGGCCGAAGAGCTAGCAATCGCCCAGAGCATTCGAGCAGACGTCCGTTCCTTCGCCGCATACCTTGCGACGACGGAGCCCGTCCAAGCCCAGATCGTGTCCGCCCACACCCAGCTCGTGGCGGCCTTTTCCAAAGAGATGGCGGAAGCGGATGGCGAGATGCTTGCCGAGTATAGTGCGATGGATGCCATGGAGCCCCTTCCCCAGGAGACCGCCGGGCGTGAGCTGGACACGGAGGCGGCGGCGGAGATCGACGAGCACCAGCCGTAGTAGTACTCTTTGTTTTGTTTAATTAAGAGCGCCGGTCTTTAATTTGTTAGAGTAATGTTTAGGTCAGCTAGCTCTGTTTAATTGCTGAACTTGCTTGATTAAGAAGTGTGGGTGTCTTTGTAGTATCCTTTGTGTACCCAAATTATGCAATGACGTGGATGACCATTGTAACCATGGAAATTCAAACCAAAACTTTTGACGTTCAAACTCATCACACATGGGTTAAGCTATCTGAATCGTTTGTGATGTCCATATATCGTACACAGTTCTGAATAAGGGATCGTGTCTGATGACACTTTGCGCGCCAGTTTTTTGGCTGAAGCGATTCCAAATTTTCGGCTTTCGTGGAAATATCTACCTCCCCGCCCCCTCCCCCTTATCAAAAGCCACATTTCCCTCTTTCCGCCTTACTTTGCAAATTGAAACCTTCACTCCTTGCTTGCTGCGTCGCCGCCACCTCGCCGATGACCCTCCTTCACGCTGCTCGGCCTCGTCTATCTAGGAAGGTAATCCACACCTGACCCCCATCCTCCTCCTCCTTCCACATCCGACATGCCCCGACCGCCGGCGCGAGCGCGACACCTTCCACCCAAATCACCGACCCCTCCACCAAATAAGCGCCACCCTAAGCCATGGTGCACGCAGTATAGCCAGGATCTCAAGGAGCATTTGGCAGCAGAGAAGCAAATCGCGGCTGCACACGCGGATGAGGTCGCGACGGCTGCCATTCGTGCTGACCCCCAGATCTAGGAGGAGCACCTTGCCATTTGCTAGCTATGCCGGTTAAGCATGCTCGGTTTACCTATTGCGTGTGCTGCTCCGGCCTTTCCTTCACAAATTCTAGTGAATTGTGCTATCTAATTTTACCATGCAATCTGTTGCTCTAGTGTATATGTTCTATATGTCGTGCAGTGTGGTGCTCACTTATAACTGTTTTGTTAATTAGTTGTCGTCTTCAGTTAACTGTTTTGTTCATTCTGCAAATGTGATGTTCAATTCTTCAGGCTGCAATTTTGTATAATCGAATTTATCTTACAAAATACATGAGAAACGTATACAATTGCTATATTTCGAAGTTGTCAAGCATGCTTGGTTTGGTTATACATTGTGCAATGTGGTGCTCAGTTAACGTTTGGTTCATTTGTGTTGTGGTGTTTAGTTAACTGTTTGGTTCTATTCTGCAATGCGATGTTCAATAGTTGTGGGTGCATTCTGTTATTGTATACCATGTGAGGAATAAATTGAATTTGGCTGTAGTAAATACATGAGAAACAAATACAATTGCTACAATTGGCTGTAGTTAAATGTTTGGTTAACCATCTGATCTTCTATTAGGAGTATATTATATTGTGCAATGTGGTGCTCAGTTAATGTTTGGTTCATTTGTTGTGTTGTTTAGTTAACTGCTTGGTTCAATTCTGCAATGCGATGTCCAAGTCATGAGTAGAATTTTGTAGTCTATGTGAGGAATAAATCGAATTTGGCTGCACTTAATACATGAGAAACATATACAAGTGCTATATTTTCTAGTTCTTAATCATGCTTGGTTTGGGTAAATGGGTTTTCCGTGTCGCTTGAATTAATTTGATGAATCTGCAATGTGCTTATTTTTCATCAACATATTTTACTAATAGCATGCAAACCCTTACTTAACTTGATGACTAACTACCTTATATGTGTTGCAGGGAAACAATGGGAAGCACTGAGGTTTACAATCTAGGTTAGCACGTGCATGGTCCGTTCTCTAGTAGCACATTATTGTGCAATTGCAGGAACCATTCTAATATTTTGGTTTTTAACAATTTGGTCCTGCACATGTAGGTCCTGCTGTCAGAGGTTTTGACCCACTGTTCGACCCTTTTTGCATATGGGGAAATGAGTTGTCCATGAATATCAATCAAATCAAGGAACTCAGAAAGATTGTTAGGATTAAGAAATTAGCGACAAAAGACAACAAGATCTTTGTCTAGACAATGAAGAAGACATCAGTTCACTAGAAGATGGTACTAACTATTATACCTTGCCTTTTTTATTCCTTTGCCCCATTTCCAATATAGAGAAGATATTTATGCACATCCTTGTTTTCAGGCCTTTCCAAAGCAGTTCACTGATGATTACCTCTCAAACTACCTCTATGGTCAGGAGGCGAGGAAGGTTTCCATACAACACCCACGATTCAATATTGAAGTGTTCCTGAAGAGGACGAAGGACGGACGGTCAATCATCCACAGGCACTGGCCTAAAGTTGCAAAGACCTTCAACATGAATGAAGGCTCAATATTTGCCTTCCGATTCAGCAGTTTTCCAGATGAGATGCATCTGTCTTTATACCGTATATGATGCTAATTTCGAAAGGTTCTACATGTTGCATGTGGAACTTGCTGCTGGTGCAGTTGTGTAATGGGGTAGCTTGTACTCTGATGTATTTCAATTATGAAATTCTACTTCCTTAATATGGAAATGAAATATATTGTGTGCTTAATATGAAATGTCAATTAGATTAATAAATGGATTATGAATAATCAGATAATTAGCCTGCTGGGTTTTGCTATTGCAAAAGGTTGTTGAAAAAACTACCGTGGGCGATGATCTCAGGAAACACACACAATTTCTAGGAATAAACCGTGTTGGATCAATGAACAATCACACACGACTTTCTCTTGAAAACTGTTTGCGTTAGGCCACCTTGCGCAAACGTTTACCACATAAAAACTGTGTGTGATGGACAGCCTTTGCCACATAGTTTCTTCTATGGACCGTGTGTGATACATTCAATAACGCGAACGATTTAATGGGAAAAATTGTGTGTGATGTACCTGTGAACGGAAACATTTCCCTTGGAGCGACTGTGTGGGATGTACATACGAACGAAACGTTTAGTGGGGACTGACTGTGTTGGATGTACTTGCGACCGGAAACAATTTCGCCGTATAATTGTATTTTTTAGCTATACTGTATGTATTTCCGTATTTGAGCGCTCGCCGGTCGCATACGACCTCATTTTGCCGAGCGTGTGTGCCAGGAGGGCATATCCCCGACGGTTTCTGGGTCGTGCAGGAAGGACCCCCCTATCGCCCACACTCAATTGGCGACGGTTCCAAATGTCGTCGCGGGAAGGGGTTAAAAACCGTTTGTTTAGGACCGACGCGTACCAGTGTTGGATCATAAGGAGTTTGTGGTGGGTGCATTGGTCGTCCATGACCACATTAGTAGGAAGCGGCCTCTGTTGGGGATCAATCCCCGACCATGATCTGACCTTGAACCGCAATAGGGAGAAAGGCCATACCCTTCTCTATGCCGATTACTTTGAGAATGCTGCACTCTTCAAACCACATCAATTTCGTCGGTGATGCCGAATGAGGAGACATGTGTTCATTCGTATTTGGGAGGGAGCGGTAGGATATGACCCACACTTTGAGTGCAAAGAGGATGCCCATGGCAAGCTTGGCTTCTCTTCTTATCAGAAATGCACTGCAGCTATCTGCATGCTTGCATATGGAATTCCTAGTAATCTTGTGGATGAGTATGTTCATATGAGTGAGTCCACATGTCTCCTCTCAATGTATAGTTTCTACATGGCCGTGGTGGAAGTGTTCGGCTCTGAGTACCTGAGAGAGCCAACTGTCGCTGATACACAGAGGTTGTTGGCGATCAATGCCGATAGGGGATTTCCGAGCATGCTTGGTAGTATAGATTGTATGCACTGGAAGTGGAAGAACTGTCTATTTGCTTGGCGGGTGCAATACAAGGGGCATGTGAAAGGTGCCACTGTCATGCTTGAGGCGGTGGCTTCACAAGATCTATGCCATTCTTTCTTCGGCATGGCTTGTTCTCACAATGATATCAACGTGCTTCAGCGTTCTCTAGTGTTTGGAAGGCTCGCAGAAGGTCACTCCCTAGGTCAACTTTGAGATCAATGGCCACCATTACAACAAGGGATATTACCTAGCTGATGGTATCTATCCCCGGTGGTCAACTCTTGTGAAGACCATACCAAATCCGCAAGGAGAGAAGAGACAGATGTTTGCCCAAATGCAGGAGAGTGCCAGGAAGGATGTGGAGAGTGCTTTTGGTGTGGTTCAATCTCGATGGGTATCATTCAAAACCATGCATTAACATGGAGCACTTATAAGCTTTGGGAGGCGATGACTGCTTGTGTGATCATGCACAACATGACCGTGGAGGATGGGCGTGGTGATAGCATCTACGACCAAGGGTTTGATTTCCAGGGTGAAAATGTTGAGCCTGAGCATCCACCTCCTGCGACCTTCCAACAATTTGTCCAATTCCATAGTGAAATGCGTGATTGGAAAATTCATGTGCAGCTCTAGGATGACTTGGCTGAGCACATGTGGACTCACATTGGCAACCAGTAGATCTGTCGGTTTAATCTCTTTTCATGCAAACAAATTTTAATTGGTTTGTAAGACTATTTGATATTGTTTTTATTTTGATTGGGTTGTAAGACTATTTCGGATGTGGAACAATTTCCTATGTTTGATTTGAACTATTTGCTATGCTTGATTTTAGTATAGATGGCCTCCAGCGGCGATATGCAACTGAAATACGGCCGCGCGTTTAGGCACATGGCCGGCGCATCCATAAATCTAGGCGGACGCGGCCCCATTGTCACCGCCAAACAGACGAAAAAGGGACAAATCGGACGTCCGTTTGGGGTCGTACGTTGGAGTTGCCCTTAGATCGGAAGGACCCAATCGAAAGACACAAGAAAGTAGACGAACAACAACCAAATCCGAGCAGGTCCACCAAAAACAAATCCACTGGAGACATAAATCTACACGCCCATCGGCGATGCTATAAGCACCATCAGGACGGGGGCTAGGCAGAGAGAACCTTATTCCATCTTCAGGGAGACGCTATCGTCTTGCCTTCCTGAGCAGGACACAAACCCTAATAAAACTCAAAGAAACATAAAATAATGGAGCCCTCCCACCGGCAAAGGCCAGAATTCACCATGCCTCCAGGCCCCAAGGCCTCCGGAGACGAGGCGGACCGGCGGCGGCATCGGCGAGAGGCAGAGGAAACCCTAACTTTTACTGGGGCAGGAATGTTAGAAGGGAGAGAGGGATTGTTGCATAACATGATGGATGTATTACTGAGCCTCGAGGGCGACTATATATTTAGTACAAGACTTGGAGGGCAAGACACCTCCTAGAGATAAGATGGAAATAACTCTAACTAATCCCGGGCAATCTCTACTACCAAATATATCTCTAACACCCCCCCCCCCCGCAGTCGTAGCGGTAGCGATGCGAACAACAGGAGCATCATGGACGGTCAGACTGGAGAGAATAGCAATTGACGACAGTCGTAGCGGGAGCGTCGCAGATGGTGTCGCGTTGCAGACACGTTGACTGTAGAGGAAGCCAATGAGTTGCTCAAGCGTATGATAACCCTTTGTGCCGATATCGAGGTAGCCGAGAGCGTAGGGTGGTGTAACCGTGGTCGAGGTAGCCATGCGAAGAACGCCGTGGTCGATGCCGAGTTAGGGTAGCCGGTGTCGAGGTAGTCGCCATGGAGCCGTGGGCGGAAGGAGGCGCCCAGTTAGTCATGCGCGCAGTGGTGTCGAGGTAGTGTTGCACCGGAAGGAGGACGGTGTTGACGAAGCGTCTCACTGGGTGTGCCAAACCCGGGGACACATCGTAGACGAAGGCACGCGTCGGTGTTGCCAGCACCGGGCATGCGAAGACGGACGAAGATGAAGTTGACGAGGCATCGCAACAGGCTTGCCAGGCCCGAGGACACGTCATGGACAAAGGCATGCATAGGTGTTGCTAGCACCGGGCATGCGTAGACGAGGGACCTGCACGAGCTGCACGCCATGTCGAGGAGTCGGAGGGGCCAGCAGAGAAGGAGACTCGACGATGGTTGTAGCGCCAATCGGCGTGAGGCTGTTGTCACCAACGGTGGTCGGAGTAGAAGAAGCGGTCGAGGAAGATGACGGCGATGTTAGTGATGGGCTGGTGCTGGACGAAGACGAAGGGGGTGGACCAACGGCGGTGGTGGCGGCCGAAATAGAGCAGCGGCAGCACTCGAAGTAGGCGAGGAACCCGACATCGTGACAAAGACTGGCGCAAACGATGGCGTTCCCGCTCCAAGGGAGGTGGCGCAACGCATACCATGAGAGGTCGACGTGCAGGGACAACGGTGGACCGCGGTCCGCGGTGTTACGACCCGAAGGGGGATGCAGCGGCAGCGGGCAGGTCGGGGCGACGATGGAAGACCTCGGGGCAATTGCGGGGACCACGGGCCATGGCGCTACAACTCGAAGGGCGGTGCAGCGGCCAAGCGCCGGTCGGTGCAACCGTGGGGACGGGCTCACTACCGCCTGAAGGGGCGACGTAATGATGATGCATGAGTCGATGCAGTCACGAGGAGAACCACGGGGCGGCGGCACGCGGCCCGACGGGGTGACAGGGCGTCAGCCCGGTGCTCGAGAGGTAGAGGGGCACGATGAACTCGAGACGGTCTTCACTAGGCCTGCGAAGGCGCGCGCAACCGACGGGCTAGGTCGGTCGTACGAAGTAGATGAGGCAAACCGCGGCGGCAGGCGGGTGACCAATCCGATCACGCGCGAGCTCGAGGACGCTGCTCGATGGAGGCGGGGTGGCGGCAGCGTCCGAGATGAAGCCTGCAATGACGGTCAGCAGGCCAGCTGTACGGGCGCGTCGTAGATCAACGGGCAGGCCGACGCGTGTGGGGTGGCTGTGATGGGCCGCCGCATGGCGCGAGGCCGCCGGGTCGGGGCGATGCAGGAGTCTCGGTTGGAGCATGGCGGTGACGGCCAGCGCAAGGAGATGGGCGGGCCGACATGCGGATGGCGGCTGGCCCTGAAGGCCGCCTCTGCGCGCGTGGCCACCGGGTCTGAGGAGAGGCCAGTTGGTCGCGCTGGGGTCAAAGTAGAGGCGCGCGAGGGTCGACGACTGTGGCGGGCGGCACAAACAGATCAAGCTTAGATCGGAAAAACAAAAATAAAAATGCAAATCAAGGTGACCGGTGGGAGAGAGAAAAACCTGGAGTAATGGCTCGGGAAAAAGACTCTCTAGGGCAGCCATTCAACACGACCAGCGGACGAACCTTAGGTATTGGCGGCACGGCCCGCGCGAGCGGTCATGGAGGCCGATCGCCTGGGCGGCGCTGGTGCGTGCTGGCGGCGGCCTAGATTTAGGATCGAGGTATGGCTGATACCATGTTAGAAGGGAGAGAGAGAGGGATTGTTGCGAAATATGATGGATGTACTATTGAGCCTCGAGGGCGAGTATATATTGAGTACAAGACTTGGAGGGCAAGACACCTCCTAGAGATAAGATGGAAATAACTCTATCTAATCCCGAGCAATCTCTACTACCAAATATATCTCTAACATCCCCACGCAGTCGTAGCGGTAGCGTTGCAAACAACAGGAGTGTCGCGGACGGTCAGACTGGAGAGAATAGCAGCTGACGGCAGTCGTAGCGGGAGTGTCGCGGACGGTGTCGCGTTGCAGACGCGTTGACTGTAGAGGAAGCCGATGAATTGCTCAAGCGGATGATAACCCTTTGTGCCGATATCGAGGTAGCCGAGAGCGTAGGGTGGTGTAACTGTGGTCGAGGTAGCCATGCAAAGAACGCCATGGTCGATGCCGAGTTGAGGTAGCTGGTGTCGAGGGAGTCGCCGTGGAGTCGCGGGCGCAAGGAGGCGCCCAGTTAGTCATGGGCGCAGTGGTGTCGAGGTAGTGGTGTGTCGTAAGGAGGATGGTGTTGACGAAGCCTCTCACCGGGTGTGCCAAACCCGGGGACACGTCGTAGACGAAGGCACGCGTTGGTGTTGCCAGCACCGGGCATGCGAAGATGAACGAAGACGAAGTTGACGAGGCACCGCACCAGACTTGCCAGGCCTGGGGACACGTCGTGGACGAAGTCACGCATCGGTGTTGCCAGCACCGGGCATGCGTAGACGAGGGACCTGCGCGAGCTGCACGCCATGTCGAGGAGTTGGCGGGGCCATAAGAGAAGGAGACTCGACGACAGTTGTAGCGCCAATCGGCGTGAGGCCGATATCACCAACCGTGGTTGGAGTAGACAAAGTGGTCGGGGAAGATGGCGACGACGCTGGCGATGGGCTAGTGCTGGACAAAGACCAAGGGGGTGGACCGGCGACGGTGGTGGCTACGTAGCGGCAGTGGCGCCCAAAGTAGAGCGGCGGCGACACTCGAAGTAGGCGAGAAACCCGACAGCGTGACGAAGACCGGCGCGGATGGTGGCGTTCCCACACCAAGGGAGGTGGCACGACGCATACCACGATAGGTCGACGCGCGGGGACAACGGTGGACCGCGGGCCGCGATGCTACTATCCGAAGGGGCGATGCAGCGACGGCGGGCAGGTCGGGGCGACGACGGAAGACCTCGGGGCGATTGCGGGGACCGCGGGCCGCGGCGCTACAGCCCGAAGGGGCGGTGCAGCGGTGAAGCGCCAATCGGTGCAACCGCGGGGACGGCCTCCGAGCGGCGGCGGGGACCGTGTATCGCGTCACTACAGCCTAAAGGGGCGACGCGCGAGTCGATGCGGTCGCGAGGAGAACCATGGGGTGGCGGCGTGCGGCCCGACAGGGCGGCGCAGCGGCAACCCGGTGCTCGATAGGTAGAGTGGCACACTGAACTCGGGGCGGTCTTCACCGGGCCTGCGGAGGCGCGTGCAACCGACGAGCTAGGTTGGTCGTACGGCGTAGATGAGGCAATTCGCGGCGGCGGGCGGGTGATCAATCCGATCGCGTGCGAGGTCAGGGGCGCCGCTCGATGAAGGCGGGGTGGCGGCGTCCTCCGAGATGAAGCCTACGACGACGGTCGGCAGGCCAACCCGTGCAGCGGCGTAGATCAACGGGCAGGCCGACGCGCTGTGGGCGGCTGTGATGGGCCGCCCGCATGGCGCGTCGCCGCCGCTGGTCGGGCGATGCAGGAGTCCCGGTCGGAGTAGGGCAGTGACGGCGGCGCAGGGCGACGGGCGGGTCGACATGCGGACGGCGGCTGGCCCTGACGGCCGCCTCGGTGCGCGTGGCCGCCGGGTCGTAGGAGAGGCAGGCTGGTCGCGCCGGGGTCGAAGTAGAGGCGCGCGGGGGTTGACGGTGGCAGCGGGCGGCACAAACCAATCAAGCTTAGATCGGAAAACCAAAAAGAAAAACGCTGATCCAGGTGATCGGCGGGAGAGAGAAAAACCCGGAGTAATGGCTCGTGAAAAGGACTCTCTAGGGCAGGCAGTTAATACGACCGGCGGACGAACCTTAGGTACGGGTGGCACGGCCCCGACAATGGTCGTGGAGGCCGAACGCCCCGGGGGCGGCGTGCGGGTGCGGAAGCGGCGGCGGCTAGGATTTAGGATCGAGGTATGGTTGATACCATGTTAGAAGGGAGAGAGAGAGGGATTGTTGCGGAATATGATGGATGTACTATTGAGCCTCGAGGGCAAGTATATATTGAGTATAAGACTTAAAGGGCAAGACACCTCACAGAGATAAGATGAAAATAACTCTATCTAATCCCGGGCAATCTCTATTACCGAATATATATTTAGTAAGGAAGAACCGAGGATAAGGAACCATTATGTTCAAGTCTTGGTTTTCTTGTGCTGTTTTGCTTAAAAACGGAATCCATGACGAAATGCCTGAAATTTAAGTTTCGTTTTTGTGTCAAAACACGCAAAAACTGGATGTTCAATGCAAAGAGAGGAAGTTTATATAAGGAATCTGCTGTGCTAGTTCCTGTAGGCTGGAATGATAGGAAGTGGCTGCCGTTCAACTTACGTACGCTGAACCTGAATACTACTTGGCCTTGAGTTGACCCTGCCGTACGTCTGTGAAATATTCCATGTCCAACAGGTTAATCATTGGGTCGTTAGATTAGTTTGTTTTTCTTTTGTTTTCTGGGAGGACTAGATAATGCTTTTTTCCTGTTGTTTATTTATGGAAGCCGTAGAATATTTCTTGGCTCTCACTTCCTCGAGATCATCCGAGCGACGACCGTTTCCTACAGGAGGCATGTTTGAGCGGAAGGTTCCCTCAGAAACCCACTCCTAGCCAACGCTAAGGAATTGTCAATACTATAACAGATACATTTGACATACTTCCTCCATTTTTATGCATAAGACCACAAACTCAAATTACAGATGCCAAAGTAAAATTTAATACATGTTTTGCAAACCAGCTTTTCTTTTAGGATCGTCAATACACCGCGTGCATGCAAGAAAACTGAGTGGAGAAAGTAACTGAGTGTCATTATAACTACATGCATGTAAGTATTATACAAGTTGCTAGTACCAGGAAACATCATTTATTTTTGCCTCGATTACTGTTGGTGGCCCTGTATAAGTAAATAGAGAGAGTAACGATTTGCCAGGTTAAAAAGAAAAAAGAAGTCATGCTAATACAAAAATTGTGATGTGTGCCCTGATTAAAATACGTGATGTGAAGGACAAGCAGCCCCTTCCTCCCCGAGGCGCTCCCATGGGCGCCCCTGGGAGGAAACCCTAGCACCGCCTCCCTGACCCCCTTGCCTCAGCCCCGCGCTACTGTTAGCTAAAAACCCCGCGTTACCGTTAGGGTTTTCACTAGTAGTGACCTAGGATGCTTGCCCTCCAGGCCAAGGGGAGGGGGGGGGGGGGGGGTACTTCACTCTTGGGCCAATAGGCCCATGTGGCTACCCCATACTTGGCCCTAGCCGAAAGGTGAGCCCATTGGCACGCTATATATATTTTTGGGACGTTTCAAAATACTCTAGAACTTCCTTGACTTTCCAATGAGTTTTCGGCCTCCCAAGACTTTCCCAGTTTTCCAAAATTTCTTCGGGTTTTCTTTGAAACATTTTTTATTCTCTTTCTGAAACCTTTTCGATCTCCTTGAAACTTTTCCCATGAATTTCTCTTAAGATCCTAACACTCCTAGTACTCAACAAACTGGTGAACCTTAAGTGTGTCATCCCGCATGTTCGGTAAAGTAGAGACATGACATGAAGCTCCTTCCAATCAATAATCAATAGCGGGGTCTACATGTATGCATCTATATTGAATCCAACACTTACACAAATAAAATATCAAGCGAACCTTTTGTTCGTGTATACCATTCCTCTTTGCTTCACGATACTTAGCAAAACCTCAGGAGAGACTTCGGTATCCATATGAACCAAAAACTTGATCACAATACCAAAGACTGTGTGTGTGTTTGAGAGGGGGGTGTGCATGTCCGAAATAGAGATAGACCTATAAATACATACATATATATATATATATATATATATATATATATATATATATATATATATATATATATATATATATATATATATACCAGAAACCCTAACGATTCGGTCACACCGATACGGATCTCGGTCTCACCGAGATGGCCTTGCCAACTCTCTGTTACTTGTTGCAATTATTTTGGTCTCACCAAGAATTGCAATCGGTCTCACCGAGATGGCTTGCGAACTCTCTGTTGGCTTATTGCTTCACTTTGGTCCCACCAAGTTGATTCAATCGGAGCCACCGAGACGAGGTTTGCCCTAAGCTTAAGCACATCAGTCCCACCGAGTTGTTCCAGTCGGTCCCATCGAGATTCCTAACATTCACATTTTTGAACAGATCGGTGCCACTGAGTTTAACTAATCGGTGCCACCGAGATGAGTCAAATGTGTGTAACGGTTGGATCTTGTGTGGTGGCTATATATACCCCTCCACCCCTTCTCCATTTGTGAGAGAGCCATCAGAACATGCCTACACTTCCACCGTTCATTTTCTGAGAAAGAACCACCTACTCATGTGTTGAGATCAAGAGATTCCATTCGTACCATTTGAACCTTGATTTCTAGCCTTCCCTAAGTTGCTTTCCACTCAAATCCCTCTTCCACCATAGCCAAATCTGTGAGAGAGAGTAGAGTGTTGGGGAGACTATCATTTGAAGCACAAGAGCAAGGAGTTCATTATAAACACACCTCTATTACCTTTTGGAGAGTGGTGTCTCCTACATTGGTTAGGTGTTGCTTGGGAGCCTCCGTCATGATTGGAGTTGAACCATGAAGTTTGTAAGGGCAAGGAGATCGCCTACTTTGTGAAGATCTACCCGAGTGAGGCAAGTCCTTCGTGGGCGATGACCATAGTGGGTTAGACAAGGTTGCTTCTTCATGGACCCTTCGTGGGTGGAGCCCTTCGTGGAGTTGCGCAACCGTTACCCTTCATGGGTTGAAGTCTCCATCAACGTGGACGTACGATAGCACCACCTATCGGAACCACAACAAAAACCTCCGTGTCTCCTTTGTGTTTGCACATTCCAATCCTATCACTTTACATTCTTGCAACTTGCATCCTTTAATCTTTCCACTGCCTATACTCTTGTCATGCTTGCTTGAGATGTATTGTGAGTGCCTTAACATGTGCTAAACTCAACCTTAACTTGAAGAAATTAAAAATTGCCACTTTTACTTGTTAAGGGTCTAATCACCCCTTCTAGACCCATCTTCTCAATCCTTTCAATTA
The DNA here is from genome assembly GCA_021605145.1 of Aegilops bicornis. NCBI lineage: Eukaryota > Viridiplantae > Streptophyta > Magnoliopsida > Poales > Poaceae > Aegilops > Aegilops bicornis. The sequence continues at coordinate 302,450,818 of CM038674.1, read as the reverse complement.
TTATCAGAGCATTGGTCTCCATTGCTTTGGTTTAATCACCATTGGAGGAAGTGGATGAGTGTACGTTCAGAAGTATTAGACGTAGAGTTCCTCTTCTTGATGGGGAGTTCTATAGTTCTTAGAAAAATGAGATGCTTGAGATTTTCAATGAGCATAATTTGAACAAGTATATTCTTAGCCCTTATTTGCCTCCCATTGATCCTTTGCATCCTACCCTCGATGAGTATCTTGACATGGTTCATAATCTTAGGACTATTGATCTCATCATTAGATGATTGCCTAGAAATTTGCTTGTTTGCTTGCCAACCTTTGAATGTGCATATACTATATGGAATTATCTTGAGGAACACTTTCCAAATTACTCGTTGAAAAATCTAGATGAGATTCTACAAAAGTCTATTGCTTTTCAAAAATTGAAGACTAGTGATCCGAAGTTTGATGAATGCTTATTTGAGCTCCGGGATCCTATGTGTGCCAAGGGTAATGTTGGAGTCATTAGTAGCATCATCTCAGAAACAATTAGAATTCATAAACTTGAACATTGTCATGGTCATAAATCTAATGAATCACTTGCTCTAGCTGATGATCACACACATGATGATGTCACTTAGCATGGCTACTATGATGAAGAGGAACAAAGTGATATTGACTATGAGGAGACTATGAGAATCTTAGTCTCATGGCCAACTTTCATGGCTACATGGCCGGAGGAAAGGAGTGGATTCTCGATAGTGGATGTACCGATCACATGACCGGAGATAAAGACATGTTCCGTGAGCTTGATGAAAATGATGGTCCACGCAAGTATGCCACTTCTGGTGACAACTCCAAGGGTAAGGTACTTAGCCTTGGTAAGGTGGCCATATCCAATGGTAGCTCTCACTACTGCAGGATGCTGCTAACGCGACACTATGATCAGAGACCCTTTCACAAAACTGTGTGTGATGCATTAATCACAAATGGGGATGTAAAAAAACCGTCAAAAAAGGTGCAAACCGTTTGCGATGGAGGACGCATCAAACACGGTTCAAATTTTAGTTGCGTGTGCGATGTAGGGCACATGGTTAACCCGTTCGAACTGTTTGCGATGAGGCAGAACAATAGAAACGGGCAGCCATATCAATGTGTGTGCAATATACGTCATATAGTTCGCTCCGATGAACCGTTTGCTATTATGGAGTGCAACATAAACGGTTAGCTAGATCAAGGTGTGTGTGATATAGGGCATACAATTCACTCAGACGAACTGCTTTCGATTAGCGAACACAACAGAAATGGTTCAACTTAACAAAATGTGTGTGATACATGACAAACAGCCGACTCGGATGAACTGTTTGCGATGAGAATTTACAATACTGAGCCGGTTAATACAGTTAGTTAGGTATGCGATTCTGTGTGTATAAAAACTTTGAAAAATGCAAACTAGTTGCTTGCGGTGGCTAGGAGTATCGCACACCGCCGGGCAAGCTAATCCGCCCACGAACACCTATGGGGCATGGACCGAGCCCCTTTCGGTTCGGCGGGAGCGGAGGTCGCATCAAGAGCAGATCGAGGCGAAGCACGCGAGAGGTTTTACCCAGCTTCAGAGCTCTCCGGAGAGATAACACTCCTACTGCTGCATGTCTAGGTGTATTGCGTTCTTGCTCAGGAGCACTCGAATGCTACAGTACAGACGAGCAGCTAACGAGACTGAGCCTGGAGGGAACTGATCGACTGACCAACCTCTTCTACGCTATGCGCATGGGCCTCCTTTTATATGCTCAAAGGGGCTCCGGCAGGTGGCAACGCAGACGGGGTACAAATGTAAAACTAATGGTTGGTACACCTACTTATGCGATTAATGCAGTGTAATATACCTAACTCGACGGCAGGGGACAAAGGCATTAAATGCCCATCTTGTCGCCTCTAACAAGGCAAACAGGGACCGTTTGGGCGCCACCGTCCGCCACGATGGCAAACTTGTCGGCGCCCGCTTGCCACCTCGCACCGCTGGCTGCACTGACCTCTCGCCCGCAGCGCTGGGAAGGCCCAGGCGACACGTTAATGGATGCGTTGGAGCGTAGAGTGCAGAGAGGTGGTCTGCCCGCGGCAAAAGCGCCTCGCCCGCGGTTGTTATCTTGTCACGCCCGGAAGCTTGTCGCCGCTGGGCCTTCCCGCAAGCTCCTCTTGCCGGGCCTTGTCTTGTAAGTGCACAGGGTGGCCTTCCGGCAAGCTCCTCTTGCCGGGCCTTGTTTCCTATGTGCCTTGGGTGGCCTTCCCGACAAGCTCCTCTTGCCGGGCCTTGTCCCTTGGCTTGAATACTTTGTTCTTGAATGGCTCCAAAGGAACCACGGAGGACCTTGGCGGTCACCCGTAAGCCTTGCCGCGGAGGGCTGCAACTGCCCGTGCACAAGTTCGGGATACTAGGGTACCCCTACTCTAGTACAAATGACAGGAGCCCCCGGGCCTGGGCCACACACGGTGCCGAACGCTGTTGGGCCAGGCCCAAAACAGGGCACGAGCACACGCGGCCCGGGTCACACCATAACTCACCCCGGACCCACCACGTCCCCCACGAACGGCACACACCGAATGTGGCGCCGTGTGAGAGATCGTGGGCGAGGTCGTGGGGGTTTCTTTATTCGGGAAATTGGCACGTCCGCCCCCTCCCCCTTCATAAGAAGGGGAAGCAGGGGCACGTCGCCTACCTTGCCGATTCTTTGTCCCATCGAAAAACCACCGCTGCTCCCCTTCTTCTCAAGGCTGAAAAGAGAGCAGCGCTCGCTTCATCGCCGCCAAAGACACTCAACGCCGTCGATCTCCTCCACCGCCTCCGCCATGGGCCCGAAGCCGACAAGGGAAGGTGTGAAGTCGGCCGAGGCGCTGCGGCTTGCGGCGCGGAAGGAGCGGTTGCGTTTTCCTCAGCTCGCCGCGAGGAGCCGAGGAGAACTACTACCTCTTCGGTCGACGGAGACGTAGCGCATCCGCGCACGAAGGTACTCCCGCCTCTGCCGCAGAATCGGCCCTGACGGGTATCCCTTCTTCGCGCTCTTCTTCTACTGCGGGCTTTGCCCGCCCTTCTCTGAGTTCTTTTGCGACATTATGAACACCTACGGGTTCCGCCTCCTTGATTTCACCCCCAACGCCGTTCTGACCATGGCGGTTTTCGCACATCTCTGCGGAAACTTTGTCGGAGTCCACCCAAATGTAGCTCTTTTCCGTCACTTCTTTTGCCCCGAGCCGAGAGAGGAGAGCCCCTTGCCGGAGGAATTGCTTGGGTCTCCGTGGTCGGCAAGAAAGAGGCCTATCTGGAGGAGAGCTCCATAGCAAATGGGAGGAGTGGAGGGTAGATTGGTGCTGGATCGCTGAGGAGAACCCGCAGCCTTTACCGCCAAATACCAAACCCCAAAGAGTACGCTGCAATGATTGGAGCAATCTGGCCTCGGAGGATGCTAGGTTGAAGATCGCAGCTACCCGAATCCTCCGCCTCGCACTTGCCGGACTCACCATAGGCACTGGCGCCGGACTTCCTTCGCCAGCACGCATTGCCCTTGCAGGAGAGAAGGAGACCTACCTGGGAATTTCAGAACGCCGCAGACATCATGAGGCTGCGCCCAGGCCTCAACTTCAACTTCACTGTCTTGGAGCTTGACGCAATGCTCTTAGAGCTGTTCAAGCATGATCCTGATCATCCAGAGATGTTTAGGTTGCCGAGGGGTGTCGTTCATTGTGCAACAACTTCGTCAGCTTGACCGCATCCGCAAGAATGATGCCACGTTGTCGCGACTCCCCACGGAATTGTCCCCACTTGGCAAGAGCCGTCCGACGACGCGTTAGCGGCAGTTCTTCGACAATCTGGTGGAGATGCCGGTCCGCCCCAATGAGCAGAGGGGCCTCACCCGCGACACCACTGACGACGAGATGCAGCGCATCGCCACCAGGCTAGAAGAGGCGGCAGCAGCCGCTGCCGTGGGCGAGTTTGGCTTTACTGTGGAGGAGGCGGAGGCAGCCGAGGCGGCAAGCCTTGTCGAGCGAAAGGAGTTCGTCGACGAGGAAGAGCTTGCCGAGCCTGAAGCAGAGTCGGGCGAGCCCGCCGAGGGCGCATCCTCTCCTCCTCCAAGCAGCTTGCCTTGGCGGAGCCACCGGCTCCACCGAGAAGGCGTCTTCGCGAGGGCAGGGGGACGAAGCAGGCGGCAGACGGGCCAGCAAGCGCCAGCAGGCGCTCAAGAAGCGGGCGGGGCCCTCGCGAAAAAAGGCCACCGTCCCGCTCCGCCAAGCGTCAAGGGAGCCCACTCCTCCTCGCCTCGTCGGAGGCGGGCTGAGTCGACCTCTCTGCGCTCGGTTCCGGCGAGGAAGAGGAAGAGTAAGATTCTTGTCAGACTTGTAATTCTTTGATTTGTTGCCTTGTCTTGTATCTCGATCTGCTTTACTCAATCCATTCCTTTTCGTGACACCGCCCAGAGGATGTCGAAGAGGGCCAAGACCCCGGTGATTGTCGTCAAGGACGAACCTACTGCGACGGCAGGAGGCGTGTCCGAGACAACCTTGCCGGATGAGGCGACCCTTCCCCAAAGCAGCCCCCAGCGCAGCCCCCAGCGTAAGTGTATGATTTACTTCTTGCTGTTAGACGTGCATGGGTGCTCTTTATTTGCTGATATCTGACTGTTGATTTGTGTAGGAGCAGAGCAGCCCCACCAGAGTGCCTCAAGCCGCCTCGACATGCCATCTGCTGGACTACACCGCCAAGGGAGGATCCCCGGCGGGAGAGCGTTCTCTCCGGCAAGGAGGCTTCTCCGACAAGGGCAGTTCTCGGCAAGGGATAGCACCAGCGACCCTCCCGTGGTTGAGGCCGCGTCAGATCCCATCGCAGTAATCCTCTTGCTCGAAAATTTCCCTTGGGTTCTTTTTCTGATTTTCTTTTGAATATTTGCTTGACTTTTCTATCCTTTCCGGTCATCGATCCCTCCGCCACAGAGCCAATGGAGACCGAAGTCGCCGGGCGAGGAGGACGCAGCAGGCAACACCGACGCCCGCCGTGGAAGAAGAAGCCGACGCCGACGAGCCTGCCGGCGAAGAGGCCGCTGAAGCTGCCGCCCGCAGAAGCCGGGCGAGGGGTCTGGCGATCGCGACCGACGACTTCGAGGCCGCAGGAGCGCCAGCGCTACACCGACCGCCGATCCCTCCGCCATTGCCGCTGCCAGTTCAAGAGCCCCAGCCCGGCGCCTACTTGAAGGCCGGGCGACGGCGTCTTCATCAAGCTCCCGTGGGAGTCGAGCTGTGGCGCCGGCGAAGGAGAAACCTTCGATGAAGAGCTGCTCGCCTCATTGGCCGACGCTAGTTGACGCTAAGCAAAGCAGCGGCGAGCCCGAGGAGGAGCAACACAAGGAAGCCGCTGTCGCTCTACCGCTACCGACAAGCCAAACTGGCATCCCGGAGGCGCTTATGTCGCCAAGGCGCGGAGCAGACATTGAGAAGCGCGGAGGAGCTCCAGGGCGCAACCGTGAAGCTCTCCGATCTTTGGTGGAGGAGCGGAGCAACTCGCCGAGGAGCGCACGGCCTTCATCCTCGAGAAGGCTGCAGTGAGGAGGAACAACGGCTTGCCGCCGAGAAGCCGCTCACAAGAGGAAAGCGAAATGGCGCAGCTGAAGGTGAACCTGGACAGCCACGAGGAGGATCTCGCCATGCGCGAGGAAGCACTCGACGGGGCTCTCAAGGAGGCAAAGGATGCTGCCGCGGCTGCCGAGGCCGCCAAGAAGGAGCTGGAGACAAAGGTGGCGCAGTTGGAGGCCAGCCTCAAGAAGAGCGGCGAGGAGCTTGCTGCACTCAAGCGCGAGCGAGAAGGACGCTTACACTCTTGGCGAGCTGCGCAGGCTGCCTCGCTAAGAGGAGCAAGGAGCTCAGCGCCGCCAGGGACTCCAACGCAGACCTGGAGTTGAAGCTGACTACTTTGACCCAGACACTGGACGGCGCCAAGGAGCGGGAGGCGGCCTTGAAGGAAAAGATCAAGGCCGGCGAGGAGTCACGGGCGAATGTCAAGTGCCACCTGCAGCGCCTTTGAGGGAGAGTGTGGAGCACTGGATCAAGGTCTCGTGGATACTGCTGCCGCCATCCACAATGGTGATGGAGCCGGGATGGTGGATCTTGGATACTCCTCTGACGAGCACCTCCAACCCAGCGCCAAGCTTAGCTTATTATTCAAGGGCGTGGTGACGGGCCTCCAGCGACTCCGGGAAGAGGTCCCAAAACAGCTGACCGAGGAGTCGCGCCAGATCTGCGCGGGAGCCCTCCAAAAGGTGCTGATGAAGGTGGCCTTCCGCAACCCAGGCCTCAACTTCACCAACGTCCTCAAGTCCCTGCCGCCGGATGCCGATGTGGAGGCGCTCAAGACCCTTGTCGCACCCATTGTGGACAGGGTGAGCGGAATCAAGAGGGTTGAGGGTGGCCGCGTGATTAGGCCGCCTGCTTTTTTCTTGCTCTTGCCGCCGCTAGTCATGTCATAGGAACAATCCATTAGAGCCATGACAAGCTATCTTGTAATATAACTTTATTTTGAGTATCAATTGCTATGCTATTTCCTTTACTTGATTCCTTCCTTTGTATGTTTTTGCCTTACGCTTTTAGGGAACATGTCGGCGCGGGCACCTGAGCCACGAGCGCCGAAAAGGGACGTCAGCCTTCTTTGGCGGAGCTTCCGACAAGCAACCTTGTCGCAACTAGTCGCGCTCACTTAAGTTGTTGAGCAGACTCGAAACAAAGTAAGGGCGCAACTAGCTACGAGTTGGTTCCTCTGCGCACAGGTTTTCCATACAAAGTTCGGTCGTTCAAGGAAAATAACTTAAAATTTTTAAAACTGATTGCTCAAACTTTAAAACTGATTGCTCAAACTTTAGCAACTTAGCTTTTCTGTCGTTTGCTTCCCGGTAAGGTTAAACTTCCTTGAACGATGCTTGGTCCACACCATTATCTTCTCCTTCCCCCCGGCAAACTTGTGTGCGGGGGAACCTTCCTTTCTTTGAGAAAGAGAAAGAAGAGAAAATAAAGATATGGAGCCTTGTGGCTCGTTATCACTTACCAGGGGTAGGTGCTGCACAAAGTGTCAGATAATGCATGCAAAATAGAAGTAAACAACATGAAATCGACAAGGTGTGCGAAGCACGCTTAGCTTTATCGATGCACGGGTCTGCGCGGCTTTGTACAAAAGGATTACATGCATCAGCGGCAAGACTTGTAAAGGTGGTTGCGGAACAGGTTCCGGCAACCGCGCTTCTGAGTAAAACTTACGAAGATGCTCAATATTCCGTGAGTTGCTCACCGAATGCCATCTTGGTCTCAAAGCGGACAGCGCCGAGCCTAGTGACTCGTTTCACCCGATAAGGGCCTTCCCACTTCAAGGCCAACTTGTTGGAATTCTTGGCGGACTGAACGCTACCAAGAACAAGGTCGCCTTCCTCGAGATTTCTGGCATTGACTTTGCGGCTATGGTAGCAGCGCAAGAAGCTTCGGGTACCGAGCAGCTCAGACAACAGCAAGACGATCTTCCTCAAGGAGCAGCGTCATCTTGTCGCAGCCTGCTCTTGCTCAAGCTCATCATAAGCGAGCACTCGAGGCGATCCGTATCTGAGTTCCGTGGGGAGAAATGCCTACTGCTCCATAGACTAGAGCGAAGGTGTCTCGCCGATGGCTCAATTTGGCGCCATTCTCGATTGACCAAAGAACCACCGGCAGCTCCTCAATCCAGCTTTCTTCCGCACTTGTGCAGCCCGCCGAAAGTTACGGTCTTGAGCCGCGCAGACTTCAAGATTTGCCCTCTCCGCTTGACTGCTTCTCGGATGAGCAACAAGCGAAGCGCACCTTGGCGCCAAGATCTTGGACGTCTTGCATGAAGGTGCGGCTTAGAACCGTGTGCCGTTGTCGGTAATGATCCTGTTAGGGATTCCGAAACGGCAAACAATCGACCAAGAACTTGATCACTGATCGTGTGCTGTCACCTTCCTCATCGCTTCCACTTGGCCACTTTGTGAACTTGTCGATTACAACGCATAAGTACTCAAAGCCCCGACAACTTCGGGGAAAGGGGCCGAGGATGTCGAGCCCCAGCACCAAAATGGCCGGGATAAAGGGATCGTCTGGAGAGCTTGAGCTAGCTGGTGTATCTGCTTGGAATGGAACCGCACGCTTCACACTTGGTTACTTGCGCAGCTTGCATCCTCGGAGGGCTGTCGTCCAAAAGAAACCTTGCGGAACGCTTTGCGGCAAGCAAGTGCTCGCGCCAATGTGGTGATCACATATGCCTCCATGTATCTTCGCCAACAGCTTTTGTCCGTCTTCCCGATGAATACACTTCAATTTCACCTCATTGAAGTCTTCTTACATGCAGTGTCGTCGACAAACCGGTACATACTTGATCGCCGGGCTACTCTTTCCGCTTCTTCTTGCTCTTGGGAAGTTCTCCTGTCTGAAGGAAATGGACAATCTGTTGCGCCCATGCTGGAGCTTGCGGCTCGACAACAAGGACTAAAGGCACATCTGCTGCTGTGGGAACATCAGCTTCCACGGCAAGAACTTGCGGCTCAGCCGGAGCTTGACGTTCCCCGACAAGCTTGCCGGAGCAAAACTTGTCGGGAGCGTCTGCTTCAACGAAACATACCCTGTGGCTTGTCGGAGCAGACTGCCCCTCAGCTCTGTTGGTGTCGATCTTGGGGACCTTCGTGGCGGCTGCTTCGGGAAGCTCTGCCGGAAAGTAGTCACCAGAGATCAACCTCCTCTTCTTGCTCTGTCCAGTTGGTGGTGTTACAGACGGTTGAGTCGGCTTGAGCACGAAAATCCCTGGTTCCACAGGTAACTTAAGTGCAGCGCACTTTGACAAGCCATCAGCAATGTTGTTCTGAGCTCTCGGAATATATTCCATTTGCAGGCCGCCAAAGTGCTCTTCTAGCTTCCTCACTTCATCAACATAAGCTTCCATCAACGGACTCTGATAATTCTTGTTCACTTGGCGGATAACAAGTTGTGAGTCCCCCCTGACAATGAGCTTCTTGATCCCAAGGTCCACTGTGATCCTGAGACCGGCAAGCAAACCTTCATACTCTGCTGTATTGTTTGTTGCTTGCTCCTTGGGAAAGTGCATCTGGACTACGTACATGAGGTGCTCTCCGGTGGGTGCGACGAGCAGCACGCCGGCACCGGCGCCTTGCAGCGAGAAGGCACCATCAAAGTACATCAGCCACTCTTTGCTTGTTTCCTTGACGGGGACGCTCATTTCTGGAATTTCTTCATCCGGGCGTTGGTGTCCATTCTGCTATGAACTCCGCCAATGCTCGCTTTGGATAGTTGAAGTGCTCTCAAACTTGAGGCCAAAGCTTGATGGGCCCAAAGTGCCCACTCGACAATCCTGCCTGTTGCCTCTGGATTCTGCAGTGTCCTCTTTAGCGGAAAGCGAGTGACAACTGTGATCTCATGTTCCTGAAAGTAATGGCACAGCTTTCTCGAGGCCATGAGGAGGCCGAAAAGCAATTTCTGCACACCAGAGTACCTTGACCTAGCCCCCTGCATAAGGGAACTGACAAAGTAAACTGGGCGCTGCACCATCCTTTTTCGCATCTGCTCATGCGTCTGCGAGATCCGTCCTTGTTGGGACGAGCTTGCCGGCGAAGCCCCCGCTTGTCGCTGGATGTGTCTGCATTGTGGTTGCTAGCTCATCATCCGCCTCCCTCTCCGCTACTAACGCAGCACTAACCACTTGATTGGTCGCCGCTATATATAGCAAAGCAACTTCTCTTGTGGCTTAGGTGCGACAAGTGTTGGTGGAGGATGTATCTCTTCAAGTCTAGCAGCGCTGCCTCCGCTTCCGGAGTCCATTGCATCGGACCTGCCTTTTTCAAGATTTTGAAAAATGGCGTATGGCCTTCAGCAGAACCTAGAGATAAACCTGCCGAGAGCAGCTACATAACCGACAAGTCTTCGTGACATCCTTGACGCGTTTTGGTGCTTCAATCTGCTCAATGGCCTTGATCTTGTCGGGATTGGCTTCAATTCCCCGAGACATGAAGAACCCGAGAAGCTTGCGGAAGGACTCCAAACACGCACTTCTCGGGTTGAGCTTGAGGTTGATCTTGCGCAGATTTGTAAAGGTTTCATCTAAATCTTGAACTAGGGCCGCCTTATCCTTGCTTTTGACCACTATGTCATCCATGTAGGCTTCCACATTTACGTGCATTTGCGGCTCAAAAGCATCATGAACTACTCTTGCAAGCGTTTAACCAGCATTCTTTAACCCGAAGGGCATTCAGACAAAACAAGATGTGCCACATGGGGTGATGAATGCGGTCTTCTCCTCATCCTCTTACGCCATGAAGATCTGATGATACCCTGAATATGCATCCGAAATGAAAGCAAATCACATCCGGCCATGGAGTCAACAATGCAGTCGATGCGCGGCAAGGGAAATGGATCTTTGGGACAAGCTTTATTGACATATGTAAAGTCGATACAAAGCCTCCATTTCCGTTAGCCTTATGCATAACCATGTGGATTGGCTAACCACGTAGGATGGAGTACCCCTCTGACAAGGCCTGCTGCTTCCAGTTTCTTGATTTCTTTCGCGATGAACTCTTGACGCTCCACTGCTTGCTTCCTGACTTTCTGCTTGACAGGCCGCGCATGAGGACAAACGGCAAGATGGTGCTCAATTACTTTCCTGGGAACACCGGGGATGTCAGACGGTTGCCATGCAAACACGTCGGCGTTCGCCCGCAGGAAAGCAACGAGCGCGCCTTCCTATTTAGGGTCGAGAGAGGCACTGATGGTGAAGGTACCACCAGTGTCGTCCTCCTTGGCGGACACCCTCTTGGTCTCTGGTGGAGCTGTCATCGCCGTCTTCTTATACTTGCCGGTGGAGCTCGATGGTGCGTCCTCGACGGTAGCGCAGCACTCGAAGAGGTGTGCTTGCCGGAGTGGGCATCGAGCTCTTGCCGGACTTGGCCTTCTTCTTCCCCGGAGCTTCAAATGACAAGTGGCTTGCAATCTGTCGCGCTGCTGCGTCCAGAGATCTTGTCGGCATAGATAAGAGCATCCTTCTTGTCGCCAGGACAGAGATGACACTTATCGGGCCTGGCATCTTCGTGGAGGTTGTAGGCATAGTGAGAGGCCGCCATGAATTTGGCGAGTCTTTGGGCGGCCAAGTATTCCATTGTAAGGCAATGGAAAGTCAAGAACATCAAAGGTGACCTTCTCACCTCAAGTTCAACTTCGCTACCAAATGTCACCGCAACGTGATCTTTCCCTTCGGCTTGCTCCTTCCCGGATTAATTCCTTGAAAAGTGCCGGTCTCTTCGAGTTCGCCATCAGGGATCTGGAGTTTCTGGAGCACCGCGGAGGAGATCAGATTCAAGCCGTCCCCGCCGTCAACTAGCATCTTGGTGACCTTGAGGTTGCGGATAGTTGGTGAAACCAACATCGGCAAGCACCGGACCGCTGTTACACGATCAGGGTGGTCCTCAATGTCAAAGATGATAGGCGTGCTGGACCATTTCAGAGGCTTGCGTGACTCGATGGATGGTTCTACTGCATTGACCTCCTGCATCCACTGCTTGAGTTGGCGGTGTGAGGTATGCAGAGAAGCACCATCGTCAACGCATAGGACCTCTGTGGCTTTCTGGAACTCCTGCTCATCGGCCTCGTCATCATCCATGTCTTCATCGTCGTCTTCGTCTTCATCCTTGTCGCGGCCGCGGGGAGGTCTGTCTCCTTGCCGCTGCTTGGCCTTGCCGCGGCGTCCTCCCCGGCCGGGACGTTTCTTGCTTACTCCTCCAGCACCTTCCTGGGCCTTCTCCTTGTCGCGTCGTTCGTATTCAGCTTTCTGTTGCTCGACAAGCTGCTCGACCTTCTTGCAGCTCTGGAGGTCATGACCCTTGGTGTGGTGGATCTTGCAGTACTGCTTGCCGGAGCCGTCCTGCTTGTCGGCGGCCGCCACAGACTGGTGGTTGGCGCCAGCGGCAACCTCCTTGCCGGAGCCACCAGCCTTGGCGTTCTTTTCGCCACCTCCGTTGCGGACTGCTCGACAACCAGCACATCTCTACCTTTCTTTTTCCTGTTGCCCGCCACGGGCTCTTCTTTCGGGCGGTCCCTTCACCGTGAGATCCTCCTGCTTGGTATTCTCTCCGGAGTCTCCTCCTCCTCAAAGACGCGGCGCACTTGTCGGCCAGTATGATAGCTCATCGGGCGTCTCGATCTTGCATATCGCCATCTCCTCCGCATCCTGCGGTTCCGCGACGTTTCGATGGAACGCTTGATCACCGCGCAGGTGGAATCTGGGATGTTGTGTTGTACGGCTGAATCTCTGAATATACTTGCGCGGGGCTCTCCTTCCTTCCGGGCGGCAGATGAAGGTCGCTTTCTTGGCCATGGGGTTTGTGGTCACCAGAAGGCGCCAACAAACCGATGGCATAGATCTGCCCAAGAAGATATGGAGTTGTCCGGCAAGTGCATGAGCCAGGACTGACGTTGGGCTTGGGCACCAGCCGGGAAGTAGTTGGCAAGGATCTTGTCGTCTCGCCCCGCAGCCTTTGCATCGCGATGGTGTAGATGCTTTGAGGAACTCCGACGGATGCGTCTTGTCGCCGTATTTCTCCGCACGTCGGCTTGAAGTTTTTCTTGTCGGGCCATCGACTTGCCGCAGCTCACGAAAGTGAACACAGGGCAACCTACCGCGTCACGGCAAGTCACAGTTCCTCTGGCGCGTGCATGTCGACAGAGGCCCGGCGCACTTGTCGGATTGACGTCGCGCTTCTTCGGGCGCTCGGCGCGAGTTCGAAAGGCCCTTCTTGCTGTCGATCGTGTAGCACTTGGCGCTGATCGCGATGAGCTCGTGGATCCGGCGACGCAGCGGAGTTGCTTTGTCGAGGTGGATCCGCGAGTCGGCGATCTTGGCCTTCGGGCGGAGAGTGCATGGTGGTTGCACCCCCACCGGTCTCGTCGCCACCGGCTCGCGCTTAAGCGTTCCTGCAGCGGCGGCACTCGGTTGTCGCGGAGCGTCGCCGTTAAGCGAAGCCGATGAGACTACATGGTGGCCCTCCACTCGTCGACCTTGTCGGCCGTTGGAGGGTAATCGAGAGCGATTGAGCTCTCGCCAGAAGCTTCGCCGGAGTAGTGGGTGGCAGTGGCGAACGGCGTGAGGAGCGGGATATGCTCGGACTTCTATCTATGTTAGAAGGAGCAGTATCCCGTCCGAGCGACCGTGCCTCGCTCGCGCCAGCGTGTTGGCGTTCATGCTGGTCTTGAACGTCCCGAGATCCTCCAGCTCGATCTCGGTCCAACGAGCGTATGGCATTGTGAATGCCATGACGCTGTCGGTCCCGCGCCTCCTGAGACGGGCGCGGTACATGTACGGACGCCGAGGTCTGCGCGGCCTTGTCCTTGGACTTGGTAGCACCGTGAGCTCCCCCGTCGCCGTCCATTCTTCCGTCGGCGTCCACCCCACCACCTGTTTGCTCCGGTGGTGGTGGGTTCGGCTGTGACGGGCTTCGCCGCCGAGGACTTCTTCTTTGGTGGCATATTGACGAAGATGATGAAGATCTAGCTCGCGTGGACGCCGGATCAGGTTCACACAACCTCGACGCCCCCTACCTGGCGCGCCAAAGATGTCGGGGCAGGCTGATCTGGCCCACGAACACCTATGGGGCCGGGCGGACCGAGCCCCTTTGGTTCGGGCGGGGAGCGGAGGTCGCACGAAGAGCAGATCGAGGCGGCATCGAGAGGTTTTACCCAGCCGGAGCTCTCCGGAGAGATAACACTCCTCTGCTGCATGTCTAGGTGTATTATGCGTTCTTGCTCAGAGCACTCGAATGCTACAAAGATGCAGAAAGCAGCTAACGAGATCGAGCACGAGGGAACTGATCGATTGACCAACCTCTTCTACGTTATGCATGGGCCTCCTTTTATATGCTCAAAGGGGCTCAAGCTGTGGCAACGCAGACGGGGTACAAATGTAAAACTAATGGTTGGTACACCTACTTGTACAAAGGTACAAGGTAATACACCTAACCACGACGGCAGGACAAAGGCATTAAATGCCCATCTTGTCGCCTCTAACAAAGGCAAACAGGGACCGTCAGGGGCGCCACCGTACTCCACGATGTCAAACTTGTCAGCGCCGCTTGCCACCTCGCACCGCTGGCTGCACAGCCTCTCGCCATGCGCGCCTGGAAAGGCCCCAGGGCGACACGTTAATGGATGCGCTGGAGCATAGGTACAGAGAGGTGGTCTGCCGCGGCAAGCGCCTCGCCGCGGTTGTTATCTTGTCGCGCCCGGAAGTTTGTCGCTCACCGGGCCTTCCCGGCAAGCTCCTCTTGCCGGGGCCTTCTCTTGTAAGTGCCTGGGGTGGCCTTCCCGGCAAGCTCCTCTTGTCGGGGCCTTGTTTCCTATGTGCCTTGGGTGGCCTTCCCGACAAGCTCCTCTTGCCGGGGCCTTGTCCCCTTGGCTTGAATACTTTGTTCTTGAATGGCTCCAAAGGAACCACGGAGGACCTTGGCGGTCACCCGGTAAGCCTTGCCGCGGAGGGCTGCAACTGCCCGTGCACAAGTTCGGGATACTAGGGTACCCCTACTCTAGTACACCGACACACACGATGCGTCTGCGAGTACTCGTGTGCGATGATTAGTAAGTAACACATGCATTTCCTTATGTTAACACTTGTGTGATAAATAACACGTGGCACCGGATACGGTATCCAGGTTGTGTGTGTGCTCCACTTAGTCTTCCCGTGCTTGAGCGAATGCTTCCCGCGCTCCACATGGGTGAATTGTGAAATCCACGCCTATTCCCTCACCGGTTTCCTGCCACCAACGAACGGCTTGCTGCATATAACGCAGGCGGCAACGCATCGCCATGACACATTGCAAAGATTTATCCTCATCCATCTACCATTAGTTATTCCAAGCATGCCAGGCAACAACCAAAGATTCGACGGCGACGCCTACCTGCGTTACATATTTGGCGAGGAAAACGAGCCGGATCAGGTCGGGGAGCAAGAGATTCATCGGCCGGTGCAGGCACCATTGCCCATCGGTAGCGCTATCGGCGTCACAGTCCTTGGGAGAACAATCAAGATATTGCAGAGGAGGTGTGATGAGCAGTTTTCCATCCACCATGGAAAAGGTCCAGAGCTGCTCGACGGCATGATCGATGACCCACCCGAAGAACCGCCGTCACCAGTGCTCATCAAGAGCCTGATGCCCCGCAGGGAATGGGCAGAGGAGCTCTCCGATTCAGTCAAGACAAAGGCAGCCTGCGGCTTCATCATTGCCCGCGGCGGCCGTGTCAACCTCGATCCCGATGATTTGGTGGCCAGGCTCGAGTACTTCCTTGCCGGAGTTGACGTCCCCGACGAAGTAGAACATTGCCAACGTGATATCTTGAGGATGCAGGTTATCAACGGATTTTTCTACCAGGCCAGAGACATGGAAATTGAGCGGTTCGGCGGAGTTGTCATGCACGCGATTGCACGCTGTCAAGCACTTTTGGAAGAGGCCCAGCAGCCCCAAGAGCCTCCCAGCGCCAGCAGCTCCGTAGGCGGAGGCGGGTCGGGACACTCGGAGTGAACGACCGCAAGGGTGCTATGCTGATTATGGAGTCCGAGAAGACCATCCTCGGAAGGCCGCCAGCTCAGCCTTTTAGCTTATATTTTATTATAATTGTATGCATATGTAGGTCGTGAGTGTTCTGGGCCTTGCCGCATTTGACACTTTAAATTATCATGAATATGTAAGAAAATTATTATGAATTATTAATCGTTGCCATTGTAACTTTGCCTCAACGGTGAGCAGAGCACGCGCAGTGATGCCAGAGCGGAGCGCACCGCGGCCGCCTCAACGGCGAGCAACCACATGGTCAACCTTCTGCCATCAATAAATTTTGACCTTGTTTCTCGTCACATTGCTGATTACAACACAATAAGTAATTGCAAATCTGTTCACACCTATCAAACTAATATGTGTTCACACTTAGCATCGGGCTATAAAAACTACCCACTTGAAAATTACTTCACAGTTCCTCTCCTCATCACCCACAAAACTAGTTTTTTCTGTCAAGTCGTTCCGCCATGACCGGTAGGAGGAGTTTAGGGTGGACATATAACCAGGCAGCAAAGACCAAGGCTGCGGAAGCACTAGAGAGGTCCCGCCGCAAAGCCGCAGCTGCAGCAGAGATGTCCCGGCACGTTGCGGAGCCCTCGAAAGAGCTCTCACGGGCATGCGAGGGCTCTCACGAGTGCATTCGCGGCGTCGGCCATCACGACGAGCCGGCTTTCCTGAAGTCCTTCACTGGCGACGAGGACATTCTCGCTAGCGTTACTACGCAGCAGGAGCTGGTCGACGGCTTGATGAAGTTTCTCAAAATCAGTGATGCCTCGGTTGACAAGGTGACCGGCCTCGTCGAGCAACTCACGGATGACAATGTGAAGCTCCTCAAGTTGGTCGCCGAGAAGGAGGAGGAGGCCGTCGGCTGGAAGATGCCGCATGAGCAGAGCAGTGCCTCGGAGATAACGCTGAAAGCGGTCGTCGAGGAACAGATGGGTGGCTTGAGGAAGCTCCAGATCGAGCGCGAGCAGGAGGTGGAGGAATTCGGGGTTGCTTTCAAGCAAAGTCATGAGGAATTGAAGGTGCTGGAGGATTTCGCCGCCTGGCGATCCATTAGCGAGTAGAGACATTAGCGACCCAGATCGTTGTCTGCAATTTCCTTCTTCTCTTGCCCCCGTGTCTTCCGGGCTTTGCCACATGTGGCATTTTAAATTATCCGGAATATGTAAGACAATTATTATCTGCGCCATTGTAAACTTGTCGTCATATTATCCGTTGCCATTTTATTTGTGGTCGTATTATCCGTTGCCCTATGTGGCAATTTAAATTAGGGCGGAACACGAGTTGAAAACATGAACAAAGCAAATGCTTCCATGGGATCACAAGAAAACACCCTCCGTCCAGGTGCTTTAAATAACCCATTAATGGAACAGTTATGAGCGAGGTGGGCGGCGGCCGGGGCATGAAGCTCAAAGTGCTCGCTTCCCGGTGAGCATGGGTGGCCTTGCTGCTCGCACGTGTCCCGTCGAGCCTATGAGGGGGACAGGATGCATGCGTCCCGTCAAGCCTGCACGGCGGACTTCTCGCGCTCGTCCCGGCTAATCAAACAGTTGCACGCATGCCACCGAGTATGGTTAAATTTTGACATGAAATATAATACAACTATTTGCGATATTAACGTGTCAGCTTTTTGTTTAAAAAAGGACTTCGTTGGCTACTAATGTGTGCGCCTCTTCTCAAACTGGACGATTTTTTTACCACGGCATATATGTGCCATGTCATGAAACCATGCTAAGTTTCATGTTTTTTGGGTGACTTTTTGATTTACTAGGATTTAACAACTGACATTCTCATTGTTTCAGGACGATGACAAGTTTGTAATTCATTCTCATTCCTTAAACGAGACCTAAACATGCACGCAATGACACATGTACGATTTCCCACCCATTTTGCATCACTGGAGCATGTGGTTGTAGTTCAAATTTGAATTATGGACTACATTAAATGCATAGAAAACTTAGTAATTAGTAATATATATACAATGGCCAAACGAACCCTGAACAGTTTCAAATTTCAGCCCGACACTCCTGTTATTCTATGTTGCCTATAGAAAACAAAGTTCAAGGCGAGAATAGGCATCGATTATCGTTTCGCCCACAAGAGGGGCATGTTTCCCTACCGGAACCACGAGGGTTGCGACAGGCTCCGGTTTGTAAAAGGCTTGTAATATAGCTTTGCCCAATTGGACAATTATATGTACCATGTAGTGACACCATGCCAAGTTTCATGATTTCCTGGTGAGTTTTGGATTTACAGACATTTAAAAACTGAGATTCGAAATGTTTGTGGCCAAGCCAGGACGACGAGACAGTTGAATTCGTTCCCATTCGTTCCATGGGACCTAAACATGCACCCCAAGGAAACATGTACATTTTTTATAGCCATTTTGGTGCACTGGAGAATGTATTTGTAGTTCAGATTTGAATGATGGACATTAAATGCCTAGAAAACTCAATTAATGAATAAAAAAGGTCGAACGAACCCTGAATAATTTCAAAGTTCAGCACGAATCTCCTGTTGTTCTGTGTCGCGTGTAGAAGAAAATACGAGGCTAAAAGAGGGAGTGATTATCATTTGGCCCACAAGGGGACACGTTTCCCTATCGAAACCACGAGGGTTCTTGACATGTGCTCCGGTTTGTAAGAGGTTTGTAATAAAGCTTGGCCCAAATTGGCAATGTTTTTACCACGACATATATGTGCCATGACGTGACACCATGCCACCTTTGATGATTTTCTGGTGAGTTTAGGATTTATGGGGACTTAAAAACCAAGATTTGAAATGTTTGAGGACGAGCCAGGACACCGGTACGGTTGTAATTCATTCCCATTCCTGGCATGAGACCTAAACATGCACCCAATGACACATGTATAATTTTTCTAGCCATTTTGGTGAACTAGAGCATGTATTTGTAGTTCAGATTTGAATTATGGACATTAAATGCCTAGGAAACTCAATTAGTGTATAAAAAGGCCAAACGAACCCTAAATAAGTTTAAATTTTAGCACGGATATCCTGTCGTTTCATGTTGCCCGTGGAAGAAAATACAAGGCGAAAAGAGGTAGTGATTACGTTTCGCCCACAAGGGGAACACGTTTCCCTATCAGAACCATGAGTCTTCTTTGAGAGAAGCTCCAGTTTTTGTAAGAGGTTTGTAATAAAGCTTGGCCCAAATTGGACAACGTTTTTACCATGACATATATGTGCCATGACGTGACACCATGCCACCTTTGATGACTTTCTGGTGAGTTTAGGATTTATCGGGACTTAAAAACCGAGATTCGAAATGTTTGAGGACGAGCCATGACACCAGTACGGTTGTAATTCGTTCCCATTCCTAGCATGGGACCTAAACATGCACCCAAGGAAACATGTATCATTTTCTAGCCATTTTGGTGAACTGGAGCATGTATTTGTAGTTCAGATTTGAAATATGGACATTAAATGCCTAGGAAACTCAATTAGTGTATAAAAAGGCCAAACGAACCCTGAATAAGTTTAAATTTCAGCACGGATATCCTGTCGTTCCATGTTGCCCGTAGAAGAAAATACAAGGTGAAAAGAGGCAGTGATTACATTTCGCCCACAAGGGGGACACGTTTCCCTATCGGAACCACGAGGCTTCTTTGAGAGAAGCTCCGGTTTGTAAGAGGCTTGTAATAAAACTTGCGCCACAATGGACGAAAAAAATTCCTCGACATATAAGTGTGATGTCGTGACACCATGGCAGGTTTCACGATTTTCAGCTTAGTTTTGGATTTACGGGGATTTAAAAACTGAGATTCTTCTCACGAAATAGCACACGATTCACTCATGAAAGCCGATATTCAATGAAAGCTTCATGGAAACCATATTTTAAAGTTTCATAAAAATGTGGAAAAAATGTGGGATGTTAAGAAGGTGATGTTTTATTGCGATACAAAATTTCAAGTTAAAAACATTACGAGATGTGAGCTATGAAAAAGAGAAATTCCGCCCTGAATAGTGGCATTACTATTCGGCACTATTCTACACCGAGTTTGTCTTTTTCATAGGCATTTCGTAATGTGTTTCAACTTGAAATTTTGTGTGGCAATAAAACATCATCCTCTTAACATCCTGATTTTTTTATTTTTTTTGAAATTTCAAAACATCTTTTTCTCGTGGTTTTCACCGGTTTGTACCAAATGTTGGTTTCCGTATGATATCCCCCCCGCTGCGCATGCGATCTGAGTCATGCATTCTGACTGGCCAGAACCCAAACCACACGGATCGTACGTGTGCACCATTGGATGCTCCCAGATCGAACGACAACCCTGATCCCTTTCGATAGCACATGCAGTGCACCGGTAAGCACTGTGGGCATGCGTCGTGTAGCTCATGCTTCCTTCTCTACTAGGTTTTCATTCAAAACAGGCTACCGTTTCTCGCCACTCTTCTCATCGGTTTCCCGCCTCTTCTCCCAGATATGCATGATGTAGATGTTCGTTTAATTCTTATTGTTCATCTCATCCAAAATCAATTAGTTTTATAAAAAAAACTATTTTAAATTCATGGAATGCATTGTAAAGGTAAAAACAAAAAGTGACAATTCATTTAGAAAAAAAGGTTTGGGCAATTAAGATATGGAAGATTCTAGAGAACAAAGGAGAATCTGGTGGTTTGAGGTTTGTGCATTATGCTTAAGTTCAACCATGGAGTCTTCTAGATTGTACATGTGGCAGAATCTGGTGGAATGTAGATGATATCCAACGACCAGTAGTGCTCGGTTTGCCATCTCTGTACCGTCGGATTGGCTTCATTCGACGAGCAACTTTCATAGTTATTCGCACACTATATAGGTATATAGATATATAGATATATATATATAGATGTGTCCCATGCTAGACAAAATAAAGTTTGAGTGCATGCGTGGGACGACCCCCCCACCCACCGCCGCCTCGAAGTTGGGAAACTGACATCATAGGTATTGAACCAGGCTTGGAGTCGGGTACGGTGTTCGGTTTGTAATGTAGTTGGCATGGCCCATCGAAGTTGTGCATTTGGGATTTAAACACATCATACACCATCGTACCCATACATATTTTTGGGCCGCATGCGGTGTATACGGGGTCTTCTGATCGACCACTGTCGGCGTTCTGGGAACGGGGGTCCCCAGACTTGCCTGCCAGCGGCCCATGGCGTGGCTATGTGAGCAGGCCTGTACGCCCTTCTTCCTCAACAAGGCATTCAAGACCCTCGTGAGGGGCCAAGCCTCGCGAGGCGGTGTAGGATCGAAAGTATGTCTAGAGAGGGGTGATTAGACTACTTGACCAAATAAAAACTTATCCTTTTCCCAATTTTAGTCTTTGGCAGATTTTAGCTATCTTAGCACAAGTCAAGCAATCTTAACACAATTGAAGCAAGCATGCAAAGAGTATATGATCAGCGGAAAGAAAAGCATGCAACTTGCAAGAATGTAAAGGGAAGGTTTGGAGAATTCAAACACAATTGGAGACATGGATGTTTTTGTCGTGGTTCCGATAGGTGGTGCTATCCTACATCCACGTTGATGGAGATTTCAACCCACGAAGGGTAACGGTTGCACGAGTCCACGGAGGGCTCCACCCACGAAGGGTCCACGAAGAAGCAACCTTGTCTATCCTACCATGGCCGTCGCCCACGAAGGACTTGCCTCACTAGCGGTAGATCTTCACGAAGTAGGCGATCTCCTTGCCTGACAAACTCCTTGGTTCAACTCCACAATCTTGTCGGAGGCTCCCAAGTGACACCTAGCCAATCTAGGAGACACCACTCTCCAAGAAGTAACAAATGGTGTGTTGATGATGAACTCCTTGCTCTTGTGCTTCAAATTATAGTCTCCCCAACACTCAACTCTCTCATAGGATTTGAATTTGGTGGAAAGAAGATTTGAGTGGAAAGCAACTTGTGGAAGGCTAGATATCAAGATTCATATGGTAGGAATGGAATATCTTGGTCTCAACACAAGGGTAGGTGGTTCTCTCTCAGAAAATGTGTATTGGAAGTGTAGGTTCGTTCTGATGGCTCTCTCCATGAATGAAGAGGAGGTGGAGGGGTATATATAGCCTCCACACAAAATCTAACCGTTACACACAATTTTCCAAACTCGGTGGGGCCGAATTGATAAACTCAGTCGAACCGATTCAGCAAATCTAGTGACCGTTAGGATTTCTGATGGGACCGACATGCAACTCGGTAGGACCGATATGGTTAGGCTTAGGGCATAACGTAATCCCGGTGATACCAATTACACAAACTCGGTGGGACCGATTTTGGTAATAAGCTAACCAGAGAGTTGGTCAGGTAAACTCGGTGGGACCGATTCGCTCATTTCGGTGGGATCGAAATGTTACAAAAAGGAAACAAAGAGTTTACATTGCAATCTCGGTGGGACTGATCACTCATCTCGGTAGGACAGAAACGTTACGAAGGGAAACAGAGAGATTACAATCCCATCTCGGTGAGACCGAGATCCCTATCGGTGAGACCGATTTGCCTAGGGTTTGTGGCAGTGGCTATGACATCTGAACTCGGTGGCGCCGGATAGAAAGAATCGGTGGGGCCGAGTTAGACATTTGGTTTAGGTCATATGTGGATGTGGGAAAGTAGTTGAGGGTATTGGAGCATATCACTAAGCACTATGAAGCAAGAACCACATTAAACAACACCTCATCCCTCCTTGATAGTATTGGATTTTCCTATAGACTCAATGTGATCTTGGATCACTAAAATATAAAATGTAGAGTCTTGAAATATTTATCTTGGATCCTTTTATCCTTAGTATTTTGAGGGGTCCACTTTTCTCATCCATGCCATTCATTGAGCTTTTCCTAAAATATTTATCTTGGAATAATGTTAGCTCAATGAGCTATATGTTGTTAGGAATTACCAAAACCACCTAGGGATAGTTGCACTTTCAGGCAGGCGATGCAAGCCCTCCTCAGAAGCGGCCTCGCCAGGCAGGCTCACGAGGAGCAGAGACATCAAGGCAAGGCAAACCTCGCGAGGACTTCGTGACATGAGCCATGACGATCCATACTAGGTGGGCGCCAGGCGGGCGCCAGCGCGTGCATCATCGTTGTTTCCTCTTTGGTGCTAAGGAGGCAGGCGCAGGCGCGGAGTACTGAGGCGTCAAGCAAAGGTTTCCATATCAGTGCAACGAGACCAAGACCATGAGGCCAGCAAGATAGAGGTCATCATGGATCCCAAGACGGCGTCACCACCAGAGTCTTTCGCAGGCGAAGACTACTTTTGTCAGGATAAGCTGTACTAGGTGTCCCCTTTCAAATTGGCCGCCGTTGTTGGCTCCCTTCCTGCTCAATATTTGGGAAGAGGACCAGGGCCTAATAGTAGAACTAGACACCACAGTAGGGGCATCTCATCAGATCTAGAGCCAATCCCTAGCCACATACCAAACACAAGAACACCTCAACCTCAGGAGGCTGTTCTTCCCCTTGTACTGTTCATCAGCAGCCCAAGAGGCAATCCACCACCACCACACTGGAGTAGGGTATTACACCACAATGGTGGCCCGAACCAGTATAAATCTCGTGTCCTTCTGTGTTGCGAGTTGGTCGAGTTCGTCCGCGAGATTTTAGAGAGCTAGGGCGTGGATCGGTAGGGGGAGAACTTCGCGCGCACCCCAGAGTTCGAACCTTAAGGGTTTTGCCGGAACCCGTGATTCGACATTTGGCGCGCCAGGTAGGGGGTGCACCGTAGCTTCTCTTCCGTCGATCTGCGCTTCGCCCTCATGGAAGGCGCCCCGCCACCGGCTCCAACGGCCGGGGCTGACGACGGGGTCAGGGGCTCCGAGCCCTAGCCCCCGCCCTTCGACAGGTGCGATGGCCACCCAAGTTCAGGCCGGAGATGCCGCCAGCCACGGACGCTGACGGACCCGTCGGCGTTCTGGCGGCATCTGAGGAGGCCGTCCTCGAGGCCGGGGGCGACGACAAGGTCATGGCCAACTGGCTCCCCATGGCCCTCGCCGGCGAGCCACACGCCTGCTGCTCAACCTCCCTGGATCCACGGTGGCATTCTGGGGGGAACTCCGCGACCTCTTCACTGCTCGCTACGCGGTACCGGCGCACCACGCAGTCGCGGCCCTGCTGGGCGGCTCTCAAGCACCGCCTTCAGATCCACGTCAAGCCGTTCCTCTGCTAGATTGGTGCCGCTTCCAAGCGCCCTGGGGCTCCGCCGGGTTGGGTTGCGCCAGAGGCCGACCTCACCTTTGGCTCAGAAGACCAACCTTAGTCCACCGCGGGCTCGGGCATGCTCTGCACGCCCACCATCTGTAACGTGGCTGTTACCAAGACCATCATCGACGACGGTGCCGGCCTCAACTTTCTCTCCATGGAGGCCTTCAGCCTTCTTCACGTGCCACTCGAGCGGCTCAGCCTCAACAAGCCTTTCTCAGGAGTTGGTGGTGGCACTCCCGCTCTCTGGGGCAGATTCGCCTCCCCGTCACCTTCGGCACACGCGACAACTACCGCACCGAGATGGTCGACTTCGACATCGCCCGCATCGGCCTCCCGTACAACGCCATCCTCGGGTACCCAGCTCAGGCCCAGTTCATGGCGGCGACTCACCCAGCCTACAATCTCATGAATATGCCTGGGAGCAAGGGCGTCCTCACTGTCAAAGGGGATGCCAAGGAGGCCCTGGCGGTGCTCAAGCTCACCCTCAAAACCGCTGCAGCGGCACAGCCTGCCGACGCGGGCACCTCCGAGCCCAAGGAAGCCGTACCGACCAAGAAGAAGCAGTTGTTCACACAAGACAAGGCGGAAACCAAGCAGGTGCCAGTCAACGAGGACAGGCCCTCAGGAGCCACCTATACCATAGGTGCCAGCCTCGACCTAGGTCAAGAGGAAGCATTGGTGAAGTTCTTGCGCGCAAACAAGGATATACTCGCGTGGGAGCCCAATCAGCTGGTAGGAGTCCCGTGAGAGGCGATTCAATATCATTTAAGGGTATGCCACAATGTACGCCCCGTGAAGCAGCGGGCGAGACGGCAGTCCATTGAGAAGCAGGCCTTCATCGTCCAGGAGACCCACAAGCTGGAGGCGGCGGGTGCCATTCGCGAGGTTCGGTATCCCGAATGGCTGGTGAACCCCATCATAGTGCTGAAGAAAGGTGGGAAGGTACAAATGTGTGTCGACTTCACCAACCTTAACAAAGCTTGCCACGCATCGATCAGACCGTCGACTCCACCGCCGAGTGCGACCTGCTGTGCTTCCTGGATGCGTTCTCAGGTTATCACCAAATCAGGATGGCGGTAGAAGATGTGGAGAAGACAGCCTTGCTGAGCCCGTGTGGGGTGTAATGCTACACCTGCATGCCCTTTGGACCGCACAACGCGGGTGCAACCTTTCAGCGACTGATGCACATCACCTTGGGGCGGCAGCTCGGGAGAAACACAGAGGCCTACGTCGACGACATTGTGGTGAAGTCTTGGGAGGCGAGGACCCTGATTCAAGACCTAGAGGAGACCTTCGCGAGCCTGCGCCAAGTGAACTTGCGGCTTAACCCGGAGAAGTGCGTGTTCGGCGTCCCTTCCGGCAAGCTGCTGGGCTTTCTCGTGTCACACAGAGGGATCGAGGCGAATCTAGAGAAGATCAAGGCCATCGAGGACATGAGCCTGCCGCAGACCCTTAAGGAGATGCAGAAGCTGGCTGGTCGGGTAACTACGTTGGGACGCTTCATCTCCAAGCTAGAGGAATGCTCCCTACCCTTGTTCAAGCTGATGACGAAGAAGGGCCCACTCGAGTGGGCCCAGGAGGCCGACCGAGCTTTTCAAGACCTCAAGAGATACCTGACCAGCCCCCCGGTGATGGTGGCGCCACGACCCCTTGAGCCCCTAGTACTCAACCTCGCCGCTACCCCGTACTCTGCCAGTGCATCATTGGTGGCGGTTCGGGAGGAGCACCAAGCCAAGGGCGCGCTGCGCCGGGCTACAACTGAAGCAATGCAAGATCAGGAAGGCGCCGCAAGAGCCATGGCATCACCGACAGAAGACCAAGCTCAGTAGGATGACGCCGCTAAAATTCCCACAAACCATCTGGCGTCAGGAGTCCCGCCACCTCAGGAGACGTCCCAACTTCCGCAAGACGCGAGCCCAGACAGCGCGCTAGCCCTCGTCAAACACCCGGTGTATTTTGTCAGCACCGTGTTGCGAGATGCGAAGGCGCGATATCCCATGCCTCAGAAGCTCCTGCTCGCACTCTTGGTGGCCTCGTGCAAGCTGCGACACTACTTCCAGGGGCACCCCATCAAGGTTGTCTCAGCCTACCCATGGGAGAGGGTGCTCAAGAGCCCCAATTCTGCTGGAAGGGTCGCTGAGTGGAACATCGAGCTGCAAGCATTCCAGTTAGAGTTCAGCACTACCAGGGTCATCAAGGGAGCCGCTTTCATGATTTTGTGGCGGAATGGACGGACATCCCGACACTTGAAGTAGGCGATGACCGGTCCACCTCGCCAGGAAGTGAGGCACCAAACGGTTGGGTCATGTACTTCGATGGCGCCTTCATGCACCAAGGCGCAGGGGCTGGAGCAGTACTCATCTCGCCCACTCGGGATAAGCTCTACTACGCCGTGCAGCTCTGCTTTCAGCTTGGCGACAAGGTCTCCAACAACATCACGGAATACGAAGGCCTCATAGCTGGCCTGAAGGATGCGGCAGCTCTGGAGGTGAAGCACCTTACCGTTAAAGGCGACTCGCAACTCCTCGTCAACTTCTCCAACAAGGTATACGAGCCGAAGGACGAGCATATGGAGGCATACCTCACGGAGGTGCGCAAGATGGAGAAGCAGTTCTTGGGCCTGGAGCTGCAGCACGTGCCCCGGGGCACCAACAAGGAGGCCGACGACATCGCCAAGAGAGCATCCAAGCGGCAGCCGCAAGAGCCCAACGTCTTTGAGGAACGGCTCTTCAAGCCATCGGCGACACCACCATTTTCAAGAACAGCTCAGCCTCGGGAGGAGCTCCCACAGCCTCCTGCCACAGGAGCCCCGGCCTGTGGCCCGACCTCAGGAGCTCGCTTGCTCCTGGCACTCGAGCCTCAGGAGGGATATTGGACCAAGGAATTCAAGGAATATCTGATGCAAGGGGCGCTGCCGGAGAAGGAGGAGGATGCAGAGCATGTAGTTCAGCAAGCCACGACGTACAACATCCAGGACGGTGAGTTGTACAGGAAGCGGCCAAACGACGTTTCTCTGCGCTGCATTTACAGGGATCAGGGGAAGGAGCTGCGAACTGACATACACAGTGGGGACTGCGGGCACCACTCGTCATCACGGACCCTCGTCGGCAAAGTATTCCGCAGCGGGTTCTACTGTCCCATCAAGGCTCAACGGCAAGCGGAGCCGGTGAAGTCCTGCGGTTCTGCCAGCCCACGCCAAGCAGATTCATCAGCCGGCTCAGGGCCTCCAGACCATTCCGCTCACGTGGCCATTCACGGTCTGGGGGCTGGACATCTTGGGCCCGTTCCCTCGAGCGCCTGGGGGCTACTGCTACCTCTGCGTCGCTATCGACAAGTTCACCAAGTGGGCGGAAGTGGAAGCTGTCCGTACCATCCCATCTGGCTCTGCTGTCAAGTTCATCAAGAGCCTCGTGAGCCGCTTCGGGGTCCCCAACCGTATCATCACAGATAACGGCTCGCAGTTCACTAGTAACCTCTTCAAAACCTACTGTGCTAACCTTGGAACGCAGATTTGCTACGCTTCGGTGGCGCACCCCAGGAGCAATGGTTAGGCCGAACGCGCCAACGCGGAGGTCCTGAGGGGCCTCAAGACCAGGACATTAAAGAAGAATCTCGAGGCCTGTGGCAGGGGCTGGCACGACGAGCTCCAGCCCGTGCTGTGGTCCATCCGCACCTTCTTCCTTCTCTACGGAGATGAAGCGGTCCTTCCTCACGAGGTCAAGCATCGCTCCGCACGGGTCCTGGCGTTCGATGAAACGCAGCACGATGCCACGCGGGGGATGGACCTCCTGCTGGGGGAGGAACATCGTCGCGAAGCTGCACTAAGGACGGCAAGGTACCAGCAAGCGCTGCGGTGATATCACTGCCGCAACAACCGCTCCAGGACGCTCGAGGCGAGCGACCTCGTCCTGAGGCGGGTCCTCTCCAGGGAAGGGTTGCACAAGCTTTCACCCATGTGGGAGGGCCCGTTCAGGGTCGTCCATGTCTCCAGGCCTGGCGCCGCGCGCCTGGAGACACAGGACGTGGTACCCATCCAGAACGCCTGGAACATCCATCACCTCCGGAAGTTCTACCCATGAAGCAAGGCCCAGAGCCTGTGAAGAAAGGCCCATAGCCTATGAAGAAGGCCCGGTGCCTGTGAAGAATCGCCGCCCGTGACACTCTCACATAATAATGAGTGGGGCTGTACACGCCCCGGAGTCTCAGGAGCACCGGCCTCAGGCCCTGAGGCTCCCTCCCATGCCTAGTGGCGGCACTTAGCTCCGCGCTGGTGAGAAGACTTGAAGGCTAGATTAGGTGTCGGACGCGGCTTTTCATTTGCTTTCCATAGTGTGGCGCCCTGGCTCAGAGCGACCGGTTTAGCTTGCATTGCCAGCCCAGAGACCATGTCTTCTGGCAACACACAACATCTTGGTACAGAAAACAACCGCTTTATTGATGCTAGCGGATCCTAGTTTATATTACAACAGGTGTCGAGGCCAAGCGGCACACACGGTGCGGCTGAACAATATGTACATTATTTAGTGAACATAAAGGGGCCTCGATCGTAACAACTACGCGGCAGCGGAACAACATCGTAGCGGAAACTCCATAGCACAGGGACACCGATGTGGACACGATCTAGACTTGAGCAGCACTCCTTTCCAACGAGACTTTCCTGAAATCTGGCATGACACGCCAGGTCAGTACATGGAATGTACTTGCAAGCTCACAACATGCATAATCATAATGACAAACAATATCATGATAATTAACCAATTAATAATGCAATAATATTTCAACATGCTGTGATCATGCTCGTGTTATAAAAATCCCTCGGGACTGGCTTACCAACGGTGATCATTCTTGGATAAAAAATGTACCACCATCATGGTCTTGACTAGGGGGTATCCCGTGATCCTTACGGCGATCATAGCCACGACCAATACTTCGTCTCAAACATCTCGATGGCCTTCCTACCATCATCACAGTGCAAAGTTCATAACTTAGTGTGCAAAATTTATTAAACGTTGACCCATGGTGTGACCTACTACGAGCGTGTCCGTAACCTTGACTTGGCTATCGATAGATTATTACACTCTGCGGAGGTAGCACACTTTACCCACACCATGGAACCCATGGCCTCGCAATCCCATTCGGGTGGACCAACGGCATTCCGACGAAACCCCTCCATTGCCATGACACTCTCCCGGCCACTCCGACTAAATCCCCACCGGCTAGTCCTGGGCGGCCTCGTGTCTACCAAAGACACAACGACCACCATCGTGGCCAAAATGATCCCACAAGGGGACCCGGTACCATAATCTCAACAATAGGCACACAAGGTTATGTCTGCTTACCGGGCCAGGGTAAGCATGCCCATAACCTTCCCTAGTTGGAGGCACCGACCAGAGGCATGACAACGGACCGAATCAAGGCCTTCCCATAAAGGCAAATGTGGTTGCACTGGGAAAAACTCGATTCAGTGGCACCATGACCCGGCCAACGATATATTCAAGTTGAGTTATATTCAGGTTCAACTTAAAGTAAAAATGATCGGTGTCATCGCATGCCATGAAAATGCAACACTACATATGCATCACATATTAACGGAAATGTCTGAGTCAACTATATTCACACTAAGCATAAACATCAATAACTCATGCCACTTTTCTGGTTAGGATAAACCTCACTTTAACCAGAATATTTTCTAGCAACTTTTATTATTTTACTCATGCAAGAAAATAACTTCAAGTAATTACTCATATGCATAACAATATTATTCTTTCATCATCACAAATGAATCCTAGTTTCTTTACCAACTTAGTTAGTTTCAAACATTCTGTAAATCAAGCATATTAACTAGAACAAGCACTTAACAGAATATAAATAACATAATAGTTATTTAAATGCATGGATTAAATCTTTCATTGAAGTAAGAAAATCGTAAATATTGAGATGGCACCATGAAAATGTTGCTGTGGCTTGCCTTAGTGCAGATGAGGTTCACAAGCCTTCTGGTGATCCTCAAGACAAGCCTCACCCTCTGAAAATAATTTAAACACAAGAAGAAAATATCAAAAACCCTTCTGAAAATCACCAGAAAATCTAGGCAACACAGACAAATCTCATTTTTGGTGAGCTGCTAGATTTCTTTGCAAATAACACAATGCAAAAAGAATCAATTCATTTGGACTTATGGTTGAAGAGTTATAGCTGTTTGAAGCTCTCTGGAAAATATATAAATTTGAATTTAAATAAAACAAACTAGGGGGGGGGGGTGACATCGAAGGTGTAAGGCCTCGGGGCACCACCAATCGTACCGCTTCGCTCGCGTACTGAGTGGCTGACTAGTGAGCCCCGCTAGTCAGGTGAGGTGAAGGGGAGAGGGGAACAGAGAGTGGCGCGGCTTCACTGGAGCTCACGCAGGCGGCGAGGGCTCCTTGGCCAAAACGAGAGGGAGGGATCGAGAGAGGAGACGGAGGCGCACCTGCCCGTACCCGTAGAGTAGCTAGGGGTGGTCGGACGGCGTCGGAATCTTCCTCTCTAGCGGAGGCAGAGAGCGGTGGTCACCGGAGACAAAGACGATGGTGAACAGAGGTAACTCCAGGGGCTCCAAGTGGACTAAACGGCCTCACCAAAGAGTGGCGGAGGCTCTTGATGGGTCGCCCAGGCCTGGGAGGGGCTGGAGCTATCGCGACGACCCGAGGGGATCGCCGGCAAGCTCGTGTCGGGCACGGCGGCCCGCGGCCTGCCCGGTCGGGCTACGGTTTCCTACGAGGTTGTGTTGTGTGTGGGAGTGGAGGATGATGCTCAAGGAGGCTGGGGAGGGCTCCATTTATAGGCGAGGACCGAGAGGGGGTTCGGGCTCCACCGATGACACCTGGACACGGCGCCCGGCAACGAGCAGCGTTAGTGAGAGGGGGAGAAGGCAACGCAACTCACGCGGGGACTGTGGGCGAACGGAGGCGAGCACAGGATCGAGAGGAAGGCGACGAGCACAGTGCAGAGCGCACTGTTGCATTGGCGGAACCGCGCCCGTGCTCGCTGCGGCGAGCTCCAGCATCGGAGAGTGCCAGGGGGGACTTAAGGGGGTTGGCATGAAGATGGTGGCGAGGTTTGGCGCGCTTTGGCAGTCGGGGAAGCGAGTACGCGCAAAACAGAGCGCTCGGCGGCACTCAGAGCGCGTCGACATGCAGGCTGGCATCGCGTACACGCGTGGTCACCACGTGAACTCTGCCCTCAGACCGACCTACATCCAAAGTTCATGTCTGGCTTGTTGTTCGTGGTAGTTTTGAAGATAACCACGCTTTGTTTTGGATCCAGATGCAGTAGAAAAGATTTCACATGTTTAGTAAGTTTTCGATCAGTAACTTTGAGAGGTTACTGAGGCCAAATGGCTGGGAGTTGGGGGCTGTGCTTTGGAGGCTAGCAATCATCTACCGAGGTGATGATGCACAAGAAAAATCAGCCATAAAGGAGCAAGTAAAATGGTAGTTGTTGTAGAAACCACCATTTTTGTCCAGAACAGAAAATATTTTCTCTAGCAAAAATATTCCAAAAAGTGATGAAATATTTTTTCTCAGGAAGGTTCCCTAGGGTTCAAAGAATATTTGTGAATTTTCTCAGATTTTTGTGGGGAAGAAAAATTGGGGTTGCTTTGGAGCACATTGAGCTAGCTAGGGTTTTAGAGAGGAAAATGAATATTTTTCATTAAAGAAAAATATTCCAAATATTATTTTGGGGTGAACCAGAGACGGAATGATGATTAGAGAGGTAAATGAGGCACTTGGGTGAAAGCCAAGGGTACCCAAGTGTTTAAGTCCATATGAAAAGATTCAAAAACTCCAACTTTCAAAATAAATCCAAATCAAAATCAGGCAAATAGAAGAGGGCGAAAACCAGGCTATCACACGTAGTTGGCTCGCTTTTTCTTCATCGAAGTTTGCTTCTGGTGTTTCTTGCTGATTCGATTCCCCCGCTTCTTGCCGCATTTTCTGGCTCTGGTTCGCTCGTATTCTCTCTCTCACAAACCTCGCGAAGGGGGCTAGGCAGGTGCCCTCACGAGCATTTTTCTTCTCTCTGCCTTCTCTTGAGCATTTTTCCTTCCCTCTGCCCTCTCGCGAGCCACCCTTGTTCGAGCTCGAAAGCTGGCGCATCTCTCCTAATCCGTGCCCCTCGGGTGCCACAATACAAAGCGCCGGGTCAAGGCTTGGGTGAACGACAAGTCTCCTGGCAAACTCCCTAACGAATTTCTTGCAGTTCCTGAGCAATCGTAGACCACTAGGCCGAGATGGACACAAGGAAATAAACGCCTCGTGAGGAGGAGGGCGCCTCAAATGGACCAGGCTAAGTTATATTTGCGCAGAATAGCAACACAACACTGAAACAACAAGCATAGCATAATGGTTAATAAGTTATGGTTCGATACACGCCCCTCCGGGCCCATGCTGGTTCCGTTTTGATGCAGGAAGGAAAAGGGGAACAAAACAAAAGCGGCGCACGCCCCTGCATCAGACGATGGGGGCAGGGCCTACGCGACGTCCCAGGACTAGTCGGATCCCTCCTCGCGCTTCACAGATGAGCGGCGGCGAGACGACCCGCTACCACCTTCAAAGCGGGCGCGTCGGCTGGTCAAGGCCGCCGCTGCTGGAACTGTCGCCAAGGGAGGAGCCACCATAGCCAGACGAGGCGCGGCCGACGGGTTCGTGCTCCTCCTCATCCCGACCATCGCCAAGGCCGAGCACCTCCTCGCTGTCGTTCACCTCGGCGCAGCATCCGCCGCGGCGACCGCCTTCCCCCAACACCCTCACGTAGAGGGTTGCGTCACCGTCGACCTTGATGTGGAGGGTGCACCGCTTGCCCAGGCCGAATGCGCGGGTGAACGTCTGCCAACCGCGAGCTAGAGCTATGTTGCCCGCGACGGAGACCTCGACTGCGACCCAAGAAGCCCGGTTGCAGCAACCGTCTACCTACAGCCAGAGTCCGCCTGGATCGGAGGCCAGCAGCTTGTCGGCAAAGAAGCGGGGGAGCTGGAGCCAGCTGCCGGCTGGATCCTTCGACCAGACAACGAACTCCGGCAGCACCTCTGACGCATGGAACCGCAGTCAGGGGGGGGGGGGGCGCAACCACGGCGCGTCTCCTGTCATCGACAGGACTGCCGCGACCATAGCGACTCCTGCCACGCCCTGCGGTGCCACCCCGAGAGCCGGGGGCCGCGGCGGGGGTTGCGGCATGCTTGCAGGGACGGCCACGTCCTCGCTTGGGCGCCGGGGAGCCGGGTACCTCCCGAGGGGCCTTGCCCTCCTCCACGGCGGAGAACCTCTTCGACGACGCCATTGCTGCCAGCGGTGGAGCAAGTAGGAAGAAACAAGCGAGCAAGGAAGAGATGGGCGACGGGGGCTCTGCCCTCCTCCCCATTTATAGCGGAAGAAGGCCAACCGGCGCCTCCCACGATCACAGGTAATGATGATTTTCCTTCCATGTCGCAGGGACTTGTCAAGTCGAGCAGTTACCGAGGCAGCATGGGGAAGCGGAGACGCCCATGTCCAATTAAGCGTCACACGTCAACCGAGGCCGCAGGCTTTTGGGGCCCGCGGCGCTCCGCGCTTGACCTTTGGCTTCACCGTAAAGCCAAGCCCGAGCACGCCTTGGGCCCGGGGGCTGCTGTCGGCGTTCTGGGAACAGGGGTCCCCAGACTTGCCTGCCTGCGGCCCACGACGTGGCTATGCAAGCAGGCCTATACGACCCTTCTTCCTCAACAAGGCATTCAAGACCCTTGCGAGGGGCCAAGCCTCCCGAGGCGAGTGACGCAAGCCCTCCTCAGGAGCGGCCTCGCCAGGCAGGCTCACGAGGAGCGAAGACACCAAGGCAAGGCAAACCTCGCGAGGACTTCGTGACGTGAGCCATGACGATCGACACCAGGCGGGCGCCAGCGCGCGCAACGTCCTTGTTTCCTCTTTGGTGCTAAGGAGGCAGGCGCAGGCGCGGAGTACCGTGGCGTCAAGCAAAGGTTTCCGTATCAGTGCAACAAGACCAAGACCATGAGGCCAGCAAGACGGAGGTCACCATGGAGCCCATGACGGCGTCACCACCAGAGTCTTTCACAGGTGAAGACTACTTTTGTCAGGATAAGCTGTACTAGCTGTACCCTTTCAAATTGGCCACCGTTGTTGGCTCCCTTCCCGCTCAATATTTGGGAAGAGGACCAGGGCCTATATAAGTAGAACTGGCCACCACAGTAGGGGCATCTCATCAGATCTAGAGCCAATCCCTTGCCACACTCCAAACACAAGAACACCTCAACCTCAGGAGGCAGTTCTTCCCCTTGTACTGTTCATCACCAGCCCAAGAGGCAATCCACCACCACCACACTGGAGTAGGGTATTACACCACAACGGTGGCCCGAACCAGTATAAATCTCGTGTTCTTCTGTGTTGCGAGTTGGTCCCGCGAGATCTTAGAGGGCTAGGGCGTGGATCGGTAGGGGGAGAACTTCGCGCGCACCCCAGAGTTCTAACCTTAAGGGTTTTGTCGGAACCCGTGATCCGACAACCACGTCTCCCTTGTGCGGTTTTTTGTGATGACACAGATATCTGTGGGCTCCCCGAGTGTATATATATATCATCCCTTTGATCGATAATGAGGGGTATGTATTGGCCATGAAGGGATTCCTCCTACTTCGTGTTAGGGCCAGTCACCATCAAATGCCGATCAACCAAAGCTCGAGCTCATGCGTTGTCAGGATTCCCTCCCAGATGCTCGGATTGATGGGTTCGAGCTACACCAAACCCTACGTACGTATCTCGTCCTTAACTACCTTGCCTTCATGGTTGTTGTCTGTATCGAGAGGTAGGCACCACATCTAAATTGTACATTATTCTATATTGAAAACACACATCACCCCTTCCCAACGTACATCATTTTGGGCCACATGCAAGATGTGCTGGTTTTGTGGTCCCTCCCGTGTGATTTTTATGACGGTTCAATCTATTGGCCCAAGTTGTTTATCGACAACAAGAACTGTCATTCGACCAAACGAAAGATTCATTGGTCCGTCTTATGGTAGGTCATGGCGACATGCATGTATGATGAAAGTGTCAATCATTACGTGCATCCGCCTCGGTGGCACGAAGTGGGAGGTGGTGGGCCAAGCATCCTAGCTAGGTACGACATTATGTCATTATATATATCCTAGCTAGGTGGTTGTTAGGGTGCTTTCGGGTTTGCGAGGTAGGTGCCACCAAAGTTATGCATTGTGTATTTAAAGTTTTAAACATCCCCAATATTCGTACATATATTTGGCCACTTCCAGGTGGTTCTTGACTTCTGGCCCCTCTCATCGATCTTCAATGACGCGCCCAACCATGGGCCCGCGGGGTCAAAGTTGCGCATTGGAATTTTGAACATCACAAACCACCCTTTTCACTCACATATATTTGGGCCACATGCTGGTGTGGCTGTCTTTTGACCCTCTCTAGCGTTATTTTTTGCTGCAAAGACTCTGATGACCCTCAACGGACACGGGGTATAATATCTTAACCGTGTGTGATACAAGTGCGATGTAAATCACCACGATCGCACAAGCGCGAGCAAATTAAGGTGGAGGTACTGGCTCAACCGTGTGCGATGCAAGTGCGCTGAAATCACCACGACCGCGCAAGCGCGAGCAAATTAAGGTGGAGGTACTGGCTCAACCGTGTGCGATGCAAGTGCGCTGAAATCACCACGACCGCGCAAGCGCGAGCAAATTAAGGTGGAGGTACTGGCTCAACCGTGTGCGATGCAAGTGCGCTGAAATCACCATGACCGCGCAAGCGCGAGCAAATTAAGGTGGAGGTACTGGCTCAACCGTGTGCGATGCAAGTGCGCTGAAATCACCATGACCGCGCAAGCACGAGCAAAGGTTGGAGGTACTGGCTCAACCGTGTGCGATGCAAGTGCGCTGAAATCACCACGACCGCGCAAGCGCGAGCAAAGGGTGGAGGTACTGGCTCAACCGTGTGCGATGCAAGTGCACTGAAATCACCACGACCGCGCAAGCGCGAGCAAAGGGTGGAGGTACTGGCTTAACCGTGTGCGATGCAAGTGCGTTGTAAAACCACCACCTGTACAAGCTAAAGGCAGGTAAGTTTATTTGGAAATTAGGACGAACTGTGTGCGATAGACCAGCTAGCTAGAAATTTAAAAAACAAACTACCCGCCTTGAGCGTTGCAAAAATCGGCGGATCCGCGCCACTTTTCCTTATTATCATACACACATGTTGTTATTGGACCGTGCGCGATCTTGGGCACTCCAGCCCCGCATCAATTCCTTTACCAAAATTTTAGTAGCCGCCGTACTTCAACCGTCGCCCACACTCCTCCAACACCGACCTTATAGTAAAATTGCTGTAGCCGAGGCATTTGAACCGTCGCCCTCCCTCGTCCACCACCATCTCCACCCACCATTACTAAAATTTTCAGTAACCGCGACGTATCCTCAAACACCACCCCTCCACAGTCCCCCACCCGCCCCCTCCCCCTCTACGAAACCTAGCTCGCGGCCCCCGCTGGCGCTGCTGCCAACCCTGCCGGTCTGCCCGTTCCTCCTAGCTTAGACAATAAAGGTCTGGTTACCCAGCGATTCCCATACCGTCGCCCCACTCCCCTGAGTTTTTAGATGAGGTCTGCGGTGTCCTTCCCCGCTAGATCCACATCCCCTGCTCCAGAATATCACAACCTAAGCTCGACCACGTATCCTGGGGAGCCCAACGAGCGTTCAGCCAAGAAGAGGTTTATCATGGCCTCTCCGGCGGATGTTGGCGAGGTGGCCGCCGTTCGCGCCGACCTGTCGATCCTGGAGCAACATGTCGCCGCGGAAGTCGGCAAAGACGTTGACTACATTGCCACGCCGAAGGCTTCATGTTAGCGGGCTAGCGTATTACTCTATCTCGGGAATGCTGGCTACGACATCAAGTTCGTCACAGGTTAAGTGGTCCATCCCCAACCCCTCTGGTTCAACCGCCGTCGATCTCTTCGACGGCCCTACTGCTGATCTCCTCCTCCAAGCAGTCAAGGATTTGCGAGCTTTATACGCCATCGAGCCCATTTTCTCACTTCTGAAGGACACGTTCTACGGCGGCGGCTTGGGACCCTCAATTGCCAAGTCAGATCTCATTGACCGCGACCACGACCATGAGGAGGGTACCCACGAAGGTTCTTCCAAGGTGAAACAGCCCATCTGTGACATCAGAGAGCGCACCATGGGTCTGTGCCCTTCCAACTAGAAGGATCCTGTCCATGAAATGTGAGGCAACATTCTATCAGCAAATCTTACCTTTACTAGCTTGCCAACCTGTACCCTTTGTTGTAGTAGCATTTGCCGTGCGGTGCTTTAACTGTGCCGTGTTTAATTATTCCAGTTATGCAAAAATGTATTGTTCAATAGGTGTATGTGATGTTTCAGTATGAATTGTCCACTTTAGTTTCACGAATGGCTATATTTGGTTGTTTATATTGAGTAGATGCCTTGTTTATCTGTATTTGGTTGTTAGGTTGGTTGGAGTGAGCATTTTTTCAGTTATCGAGCAGATGCCTTGTTTATCTGTATTTGGTTCTTAGTTTGGTTGAAGTGAGTATTTGTCCAGTTATCAAGCAGATGCCTTGTTTATCTGTATTTGGTTGTTAGGTTGCTTTTTTTAGCATTTGTCTAGTTATCAAGAAGATGCCTTGTTTATCTGTATTTGGTTGTTAGGTTGCTTTTTTAGTATTTGTCCAGTTATCAAGCAAATGCCTTGTTTATCTTTATCTGCTTGTTAGGTTGGTTGCAGTGAGCATTTGTCCAGTTTCAAGCATATGCCCTGTTTATCTGTATTTGCTTGTTAGATTGGTTGCAGTGAGACTCTGTCCAGTTTTCAATGGCTATATCTGGTTGTTATACTGGTCATTTATGCCTTGTTTATTTCAGTCATTCACAATGTGTTGTTCATTATGTGCAAGTCGGAATTGTGTCGCTCGACTACATCAATACCAATTTGAACGGCTATATTTAGTTCCAGTTATTCCTGGTGTAGTTAACACATGACCTTTATTTCAGTTTTACACATTTATCCAGTGTGATGTTTAAGCATTACCTACGTTCTATTCATTTTCAACAATACCAGTTTGAATTGCAATATTTGATGGCTGTTAAGCTTGCTGTCGGTAACATTGCCTTATATTTTATATCTGCTTTAACAGCATGTTGAAACTAACACATTCAAGCTATCATTTGGAGATGATGTTGTTTACCTTTGCTATATTTGTTTGATGTTAAGATTGCTGTACCTATCATGCCTTTCCACTACTTATGCAGGACAACAACGGGAGTGGCCACCATTTTCCGCCGAGGTTAGCTTCATCCCTCGGCTTGTACTCCCCCGTCATTCCATAATGTAGTGCATATAGATCCAGGCCTGGACACTTATTAGCTTCTAATATTGACTTGTTGCTTGTAGGTACGTATGCCCTTGGCAAGGATCCACGCATCGACCCTTTTTGCGTGTGGGGCAATGAGATATTGATGAACAAGCATCAAGTGGGGAAACTGATAAGGATTATAGCAAAAAGATACGAATGGTGGAAAGCAAATTATTTGTTTATGCTCTATCCAACACAACAATGAGTTGTAGGATGGTAACTACAAACTCTGCAACCTTCTCTTTTTACTGCCCATAATGAGTTGTTAGACAACAATGTCTGAATCTTTTTCGTTCCCAGTGGTTCCCGAAGCAGTTCACTCAAGATTACCTCGCAAAGTACATGATTGGTGGACACGCAATGAAGGTTAAAGTATTTCATCCAGACTACAATGAGCATCGATAAGTCCTAATGAAGACAATGAAGGATGGACGAGCAGCCATCACAAGGGGTTGGCCTAGAGTCGTGCGCGCCTTATGCATGGAGGAGGGCACAATATGGGCATTCCGCTTCACCTTCTCCACCAACCAGAATGTCTTTCGCCTCTCTCTTTACAGTCTTTAGTACAACCGTGGTTCATCATTCTTTACTTCGTGCTTCTGTAGTTCTTCTGTATATGTACCTGTGCATCGAATTATGGATTTGTTGTTGAACCTATATTTGTAATAAACATGGTTGGATATGAAATAAGTGATTGCCTACTTTCAAATTCAAAACATGTGATTTTTAAATTAGGGATTAATTGGATTAATTAGGGATTAATTAGGGATTACACTTCACACGGTTTGTTAAAGCGAAACGTCTGTGATATACGTGGAGATCAGAAATGTTTCTAGGATCCACTACGTGTGCGATCAATCTCCACTGCACACACGACTTTCTCTTGAAAACTGTTTGCGTTAGGCCACCTTGCGCAAACGTTTACCACATAAAAAGTGTGTGTGATGGACAGCCTTTGCCACACAGTTTCTTCTACGCACCGTGTGTGATGCATTCAATAACGCAAACGATAAAATTATTAATATCGTGTGCAATGGCAACGCTATCACAAACGATTTTATGGGAAACATTGTGTGTGATGTACCTGTGAACGAAAACGTTTTCCATGCAGCGACTGTGTGGGATGTACATACGAACGGAAATGTTTAGCAGGGACTGACTGTGTGGGATGTACATACGAACGGAAATGTTTAGCAGGGACTGACTGTGTGGGATGTACTTGCGACCGGAAACAATTTCACTGTATAATTGTATTTTTTAGCTCTACTGTACGTATTTCCGTATTTAAGCGCTCACCGGTCGCACACGACCTCATTTTGCCGATCGTGTGTGCCAGTAGGGCATATCCCCGACGGTTTCTAGGTCGTGTGGGAAGGACCCCCTGTCGCCCACACTCACTTGGCGACGGTTCCATGCCATCGTGGAAAGGGGTTAAAAACCGTTTGTTTAGGACCGACGCGCACCCGTGTCTATTCAAAATGTTATGCTCGTTGAATCTTTTGGTTACAATCTTCTTTCCGTATCTAGACTAGCCGACTTTTGTTTCAATGTTCTATTTACCGAAGTAGATTACCAAGTGTTTCATAGAGATAATCATAATATGGTCTTTACCGGTATTCGTAGAGGTGATCTATACATGGTTGATTTCACTAAGAGAGCCCAACCTCGTACTTGCTTAATTGCTAAATCTTCTAAATGATGGTTTTGGCATAGAAGGTTAGGTCATGTGGGCATGCGAAATCTTGACAACCTTATTAAGGGTGATCATATCCTTGGTGTTAAACATGTTATATTTGACAAGGATAGACTTTGTAGTGCTTGTAAAGCAGGAAAATAAGTTGGAGGAAGTCATCCTGTGAAGAACATAATGACCACGAGAAGACCACTTGAGCTACTTCACATGGATCTCTTCAGTCCCAATGCTTATTAGAGCCTTGGTGGTAACTCTTTCAGTTTGGTCACTGTTGATGATTTTTCAAGATTTACGTGGGTGTCCTTTCTTGATGACAAATCGCAGGTCGAAAAGATCTTCAAGAACTTCGCCAAGAAGGTCCAAAATCAATTCAAAGTGAACATCAAGAAGGTTCGGAGTGATAATGGAACGGAGTTCAAGAATGCCACTGTGGATACCTTTCTTGACGAAGAAGGGATCTCGCATGAGTTCTCAGCTACGTACACACCTCAACAACGTGGAGTTGTTGATAGGAAGAGCCGGGCACTTATCGAGATGGCGAGAATGGTGCTTTATGAATACAAGACGCCAAGACACTTTTGGGCGGAAGTGGTTGAGACAGCTTATCATGCTACGAATCGACTATATCTTCACAAGCTTCTCGGGAAGACGGCATACGAGCTACTCATCAGTAACAAACCCCAAGTTGGATACTTTCGAGTATTTGGCTCAAAGTGCTACATTGTTGATAAGCATCGTCGTTCGATATTTTCTCCTAAATCTCATGAAGGTTTCCTACTCGGTTACGTCTCAAACTCCCAAACCTACCATGTCTACAACAATTTCACCAAAAGGTTTAAGTAACGGTAGATGTGAAGTTTGATGAATCTAACGGCTCGCAAGTAGAGCAATTGAAAATTGATGTAGGAGACAAAGATCCCTCGGAAGCATTCCAAGATTTGTCTATTGGCAAAATTCTCCCAACGGAGGTGAAAGAGAGTACTTCATCCATTCAAGTGGAAGCCTCAACTTCACATCAAGGTGAACCACTAGTTGACTTGGAGGCATCCACAAGTGGAACACGTCAAGACGAAGGAAATGAGGATGTACAACAAGATGAACCACCTCAACCTCCTTCTCCACCTCCACAAGCGAACGACAACTCCACCAACAATGAAGAAGAAGAAGAAGATGATGAGGATGTTCCACCCCAATCCAAGCAAAAGCTCTCATGACTTAGAGCAAAAGTCTCAAAAGATCCTCTCATCGAAAAGCTCTGCGATGACATCCAAATCGGGAGAATCGCTCCCTCTAAAACTCATTTGGCCAAGTTTTGTGAACACTACTTATTCATTTCTAGTGTTGAACCTATGAAGGTAGAAGAATCTCTTGAGGATCCCGATTGGATAAATACTATGCATGAAGAGCTACACAACTTCGAGTGGAATCAAGTGTGGACATTGGTTGAAAAGCCCAACGGTGGTCATAATGTCATTGGAACCAAGTGGGTGTTTCAGAATAAGCAAGATGAGGATGGAGAAGTTGTACGCA
Organism: Aegilops bicornis; assembly: GCA_021605145.1. Taxonomy (NCBI): domain Eukaryota; kingdom Viridiplantae; phylum Streptophyta; class Magnoliopsida; order Poales; family Poaceae; genus Aegilops; species Aegilops bicornis. Next base: position 302,409,371 of record CM038674.1, on the reverse strand, counting down.
ACAAGGCCTGTCTCGTTTCTCAAGGCTACACCCAAGTCTAAGGTATGGACTATGGTGAGACATATGCCCCCGTTGCTAGACTTGAGTCCATTTGCATTTTACTTGCTTATGCCAATCACCATGATATCACTTTATACCAAATGGACATTAAAAGTGCTTTTCTAAATGGATAAATTGAGGAGGAAATTTATGTTAAAAAACCTCCTGACTTTGTTAATCCCAAGAAACCTGATCACGTTTACAAACTTCACAAAGCTCTTTATGGCCTCAAGCACTGGTACAACGAGGTGTTATACAAACAGTTTTAACCCCTTTTCGCCACGGCATTTGGAACCGTCGTCAAGTGAGTGACTATGATAGTGGGGTCCTTCCCCCACTACCCAAAAACCGTTGGCGATAGGGATCCACACAAACACTGCATCCTTGCAACTCGTTTGTGCTTGCATTGCCATCGCAGTCGGTATTCTGTGATGCTACGTTTATGATGCGTGGCCCATCACAAACGGTTCATGATTATAGAATATGTATGATAAGAAGACAATCATACACATTTACTTTTCCCGAATCGTATGCGATAATATTAAGAAGATTAGCTAATCATCGTACGAGTGTCGGATAGGATTACGAAACATCGGACCGTCGTAACATCATCGTACATGACAACTATCGCACACGCTATTCTGTGGTGCAACATTTACGATGTGTACCATATCAGGAACGGTTCATGGTTGCAAACCGTGCATGATAAGGTAACTATCACAAACATTTAGTTTGCCCGCACCATTTGTGATATTGTCTGACATCGCACACGCTTTGCAAACGACAACTGTGTGCATGCTTGCACACGTTTCCTCTCCGTGAACCATGTCGGATTATGGTGTATATGACCAACCTTTGTGTTTTACCAACCGTGTGCGCCGTAACGACCTGCAGAGCGTAATTTCGCCGTAATTTTATTGCTACTATTTGAAGTTGTACCCGATTTGAATTTGAAAGTATGATATACCTTTATTCATATCCATCAGGTTCAAACAACCAATGCATTATTCGATTCATAGGTACATATGTTCAAGAATTACATAAGCACCAAATAAAGAATGATGAACCACAGTTGTATACTTGTACTATTAAAGACGGTAAAGAAAGAGGCAAAATACATTCTGGTTGCTGAACAAGGTGAAGAAGAATGCCTATATTGTGGCCTCCTCCATGCAGAAGGCACACACGACTCTAGTCCAACCCCTTGTGATGGCCGACCGCCCATCCTTCACGGTCTTCATGAAAACATCTAGATAATCATCGTGTTCTGGTAGAAATACTTTAACCTTTGCATGTCCACCAATCATGTAGTTTGAGAGGTAATCTTGAGTAAACTGCTTTGGGAACCACTGCAAAGGAAAAAGATTCAACCATTGTCATCTAACACAAGTCATTATGGGCAGTAAAATTAAAGAAGGCTGCAGAGTTCTTACTTACCATCCTACAGTTCGCTGTTGTGTTGGATAAAGTGTAAAAAAATAGTTTAATTGCCATCTTTTGACCCATTTTACTAACAATCTTTACCAGCTTCCTCGCTTGATGCTGGTTCATCGATATCTCAGTACCCCATAAGCAGAAAGGGTCGAAGCACGGATATTTACCAATGACATATGTACCTAAAAGCACCAAGTTAATATTAGAAGCTAAACAACAATGGCACGATGATGTAGTACAACACTCTTTTATAATATGTTATAACATCCAATATACTCACATATTAGATGAATTAACATCTTATATTATGGGCCGGAGAGAGTTTATTGCATTTTTACAAATTATCGGTTGATTAACTGTTGTTGTATCCATGGGTTAGAGTTAGTTTGAGCTACTTTGGGCTCAAATAGCCCTAAAGTATATCCAAACATGAGGGCTAGTTTGAGCTAGTTGCATCTAACCCACCCAAAAAAACTATCCCACCCAAGAGGTGCTAATTGGAGCTAGTTCTCCTAGTGAATTTATTGTCAATCTAACCTTGTCCTCCAAACACCTCTTTGGCTAGAGTTAGTTCAGGGTTAGTCATGAGCTAGAAACGAACTCTAACCTCTAGCTAAGTTGAGTATCCAAACAGGGTTGTGTTGTTGTTGTTGTTGTTGTTGTTGCTGCTGCTGCTGCTGTTCTTCTACGTATATCTAGACATCATCAAAACATTAAGGTAACACCCTTCCTTGTTGCTATGTAGCCTAGGATTGCATATTTAGACATTAAGTACAGTGCATTTTGCTATGTAGCCTCAGATATATTACATATGGCCCTAGTTAACCTAACGATAAATGGGTTACAAATATATTCAGTTAAAAGTCCGACTCACCGATTAGTCCCTTATTAGCCCCCGACCTATATGGTACCAGCTACCAATATCCTGAACAGTGAGTATATATAAGCCATGGGATGAAACTAACCTCGATGGAAAACAACAGTCATTCCCAAAATTGTCCTGTGTAGGTACATCGAGAGGCATGTTAAGCACAATAGGATAAACATTAAACAAATATATCCATGGCAGACAAAATAATCTCCAAAAGATAGCTGTCTTGTGCAGGTTTAAGCACGCTAGTAAAGCAAAACAAGTGGAAAGCTGTGTTAGCTGCAACAAGCCTAACGTTTAACAACAAGCAAACATAGTCATTCAAACTGGTATTGTGCCGGTCTAAGTACACTGGTTATTGTTAAATAAAAATGGAAAGGCGTGTTAAATACAAGATGCACCAACCAAATGTAGTCATTTCTAGTGGTATTGTTGAAGCTGGTATTGATGAAATTGAACTGCACGGTTCATACTTGCACATATAGAACATCACGTTGTGAATAACTAGAATAAACAAGGCATACTACAAACAACCAAAGATAGCATTTGAAATTGGACATATGCTAACTACAAACAACGGAACAATCAAAAACTTCAAAAGAGGCATATGCTAGCTCTAACAGGCTTAATAGCAAGCAAATATATGCATTCCTATCGGTATGTTTAAGACGAGGTTGATGAAAATGTATTGCACAGTAAATGGTTGCACATATAGAGCATCACATTATGAACAACTGAAATAAACAAGGCATACTGTAGACAACCAAATATTGCAATTAAAACTTGTCAGATTTCGGGTTCCGGCAGAGCCTTGAGGTTCGAACTCTGGGGTGCTCACGGAGGTCTTTCCCCTACCAGCTCACGCGTTAATGGTTTGCAAGGGATCTAAAATAGGAACGATGAACAGCACAAGAGACACAAGATTTATCTTTGGTTCGGGACCCTTTGTTGTGGTGTAATACCCTACTCCAAAGGTGTGGTGTGGTGGATTGCCTCCGGGGCTGATGAAGAACAGTACAAAGGAAGAACAGCCTCGCGAGGGGCTATTCTTGAGCTGGTGCGATGAACTGCTTGGGTGAGTCCAGTCGCTTCTCTCTCTCTCTCTCTCTGGTGGGTTCAACCCGTCCCCTCTCTCTATGGTGGCTAGTCCTATTTATAGAGGGAGGCCCTGGGCCTCTTCCCAAATAATGAGCGGGAAGGGCGCCAACAATTGGCCATTTTGAAGGGGAACATCTAGTACACTTATCCTGACTAAAGTTGGTCTTGGCTGCCAAAGGCTCGGCGGTGGCGCCCGTCACAGGCTCCACGATGACGTCCGTCCTGCCGCTCTGCTGGTCTTGGTTTTGATGCACCGAAGCGGTAACCTTTGCCTGATGCCTTGGCTTGTGCTTGCCTCCTTTGCACCAAAGGGGAAACGAGGACATCACTGCGGCCGGGCGCCCGCCGATCTCGATCGTCATGAAAGCTTGCGTCACGGGGCACCCTCGTGAGGTACCCTGCCTTGATCTCTCCGCCTCCTCGTGAGCCTGCACGACGAGGATGCTCTGAGGAAGGTTCTGTTGTCCGCCCATGAGGCTTGGCCCCTCGCGAGGGTCTTGGGCTTGAGCTGATGAAGCGGGGCCGCACTGGGCCCCCACTTGAGCCACGCCGCAGGCCGCAGGCAGGCAAGTCTGGGGACCCCCGTTCCCAGAACGCCGACAAAACTGGACATATTCTCACTACACTACAAAAGGGACTCGATAAAACAAATCATGGGTTCCCCCCTGTGAAGAGGCACGACAAAACAAATCATGGGTTTCCTCACTTGTCACAGATGGGCTCGTTCCTGTGGGAAGATCATGAACCCTGGATGCGCTCCATGTTGTCGTAGATGGCTCCTTCCCCTTGGATGAGCACGGGTGTAGGGTGCCCTCCCTGAAGTCGCAGACGGGCTCTTTCCCCTTGGAAGAGCAGATGGGCTCTTTCCCCTTAGAAGAGCCGGAGAGCGTGCCCTCCTCGTGGTCGCCGTCGATGAGGCCTGACTTGGAAGCTGTGGATCCCAAGCCAGCGTCGTAGAACTTGTCCTTCAGAAATGACAAAAGGGGCTAGATGGCGATGCATGATGGCAAATTTTTGCAGCGAGCTAGAGGAGATCAGCGGCGAGGCCATGGATGAGATCGACAACGGTTGGACCCGAGGGGTTGGGGGTGGGCCACTTAACCAGTGACATAGCCCGCGTCAGGCCATCGCTGTCGATGACCTCGATGTCGTAGCCGGCGTCCGTGACATACCCGCATACTCTAGCCCGCTGATTGAGTGCCTGTGGCTAGTAATGGTCGCCGGCTTCCTCGGCGGCCAACTCGGCGATGTCGGGCGAAGAGACCGCGATACACCTTTTTTGGGCCAGTTGCTCCTCGAGCTCCACGAGAAGCGTAGCCGGGCTTAGGCTGCAACACTCTGGAGTGGGGGATGGGGATGGGGATGGGGATATGTGGGAAAGGGGGCGTTTAGCAGGCGTCATCTAAGAAACTCAGGGCGGCCTGGGTATGGAGATCAGTGGTAAGCTGCACGGGCAAACCGGAAGATGTTGACAATGGAGGCCTTGCGGCGGCAGCGACCTTGCTAGGGTTTCGAGCAAGGGTGGTGTGTGTGTGTGTGCGTGTGCGCACGCACGCCCGAGTAGGTTTTGGTGTGTGTGTGTGAAGGGGGGCGGGGGCTTGTTTGAGGAAATGATGCGGCTATTGAAAATTTTACTATGCGAGATTCAAACACGGGAGTGAAATGCCGAGGCTATTGAAAATTTGGATGATGGTGCATCACACACGTTCCAGAAATAACAACCGTGTGTTATGAAACATAAAAACCCTCGAGACGGGCAAATATTTTCGAGGGATGCAGGTGGGAGCGGGAACAAAAAACATCACACATAGTCACAACATAATAATCGTGTGTTATCAAACAGAAAAAACCTGTAGGCGGGTAGATATTTTTGAGAGGGGAAGCCTCATGGAGCCCAATGTACCATGCAGATGTGCTGACAGGGGCACCGGTGTGGCACAAAATTAGTGTGAGTGAACCGTGCCTGTTGCGTCATCTGACTTGTCTAATGTGCATAAATTTGGCGAAAATGACGTGGGAAAGGGTCAGAACACAAACGAACTTGCATGTGGACCAAATATATGTATGAAAAGGGTGGTTTGATCTTCAAATACCAAATACAACTTCGATGTGGCACCTATCTCACAAATCGCATGGTATTGCTTGTCCCCCTCCTGTCGGCAGGAGGGGAATCCTAAGCTATGAATGCATGCCCCCCACGGGCCACGGAGGTTCACCTCGCAAAGTGCGAAGCAGCAGTCCCGCCCTGAGGGAGTCCTGGATTAGGGGGTCCCTAAGCATCCGGGCTATGTAGCATGGGCCGGACTGATGGGCCACGAAGATACGAGATTGAAGGCCTTCCCCCGTGTCCGGATGGGACTTTCCTTTGCGTGGATAGCAAGCCTGGCGTTTGGATGTGAAACTTCCTTTCTTTGTAAACCGACTCTGTACAACCGTAGCCCCCTCTGGTGTCTATATAAACTGGAGGGTTTAGTCTGTAGAGATCATCAAAATTCATACAGGCTGGACATCTAGGGTTTAGTCATTATGATCTCGAGGTAGATCGACTGTTGTAACCCCCATACTCATTACAGTCAATCAAGTAGGAAATAGGGTATTACCTCCATTAAGAGGGCTCGAACCTGGGTAAACATCGTGTCCCCCGCCTCCTGTTACCTTTGATCGTCAGACGCACAGTTCAGGACCCCCTACCCGATATCGGCCGGTTTTGACACCGACATTGGTGCTTTCGTTGAGAGTTCCTCTGTGTTGTCGATAGAAGGATCGATGGCTCACCTTGTCATCAACGACAAAATCACCTCTGGAAGGGCCCTAGTTCCTGAGCAGATCCTCTAGATCCACAATTTCACCATAGGTGCCCGCCCAGCCGTTAAGCCCAAGGCGGTCACCCGGATTGCCACAAATCATCTTCGCATCGACCCCGAGAGCGTCGATAAGACGGATCCGGCAGATATCTCGTCTTTAAACAAATTTCTAGAACGCATCACCGCCCCGGGGGTCGCAACAGATTACGATTTGATTGGGCTCAAACCCGATTAGAGGGAAATCAGATCCCCACCCATCACCCACCTGGTGACTGTCATGGAAGAGCAAGTTGAGGATACTGCTCCTCCTATGCTAAAAACAAACTATCTTCGAATCTCCGAGCCCTACAAGCCGGACACCCATCTTTGAGAAGATATCATCTGTCCCCCGAATATATAATCAGGTGTTGAACCTAAAAACTCCTAGGACACTCCGGATCCTGGGGCAATGACCTCAGAAATTTTTCAAAATCCAGATTCCACGGCGGATCAGGGTTCAGATTTATGCCCGCCCGCCCACCACAATCAATACTCTCTGTCGTGGATTTGTCACGGCAGATGTCCTTAGCGTGAGGATTAGTAGCTTGAGAGGGGTTGGGCGGAATCGAGAGACGCAACATAAGGCAAGGATTTAGACAGCTTCTGGCCCCGGGAAACATCATCCGGTAATAACCCTACATGCTGTTTGTGGCTAGGTCTCATTATGATCTTGAGGGAGACGCCGGTAAGCCGGCTGTTTGTGTCTAGCGATAGAGATTGTTCCTTCTTGCTTGTCCCTCTTTGGGGAGCCCTGCCCCTCCTTATATAAGTTGAAGGGGCGGGTTACATGACTAGTCCAAGTAGGATTTGGATTACTATATTACAAGTGGAGTCCTAGTCTTGCTTCCTTTATAAGAGAATATTCCTTGTGCTTTCCTCATAAATCGGCCCACCATTAACATGAGCCGGCCTTCTGGGCCATGGGCCTTGTCATCCATCTGACCCGCCCGCCGGGTTACTATGAGCCGCCAAGTCCGGGCGGATTACCCGTGAATCGCCAAGCTCCGGGCGGGTCATACTTCTGGCGGTTTACACCGCGGGGTATATCCCCGACATTAGCCCCCAGTTTAATTTGGATTTTATCCATGTTAAACTGATCTGCAACATAAACACAAGAACAAATTTGATAGGTTGTACTCCAGGTTAAATATTCTTGTAAGCCGACACCTGATCATCCTTAAGTCCTTGACATTTCTTCCTTGATATGTATTCATGATCTCATAGCAGACATCCTTAGCAGATATGTCTCAATTTTACCAATGCAAAAGATCCAGATACTTCCTTTGAGAAATCCGGGTCAACAGGCCAGCTTAAGAGTCAATTTGCTGACATTGGTCTCTTGTTGAGAAATATTACAAGAAATAATCCATTTGAGTCGGATTCCAAAGCTCCGGCTTAATAAACATATTGGACTCAAGATTCATCTGGTGATCCGCTGGTTTAAAGATGTAGAGGCTCGCTAGTTATAACTGCCAAAATTGTCGGCTTGTAAATATTGATAGCACCGGGTATAACTGGTTCCGATGCCGGGTCATAATTATTGCTGACACCGGATCATGATTGTTGCAAACACCGGGTCAATCTGACCTACTCAAAACTGAGAATTTGAAGATTCCCCCCCCCCTTATATGTATATCACCTGTAGCCCCCAAGTGCCGGGTTGTCATGCTTGCAGCAACCTGGGACTTGTAATTGCGTTATGCTCATAAAACTTCAACCAATGTAGATCCCAAGTGCCGGGTCATTATGCAATAATGAGCATGGACTTTGTAAATATTATGATGTAAACTGGAGCAGCAACGTGTAGCCCCCAAGGGCCAGCTCGGTAAGATATTACTGAGCTGGGACTTTGTATATAATTCATTGATAATAACATCATATGATGTAATCTCAACCATGGGGCTTGAACCCACGTCCACAAGGTTAAGAGCTTTGTGCTTTACGAAATGAGCAATGTATCCTTCAATATAATGGATTAAGACTTGTGTACCTTGCACTGTTGACAGGAGCAATTGGTAGCCCCGAAGGGCCGGCTCATTACGATGTGATGAGTTGGGTCTTCAATGAGGTGAACAAAAATGACTTTGAATTATCCCCCAAGTGTCATGGTGCATGCTTGCAGCGACATGAGACTTGCATATTTGATGTAACCTCAATTTGAATAATGTAGCCCCCAAGTGCCGGGTCGTAAGCCTGCAGCAACTCAGGACTATTCCTTCCATTGTAGAATAAATCATATCCATAAAATAATAGCCATTGCGCCAAAGCGACTTTGAATACCTCATCTATTGATAAGTAAATCCAGAGTTTAAATACCCGGCGGCTCTTGGCCGATGGCGATTTAATACACCTCCATTGTAAGCCGGAATTTTTATAACCCGGCGGCTTATAGCCTTTTGAGAAAAATCCAGAATGAATAATCATTTTGAAGCATCAACCTTGGTAATGAGCTTGAACTTAATCATTTGTATGTCATATTTCTGTAAATCCTGCAAAGAGTTTAAACAACATATACCCTGGCGACTTAACGTCAAAAGCCAGTGCGGGTAACCACCCAAATGTAGTCCTATCCTGCACACAAGTAGATCACAAGATCCCTATGATCCTTTGAATGATACCGCCGGCTTATGTGACCCGCACAGTGAAGTTGATAACTCAAGTCTGTAAGAGCCGGCACATATGATATTTGTGACAACTCAAATACTTGCGATTGTATAAAAACAGATACAATTTCTGAGGCTTACGGGCGTGCAGGAACGGAGCTACCAGACTTGCTCGCCTGGCCTGCGGGCGTGGCTCAAGGGGTGGCCCGGACGCCCATCTTCATCAGCACAAGCTCAAGACCCTCGCGAGGGGCCAAGCCTCGCGGGGCGGACGACAGGAAGCTTCCTCAGGTACGGCCTTGTCAGGCTGGCTCGCGAGGAGGCGGAGAGATCAAGGCGGGGTACCTCACAAGGTGCCCATGACGCAAGCCATGATGACCAAGGGCGCTAGGCGGGCGCTAGCCCGCGCAGTGTCCTCGTTTCCTCTTTGGTGCAAAGGAGGCAAGCGCAGGTGAGAGCATCAAGCAAAGGCAACCATTTCGGTGCAACAAGACCAAGACCATCACAACAGCAGGAAGGAGGTCATCGTGGAGCCCAAGCCGGCGTCACCATCAGAGCCTTTGACAAAGCGAGGACCAACTTTAGTCGGGATAAGTGTACTTTGGATGTTCCCCTTCAAAATGGCCAATTGTTGGCGCCCTTCCCGCTCAATATTTGGGAAGAGGCCCAGGGCCTCTGCCTATAAATAGGACTAGCCTCCCACAGGGTAGAGGCAGGCAGAGATCAGGGATCCGGAATCCAGAACAGATCTAGAGATCAAGCAACCTAGAGAGAGAGAGAGAGAGAGAGAGAGCGACCGAACTCCCCCTAGCAGTTCGTCGCACCGGCCAAAAACAGACCCTCGCGAGGCTGTTCTTCCTTGTATTGTTCATCATCAGCCCCTGAGGCAATCCACCACACCACACACTGGAGTAGGGTATTACAACACAATGGTGGCCCAAACCAATATAAACCTTGTGTCCCTTGTGTTGCTCTTTGTGTAGTTTAGATCCTTGCGAGGCTACGAGGCGCAGGTAGGTAGGGGGTGAGATGTCCGCGTGCACCCTAGAGTTCAAACCTAGACGGTCTGCCGGAACCCGAAATCCGACATTTGGCGCGCCAGGTAAGGGTGCACCGGAATCCGTCTTCAGCCGTCCTGTTCTTCGCCGCCCATCGCATCCATGTCGGACGCTCGTCAGGCCCGCGCCGAGCGCCGAGCCGCTCTCGCCACCCGCGTCGCCCAGACGGTTTCCCCGTCTGCCGCCCCGCTGTTCCCGTCGCTTTGCCGTCAACGCCGAATCGCCCGGCGGGAACGAGCAACAGCATCGTCCCAAAGATCCGTCCATGAGGCGAGACGGCCGTACCGCCACTCGCTTCGCCGCCCTGGTTCTTCGTCTCGCGCGCTTCTGCCTTGGAGGCTCGAGCAGCGCCATCTCGACAAACGAAGCTCCTGCGCTTACCGCCCGTCGGCAGCGTCTACGAGGAGTGGCTCGACCGCGTCGCCGAGCTCGTCCGCGCCGCAAGGGGCTCCCCTGCACCGTCCTTCTCACTGCACCGCGCCCCGCCTTGCGCGGGCGATGAAGCTCCATGGGCGCCTCAGCCGCCTCCCGTTGGCCCCAAGGCGCATGGCCCCTGGGCGGAACCCTCTCCGTCCGGCACCAGCGCAGCAAGAGCAGAGCTGTCAAGAGGTCCCTCGCCCCCAAGAAGCTGCTCGAGTGCTCCCTGCACCGGCCCATCACGACCGCGCTCCTGCTCCGGCACGCCAAGAACCCGCGCTGCTCCCAGCGGCAGTGCACGGGGACCCGTGGCCACTGCAGGCTGCCGCACCTTCACCACCGAGCTACGCAGCGTCGCGTGGCCCGGCAAGTTCAAGCCAGACCTGCCTCCTCGCTACGACGGCATGGCCGACCCTGCGGAGTTCCTCCAGCTCTACGAGCTATGCATCGAAGCCGCCAACGGGGACGAGAAGGTCATGGCGAACTGGTTTCCCATGGCGCTCAAAGACGGCGCCCGCACCTGGCTCCTGAACACGGCTCGCACGATCTCCTCTGGGGCCGAGATGCGCACCCGCTTCATCGCCAACTTCCAAGGCACTTTCGCGACCGGCCCTGTCAGTGGCGACATGCGCCGCATCAAGCAGCAGCCAGGAGAGACCCTACAGAAGTACATCCAGCGCTTCAACAACGCACGCCTCAAGATTCCCAAGGTGACCGAGGAGGCCATCATCTCAGCCTTCTCCGACGGTGTGCGCGACGTCAAGATGAAGGAGGAGCTGGCGATGCATGAAGACCTGTGCACGCCCTGAGCTGTTCAACTTGGCGACCAAGTGCGCCGCGCGCCAGTGGTGAGGAAGGACGCCTTTCCCTCCTCGAGCTGCCGGCTGCAGACCCAGAAGAGAAGAAGCCCAAGGTCAAGGACGTGAAGCGCAAGGGGGCTGCCGTGCTCGCGGCAGAACCCGACACCAAGCGAGGCAGGGATCAGCCTGAGTCTTCCAAGGGCAGCCGGTACTGCGTGTACCACGACCTCCACACCCACAACACCAACAAATGTCAAGAGCTCAGCACCGTGCGAGAAGGGCGAATCAGTCGACGCCCCGACCGCAGTGATCGAGGCTACGGCCGAGGAGGAGGAAGAAACGCAGGACGCTGGGAAGACCGTGGCCCTCGCCAAGGGTGGCGCGACTGACCTCGCGAGGACCGCTGGCAGGATTAGCCTCACGAGGGAGGCTGGAGGGATCAGCCTCGCGAGGATCGCCCACAAGGCAACGCAGGCCTCCCTCCTCTGCCACCGCAGCCAAGGAGAAACGAAGACCTTCGTCAGGACGAGGGGGCTGGGGGCTTCGAGAGCCGCAAGAATCGCTTGCATCCCGGGCGGAGCTCAAGCCCCACCTCCCAGCGCATCTTCAAGCAGTTCGCCCGCGAAGTGAATGCAGTCCTCCCCAAGCTCGAAGCCACGCGCCCTCTCAGGTGGTCAGCGTGCGCCATCACATCCAGCTCAATGGATCAGCTCAAGTGCGCAGCCACAACTGGAGTCCTCCCGATGCTTTGTTCCCCAATCATCAGCAACGTGCAGGTCACCAGGACCCTCATCGATGGCGGAGCAGGGCTCAATGTCTTGTCCGTAGAGACATTCAACAATCTCTAAGTGCCTTACAATCAGTTTCAGCCAACCAAGCCTTTCTTCGGAGTCACCGATGGCCCCACAGTTCCGATTGGGCAGGTCCGCCTCCCTGTCACCTTCGGGGCGCGCGACAACTACCGCACCAATCTCATCGACTTCGACGTCGCCCACATTTGCCTGCCATACAATGCCATCCTCGGGTACCCAGCTCTGGCCAAATTCATGGCCGTGACTCATCACGGCTACAACATCCTCAAGATGCCAGGGAGCGGTGGAGTCGTCACGGTGCCTTGTGAAGAGAGAGACGCAGTGTGCTCCCTAGAGCGTGCTTTTCAAGCCGCGTAACTTGAAGACCCAGATCGCAGGAGCGGGAGGCTCCCCGAGGCTGCTCCCAAGAAGAAGAAGACATCGCCTGGCCCGGCCCCTCGGGGTTCGCGCCTGTTTAGGGGGCACCTCCTTCTGTTGCATAGGAAGGCGCGCCCGGTGCCCTCCTCGAGCAAGGCTCGGGGGCTCTCTCCTGGAGGGCCACCGACCTTGCTAAGATCACGAGGGAGGCGCTTGGGCACCACTTGCAGGCGTGTTTTAAAGCATGTTTCCCTCAGGAAGGAGCGAGGAAAGGAGGGCCAAACCCTCAGGAGTTCGTCAGCTAGATCATTCAGGAACTGCAGGAGTCAAGAGTCATGAGTGGCAGCCGCCGCTTACCCGCCATAGCTCCCCATCCAGGCAAGGATGGCGGGCTGCGTGTCTGCATCGACATACCAGGGCTCAACCGAGCCGCCTCTCAGGAGCGCCTCTGGCCCTCACGCGTGGGGCGTTGTGAAGGTCCACCCCACAGCTACGTTTGCATGCCTTATGGCGTGCCGAACGCGGCTGCCACGCGCCAGCGCCTCATGGGGAGCATCCTAGAGGCTCAAGAGGCCAGGCGTTCCGCGGTCCTGGCGGAGATGGAGATGGTCCGCGAGGAGCCACCAGCGCCTCCGAAGCCTCCCGAGGCTCCTGGGCCTGGGGGCTCGTGAAGATCGGCTTCCGCAGCCCACGACGTCCGCTACTTCAAAGATCCTTCGTCTTCAACGTTATCGTGACATCCTTCAAGTTTCATTTCACCGAGCGCCCCTGTGGCTGCATCATTCCCAGGCCGCGTGGGTCCGTCCCTGCGGCATGTATCCCTTTTGCTTCATGTTCCTAGCTTACTTTATTGGGGCGCCCCTCGGGCTGCATCATCCCCAAGTTGCTCGGGCCAGACCCAGCGATGTCTGCCTTCCCTGCACCTATCTAAATGAACTTGCTCCTTCGTGATTAACGTGTTTGACCTAGTCGCCCGTTCGACTGACACCAACTGATGGCGCCGCTCCCTAACGGCATGACGCTTGCGCATGGGTCCATCCCTGCAACGCCGACAAACCTGAATGGCCGAGCTCTGGCCGCGGCAGCCCCGCATGGCGCCACCTCCTCAAGCCTTCAGTGCCTCGTCACCCATCCAGAGCAACCAACGGCTGACTGTCGATTGTCATGGCAAACTCTTGTTCTTCTTATGAGCCTGCAGGATCTCTTCAAGGAGCAGCGCCAGGCGAGGCCCTCACGGCGTCTTCTTCACTCTCGTCCGTGCGAACCGCTTGCACGTTAAAAGGGGGGGTTCCCGAGCAGCACGACTCATGGGCCCCTACTGGCTCTCCAGCCCTCACCCTCTGGCCTTGTCCACGACATCGCTACCTGGCATACCAACGACGGCTGAGCCCCGCTCGAGGGCCAGGACCCGAGGACGTAGAGCAGAAACGGGAGTAAAGGCGAGAGGGAAGAGGCACGCGGGGACCTCGCCAGGAAACTCCTCGGCTGCCGATGCACGGACCTAACGCCGCACCAGGAAGCGGTTCCTGACTCCCGAGATAAGTCATCCTCCGGAAACACTAGCTATCGCAGCACCGACCTCGCACCTCAGGCAATCCCGTGTTAGCAACGTCGCGCTCCATTCTCACCGAACGATGGCTGCTTGAGTGCCAAAGGGGGCCTCCTGAACAACGCGACTCAGGGGCTCTTACTGGACCCCGGGACTCTCACCTCCAGGCCTTGACCATGGCATCGCGACCTGGCGTACCAACGATGGTTGAAGCCTGCCTTGGGACCGGGACCTGTCGGCGCAGAGCATCAAGCCCTCGCGAGGTTCGAAAGGAGGAACTAAGCTAAGGCGGAATGAGCATCTCGCACTACTTCCCGACAAGGATCATATTAACAAACAGAACCACAGGCACCTTACAAGCCCCCACGGGGCGCGTTTTTCGACTCCTCGCAGGGAACAAAGGGAGCAGATCCTAAAGAACGCTAACTACACGTGCCTCCGCAAAAAACGCCATCATCAATAGTGGGCTGTCAGGCACCGGCGCCAACCTCATCCAGATCAGAGGCGGCGGCGGCCTGACGAGCCCGCCCTGCTCCGGGAGCAACGCAAGCTCGGGGGCTCGTAGCTGTCGTCGCTCATCTCTGGAGTCGCGAAGAGCTCGGCGGAGTCGCTAGATCCTCTGACGCCTCCGCCGCCTGAGGAGCTGCTGAGGGAGCGATCGGCGAGCCTGGCCCTCGCCACGGCAGGGGCCCAACCACCTCTCTCAGGGCAGCACTCCAGCCGGCGTCCTTCCGTGTCGAAGACCTTGAAGAGCATCATGGAAGCTCCGTCGTACTCCAGGTGGATCACAAAGGCGCCCCTCGTCCTGCAGACCCGGGCGATCTCTCAGCCTCGAGTCATGGAGACCTTGCCCGGAGCGACGACTGCGACCTCCGCTTCGGTCGCAAGGGTGCTGCAGCCGGCGTGCTGCAACCAGAGCTCCAAATATCCCCCCTGCGGCATCACGAAGGCGAAGGAGGGAGGAAGGCGAATCCAAGACTGAGGAGGCATGGCGGCGTGGATCACAAACTCTCGGGAGGAGCCCTCAGCATGGACTCCAGGAGGAACAACACGCATCGCCGTGACCTGCCGCGCCGGCGGCGGCGTCTTCCTTGGCGCTCGGCGACAACTCCTTCAGGGCCCTCAATGCGGGCGTACAAGGGCAGCGGGAACCCTAGCGGCGGCCGCTCGTTCCATGGCCTCGACACCTCCTGCCGGGTGCCCTGATCTCGACGGCAGAGGGCTAGCCGTTTCTTCGGCGGAAGCGGGTCGGGACCCTCTCGGGGAGCCTTTCCTTTCTCTTCCGCGGAGAATCGGCGGATCGGAGCCATTGCCGCAAAGTGGAGCAAGAGATGGAGAAGCAAGAAGAGATGTACTGGAAGGGCAAGCGCTGTTCCGTACTTATAACCAGGGAAGGTCAACCGACGACCTCCATGACCACAGGTAATCATGACCCGCTTTGCATGCAGGGACTTGTCAATTCGTGCAGTCGCCGAGGCGTCGTGGGGAAGCAGAGACGCCCACGTCCAATCAACCGCCACGCGGCGCCCAAGGCCGCGGGCTGTTAGGGCCCGCGGCACTTCGCACTTGCCCCTTTACATCTCTGCTAAGCCAAGTCCAGGCGCGCCTTGGGCCCGGGGGCTACTGTCGGCGTTCTGGGAACAGGGGTACCCAGACTTGCCTGCCTACGGCCTGCGGCGTGGCTCAAGGGGTGGCCCCGCACGGCCCATCTTCATCAACGCAAGCTCAAGACCCTCGCGAGGGGCCAAGCCTCGCGGGGCGGACGACATGAAGCTTCCTCAGGCACGGCCTCGTTAGGCTGGCTCGCGAGGAGGCGGAGAGATCGAGGCGGGGTACCTCACGAGGTGCCCATGACGCAAGCCATGACGACCAAGGGCGCCCGGGGCGCCCAGCCCAGCAGTTGTCCTCGTTTCCTCTTTGGTGCAAAGGAGGCAAGCGCAGGCGAGAGCATCAAGAAAATGCAACCATTTCGGTGCAACAAGACCGAGACCATCATAACGGCAGGAAGGAGGTCATCGTGGAGCCCAAGCCGGTGTCACCACCAGAGCCTTTGACAGGCGAGGACCAACTTTAGTCAGGATAAGTGTACTAGATGTTCCCCTTCAAAATGTCCAATTGTTGGCGCCCTTCCCGCTCAATATTTGGGAAGAGGCCCAGGGCCTCTGCCTATAAATAGGACTAGCCTCCCACAGGGTAGAGGCAGGCAGAGATCAGGGATCTGGAATCCAGAACAGAGCTAGAGATCAAGCAACCTAGAGAGAGAGAGAGAGCGACCGAACTCCCCCTAGCAGTTCGTCGCACCAGCCAAGAACAGACGCTCGTGAGGCTGTTCTTCCTTGTATTGTTCATCATCAGCCCCTGAGGCAATCCACCACACCACACACTGGAGTAGGGTATTACACCACAATGGTGGCCCGAACCACTATAAACCTTGTGTCCCTTGTGTTGCTCTTTGTGTAGTATAGATCCTTGCGAGGCGACGAGGCGCAGGTAGGTAGGGGGTGAGATCTCCGCGTGCACCCAAGAGTTCGAACCTAGAGGGTCTGCCGGAACCCGAAATCCGACAACTTCTGATTCGAATACGATCAGTAAACCGTTCCAAAGGGGTTAAGCTAAGATTCGAATACGATCATATAGCCCCTAGTGGCGTTGGCGTTGCCGATCAAAGTGGGTATCGACAGCTATGTTCTCTTTGGTTGGAATACGACCTATGTTTGAACAGGAAGCCCCCAAATGACCTTAGGAGTTGTTTAACGACGCTGATTCAAATACGATCCATGTCGATTCCCAAAGGGGTTGAGCTATCATTCGGATACGATCAAGAAGCCCCCAAATAGGTTCAGCAGTTTGCTAATCAAAAGGGTATCGACAGCTATGTTCTCTTTGATTCGAATACGACCTATGTTTGAACAGGAAGCCCCCAAGTGACCATATAAATTTTGGCATTGCGCCGATCAAGAGGGTACTGATAGCTATGCCCGATGAGCAGGAATCCCCCAAGTGACCATAATAAAATAAGCCGTAAGGCAGGACACCCATGTTTTGAACCGTGCATCATGGCAGCAAGTTCCCTTTGGTAACCATTAATTTGTCTGAGAACTCAAACTTGTGAGAGATTAATTCTTTTGAACCGGAAATTCTTAAACCGGATATTGAGATCCTGAAAGCTTTGTAAGGGACAAATTTACCTTGATCCGGATGTTGAACCGGTTTTGAGAACTTCAAAGCTTTGCAGAAGAATGATGTCTCTTGAGCTGTATTTTAAACCGGAATCTTCAGTTTGAACCGGAAATTTTTCTGACGGCCTTTAAATATTTGCCAATAAAGCAGTAGCCTCCAGGGCCGGATTATCTTTCCCTTCAATGACCCGGAGTTCTTGTCACACCCTGATTTTCATGGCACAACACTTAAGATGGTAAATCATGATAAAATGTGGTTTGACAAAAACTTTTGTGTGCTTTGGACTTTGCCTTGATTGGATTTTGTCTGGTGTTTGCAAGTGCTCTAAAAATCAAATAAATCATCCAACTCTTATACTCCTTCTCCTTGATCCAAAACTTCTGCCCAATGATCATGCCATGTGTATAGTACAGTATAGAACTTTCTTACAAAAATAATTTGGCCAAAAAGTATTTTCTAAATTTAGTTTTCCAAACACCCCTGAATTGAGGTTTGCACTGCAAGTACTTGATTTGGGGTATGAAAAATATTCCAAAGAGTATATTTGAAACCTATTAGATAAAGGAATACCATAAACCACAAAAAAATAATTTTAAAAGTTATTTTCCTATTTTATTTAAAAGCTTTTTCTTAAGGCCAAAAATGATCTTTAATAGGTTAAAATTATTTTTATGCTTTAAAAATATTTGTGAAAATTTAGGGAAACTCAGTGGACATATATTGTCCATATATAAGAGTTTCAACACATGGTCATGTTCAAAATATTGGTCAAATCCCTCAAAAACCCTTTCTAGATATTTCAAGCTTTTGAAATATTTACAAAGGAAATATTCTCCAAACATTCCAAGAAAATGCTAGCATGTCACATATGACATGTTTGATGATCTTCAAAAGTACCATGTCATGGAGAATAGTATAACCCCATGAAATCCCCTCAAAACCAATTCTGTCCATTTTGAAGTTTGAGCAACTTTACATTGCCAAACATGTCCAAATGCTCTCAAATCTTGTGTAGATTCTCAAATGGTCTAATCACTCATCTAGACCAAATGGCACAAGTTGGAAAAAATGTTATATTGATCAAAGTGCCCCAAAACCCTCTCTGACCAGAATCAAATTTGAACAACTTTGTACTACCAACTTTCTCTCCTTGACCCCAAATTTTGTGAGCATGTTCACATGACCAAATGAGGCCAATACACCAAGTGGTGCATCAAGGAGAAGTGATTTGCTCAACTAGATCTACACAAGTTCATTTCTGCTAATTTCTAGGGTTTACATAAGTTGCACTGTCAACTTTATTCAAATGAGCTTAAATTTGGCGGAACACACTATTTCTAAGTGCCATTCCATCCTGTTAATTCTCATGGCAAGTGGAATTAATTTTCTTGCCCAATCCAACAACAAACACCTTCTGCCAATTTTCCAAAATCATCATTTTGACCTCTTCCACTAATCTCCATGATCCCAAGTTTTTACCACAAATTTGAACACGATCACCAGCAACCTCCAAAGAATCTTCGCCTGGCCATTTGTCAATTATTGTTGGGCAAAACTCCAAGATTCCTCTACGGACAGCCATGGAAACATCTCTTTCCTCCCTCTATTTTTATTTCCTACCTCTCCCTTAGTACCTAAGCTACCCCAGGGCATCTCCATATGCACCAGCAGCTAGTAGACAAGGCGGGACACATCCAGAGCGCGTGGGCATGCCGTGGCATGCCAAATGGGCGCTCTGGAGTGCGCTACACTGTGCTCCCGCACTGTAGCCGCGTCCTGCCCGAGGCTACTGACCACTTAGGGCCTTCCCCTTGTGTCCCCCGAGGCCGCCTCGGCGTCCGGGACACGCAAGACGGTCGGCCCCCTCCTCCTTCTCCCTCCTCCTGCCTCCTCTCGCACGTGCACCGGCCGCCCGAGCGCTCCAATGGGCAGCCTCACACGCGCGATGCTCTGGCCCTTCCCCGCTATCTCTCTTCTCTCCCCTCGCCCTAGACCAACCCCACGAGCACCCCAGACACGCCCACGCGCGCCCCCGTGGCTTGCAGCGACGGCAACAGCCTGGCCGGCGCATGAGCTCACGGTGCACCATCGCCCCGCCATACAAGGCCACCCTGAGCCCTCTCTGGCCTCGGTTCACTCCTTCTTCCCCCCAGCAACCTTCTCGAGCAGCCTGCTCCTCCTCCTGCACCTTCATTCTCCTTCTACCATCAAGACGGCCGCCCGCTTGGCTTGCTCAAATTCGAGCAATGCCGAGCTCACCTCCCTCCCTTTCCTCCACACAAAGACTCCCTGTGGTCCGGCGAACCTCCCCACCTCCTCTACCCGTCGCGGGGATGCTCGAATGCCAAGAGCCACGGATGGCTGACGACCTCCCTCGCCACCGTCAAAGCTACGGTCACCTCGGCCCTCTCCGGCGGCCTTGACCTGCACCAGCCGGATCGCCACTCATGCAGTGAGCTCGCCCATAGGCGGGCCTTGTGAGACGGCCGGAGGCGCGAGCTATCGCCGGACGAAGGCCTTGACGCTCTGCCTCCCCTACTCTGTCTCGAGCGGGGGTAGAGGACGACCGCCCCGCCAGCTGGCATGGGGGCCCGTCCGTCAGCGGCAGAGGCAACCGAGCCGGCCCACCAGTCGGGTTAAGTGGAAACGGCTTCGGTCCGATCCGCTTGCCCCGCTGGGTGGCGCCTTCCCCCAGTACGCCTTCGACATCACCACCTCTGCCCGCCCAGCCGAGCCGCTGGGCCGGCCCATGGTCTATCTGTTGCCATGTGCGCAGGATGAGGTTAAAGCATTAATCCCTTTTTCTTTTTCCAGTCAACTTCAAAAATCCATAAATAATTAAAATTAACTCCAAATTTGATGATTCAAATTTCTAGTAGTTTCTAAAATCATGCCCTACCACATGGTGCTATTGTCACATTTTTACAGAAGCATTTCCTACACAAATATTTATCAAATCCTATTTTTCCTATTTCGGTGATGAACTTTAGAAAATCACAGAGAGCTCAAAATTGATCCGAATGTCATGATTCAAATTCCTAGATGCTTCTAAGTTCATAACTTAGTTTATGAACATTTTTCTTAAATACTTTCTGTGCCACACAATATAATGAGCCATTTCTTCATATTTGTCAACTTTGCCAATTCATAGGGAATTCATTTGAACTCCAAATCCAGTGAAACCAACTCCCGGATGCTTCTAAAATCATGGTTTGTTAAATGGGTGCCTTTGCTCATTTTTCAAAAATATATTTCTATACACTTCTTGCAAACCCATAAACCCCTTGATTCCATCATATCGAAATGTTTAGAAATATCCATTGATCCACTTCCAATGAAATCACCTTGGTCATTCCTCATATGACCAGAGGTATCCTAGAAAAGTCCAACTCACATTTTTAGAGCACTTTTATTTTTGCCTTGTCGTGTTGCTTATTATGGTTGTTTTCGACGATAGTTGGTGAAGTAGACGAAATGCTCGGAGTTGGACCAGAGATATTTGAAGACCTCGAAGACTTTGTTAAAACAGGCAAGCAGCCCTTTGACCATGTCTACGAAACTCTTTTTATGCATGTCATATAGCACCATATTGTTGTTGTAACGGAATCATGATGAGGTGGTAACCACTTTGATGGTTTTCCACCGTACTTCCTCGTTGATACTTGCATTGTGCATGACCCTACCTTCTTATGAGGGTTATGCCGGTGGGGTAGATAGGATGCTAAAGTAGTGCTACGCAAAAAGGGACGGGAATATGCATGGTGATGGAGACAAAGTATTTTCAAAAGACTTTCCGAAAACCCCATCGGGTGCCACTTATGCCCGAGGGGGATGATGGGTTGGGTAGCCACTTGATGACGAAGTGGTGTACCGAGGCAAGTGTGTGTTGCTTTCAAAACGGATTGGTTTAAGTTGCGACCGTTATTCCAACCTTACATGCGCAACCACTCTACCCTTGTATGGGAAAGGGCATTATTGATTACCTAGGCCGATACTAGCTTGGAGCCCGCAGTACTAGTGACGGGGGAGAGTTGGTGCTCTCTCTCGGGACGGGGTCGTGCCAGGTAGGGCGGCCAAGAACATTTTTATGGGGCACCGGGCACACCGTTGTGTCCCCTCTCGGATGTTACGATCTCGAGTGAGACTCGTATGATGTACATCATGAGGATACGGAACAACGAGTGGACTCCTTGTTAGTGTCGTCTAGGGAAAGATAGTGATTGGGTGCTTACCCCGGGTACTTGAGGTATCACGGGCCGTGGATGACACGGAAGTTCCCCGGATCTTGTGGGTAAAGTGTGCATCCTCTGCAGAGTGTCAAACTATTCGAATAGCCGTGTCCATGGCCAAGGACAGTTGGGTAACCGCTCTTGGGCTACGTCCACATGTTTACAAACCAGTGTGTGTGTTTGGATACGTGGGAAGATCTACTTGGGTCAAGTCAAAGGACTTGACATGATTGAGTTGGGTTGGTGCCCACTCTATTTATGTTGATATCTGTAACATGTCCTCATGGTTACTTGAATTCTCCTGATGCATGTCTTACAAGTTGTTGAGCATGTCATTGCACTCAAAACTAGCTTTCTGCAAAAATTTACCTATATCGTGCATTGTTGTATCTTGAACCAAAACATGGGTTGCTTAAGTAGTACATTCAAAGTACTCATTGGCTTGCCACTGGTTATTTTATTGGCCAGGCATGAAAGAATAGGTGCAAGATGAGGATTTCTTTGGTGACGAGCATGCGAGCTAGGACGCTTCCCAGTCAGAATGCCTGTAGGGTTAAGGCAGATGGCATGGGTCCAAGTTATGGACGAAGATTTCCGCTGCGATGATACACTCAAGACTTGACCATAATGGTCCTTGAGGGATTCCTGGACTAGGGGGTGTCCGGATAGCCGAACTATCATCATGGCCGGACTCCAAGACTATGAAGATACAAGATTGAAGACTTCTTCTCGTGTCCGGATGGGACTTTCCTTGGCGTGGAAGGCAAGCTTGGCGATACGGATATGTAGATCTCCTACCATTGTAACCGACTCTGTAACCCTAACCTATCCGGTGTCTATATAAACCGGAGGGTTTTAGTCCGTGGGGACGAACAACAATCATACCATAGGCTAGCTTCTAGGGTTTAGCCTCCTTGATCTCGTGGTAGATGTACTCTTGTACTACCCATATCATCAATATTAATCAAGCAGAGTAGGGTATTACCTCCATCGAGAGGGCCCGAACCTGGGTAAAAACATCGTGTCCCTTGTCTCCTGTTACCATCCGCCTAGACGCACAGTTCGGGACCCCCTACCCGAGATCCGCCGGTTTTGACACCAATGTTGATGCTTTCATTGAGAGTTCCTCTGTGTCGTCACCTATAGACCCGATGGCTCCTTCAATCATCAACAACGACGCGGTCCAGGGTGAGACTTTTCTCCCCGGACAGATCTTCGAATTCGGCGGCTTTGCACCGCGGGCCAATTTACTTGGCCACCTGGAGCAGATCGAAAGCTACGCCCCTGGCTATCAGGTCAGATTTGGAAGTATGAACTATACGGCCGATGTCCGCGGGGACTTGATCTTCGACGGATTCGAGCCGCAGCCAAGCGTGCCGCACTGTCTCGATGGGCATGATCTAGCCCTGCAGCCGAACAAAGGTGCCACGAGGCCGCATCAAGATCCGCTCCGACCCTTAATCCGGAGCCGGATTCCCCGATCGAGGACGCAGTGGTTGGACACCGCCTGGGCTACAATCTCTACAGCGATTGAGCCGAACTCCATCCCTGTCGCTGCGAAGACCTCGATCATTGCAGGGTGCCGGACTCCTCTCCGGACTCCGAACCTCCTCAGCGCCACCTGCCAATCGAATCCGATTGGGCGCCCGGTCATGGAGTTCATCACGCGGACATCTTTCAGCATTCGCCCTTTGGCGACACACTGAATTCACTAAAGTCTCTCTCTTTATCCGGAGAGCCATGGCGGACTACGGTCGGGAAGGTTGGGATGCGGACGACGAAGAAATTCAACGCCCACCCACCACCCACTTCAGAGCTAATCGGCCGAAAGCTTACACGACGTGCTCGATTTCGACTCAAGACATCGACGGTATGGACGACGATGTAGGAGACAACCATGAACCAGCACCTATAGGATGCTTTGGACAACCACCTCATCCCATGATGTATACATGGTGGATACACCTAAAGGAAATGAAGACGAGGAACAACGGACGCCATGCGAAGGATAAATCCCTCGGCAGTCAAAACGGCAACGTAAATGCCGAACCAAGTCCCACCTCAACAAAGACCCAGCCATAGAGCAAGGCGAACCGTGGACGCATTTAACATGCTATCGAGAAATCGTCCAACAAGACAACTTGGATAATCAACCCGTCCCTCAAATGAAGACAACAGTCGAACGATCTCACGCCGACAAATTGTTGGAGCAGAATAACCTCCACAAAAGGCTCACGCCACAGCGCGTAGCCCTGAAAAAGCGTAAGCGGAAGCTCAAAACAGCGGAAGATGCACTTTAATCAGATGGAGCAGAGTATTCAACACCGCAGAAAAATACGCCGACAGTCGCCGAACAAAGAGCTAACCAAAGAGAAAGTTACTGCCCGAATTTGATGAGGAGGCCATAGAGCCCCCACAATCAAAAAGTAAGAAGGCCACCCGGTCGGATGGACGACCCCACGGCAAAAAGAGAGCGGTAAATGGCGCTGCAGGCAAGCCGATATGCGATCCGCATAAGGATTCACATCAAAAGGATGGCCCAGTTAGGTCCGTCTATGGGCCGAGAAAGCAAGCTCTTCAAAGCAATGCAACACGCCAAATATCCGAACATCACGGCACACCCAAATACAGGGGCGCAACACATCCCCTATGTTTCACCGATGAGGTGCTGGATCATGAATTTCCAGCGGGATTCAAACCCGTAAACATAGAGGCATACGACGGAACAATGCACCACGAGTGCGGATTGAGGATTACATCCTCCACATACACATGGCTAGAGGAGATGATCTCCACGCCATAAAATACTTACCCTCAAACTCAAAGGGCCAGCTCGGCATTGGCTTAAAAGCCTCCCGAAAATGCCATTGGAAGCTGGGAGAGCTCGAGGATGCGTTTCGGGCAAATTTTCGGGGACCTATGTCCGCCCTCCGGATGCGTATTTATCTAAGTCACATAACTCAACAGCCCGGAGAGTCAGCCCGGAAATTCTGGAACAGGCTCCTTACTAAAAAGAACCAAATAGTCGACTGTCCGGACGCCGAAGCCTTAGCAGCCTTCAAACACAACGTCCGAGACGAATGGCTCGCCAGACACCTGGGCCAAGAAAAACCAGGAAAAATGGCCACATTAACAAGCCTCATGACCCGCTTTTGCGCGGGAGAGGACAGCTGGCTAGCAAGATGCGGCACCAGCGACCCAAGTACATCCGAAGTCAGGGATGGAAACAGGAAACCACGACGCAACAAGGACCAGCGCCGGATTAAAAGGAACGATCCAAAGAGCGCGGCAGTCAACGCCGGATTCAAAAGCTCATGGCAGAACAATAAAAAAATGCCCCTTAAGGACAATAGCGATGAGCTATTCAACTTAAACAAAATCTTGGACAAGATATGTCAAATCCACAGTACTCCCGACAGGCCTGCAAACCATACCCACAGAGATTGTTGGGTCTTCAAACAGTCCGGCAGACTCAACGCCGAACACAAGGGGCTCGACACACCAAGTGAAGATGATGACGAGCACCACAAGCAGAGCCCCGGAAAACAAAAGAATTTCCCACAAGAGGTTAAAATAGTAAACTCACTTCACGTGATCAAAGGGAAAAACAGAGCGGCGCCCACTAGAATGCGCGCCGCACAAACTACCCCAGCAGAGTACCAACACTGGTTGTCAAAACCAATCACCTTCGACCATCAGGACTATTCCGAAAGCATCCGGAACGCAGGATGTACTGCCTTGATATTGGATCCTATAATCGACGGATTCCAATTTACACAAGTCCTCATGGATGGTGGCAGTGACATAAACCTAATATATCAGGACACAATCCGCAGGATGGGGATAGACCCAACCAAAATTCGCCGTAGCAACACCTCCTTTAAAGGAGTAATGCCAGGCCCATATGCCCATTGTACGTGCTCCATACTGCTAGAAGTTGTGTTCGGTTCATCCGACAACTTCCGTCGCGGAAGGTTAATCTTCCATGTCGCCCCGTTTAAAAGTAGCTATCGAGCACTATTGGGACGCGAAGCTTTCGCCCGCTTTAACGCAATACCACATTATGCATCTCTTACACTCAAAATGCCCGGTCCTCGCGGCATCATCTCATTAAAAGGGAGTATTAAGTGTTACTTGAGCACGGAGGAACGCGAGACTGCCTTGACAGCCTCACACCTATCCGGCTCCACTAATCAAAGAACCTGAATTGGTCATTCAAACCCCGGACACGGCTAGACGAGTCCGGCGCCTACTAGCGGCATACCCCCATACAAGGGGCTGCATGCATGTATCACAAGAGACAATAAAGCTCAATTTTATTCACTTCTTCGAATCGTACTCTGTTTATTTAATATAAAGTACATCTTTCGCACGATCTTTTTTCTTTTAAACTAAGTTCCTCTCTTTTACAGATGAACAACGTGCTACACCCGTCCAGGATACGGCACAACGGAGACACATGCACAGACGTGAAGTAGGGACCCGTTGCAAGGATTCTTTTCAGATTAAGTCCCTGCGTAAACCTTTTTTTACTGTCCCTTGTTGATATACATCCCCTGGTTTCTTACTATAACCGAGGAGGAGGCTGGCGTTTTGGCATTGGCCGCACCAGAATTTTTATGCGTGCACGGACACCAGGGGCTTAGGGCATTATTCTGCCCGTTTTTATAAAGACCGAATACCTTAGGGAGTATTCGGCGTCTCGAGTTAGGCCTTATATGCATCAGCTCCGAATCATGTCTTTGGTCAAATATTGGGTTTGCCCGGCTCCTGTGTTTTGCTGCCTTATGTTCCGTTCTATCGGTTAATGCGGCACCAGGAGAACTACTGCGATTGTGCCCCGGTTCGGTCGGGCGAGCACCTCAGTAGAGAAAGCCAAAACCGATCATCATGATATAGCGAGAGACTGGTCAACCATTCGATGACTCATTGGAATGTTTAGAATTCCTCCGCCTTAACGAAGGACCGGTTTTCGGTCAGGCACATACACACCCCGAATTCGGGAGAGTGCGGTGCCCCCAGGGGCTATATAGTAGCCCCACCCTCGAACTCCTATGGCTAAATGAAAGTGATAAAGCATTATAGTCCAGTTGCCTAGTTTGCTACGCTACCACCTCCTTAACAGGACCAAGACGTTGGATTAAGTGTGAAAAAGTGCCTTCTTTGCAAACACCCCCGCACTATGTGCATGGGGGTTGAAGCCAAGGACTGCCATCTTTCAGGTTATATATACATATACATAAACGGCCACACAGGGAGTAGTTTACTACTTGAACGCACAAGTATAAAAAGCTCTTATATCATATTGAAACATTGTTTTCACAAATCATACATGTCATTTAAACATAATATCCTTCGAAAGCTGCGTCTCTATTAAACGAGCGCCCTGCAGGACTTCCTCAAAGTAGTGCTCGGCAGGTACTCGGCTTCTGTCCGAATCTTGGGATGCAACGTCGGTGGCCTTCATATCTACCCATTATGTCTTGACACGGGCCAGAGCCATCCGCGCTCCCTCAATACACGCCAACCGCTTCATTGCGTCGATACGCGGTACCACACCAAGGAACTGCTGCACTAAACCAAAATAACTCTTGGTCAGTCCGCCCGACCACAAATGAGTCATGACATGCTTCATGGCAAGTCCGGATAGTCGATTCAGCTCGCCCATTCGCCAACCGATCGGTCAACGGAAGAAAACGCTTGAACTATGGAATTGCGACCAATATAGCTCTTCCTTCAGGCCCCTTCCGCCTCGGAAGTGCTCAATCGCGTCCATAGCGCCGCCGCTAAGTCCAGATAAGCATCCTCCGAACTCCACAACTTGTCCAATTGAGCACACTTTGGATCCATATATTTCCTCCGCAGCAGAAACGGTTTTCCAGCCGCAATTGCCCCGGCCTGACTCAGCTCCTCCTTGGCAGCTCTCAAAGCCGAACGGGCATCCTTGGATTCGGCGGCCTTTTTCAGCCCTCTTGCTCGCTTGACGTTTTTTCAAGAACCTCGCAGCGATCGGTAGTTTTCTTCAACTTTCCGCCATAACGGCCATTTCCTCTTTGTTTTCGGCGGAGAAGCCCGTTCGGCTTTTAGCTCTTCGGCCGCCCTAAAAGCGGCCGCATTACTATTTCTGGCTTGCTCTTTCGCTCGGGCGTGTTCCGCCCGCAGCTCCTCCACAACAGCGGCACCATCTGCATTAAGCATACATATAGTAAGACATGGGCGTCAAGCTCCCTTACCAGGTGTCCGCGTAGAAGTCGCATACCTTGTGACTCATCAAACTGTTTATTGACCAGCGCGATGTCCGC
The DNA here is from genome assembly GCA_021605145.1 of Aegilops bicornis. NCBI lineage: Eukaryota > Viridiplantae > Streptophyta > Magnoliopsida > Poales > Poaceae > Aegilops > Aegilops bicornis. The sequence goes on along the minus strand of CM038674.1, from coordinate 302,381,779 downwards.
ATCCGCCTCGTCAAGTTGCCGCTTTAGTTCAGCATATTCATCAGTCTGGCTGGCCACCGGACGCCCCGCCACCTGTTTAGGAGCGGTGATATGTTATAACTGAGATTTTGATCCTCGGCACGCTGTCAATTTTGATAACATACCGAGTCTCAGGGGCTACTATCTTTACAGGGCGCATTCTATATGCATAACTGTCAGAAGGTACATCATTTTTGCGTACCTCGAACCCCGTCAGTAAGCTTTTGACGGTTTCATGCAATCCGCTCTCCGCGGATGCAACTCTTTCAATCACCGTACCCATTAGAGCACGGTGATCTTCTGAGATAGCCGCTCGCCCGAGCAGATCCTTCAGCTCCTCCGACCGCACACCACTTGGCGCCGGACCTTCCGCCCCCGCCGGACTTGGGGGAACCCTCCGCGACGACACCTCTGGTCGTCCGCCTCGCATGAGGGTGCGACAGTGGAGGCGTTTGGCTCTCCATCATCTCCGTAAGAAGATCCCCGAAGACGAGCTCACGAGAAGGGCTGAGGTCCGAACTACAAGGTACAATTTCGGTTATCTTCATAAATAAATGCAGGATGTTCCTTATTTACAAGACCCCTTCTTTTTACTTACGGCTCACTGGAGGGCTGATCCCCTTGGGGAAATAGTGCGGCTGGGTTACTTCCCAGCTGGACTCTTCCGACGAAGATTCCTTTCCCTCTTTGAGGCCTTGACCTCCGGATCTTCAAGCGGTCCTGTTCTCTCCTCGAAAGATGGGACTTTTAATCCTCCTTCCTTGATAGCCTCCTTCAGAGAGGCGCTTGCTTCCCGCTCCCCTTTGCCTTCTTCAAAAGGCGCGACCTTCAACATCTTGGTCAAGATGGGATCCGGCGTGGTCTCCGGAGGGGAGCCGGACACCTTATTAACTTTGGCTTGGCTATCCACTCCTGTTCAAGAAACGGCTCCTTTAAAGGGCATATATATACGATAAATGAATGAACAGCTTGTCCGGTTACAGGACTACTTACTTGAGTATCTGGGCGATTGCAGCTTAGTCATGCATCCTCAGTCAGGTCCGGACACCTCTCTTGTGATCCGAAGAACAGTTTATACATCTCCACGAGCGTCGTGCCCATAAAATTTTGGAGAGCTCGTGGTCCCTCCGGATTAAATTCCCACAGGCGGAGGGGGCGACGTTTGCAGGGCAGTAGGCGCCAGATCAACATAACCTGCGCCACTGGAAACCAGATTGATCTCCCTTTCTTGGAGGTCTCGAATACAGCCCTGCAGCAAAGGAACGTCCTTGGATGGCCCCAGTCGAGCCCCTTGTTGACCCATGACGCCACCATTGTGGTGGGCGTGAGCGGAAGGCAGGGAGCGCCACCCATTTGGTGCCCCTGGGAGCGGTGATATAAAACCACTCCCATTGCCACAAACCAAGCTCCTCTTGAAAAGAGCCCTCGGGCCACGGAGCATCAGCACATTTACTTATGACCGCCCCTCCGCACTCTGCTTCTTGCCCCCCGATCATCTTTGGCTCCACCTTAAAGGTCTTGAGCCACAATCCAAAGTGAGGGGTAATATGGAGGAAGGCCTCACATATGACAATGAATGATGAGATATGGAGGATGGACTCCGGATTCAAGTCATGGAAATCCAGCCCATAATAAAACATGAGCCCTCAAGACAAAGGGATCCGTCGGAAGCCTAAACCCGAAGGAAGTGAGAAACGAACACCACGTTCTCGCCGGGCTCGGGAGTGGGAATGACCTGCCTCAAGCAGCAGCCTATATGCGAGATCTCGCCGTAGATACCGGCGTCTCGCAGCTTTTAGCACATCTTCTTCGTGATGGAGGAAGACATCCATCGGTCGTCTTTGGTCGGAGCCGGACATCGTCGAAGGTCCGGCGCCTAAATCTGAAGCTTTGGGTGTTAGAACTCGGCCGAGGCGAACTTCGATGGAGGGTGTAAAAGAAGAGGGCCTTGGTCTCATTATAAAGAGGTTGAATACCAAGAGCCCACCCCGTGGTCGATTAGGACTCGCCTTTGATAGAGGAGGCGTGCCGACGGGCATGGTTGGGTTACCCACGTCCGTATTGATGGGAATCCCGGAATAAGGGGGCACGATCTATCCTTTGATAAAACGTGCCAAGGAAACCGCCTCGCTAAACGCGTTGAGGTGGAACAGTAAAAAACAATTCATATAAAGACCTGGCCACAGTGTGATGTCACGCCGCGGAATACGTCAGCAGATATGTGCAAAAGTTATTCTCTCTACGGTGGTATGTGGAACTTGTTTTGCAGAGCCGGACACTATCCTTGTGTTCAAAACCTTCTATGAAGTATTCGGAGGAGGAACCCGCCTTGCAATGCCGAAGACAATATGCTACCGGACTTGTCGTCATTGAAGCCCTGGTTCAGGGCTACCGAGGAGTCCTGGACTAGGGGGTGTCCGGATAGCCGAGCTATCATCACGGCCGGACTCCAAGACTATGAAGATACAAGATTGAAGACTTTGTCCCGTATCCGGATGGGACTTTCCTTGGCGTGGAAGGCAAGCTTGGCGATACGGATATGTAGATCTCCTACCATTGTAACCGACTCTGTAAACCTAACCTATCCAAAGGTCTATATAAACCGGAGGGTTTTAGTCCGTAGGATCTAACAACAATCATACCATAGGCTAGCTTCTAGGGTTTAGCCTCCTTGATCTCGTGGTAGATGTACTCTTGTACTACCCATATCATCAATATTAATCAAGCAGGAGTAGGGTATTACCTCCATCGAGAGGGCCCGAACCTGGGTAAAAACATCGTGTCCCTTGTCTCCTGTTACCATCCGCCTAGACGCACAGTTCGGGACCCCCTACCCGAGATCCGCCGGTTTTGATACCGACAGTCTACTTGTGTAAAACGGTATGAATGGATGTAAGACTCTTGTTATTCAGCTTCTGTGTGTTCAATGAGCATTGATCTCTGGGATCACTGTACACGTGCATTCGGTGATCACGACCTATGAGTCGGGGTCCCCACAGAGCTGGTATCAGGGCCATGCTGACTGTAGGAAGCCTTAGTTAGCATGGTTGTTAGTTAGGGTAAAACTATTTCCAAACTATTACTAGTTTTCAAAACTATCTATACTCCTCTTCCCCTCTAGGTATATTTTCCCTATCGATCTCTTCCCCATCAAAACTACTGCAAATGGTCGCTAGAACCCTTATGCCCTGACCACTGGATTCCTTGTAATCCTCGTGGATAATCTAGAAGGAAGATGCCTTGTCAGACGTTCACCCACATCTTCTGAACACAAGATTGGCGACACCTCGACAAGACAATGCCAACAGAAGATACATCCTCGAGGAATGAGGGCATGAAGACCCAGGAGATGGTGACACCCTTGACACTGCCCCAAGATGATGCAACCTTAGCCTACGATGATCAGGGCATAGGATATGCAAGATCATGATATACATCGCTAATAGAGTAACCCTGTCACTACCGTTGTTGTATCGGCAACCACCGATGGATGAGAACCTAGCCATTTGGTCTGCCTCACCATAGTGAGCAGGAAAGCGGTTCTCCTCATCCCCCGCTCTTGGTGTCGATGTTGTCATCAACGTAACCGACATGATGGACCTCTATTATGCCTTGATAATGTCATTGCATAAAGGATTACCTACCTGGTACCATCGACGGCTTAAAAGGAAAAAGTGATCGTCATGATTAGAAGACAAGAGAAGATCAAGTCAATGCCAGCCACGAGGAGCCACCTTCACCCCATCACCTCATCGGGAGAGAAGTTGTTGAAGATTCTTTAGGCTCAACCCAGATTGTTTCATCGAACAACTACAAAAGACGTAGCGACACACGAGGAAAAATCCGTAAGATCGCACGAGACACGGAGCAAAGCACGACTACTTAGTCCGAGAACCCCTAGGGTAGGATGAGTCGTGTACCCCCTATGCGCAGTCGAGTCCATATGATGGTTCAAATAGAACCATGATTGTGTGTTGCTTGTTTTTATTTGTTTGTGTTTTGATATCAGTCGCCCTTTTTTCCCTAGGCAACAAGTACGCAACTATATCACCTTCCTTTGTTTGCACTTGCACTATAGAACCCCCTTTAGGCATTCCCCTCCTCTATGCTACCTCTCCCTCTCATCTCTCTCCTCAACTGAAGGCTGGCAAGACAAGATACACCAAGGATTCTACTTTGGCAACCAACCAGCACTGAAGACTTTTGCTACAGCCTCCTCGACCAAGTGCAGCCCCTTAGAGTTATGGTTACCCCTTAAGATTAGAGACCCATTCCTAGACCCTTCAAGACTTCATAAGATACCCCAGCTCGAATCCTTAACCATGTGCTTAACCCACAGAATTGCAAGAGAACCTGTTAAGCCTCTGTAACCTTGCTTATCATTGGGTTCATCATGGAACTAGTGGACATAGTGAACGAGCACATTATCATCCTAAGATAGCACCAAAACTGACGATGCCATAGGGAAGACCAATTTGAGGATATAGGAATGGAGGACAAATGAGTTGATGAGTTTATATCGTAGACCTTGAGGAATTGACCGAGACTCATTGGTGGATTATGAGGCTTTCACATTGGTAGATGAACTTGGTGGGATCATGATTATAGAGTAGCATAGCTTTCATTACCCCGAGTAAATTGGATTTATAAGACAATTATGATCGCAAGTCAAACTCCCGGAAGTGCAAGGATTTGACTTGATCGGATGATATTGATAGGAGACATTTGATATTACGTAAATAACTTGAGGGAAACATGTAGGATTCCTCGTTGGACAAGAGATTTGGATTTAAATAGGTGATCCTAGTTGAGTATAGATGCTGAGTAAGCCTGCATGGTTCGGAGTAAATTGGATTTAGACTAATGATCTCGATCATGATACCACGTTTCTTGGAGGACAATAAACTAGGAGATTGGATTAATTGTCGGAGTTGATTTAGGGATCTGTATAAGCTTGACGTTGGAAGTCACTTGACCCCTATAATGGAAATTGGTGGACTGACTATAGTAGAGATAACCCTTTCAAGTATTTGGAGATTATAGGACTTTAGGAGATCATATGGGACACCATAAACATTGGGTTTGTAGAATAAATGGATTATGTAGTGATTGATGGAAGTTAATAGGCTGTTGGAATTGATTCATAGGAAGGAAACAAGATCTTGGAGTGGCTTACGACGTGTTTCCTTAGGATAGAGATGCACTAACATGGACCTTGGAAGAATAGGATGAGCACTTGGATCGTCGTGTTTTATTCCAGCTTGGAAGCTTGTATGCTCTACCCATGGATTTTATGGGTAGCCATACATATGAGTTTGGGGATCATAGACATATATGATTTTGTTAGACCTCCTCTCGAGAGTCATGAGGATATGAATCACATGAGTGATGATAGGAGTTGACCTATACAAAATGATGCTGTCGGTGATGTGATGTGATTTGTTTAAAGGACTAGATAGACTATTGGCATCTCAGAAACCGTGCTTAAAGATAAGATGGTAAATGTTCACTCGCACACTAGAATCCTTGAAACCTTTAAGCCCTACCAAGCCACAACATGGTCGGATCATGACCATGGGCTTTGGCTCTAGGTCAAGTAGACCCTGGCCAACACTCAACAAAGACCACCACTAATTCCCCAGCCTACTTTATGTACCCCGTGAACAAAGTCTTCATGGAGTGCTTAGACAAGATAGTTGTCCTCATCATTTGGTGACCTACCTGTCCACCCGAATACGGAAGAAGAGCCGTTCAGCTAGTCAAGGAACATTTGAAGACCGCCATGCCAAGGAGGAAGAACTACACCCACCACCATCGTCAAGAAGTGAAATTTCTCGTCGAAGACCAGGTGTATCTGCAAGCTACTCCTCTCTAAGGAACCAAGCATTTCCATGACAAGGAGACCCACACCAAGATTCATCGACCCCCTTCGAGATCGCTCCAAGATTTAACAACCCCCTCTGAGATCACTATAAGAAGAAGAGAAGACAGTTACCAGCTGGAGTTGCCACCTGAGTTACCTGATGTGCACAACACTTTCCATGCATCACAACCCCAGAAGTGTTTCCAACTTCCTAACTTGCCCGACCTCTAAGAGGGCATTGACCACCGAACCATCGACCCCTAGACCAATCTAACCCACCGCGAGCTACCCATTAGCAACCTAGACCAAGTAGAACATTATGCACGAAGCCACACCATCAAGTACTTCAAGGATCAAAGGAGCACCGCCGGAAGGTGAACAAAGATGATGACTTGAAGGCTACCCCAGATCCAAGTTTCAGATCCCTTTTCGCGCTTAGTTTGGGAATCTCGGGACTAGATTCTTGTAAGGGGGGTAGGTCTGTCACACCCTGATTTTCATGGCACAACACTTAAGATGGTAAATCATGATAAAATGTGGTTTGACAAAAACTTTTGTGTGCTTTGGAATTTGCCTTGATTGGATTTTGTCTGTTGTTTGCAAGTGCTCTAAAAATCAAATAAATCATCCAACTCTTATACTCCTTCTCCTTGATCCAAAACTTCTGCCCAATGATCATGCCATGTGTATAGTACAGTATAGAACTTTCTTACAAAAATAATTTGGCCAAAAAGTATTTTCTAAATTTAGTTTTCCAAAAACCCCTGAATTGAGGTTTGCACTGCAAGTACTTGATTTGGGTATGAAAAATATTTCAAAGAGTATATTTGAAACCTATTAGATAAAGGAATCCCATAAACCACAAAAATATAATTTTAAAAGTTATTTTCCTATTTTATTTAAAAGCTTTTTCTTAAGGCCAGAAATGATCTTTAATAGGTTAAAATTATTTTTATGCTTTAAAAATATTTGTGAAAATTTAGGGAAACTCAGTGGACATATATTGTCCATATATAAGAGTTTCAACACATGGTCATGTTCAAAATATTGGTCAAATCTCTCAAAAACCCTTTCTAGATATTTCAAGATTTTGAAATATTTACAAAGGAAATATTCTCCAAAAATTCCAAGAAAATGCTAGGATGTCACATATGACATGTTTGATGATCTTGAAAAGTATCATGTCATGGAGAATAGTATAACCCCATGAAATCCCCTCAAAACCAATTCTGTCCATTTTGAAGTTTGAGCAACTTTACATTGCAAAACATGTCCAAATGCTCTAAAATCTTGTCTACATTCTCAAATGGTCTAATCATTCATCTAGACAAAATGGCACAAGTTGGAGAAAATGTTATATTGATCAAAGTGCCCCAAAACCCTCTCTGACCAGAATCAAATTTGAACAACTTTGTACTACCAACTTTCTCTCCTTGACCCCAACTTTTGTGAGCATGTTAACATGACCAAATGAGGCCACTACACCAAGTGGTGCATCAAGGAGAAGTGATTTTCTCCACTGGATCTAGACAAGTTCATTTCTGCTAATTTCTAGGGTTTACAAAAGTTGCACTGTCAACTTTGCCCAAATGAGCTTAAATTTGGCGGAACACACTATTTCTAAGTGCCATTCCATCCTGTTAATTCTCATGGCATGTGGAATTAATTTTCTTGCCCAAACCAACAACAAACACCTTCTGCCAATTTTCCAAAATCATCATTTTGACCTCTTCCAAAGAATCTCCATGAGCCCAAGTTTTACCACAGTGAACCTCGATCACCAAAGAACCTCCAAAGAATCTTTCCCTGGCCATTTGTCAATTATTGTTGGGCAAAAACTCCAAGATTCCTTTCTGGACAGCCATGGCAACATCTCTTTCCTCCCTCTATTTTTATTTCGAACCTCTCCCTTAGTACCTAGCTACCCCAGGCCATCTCCATATGCACCAGCAGCTAGTAGACAAGGCGGGACACATCCAGAGCGCGTGGGCATGGCGTGGCATGCCAAATGGGCGCTCTGGAGCGCGCTACACTGTGCTCCCACACTGTAGCTGCGTCCTGCCCGAGGTTTCTGACCACCTAGGGCCTTCCCCTTGTGTCCCCCGAGGCCGCCTCGGCGTCCGGGACACGCAAGACGGTCGGCCCCCTCCTCCTTCTCCCTCCTCCTGCCTCCTCTCGCACGCGCACCGGCCGCCCGAGCGCTCCAATGGGCAGCCTCACACGCGCGATGCTCTGGCCCTTCCCCGCTATCTCTCTTCTCTCCCCTCGCCCTAGACCAACCCCACGAGCACCCCAGACATGCCCACGCCACCTCTGGCTTGCAGCGACGGCAACAGCCTGGCCGGTGCTGAGCTCACGGTGCACCATCGCCCCGCCATACAAGGCCACCCCGAGCCCTCTCTGGCCTCGGTTCACTCCCTCTTCCCCCCAGCAACCTCCTCGAGCAGCCTGCTCCTCCTCCTGCACCTTCCTTCTCCTTCTACCACCACACGGCCACCGCTTCGGCTTGCTCAAATTCGAGCAATGCCGAGCTCACCTCCCTCCCTTTCCTCCACACAAAGACTCCCCATGGTCTGGCGAACCTCCCCACCTCCTCGAACCGTCGCGGGGATGCTTGAACACCGAGAGCCACGGATGGCCGATGACCTCCCTCGCCACCGTCAAAGCTACGGTCACCTCGGCCCCCTCCGGCGGCCTTGCACCAGACTGGATGCGCCACTCCATGCTGAGCTCGCCCATAGGCGTAGCGCCGCAGACGGCCGGAGGCGCCAGCTATCGCCGGACGAGCGCCGGCGTGCGCTCTGCCTCCCCTGCTCTGTCTCGAGCGGGAGGTAGAGGACGACCGCCCCGCCAGCTGGCATGGGGGCCCCGTCCGTCAGCGGCAGAGGCAACCGAGCCACCACCGCGGGTTAAGTGGAAACGGTTTCGGTCCGATCCGCTTGCCCCGCTGGGTGGCGCCTTCCCCCAGTACGCCTTCGACGTCACCACCTCTGCCCGCGCAGCCGAGCCGCTGGGCCGGCCCATGGTCCATCTGTCGCCATGTGTGCATGATGAGGTTAAAGCCTTACTCCCTTTTTCTTTTTCCAGTCAACTTCAAAAATCCATAAATAATTAAAATTAACTCCAAATTTGATGATTCAAATTTCTAGTAGTTTCTAAAATCATGCCCTACCACATGGTGCTATTGTCACATTTTACGTAGCATTTCCTACACAAATATTTATCAAATCCTATTTTTCCTATTTCGTGATGAACTTTAGAAAATCACAGAGAGCTCAAAATTGATCCAAATGTCATGATTCAAATTCCTAGATGCTTCTAAGTTCATAACTTAGTTTATGAACATTTTCTTAAATACTTTCTGTGCCACACAATATAATGAGCCATTTCTTCATATTTGTCAACTTTGCCAATTCATAGGGAATTCATTTGAACTCCAAATCCAGTGAAACCAAGTCCCAGATGCTTCTAAAATCATGGTTTGTTAAATGGGTGCCTTTGCTCATTTTTCAAAAATATATTTCTATACACTTCTTGCAAACCCATAAACCCCTTGATTCCATCATATCAAAATGTTTAGAAATATCCATTGATCCACTTCCAATGAAATCACCTTGGTCATTCCTCATATGACCAGAGGTATCCTAGAAAAGTCCAACTCACATTTTTAGAGCACTTTTATTTTTGCCTTGTCGTGTTGCTTATTATGGTTGTTTTCGACGATAGTTGGCGAAGTAGACGAAATGCTCGGAGTTGGACCAGAGATATTTGAAGACCTCGAAGACTGTTAAAACAGGCAAGCAGGCCTTTGACCATGTCTGCAAAACTCTTTTTATGCATGTCATATAGCACCATGTTGTTGTTGCAACGGAATCATGATGAGGTGGTAACCAGTTTGATGGTTTGCCACCGTACTTCCTCATTGATACTTGCATTGTGCATGACCCTACCTTCTTATGAGGGTTATGCCGGTGGGGGTAGATAGGATGCTAAATTAGTGCTACGCAAAAAGGGACGGGAATATGCATGGTGATGGAGACAAAGTATTTTCAAAAGACTTTCCGAAAACCCCATCGGGTGCCACTTATGCCCGGGGGAGATGATGGGTTGGGTAGCCACTTGATGACGAAGTGGTGTACCGAGGCAAGTGTGTGTTGCTTTCAAAACGGATTGGTTTAAGTTGCGACCATTATTCCAACCTTACATGCGCAACCACTCTACCCTTGTATGGGAAAGGGCATTATTGATTACCTAGGCCGATACTAGCTTGGAGCCCGCATTACTAGTGACGGGGAAGAGTTGGTGCTCTCTCTCGGGACGGGGTCGTGCCAGGTAGGGCGGCCAAGAACATTTTTATGGGGCACCGGACACACCGTTGTGTCCCCTCTCGGATGTTACGATCTCGAGTGAGTCTCGTATGATGTACATCGTGAGGATACGGAACAACGAGTGGACTCCTTGTTAGTGTCGTCTAGGGAAAGATAGTGATCGGGTGCTTACCCCGGGTACTTGAGGTATTGCGGGTCGTGGATGACACGGAAGTTCCCCGAATCCTGTGGGTAAGGTGTGCAACCTCTGCAGAGTGTCAAACTATTCGAATAGCCGTGTCCACGGTCAAGGACAGTTGGGTAACCGCTCTTGGGCTACGTCCACATGTTTACAAACCAGAGTGTGTGTTTGGATAAGTGGGAAGATCTACTTGGGTCAAGTCAAAGGACTTGACATGATTGAGTTGGGTTGGTGCCCACTCTATTTATGTTGATATCTGTAACCTATCCTCATGGTTACTTGAATTCTCCTGATGCATGTCTTACAAGTTGTTGAGCATGTCATTGCACTCAAAACTAGCTTTCTGCAAAAATTTACATATATATCGTGCATTGTTGTATCTTGAACCAAAACATGGGTTGCTTGCGAGTACATTCAAAGTACTCATTGGCTTGCCACTGGTTATTTTATTGGCCAGGCATGAAAGAACAGGTGTAAGATGAGGATTTCTTTGGTGACGAGCATGCGAGCAAGGACGCTTCCCGGTCAGAATGCCTGTAGGGTTAAGGCAGATGGCATTGGTCCAAGTTATGGACGAAGATTTCCGCTGCGATGATACACTCAAGACTTGACCATAATTGTCCTACTTGTGTAAAACGGTATGAATGGATGTAAGACTCTTGTTATTCAGCTTCTGTGTGTTCAGTGAGCATTGATCTTTAGGATCACTGTACTCATGCATTCGGTGATCACGACCTATGAGTCGGGGTCCCCACAGTTCTTGAATTCATTGAAACCGGCTAATTTTGCCGAGTCATACCATTCTAGGCCCCGAGTCTCAAGATGACTCGAGGAGTTGGCTTGAGATTCTCCATATTTGACCATATCAGAAGGTATATATCATTGGCGTTGATAGCGCGAAGTGAATCCACAGAAGGTTGAGGTGACTGCGGCGGGTTATAAATGATCACGTATGAGCCGTGTCAGCAACTCGGCCAATGGTTCCTTCCAACTGGCTGTTTGAAGTTAACTAAACCGTAGTGCGGCGACTTGTGCGCCTGCCCATTGAGCCATCCAGTGCACGCGGCTAATAATACATGATAATTTGCCTCCAATTTGTTGGAAGAAAACCGGGCTTCCCAAGTAGTGACTTGCTCATACTCAATAAACAACTCATGCGCATAAAGTGCGGCCCGATGTGTTGATGTAGACCAGGCCACGAGAGACGGACGGTAAAGACGACTGCAACATCTGAGGCGGCCCAAACAGATAAACCGGCCGCGGCGTTGTAAGCCGGTGCGGACGGGCAAGTTTTCCTCCTTGTTGTAAGCCGGCGTGGTCGTGAGAAACGTCCACGGCATTGTAAGCTGGTGCGGGAGTCCGTTGAGTAACAACGACCACCTGTGCCAAAACATGTTGGCGTGCCTCCATCTCCGCGGTATAATATCACTTTTTTTTCATAAATAATTGCCCTGCATCAACATTATTGCAGACCAAAACAAAGATAAACTGCTCTTTGACAAAAAATAATATGTACCAATAAAATATATTTTAGATGGATATCACCTGATGTGCCAGGCCGAAAATAATCCGCCATGGAATTGATGATCGCTAGGTGAAGTTGAAGTCGCTCACGGGTGAACCGGCCACATCGTGGTAAACCGGTGCAGACGGGTGAGTCGGCCGCGACATTTGTTAGCTAGCGCGGACACGTGAACCTGCCGTGAGGGCGGACGGGCGAGTCGTTCGTGGCGTTGTAAGGCGGCGTGGACGGACGAGTCAATCATAGAGACGGTTCCGGTGAGTTGAAGTAGTCCGGGCCACAAGGATGGCGGCTTGCGCGTCCATTTACCGGGTAATGAGGCACAGACGAACACCGGGCGCAATATTGCAAGTATGTGCTCCGTACCCATTGTATAAACCACAATTGTCCTGCGTACAAAACATACAACAGGGCGGAGTAGTTGTTTGTCGAAGGAAGTCAACATGTACTTAACAATATATGTAAGATAAATATCACCTGATTTTAGGCGACAGATGATCATCATATGGCATCCGTAGATAACCAAGAACTTTTGTGTTGATCCTCTCAAAGGCCTTGCGAGAGTTCGCCGCAGTTTGTATAATCTCCATTGCGGGCAAATTGTAGTATACTCTTTAGCCGGTTCAGAGGTGTGAAGGCCATAGATGAAGTTGCTTTGGCCGGGGTGGCTCAATGGCAACTCGGTCGGGGCGGCTCGCAACACTTGGAGGCCGGCGGTTTGGGACGGGCCTGCGGCTCAAAGCAGCAGCGGCGGCACCCTCGGGTCGATGACGGTGGTAGAAGATCATCCAGTGCAGCGGTGGTTCAGAAGTGCAGCATCGGCGACGGCAGGACCCAGTCCGGAGGCGCGGTGATATCTTGATGTGGCGCGTTGAGGCAAGGCCGACTTTATGCGACCGAGATCTCCTCCGGGTCATGCTTGGTTTGACCCATCAGTTTGACTAGTGCCTTCATACGTCATAGTGGATGATGGAGTAGTAGTTGATGACTAGATTTTGGTCTTTATGCACAGAGCAGCAGCGGCAGATCGTAGTGGGGGTCCAGCTGTAGCGCTCGTAGAAGGAGCAGCAACGGCAAGGAGAGCAGGCGAACAACAGCTTTGCTGTCTTGAGGCAGCTGCACAGCCATGGAGCTGCGACGAGGTGTGGGCCAAGGCAGAGGAGGCACATCGAAGGCATCCCCGGCTAATGGTGAAGGCGGTGATTTGGTGCGGGCGAGTCAGATGTCCGCTCGGCGGCTCACGCGAAAGCTTGAGCATCGTGAGGCCAGGGCGAATCTGCGGCCACGCCCCTGTCTTTCTCCGGGTCATGCGTTTTACCAAATCCACGCCCGCCTCATGCCCCACTTAGAACCACCAAACCTGTGGAAACCATGGATGGGCAATCTTGTGTAAATACTAATGGCCCCTTTTTTGCTTTGGTCCTCACGCCATGGCTTTGGATGGGGCCTATAACACTCCATGCATGTGAGGCATTGCCAGCTTCATATAGCTGCGACTCAAGCGATCAGCCGTGAGTCAACCGAACTACCGGGCCTAGCATCATGCATGGCGGTTGACCGGTGACTGCTGCATTTCTGTCTGTAGACATCAAGCTTGGAGCAGATCGACGGTGCGTAGTTGCATAGGAGAAACTCCTTGATATACTCATGTTAAATATGGGCTTGGCCAAGGGCGACTGATATGACATTTGGATCACCAAAATACCTCAGAAGTTGAAACGAATCCGCCGCTGTGGATGCGATTGCTTCATACACCATTCTTTCAATCGAAACCAAGGCTTGTAGCGACTCGGCGATGACTTGCAGCGGGGCGAGGCCGCGTAGAGGTGGTGACTCGGTGTTCCAGCGCGAGGCCGTGGGGGCCCGCGGCTGTGGAGGCGTACGGCCGCACGGGGTCCAGAACCGGCCGTGGTGAAGGCGCAGAGGGAGGCTGGCTTGCAGCCGCGGGGATGACCCGGAGCATGGCAACAACCGGAGAGGCGGCAACTTAACAGCGGCTTGTGAAGGCCAGCACCGTACCTACGGCTGATGGGGCGGCTCTCCCAGCAGAAGGAGAGGCGGACGGCAGGTGAGACCCGGCAGCTCATGCCGCAGCCACGCACGGTAGAAACCAAGGTTAGGGCCGGCGGGTCAGCTACGACGGCTCTCAGCGCGAGACGGCGGTCGGCGACTTAAGGCAGCTGGAGGCATGGAGGCGGCTGGAGCTATCCACGGGAGTGGAGAGACAAGACGGCACGCCACTGCCCGAGGCAGGATACAGACAGTGCAGAGCCAACCGCATGAGCCGCAACGGGTCAAAGCGGAGGCGGGCCGGGCCTGGTCACAGCCAGTGGGCGGCTTAATGGTGGCCACGAAGGAAACGGGATGCCGGCCACGGCAGAAGGGGCGTGAGGGCGACCCGGCGTCCGGGTGTGGCCGCGGGCGGCTCAACATGCCACAGCGGCTCATCTCGGAGGCAAGGCGAGGCGGCCCAGATTGATTTGGAAGTAGCGGCTAAAAGCAGTCAATCCGGGTCGTAGTTGGCTTGACCCTCCACGCTACCAAATTCTCTGCGAGTAGCAATCAACCGGGTTTCTCTCAACAATCCGGGTCATCTAATTGATGTTTCGTTTGTTGACTGTAGCATAGAACAGTTGTTTCCAGATTCGCCGGGTCACGTTCATCCCCGTGTAACCCTAATTTCCTCTTGACCTCAAATCTCAAAGATTGTAAATCCAAACTGACGAATTTGAAGCTGACGTAGATCTTTTCAATCCGGCTCCTCTTCATTGAAAAAAAATTACGAACTTCTCGATCCCTGTAAGAGATCCCTGCAAGAACTCAACACCACCGTGCGCAGGCCCCACGGTGGGCGCCAACTATCGTGGATTTATCACGGCAAATGTCCTTAGCGTGAGGACTTAGTCGCGAGGCCAACGCAACTATGTGGTAGCTTGAGAGGGGATGGGCGTAATCGAGAGACGCAACATAAGGCAAGGATTTAGACAGCTTCGGGCCCCGGGAAACATCATCCGGTAATAACCCTACATGTTGTTTGTGGCTAGGTCTCATTATGATCATGAGGGAGACGCTGGTAAGCGGCTCTTTGTGTCTAGCCCTAGGGATTGTTCCTTCTTGCTTGTCCCTCTTTGGGGAGCCCTGCCCCTCCTTATATAAGTTGAAGGGGCGGGTTACATGACTAGTCCTAGTAGGATTTGGATTACTCTATTACAAGTGGAGTCGTAGTCTTGCTTCCTTTATAAGAGAATATTCCTTGTGCTTTCCTCATAAACCGGCCCACCATTAACATGAGCCGGCCTTCTGGGCCTTGGGTTACTATGAGCCGCCAAGTCCGGGTGGATCTCCCGTGAATCACCAAGCTCCGGGCGGGTCATACTTCTGGCGGTTTACACCGCGGGGGTATATCCCCGACACTCTCCAAGCAATTCCGGTCCCCCGGACATATGCAACTTAATGTATATAAGAAAACAACCTCTGGAAAAAGTCCATCACTTTTGGGCTAGATTCCTACTTCTTAAAAACAAGATTAAAGATTGCTGCGACGACGATGCGGTATCAGTCTTTTGCCTCAACTGTATGGACGAGAGGATCCTCAATGCCCTCAATCGATGCCGCATACTGCACTTTGCAGATTCGGCACACATAGTACAGAAGTATTGCACAATGGAAAGCGCTTGGAAATCCCAGACTGCTTGGTGGGAACCACCGGCGTTTAAGCCACCCACCGGCCGGGCAAAAAGGATGCACCCTTACGGGGCACCTGATCGTTACTTCACGGAAAGGAAAATCAAGCCCTTACCGGGACATAGAACTGTCCTTGATGAATGGCTCGACAAACCTTGTCAGATACACGCGATGCCAAATTCTGAACTAACACATAGCCTCCGGGCATGTTGGATACTCCGGCAGGTGGCTAAAAGTGGTGAGGCCATCCTCACCAACACTATCTCTTATATGCATGATTGCTTATAGCCTCGTATTTCTTCTCCGATATTTGGGTTTTGTTTGGGCAGCTTGATCTATTTATCTTGCAATGGGAAGAGGTGCTTAGTAGTGCGTTCGATCTTACTGTGCTTGATCCCAGTGATAGAAGGGGAACCTACACGTATGTATCGTTGCTACTAAGGATAAAACGATGGGGTCTATATCTACATACATAGATCTTGTCTACATCATGCCATCGTTCTTATTGCATTACTCCGTTTCTCCATGAACTTAATATACTAGATACATGCTGGATAGCCGTCGATGTGTGGAGTAATAGTAGTACATGCAGGCAGGAGTCGGTCTACTAATCTTGGACGTGATGCCTATATAATGATCATTGCCTGAATATCGTCATGATTTTTGGAAGTTCTATCAATTTTCCAACAGTAATTTGTTCACCCAACGTTTGCTATTTTTCACGAGAGAAGCCACTAATGAAACCTACAGCCCCCGGGTCTCTTATATATTTGCCTTTGCGATATACTTTTCCTTTGCATTTATTTTCAGATCTATTAAACCAAAAATACAAAAATACCTTGCTCCAATTTATTCTTATATATTTTATTTGGTGTTCGATCTATCAATCTACTGCAATTTATGTCACGTCTGTTTGCCTATCTTGAGGCGCTGTATCCGGAAGGGATTGACAACCCCTTTAACACGTCGGGTTGTGAGGATTTGTTATCTGTGTGCAGGGGCTGTTTACGTTGTGTTGCTTGGTTCTCCTACTGGTTCGATAACCTTGGTTTCATATCTGAGGGAAATACCTACTGCCATTGTGCTGCATCATCCCTTCCTCTTTGGGGAAATACCGACGTAGCTTCAAGCAACATCAAAAGGAATTTCTGGCGCAGTTGCCGGGGAGGATCTTCAACATATACCAGGTTCCTAATCACAAATCTCATCTCCTCGCAATTTACATTATTTGCCATTTTCCACTCGTTTTCCTCTCCCCCACTTCACAAAAATTTGCCGTTTTATTTGCCCTTCTTTTTCGTTCGCCATTCTCTTGATTTCCAGTCTTGATGGCTAGCGTTCCTACTCCTCCTTCATCACTTGATTTTTAAGTTCTTTACTTCAAGCAAAGACAAGGAGAAAATTTGAAAGATGCTTGGTATAGGCTTATGGAATCGTATCGTATTTCCAATTTAATGGGGGACACTAAGGTTTTGCTTCATAATTTTTACATAGGATTGGTTTTGCAACATAGACAACTTCTATTGTGCCGCTAAAGGAAATTTCATTGAGCTTGATGCCAATGCTGCCTATGAAATTTTGGTAGGAATTTTGGGAATTCCACCTCAAAAGAAGGGGTTTTCTTTTACCCCTGAGGGAGCTCAAATGTTGGACAAACTTGGTGATTTGCAAAAACATATGGTTGAAATACAAAAATATAATGAACCCCTCAAACACCTCAATGGTAGTATCAATCGCATGAATACCCTGACTACTCTTCGCAACAAGCGATTGGATATTTTTGATCTTAATATGGTTTCTTTCTCGGAGAATTTAGGGAAGCGTAAAGAGCCTCCCGGGTTTGAGAAAACCCTTACAAAAGTTGCCAAAACTTCGGAAGACAAAACTTAGATCCTTGCTTTATGCCTAGCTAAGGGCGTAAAACTATAGCGCTTGTTGGGAGGCAACCCAATGAATAAAATTTATTTTTTCTTTTTGCTTTCTGTTCTTGTGTGTTTGCACAATTATGCTACTATTATGATTGTTTTGTGTGTGTATTAATTAGTGTTAGTTCCAAGTAAAGCCTTTAGGATCTTCTTGGGTGATAGTTGTTTGATCTTGCTGAAAACAGAAACTTTTGCACTCACGAAAACAATTCTAATTTTTTACCAGAGAGAGATAAAATACCAATTCTTTTTGCAGAAGATTAAAATACAAATTTCTCAGGTCTTCCTAATTTTTCAGAATTTTTGGAGTTCTAGAAGTATTCAAACAAATCAGATTGCTACAGACTGTTCTGTTTTGACAGATTCTGTTTTCTTTGTGTTGTGTGCTTATTTTGATGGCTCTATGGTTTTGTTTGATGTGTTTTTGCCATATAAAAGTTGGAATACAATAGATATCATGCAAAAATAAAATATTAATTGGTTCGACACATCACTTATAGTAGTGATTTATTTTTCTCGCACTAATGGATCTCACGAAGGTTTTGTTGAGTTTTGTGTGATTGAGGTTTTCATGTTTCGGGTTATCTTACGATGGATGAATAAATAAGAGTAGAAGAGCCTAAGCTTGGGGATGCAATGGAAACCCAAGCTATTATCCAAAAATTAGCAACCGACTAAGCTTGGGGATGCCCCCGAGTGGCATCCCCTGTTTCTTCTAACGACCATCGGTATTTTACTCGAAGCTATATTTTTATTCGTCACATACTATGTGTTTTGCTTGGAGCGCTTGTATGATATGAGTTTTTGCTTGTTTTATTTTGTGTCTTAAGTCTTGATTACTTGCTGGACACACCTATTTGAGAGAGCCAAAGTTATGTCATGACTTGTTAGAATTGCTCTCTTTGCTTCACTTAAAGTTTTATGAGCTATGGACTTGCTCTAGTGCTTCACTTATATCTTTTTGAGCACGGTGTGCGTTAGTATTTTTAAAGAAATGCTCTCTTGCTTCACTTAGATTTATTTGAGAGTTAGTAAAATTTTCAAGAAATTATCTCTTGCTTCACTTAAATTAATTTGAGAGAAAGAAATATTATGCTCATGATTTTCACTTATATTTGTTTGAGCTTATGAAAAGCAACACATGAAAATTAGTCCCAAAGTTATAGATATCCAAGAAGGATATAATAAAAACTTTCATGAAGATCATTGGACAAAATAAACTTGATTATTAGTAATAGTTTTGAGATATGATGATGTGATATGTGAGTTATGTTGATGAGTAATTATGCTTTAGTAAGAATATTGGTGTTAAGGTTTGTGATTCCCTATGCAAGAACGAAAGTCAATAGTCAGGCAATGAAACTACATCCTACTTGTGGTGCATTATTCGGTGTTAATTATGCTTAATTCTTGCTTATGAGATTATCCGTTTCTTGGTTGGTCGCTTCTCAATCTTTTGCTAGCCTTCATTTTGCACTAAGTATGATCTCTACTTGTGCATCCAAAATCCTTTAAACCAGCTTTGCCACATGAGTCCACTATATCTACCTATATGTGGTATCCTTTTGCCGTTCTAAGCAAATTTGTATGTGCCATCTCTAATTTTCAAAATAAACTTCTCTTTTGTGTGTTCATTTCGCTTGCGGAGAGGTGAGGGTGGCTAATATTTTCCATGCTAGATGTGTTATTCTCACGATGAGTGTTTATTCACTTGTCATTGCACGTGAGTAAGGCAAAGGTATTAGGGATGCCCAGTCCCGAAATGAATAATGAATTTACTTTAGTTTGTCAAATAATAAATTCCTTGGAAATTGTTGGTATGGAGAGCAACTGTGGATACGGCTAGCCATGGAAAGTGAAAGTATGGTTGAAAAAGGAATAAATTTTATTTTCTGGTTGGGAACCACCTATGATATATCTAGCATCGAAAGTGTTGGTAACTCTAAGTCATTTTCGTTGGTGGGATGGATAAACCTCCCAAAATGTTTTTATCTCTAAGTTTTTTCTCTTTGAGCTCTGGCACCTCTACACATCCCTACTTCCCTCTGCAAAGGGCCTTTCTTTTATTTTGTGCAATTGTTATTTTTGAATTTGAGTCTCCATATTCTCTTATAAAAGCACCAACTAGGAGGCAATATGATCATACTTGAGTATTGGGTGTAGCTAATATGCGAGTGTGTTTCATGAATGGATCAATGGTTGAGCATGATCAGCTAGGGATAACTTATTTTAGCATTGATATTTTCAAAGACATGGTTGCTTGTTGATATGCTTGAGGATTTAAATTATCATGTTAAAACTAGACTATTGCTTTGAATCACATAAAAGTCCAAATGTCCATGCTATAAAGAAAAGAATATGATATGACATGTTAGGCAGCATTCCACATCAAAAATTCTGTTTTTTTATCACTTCCCTACTCGAGGACGATTAGGAGTTAAGCTTGGGAATGCTGATACATCTCCAACGTATCTATAATTTTTTTATTGTTCCATGTTGTTATATTATCAATCTTGGATGTTTTATAATCATTTTGTAGTCATTTTATATCATTTTATATCATTGACATAGTGCCAAGTGCCAGTTGCTGTTTTCTGCATGTTTTTTACATCGCAGAAATCAATATCCAATGGAGTCCAAACGCAACGAAACTTTACAGAGATTTTTTTGGACCACAAGGAACATAATGGGCCCTGGCTGCACCTCGGGGGTGCTCCGAGGAGAGCAAAACCCACGAGGAGGCCCAGGCGCGCCCTGGTGGGTTGTGCCCACCTCGGGTGCCCTCGGACTGCCTCTTTGCTCTATAAATACCCCAACATTCCCAAAACCCTAGGGGAGTCGACGAATTATTGATCCAGTCGCTGCAGAGTCCAGAACTACCAGATCCAATCTAGACACCATCTCGGATGGGGTTCACCACCTCCATTGGTGCCTCTCCGATGATGGGTGAGTAGTTCTTTGTAGACCTTCGAGTCCGCAGTTAGTAGCTAGATGGCTTCCTCTCTCTCTCTCTCACTGAATTCACAATACAATGGTCTCTTGGACATCCATATGATGTAACTCTTTTGTTGTGTGTTTGTTGGGATCGATGAACTTTGAGTCTTTGATCAGATCTATCTTTTTATATCCATGAAAGTTCTTTGAGTTTCTTTGATCTCTTATATGCATGATTGCTTATAGCCTCGTATTTCTTCTCCGATATTTGGGTTTTTTGGTCAACTTGATGTATTTATCTTGCAATGGGAAGAGGTGCTTTGTAGTGGGTTCGATCTTACGGTGCTTGATCCCAGTGACAGAAGGGGAACCGACACGTACGTATCATTGCTACTAAGGATGAAACAATGGGGTCTATCTCTACATAGATAGATCTTCTCTACATCATGTCATCGTTCTTATTGCATTACTCCATTTCTCCATGAACTTAGTACACTAGATGCATGCTGGATAGCAGTCGATGTGTGGAGTAATAGTAGTAGCTGGAGGCATGAGTCGGTGTAATAATCTTGGATGTGATGCCTATATAATGATCATTGCCTGGATATCGTCATGATTATTTGAAGTTCTATCAATTGCACAACAGTAATTTGTTCACCCACCATTTGCTATTTTTCTCAATAGAAGCTACTAGTGAAACCTATGGCCCCGGGGTCTCTCTCTCATATATTTGCTTTTGCGATCTACTTTTCCTTTGCATTTATTTTCAGATCTACTAAACCAAAAGTACAAAAATTCCTTGATGCAATTTATCCTTATTTATTTTATTTGGCATTCGATCTATCAATCTACTACAATTTATCTCACGTCCGTTTGCCTATATTGAGGCGCTATACCTGGAAGGGATTGTCAACCACTTTAACACGTCGAGTTGCGATAATTTGTTATCTGTGTGCAGGGGCTATTTATGTTGTGTTGCTTGGTTCTCCTACTCGTTCGATAACCTTGGTTTCATATTTGAGGGAAATACCTACAGACGCTGTGCTGCATCATTCCTTCATCTTTGGGGAAATACCGATGTAGCTTCAAGCCACATCAGATTCCTGCAACAAGGACAAGCGTGCCTGGAACTCGGCCTGGATGGAGAAACTCGACAAAGCTCACGTTGTGTACACGGCCAAGGAGGCGTATACGAGCTACGATATGTACATGCGGATCATTGACATGAGGAAGTGCCTCCTTCCCCAAAATGGCCAGGGATCCAGCCATAGGCACAACAATGGCAAGCGTCGTCACAACAAGAAGTAGATGATTAGATGCTCGTTTCTCCTAGTTTAGTATGCATGTAATTGCTTACTTTGGTGTGTGGAAATGTTATGTGTGTAGTCACTTGTGTAATTGTATGCTTAATTTGGTTTTGCAATGCTGTCTTTTTAAGTATATATGTTGATGCTCTGTAGACAGAGCGTAGATGTTGTGCGGACAGATAAAATCACATCGCACATGGAGTAAACAATGGAACCCGTGGGTGATGATTTCATCAATCACTGACAATTGTATACCAACAATCGTTTGCTCACAACACACATGGCTTGTTAACAGGAATTGTCTATGTTGTTATCGGTCTTTGATGCGTCCATTTTGCATCATGTTTTCTTACTGTTATTTATACTGTTTTTATCCATAATAATGCTTTTTGGAGTAATTCTAATGCCTTTTCAGTCATAATATGCAAGGTATACACAAAGAGGGAGAATTCCGACAGCTGGAAATTTGGACCTGGAAAAGCTACGTCAGGCTACCTATTCTGCACAACTCCAAACAAGATGAAACTTCACGTAGATTTTTTATGGAATATTGGAGCAAATAACTACCAGAGGGGGCCCACCATGTGCGCACAACCCACCTAGGCGCGCTAGGGAGCCCAAGCGCGCCCTGGTGGGTTGTGCTCACCTAGGCCCACCTCCGGTGCCCATCTTCTAGTATATAGGTCATTTTGACCTAGAAAAAAAATAAAGAGAGGAATTTCGGGACGGAGCGTCGCCGTCTCGAGGCAGAACTTGGGCAGGAGCATTTTTGCCCTCCAGCGGAGCGATTCCGCTGTGGGAACTTTCCTCTCGGAGGGGGAAATCATCGTCATCGTCATCACCAACAACTCTCCGTTCTTGGGGAGGGCAACCTCCATCAACATCTTCAACAGCAACATCTCATATCAAACCCTAGTTCATCTATTGTGTTCAATCTTGTTACCGGAACTATAGGTTGGTGCTTGTGGGTGACTAGTAGTGTTGATTACATCTTGTAGTTGATTACTATATGGTTTATATGGTGGAAGGTTATATGTTTAGATGCAATATTCTATTTAATACCCCTATGACCTCGAGCATGATTATCATTTGTGAGTAGTTACTTTTGTTCTTGAGCTCACGGGAGAAATCATGTTGCAAGTAATCATGTAAACTTGGTATATGTTCGATATTTTGATAGTATGTATGTTGTGATTCCCTTAGTGGTGTCATGTGAACATGGACTACATAACACTTCACCATATTTGGGCCTAAGGGAATTCATTGTGGAGTATCAATTATATGATGGGTTGCGAGAGTGACAGAAGCTTAAACCCAGTTTATGCGCTATTCCGTAAGGGACCGATTGGATCCAAAAGTTTAATGCTATGGTTAGAATTTATTCTTAATACTTTTCTCCTAGTTGCGGATGCTTGCGGGAGGATTAATCATAAGTAGGAGGTTTGTTCAAGTAATAACAGCACCTAAGCACTGGTCCACCCACATACCAAATTATCAAAGTACCAAACACGAATTAAACAAACTGTTGGAAATATGCCCTAGAGGCAATAATAAAATGTTTATTATTATATTTCTTTGTTCATGATAATAGTCTATTATTCATGCTATAATTGTGTTATCCGGAAACCGTAATACAAGTATGAATACATAGAACACAACGTGTCCCTAGTGAGCCTCTATTTAACTAGCTCGTTGATCAACAGATAGTCATGGTTTCCTCACTATGGACATTGGATGTCTTTGATAACGGGATCACATCATTGGGAGAATGATGTGATGGACAAGACCCAATCCTAAGCATAGCTCAAAGATCGTGTAGTTCGTTTAGCTAAAGCTTTTCCAAATGTCAAGTATCATTTCCTTAGACCATGAGATTGTGCAACTCCGGATACCGTAGGAGTGCTTTGGGTGTGCCAAAGCGTCACAACGTAATCGGGTGACTATAAAGGTACACTACGGGTATCTCCGAAAGTGTCTGTTGGGTTGGCACGAATCGAGACTGGATTTGTCACTCCGTGTAATGAGAGGTATCTCTGGGCCCACTCAGTAATGCATCATCATAATGAGCTCAATGTGACCAAGTGTCAGTCACGGGATCATGCATTACGGTGCGAGTAAAGTGACTTGCCGTGCTAACGAGATTAAACGAGGTATTGGGATACCGACGATCGAGTCTCGGGCAAGTAACGCATCGATTGACAAAGGGAATTGTATCACGGGTTGCTTGAATCCTCGACATCGTGGTTCATCCGATGAGATCATCGAGGAGCATGTGGGAGCCAACATGGGTATCCAGATCCCGCTGTTGGTTTTGACCAAGAGGCGTCTCGGTCATTTCTCGCATGTCTCCCGAAACCGTAGGGTATTCACACTTAATGTTCGGTGACGATAGGTTTGTAGAGATATGAGTATGCAGTAACCCGAAAGTTGTTCGGAGTCCCGGATGAGATCCCGGACGTCACGAGGAGTTCCGGAATGGTCCGAAGGTAAAGAATTATATATAGGAAGTCAGGTTTCGGCCATCGGGAAAGTTTCAGGGGTCACCGGTATTGTACCGGGACCACTGGAAGGGTCCTGGGGGTCCATCGGGTGGGGACACCTATTCTGGAGGGCCCCATGGGCTGAAGTGGGAGGGGAACCAGCCCTTGGTGGGCTGTTGCGCCCCCCCTTGGCCCCCCCTGCGCCTAGGGTTGGGAAACCCTAGGGGTGGGGGCGCCTCCACCTAGCTTGGGGAGCAAGCCACCCTGGCCGCCGCCCCCCCTAGGAGATTGCTTCTCCTAGGGCTGGTGCCCCCCCTAGGAGGCCTATATAAAGAGGGGGGAGGGAGGGCAGCCGCACCCATGCTCTTGGTGCCTCCCTCTCCCCTTGCTACACCTCTCCCTCTCGCAGACGCTTGGCGAAGCCCTACCGAGATCGCTGCTGCATCCACCACCACGCCCGTCGTCTTTGCTAGATCTTCATCAACCTCTCCTTCCCCCTTGCTGGATCAAGAAGGAGGAGACGTCTTCCCAACCGTATGTGTGTTGAACGCGGAGGTGCTGTCCGTTCAGCACTAGGATCATCGGTGATTTAGATCAGGACGAGTACGACTCCCTCAACCCCGTTCTCTTGAACGCTTCCGCTCGCGATCTACAAGGGTATGTAGATGCAATCCTCTCTCTCGTTGCTAGATGAACTCATAGATTGATCTTGGTGAAGCGTAGAATTTTTTTTATTTTCTGCAACGTTCCCCAATAGTGGCATCATGAGCTAGGTCTATGCGTAGTTCTCTTTGCACGAGTAGAACACAAATTTGTTGTGGGCGTAGATGTTGTCAACTTTCTTGCCACTACTAGTCTTATTTTGCTTCAGCGGTATTGTGGGATGAAGTGGCCCGGACCGACCTTACACGTACGCTTACGTGAGACAGGTTCCACCGACTGACATGCACTAGTTGCATAAGGTGGCTAGCGGGTGTCTGTCTCTCCCACTTTAGTTGGAGCGGATTCGATGAAAAGGGTCCTTATGAAGGGTAAATAGAAGTTGACAAATCACGTTGTGGCTTTTACGTAGGTAAGAAAACGTTCTTGCTAGAACCCTATTGCAGCCACATAAAACATGCAACAACAATTAGAGGATGTCTAACTTGTTTTTGCAGCATGTGATTGTGATGTGGTATGGCCAAAAGTTGTGATGAATGATGAATGATATATATGTGATGTATGAGATCCTGTTCTTGTAATAGGAATCACGACTTGCATGTCGATGAGTATGACAACCGGAAGGAGCCATAGGAGTTGTCTTAATTATTGTATGACCTGCGTGTCATTGATTCAACACCATGTAATTACTTTACTTTATTGCTAAACCGTTAGCCATAGTAGTAGAAGTAATAGTTGGCGAGCAACCCCATGGAGACACGATGATGGAGATCATGATGATGGAGATCATGGTGTCATGCCGGTGACGAAGATGATCATGGAGCCCCGAAGATGGAGATCAAAGGAGCTATATGATATTGGCCATATCATTTCACTACTATTTGATTGCATGTGACTTTATCATGTTTTTACATCTTTTTTACTTAGAACGACGGTAGTAAATAAGATGATCCCTCATAATAATTTCAAGAAAGTGTTCCCCCTAACTGTGTGCCATTGCGAAAGTTCGTTGTTTCGAAGCACCACGTGATAATCAGGTGTGATAGATTCCAACGTTCACATACAACGGGTGTAAGACATATTTACACACGCAAAACACTTAGGTTAACTTGATGAGCCTAGCATGTACAGACATGGCCTCGGAACACAAGAGACCGAAAGGTCGAACATGAGTCGTATGGAAGATACGATCAACATGGAGATGTTCACCGATGATGACTAGTCCGTCTCACGTGATGATCGGACACGGACTAGTTGACTCGGGTCATGTATCACTTAGATGACTAGAGGGATGTCAAATCTGAGTGGGAGTTCATTAAATAATTTGATTAGATGAACTTAATTATCATGAACTTAGTCTAAAATCTTTACAATATGTCTTGTAGATCAAATGGCCAACGCTCATGTCCACCTCAACTTCAACATGTTCCTAGAGAAAACCAAGCTGAAAGATGATGGCAGCAACTATACGGACTGGGTCTGGAACCTGAGGATCATCCTCATAGCTGCAAAGAAAGATTATGTCTTAGAAGCACCGCTAGGTGAAGCTCCCATCCCAGAGAACCAAGACGTTATGAATGCTTGGCAGTCTCGTGTTGATGATTACTCCCTCGTTCGGTGCAGCATGCTTTACAGCTTAGAACCGGGGCTCCAAAAGCGTTTTGAGCAACACGGAGCATATGAGATGTTCGAAGAGCTGAAAATGCTTTTCCAAGCTCATGCCCGGGTCGAGAGATATGAAGTCTCCGACAAGTTCTTCAGTTGTAAGATGGAGGAAAATAGTTACATTAGTGAGCACATACTCAAAATGTCCGGGTTGCACAACCGCTTAACTTAGCCGAGTTAATCTCCGGATGACGCGAATTATTGACAGAATCCTCCAGCCGCTTCCACCGAGCTACAAGAGCTTTGTGATGAACTTTAATATGCAGGGGATGGAAAAAGACCATTCACGAGGTATATTCGATCTTTGAAATCAGCGGAGGTTGAAATCAAGAAGGAACATCAAGTGTTGATGGTGAATAAAACCACTAAGTTCAAGAAAGGCAAGGGTAAGATGAACTTCAAGAAGGATGGCAAGGGAGTTGTCATACCGATAAGCCGCCTTGCCGGAAGAAGTCAAAGAATGGACCCACGCATGAAACTGAGTGCTTTTATTGCAAGGGAAGCGGACACTGGAAGCGGAACTGCCCAAAATACTTAGCGGACAAGAAGGCCGGCAACACTAAAGGTATATGTGATATACATATAATTGATGTGTACCTTACCAGTACTCGTAGTAGCTCCTGGGTATTTGATACCGGTGTCGTTGCTCATATTTGTAACTCAAAGCAGGAGCTGTGGAATAAGCGGAGACTGGTGAAGGACGAGGTGACGATGCGCGTCGGGAATGGTTCCAAGGTCGATGTGATCGCCGTCGGCACGCTACCTCTACATTTACCTACGGGATTAGTTTTAAACCTCAATAATTGTTATTTAGTGCCAGCTTTGAGCAGGAACATTGTATCTGGATCTCGTTTAATACGAAATGGCTACTCATTTAAATCCGAGAATAATGGTTGTTCTATTTATATGAGAGATATGTTTTATGGTCATGCCCCGATGGTCAATGGTTTATTCTTAATGAATCTCGAACGTGATGTTACACATATTCATAGTGTGAATACCAAAAGATGTAAAGTTGATAACGATAGTCCCACATACTTGTGGCACTCGCCACCTTGGTCACATTGGTGTCAAGCGCATGAAGAAGCTCCATGTCGATGGACTTTTAGAGTCTCTCGATTATGAATCGCTTGACACATGCGAACCATGCCTCATGGGCAAAATGACCAAGACTCCGCTCATGGAACAATGGAGCGAGCAACCAACTTATTGGAAATCATACATACTGATGTGTGCGGTCCAATGAGCGTTGAGGCTCGCGGAGGATATCATTGTGTTCTCTCTCTCACTGACGACTTGAGTAGATATGGGTATGTCTACTTGATGAAACACAAGTCTAAGACCTTTGAAAAGTTCAAGGAATTTCAGAATGAGGTAGAGAATCAACGTGACCGAAAGATAAAGTTCTTACAATCAGATCGTGGAGGAGAATACTTAAGTCACGAATTTGGTACGCACTTAAGGAAATGTGGAATCGTTTCACAACTCACGCCGCCTGGAACACCTCAGCGTAACAGTGTGTCCGAACGTCGTAATCGCACTTTATTGGATATGGTGCGATCTATGATGTCTCTTACCGATTTACCGCTATCATTTTGGGGATACGCTCTAGAGACAGCTACATTCACTTTCAATAGAGCACCATCTAAATCCGTTGAGACGACACCGTATGAATTACGGTTTGGGAAGAAACCTAAGCTGTCATTTCTAAAAGTTTGGGGATGCGATGCTTATGTCAAGAAACTTCAACCTGAAAAGCTCGAACCCAAGTCGGAA
This sequence comes from Aegilops bicornis, assembly GCA_021605145.1. Classification (NCBI taxonomy): domain Eukaryota; kingdom Viridiplantae; phylum Streptophyta; class Magnoliopsida; order Poales; family Poaceae; genus Aegilops; species Aegilops bicornis. The sequence continues at coordinate 302,353,436 of CM038674.1, read as the reverse complement.
AAATGCGTCTTCATAGGATACCCTAAGGAAACCATTGGGTATACCTTCTACCTCAGATCCGAAGGCAAGATCTTTATTGCCAAGAATGGGTCCTTTCTAGAGAAAGAGTTTCTCTCGAGATAAGTAAGTGGGAGGAAAGTGGAACTTGATGAAGTACTACCTCTTGAACCGGTGAGTAGAGCAACTTAGGAAGATGTTCCTGTGGTGCCAGTACCAACTGAAGAGAAAGTTAATGATGATGATCAAGGTACTTCGGATCAAGTTACTACTGAACTTCGTTGTCGGATTTCGGGTTCCGGCAGACCCTTGAGGTTCGAACACTGGGGTGCGCGCGGAGATCCAACCCTCCACCGTCTCGTACCTCGCCGAATCGCAGGGACCTAAACTACTCAACAGAACAGCACAAGAGACACAAGATTTATACTAGTTCGGGCCACCGTTGTGGTGTTATACCCTACTCTAGTTTGTGGTGTGGTAGATTGCCTCTTGGGCTGATGAGGAACAGTACAGGGAAGAACAACCTCGCGAGGGTGTGTTCTTGGTGGGTATGATGAACTGCTAGGTGGTGTCCCGTCGCTCTAGCTTGAGGATCGGGTCTCTATCTCTCTCTCTGGATTCCAAATGCCAGATCCCCCTCTCTGAGTGTGGCTACTCCTATTTATAGGCGAAGGCCCCGGGCCTCTTCCCAAATATTGAGCGGGAAGGGCGCCAACAATTGGCCATTTTGAAGGGGAACAGCGGGTACACTTATCCTGACTAAGTTGGTCCTCGCCTGCCAAAGGCTCTGGTGATGACGCCTGCTTGGGCTCCACGATGACTCCCTTCCAGCCGTTGGGGCTGGTCTTGGTCTTGTTGCACCGAAACGGATGCCTTTGCTTGATGCCCTCGCCTGCGCTTGCTCCCTTTGCACCAAAGAGGAAAGGAGGACGCTGCGCGGGCTGGCGCCCGACTGGCGCCCTTGGTCGTCATGGCTTGCGTCATGGGCACCTCGCGAGGTACCCTGCCTTGAACTCTCCGCCTCCTCTTGAGCCAGCCTGACGAGGCCGTGCCTGAGGAAGCTCCCCGTCGTCCGCCCCGCGAGGCTTGGCCCCTCGCGAGGGTCTTGAGCTTGCGTTGATGGAGACAGGCTTCCTGGGCCTCCTTTGAGCCACGCCGCAGCCGCAGGCAGGCAAGTCTGGGACCTCCATTCCTGCACGCCGATAGTAGCCCCCGGGCCCACGGCGCGCCCGAACTTGGCTGAGCAGAGAGGCGAAAGGGCAAGTGCGAAGCATCGCGGGCCCTAACAGCCTGCGGCCTTGGGCGACCCGTGGCGGTTGATTGGACGCGTGCGCCTTTGCACCCGCGTGGGTTGATAACAGAGCGGCATCTTCCTTGCCTCCTTTACTTTCGCAAGTTGCTGCTCAGATCCCCTTTCTTGCGCCTCTCCCCTCTGCTTCCAAGACCTTCAGATCCATTCCGCCTGCGTGCCCTAGCCAGTCATGGCTCCTCGCCAAGCCCCGGCCGGAGCTTGGTACTCTCCTGCCTTGGACCCGCCAAACGTGTCAGAGGTGAGACTCGCCCTAATGCGCCGGTTGGCGGAGGCGCAGGGCGCCAATGGAACGGCGGTGTTCAAGGCCGGTTCCTCCGCCCCTGAGGGTCGGGGGAGTACCTTCTACCCGTTCTTTGTGAGCGCCATCATCGCTGGTCTGGTGCCTCCCTTCTCTGAGTTCTTCTTCTCCATCCTCCGTCACTACAACATCCAAGCTCTACACCTCCATCCCAACTCCGTCCTTCTTCTAGCAATCTTCGCCTACTATTGTGAGGCCCACGTTGGGGTGAAGCCCTCGGTGGCCTTGCTGCGCCACTACTTCTTCCTCCGAACCTCCCGTGGTTCCGCCTCCCCGTGCGCAAGCTTCGTTGCATACTGGCGGAGCCATCGCCATTTCAAACCACAGGAAGCGGATTGAGGGCTCCAGAGCAAGTGGGTCTTGGTGGATGCTGGGCGGATCCACCCTCGGCTGATCCTGCCCACGGAGCCCGCCGAGAGTTCCGACGACTGGTCCCGAGCGAAGCTTCGGGATCCCCGCGCGAAGCTGGTGCTGGAGAAGATGGATGCAGATCTGAAGCCGGCCGACGCGGCGGCGGCGAAGCTGACCGGTGCATCGCTGCTGAGGGAGTTCCTGGAGTACCAACTGGCTCCGCTTCGCCAGTACTCGCTTCCGATGTGGAGGCCTCACTCGAGCCCCGTGGTCCTGGCCAGCGAGGATCTGGCGACGGTCCTCTAGTCCTTGGTTGGGGGCGATGTGGCAAGACTGGAGGGCGCCCCCGCGCCGTTGTTCCTTCGCGAGGATTGGGAGCAGGTAGTGGGGCCCATGCCCGTCTTCAATGGGGACGGGCCCGTGCCCGTGGAGGCTCCGGAGGACCTGGTGGAAGTGTCCTCTTCTGACTCCAGCAAAGAGGGGGAAGAAAGAGAGCCAGGAGAGGGGGTTGATTCAGGGGCAGAGTCAAGGGCTCCTTCTCTGCGGCGTAGGCCCCGCGTTCTCCGCCTGCCCCAGAGTGGCGACAATGAGGATGAAGATGAGCGTGGAGGCAGGAGCCTGCCCCCGATCCCGAAGAAGGACCGGACTGGGCTGGTCCCATGGTCTGCCCGGCCCTGTGGCGATCCGCAGACGCGCCTCGCTCCTGGTTCCCTTGCAACTGATCCTGCAGCCGGCTCTCGGGCTTCAAGTATGGCCGAGGCTGCTCGAGTCCACCAATGACGCACTGTAAGTGCTCTTTCCGCCTTGATTATTGCTTTGTCGACGAGATCTCGATGTCCATGTTCTTCGCCAGTGGCGCCCGCGGGCGAAGAAGTCAAGGGGCTCTCGAGGCCCCGTCCGTGGCGGTGCCTCTGCCGGAAAAAGAAGATGATCCCGACGCCTGGCCTCTCTGCCCAGCGTCCTCGCGAGGTTCGGTGAGCTCGGCTGGGCGAAGCCAAATCTTGGCCCAAGCGACCCCGAGGTGCCCTTGCTTGGCGCCGCTTCCACCGCGTTGCCGGGCGCTTGGTTCCGCCTCTGTATGCAGTGGTTACGCTGCCGCCATCTCCTCCTACTTCCACCAACTGCTGTCTCTCGACTCTCCCACGGTCCTAGATCGTCTTGCCGCCGCTGAATTGGACCGGCTGCTGCAGATCTTCCGGGCGCCGACCTCGCTTGGTGGCCGGGCGCTTGAGCTGGCCTCTGCTGGATTCGCTCCGACGCTCGATTCGGGCGGTGTTGGTCCAGGCCTCGACGGCTATGACGAGGAGAGGCAGGCTGTTCATGAGGCGAAGGTTGCCCGCGATGCTGCCTCGGGGAGGCAACCAGCATCCAAGGTCGCCAGAAGACGCTGGAGGGCGAAAGAGCCCTGCAGGACCAGCTTGCCGAGGAGGCCCGCCCGCCAGAGCAGGAGGAAAGCGTGAAGGCTCGCGAGGCGGCCAAGGACCGGGAGGCTGTCAAGAAGCGCCGTGACCGCCTAGGCGCTACCGGAGCAGAACCCGGAGGCGAGGAAGGTCGAGTTGGACGACAAGGGCGGGTTCTTGCGGAAGATCGCGTGGCCTTCATGGATATGGAGGTGAAGGCTCGCGCCTTGCTGAGGGAGCTTTACGATAGCGGCCTGGAGAGCCCACTGGCCGGCGCAGAGGACGGCCTCGCCAAGCTGCTTCCCTTCCTGGTTCGCGCTCTTGAAGATGTCTCCCTTGGTCTTGGCCCCACGGCTGAGGCCGAGGCGCGTGTCTTGTCTTCCGTGGCACTGACACGGATCCTCACCCACATCTATCTTCGCGATCCCAGCGTTGACATGGACAGCCTGTTGGAGCCAGCTAGCAGCGAGCATGCAGCTGCCGCTGCCGAGGCTGGGAAGGGTCACGCGGAGGCTCTGTTGGGGAAGTTTCGGGCCTTCAGCACCAAGCCGAAGCGAGGCGCTGCTGGCCCTGCTGCTTCACGAGGCGAGCCCACTCCGCGCTGCTCCACCGCCGACAAGTGACTCCGTTTGTGGCTCCTGCCTTGATTTTAATTCCTGCACATGTATCATGCCTCAAGGAGGCGTTTAAACTTGCGTTTGGTATTGCGATAACAGTGTGGACTGTAATATTTGCTTTTGAATTCATTGAAATTTGTGCTTCCTACTTGCTTTATGTTCTACGCCGGCAGAGCCCGGCCCCGCGCATACCTCAGCCGCCGTTAGCCCCGACCTGTCGGATTTTGGGTTCCGCAGACCCTTAAGGTTCGAACTCTGGGGTGCGCGCGGAGATCCGACCCTCCACCGTCTCGTACCTCACCGAATCGCAGGGACCTAAACTACTAACAAGAATAGCACAAGTGACGCAAGATTTATACTGGTTCAGGCCACCATCGTGGTGTAATACCCTACTCCAAAGGTGGTGTGTGGATTGCCTCTTGGGCTGATGAGGAATAAGATAGGAAGAACAGCCTCGCGAGGGTCTGTTCTTGGTGGGTGTGATGAACCGCTGAGTGGTGTCCCGTCGCTCTGGCTTGAGGATCGGGTCTCTATCTCTCTCTCTCTGGATTCCGAATGGCGGATCCTCCGTCCCCCTCCTATGGTGGCTAGCTCTACTTATATATAGACGAAGGCCCTGGGCCTCTTCCCAAATATTGAGAGGGAAGGGCGCCAACAATTGGCCATTTTGAAGGGGAACATCGGGTACACTTATCCTGACTAAAGTTGGTCCTCGCCTGCCAAAGGCTCCGTGATGACGCCTGCTTGGGCTCCACGATGATCGCATTCCAGCCGTTGGGGCTGGTCTTGGTCTTGTTGCACCAAACGGATGCCTTTGCTTGATGCTCGCCTGCGCTTGCTCCCTTTGCACCAAAGAGGAAAGGAGGACGCTGGCTGGCGCCTCGACCGGGCGCCTCTTGGTCGCCACGACTTACGTCATGGGCACCTCGCGAGGTACCCTGCCTTGAACTCTCCGCCTCCTCATGAGCCAGCCCGACGAGGCCGTGCTCGAGGAAGCTCTTGGTCGTCCGCCTCATGAGGCTTGGCCTCGCGAGGGTCTTGAGCTTGTGTTGATGAAGATGGGCTGTCCTAGGCCTCCTTCGAGCCACGCCGCAGCCGCAGTGCAAGTCTGGGGACCCCGTTCCCTGTAACGCCGACAAGACTTCCCGGGCCCACGGCGCGCCCGAGCTTGGCCGAGCAGAGAGGCGAAAGGGCAAGTGCGAAGCGTCGCGGGCCCTACCAGCCTGCGGCCTTGGGCGCTCCGTGTTGGTTGATTGGACGTGGGCGACACTGCTCCCCCACGACGCCTTGGTAACCACCCGGATTCGACAAGTCCTTGCATGCATGGTCAGTCATGATTACCGGTGATCGTGGAGGTCGACGGTTGGCCTTCGCCGGCTATAAGTACGGAACGGCGCGCGCCCTTCCAGTCTATCCTTTCTTGTCTCTCCTTCTTCTCCATGGCTCCACCAAGGAAGTTCTCAGATGCAGAAGGGAAGGGCCGCCAGTCGAATCTTCCTCTCCTCCGCCTAAGCGTTGTCGATGTCGCCTCGCAGCACCCGTGGCCTCCACGGCGGTCTCCCCATGGTCGTGGGGAGGCTCTCAAGATGGTGACGAGCGGCTGGCCATGGTCGGAGGGCGTGCCTGCCGCTGGCGTCCCCGAGGCCGCGCCTCCATGCTCAAGCACCGCCGGAGTTCATGGTGAGGGCGGAGGAGCCGCCTGCATCTCGGCTTCAGCCTCTCATGCTTCCTCCGGGTGAGCTCCTAGATGGCGCCACTGAGTGGCCTCGCTCCTGTGCAGATGGCTGTTGCAGCCGGGCTTCGTGGGCTTCTCTCCGAGGTCTCTGCAGGAACCTGTTCTGGCCCAAGGCAGACGCGTTCACGCGCACGCGTGGTCTCCGCAGCCGGTGCTCCCTGCACTTCAAGTATGACGGCGACGCCACCCTCTACATGAGGGTGTTCGGGGAAGACGGCCGCCGCATGGGGTGCTGCCCTGAGGACGACGACCGCGACCGAGGACTCACCCCCGGCCCGGGCGGAGAGGGCAGCGCGCGGGCGGCTGGCGATGCCCGCGACTCCTCACGCTTCACCAGCTCTTCTTCGGGTGGCGATTCTTCCAGCAGCGGCCGCAGCCAGCCCCCGCGCCGCCGCGCCTGCTTGTGGGGTAGCAGCGGGTCCGCTCGCCGCCACGCCTCGGTGAAGTGCGAGATGGAGTCCGACTGAGCTCCGGAGGCGGCCGGGGCCTCCCAAGAGAGCCGTCACGGGGCGTGCTTCACCTGCTTTTGTCCTTTTCCTTCCTTTTCTCCTGCGTAAAAAGGGAACAATGTGTGGCCCCGTGGGGGCGTGTTTAGGGCAACGCCGTTAATTATTGTACTGCTTTTGTTATCCTCGACATCGTTCCCTTCCGTCAGGCGCCCATTGGCAAGTGAACCTCGGTGCGTGGGTCATGAGGCGACCGACCCTGGCCCCATGTTCGCGTTGTGCTGCCCATGAGGCATGGTCAGGAGGGGTGCTCCAGCTGTGGACCAAGGCCGTGAAAACTTGAGCGATAGGGGGCTCCCGAGGCTTCTGCCTCGCGAGTCCCCGCGCAAGAGAAATCGAGGCAGGAGGGCGAAAAAGATCGAAGAACCACAGACCAAAAAAGGGCGATAGTTTTGATAAAAACTTCAAATGGGAATAACCAGTCGACAGCAGAAAGCAAATGAAAAAGCCGCGTCCGGCACCTAGTCTAGTCTTGGACGTCTTCTCACCAGTAGCTGAGCTAAGTGTTGCCATCGGGCGTGGGAGGGAGCCCTGTGGGCTGAGGCCGCACCCTGAGACTCGGGCGTGTACAGCCCCACACATTATTACGTGAGAGTGTCACGGGCAGCGAGCTTCACGGGCACTGGGCCTTCTTCATGTGCTCCGGCCTTTCTTCCGGTAAGCAAGCTTCACGGGCGCTTGCCCTCTTCACGTGCTCCGGCCTTTCCAGAACGCTGACAGCTTCACAGCGTCGCCTTCTTCATGTGCTGGGCCTTCTCCCAAGAGGTGAGCTTCACAGGCATTCGCCTTCTTCACGAGCTCCGGCCTTTTCCAAAAGATGAACTTCATAGGCATTCGCCTTCTTCATGTGCCTGTGGCCTTTTCCAAAAAGATGAACTTCACAGCATTCGCCTTCTTCATGTGCTCAGGGCCTTTTCAAAAGATGAACTTCACAGCATTCGCCTTCTTCATGTGCTCGTGGCCTTTTCCAAAAGATGAACTTCACAGCATTCGCCTTCTTCACGTGCCTGTGGCCTTTTAGGGGTAAAACCTCCGGAGGTGTTGGATGCTCCACACGCTCAGATAGGCACCCCTCTTGAGTCTCCAAGCGCATGGAGCCAGGCCCGAAACATGAACAACCTTGAAGGGGCCCTCCCACATGGGAGAGAGCTTATGCAGTCCCTCCCCGGAGAGGACCTGGCTTGAGCACGAGGTCCCCTACCTCGAGAGTTCTGGGCGGATGTTGCGGCGGTGGTATCACCGAGTGCCCATCGGTACCTCGCCGCCGCAGCCGCAACTTCTCGACGGGCGCCTTCCTCCCCAAAGACGTAGGGCCGTCCCCGCATGGCGCCCTGCAGCGCTTTCATCGAATGCCAGACCCGCGGATCGACGCTTGACCTCGTGAGGGAGGACCACTTCGGCTCCGTAGACCAGGAAGAAGGGGGTCTCCCCAGTTGGCTTGGTTGCGGTTGTGCGGATGGACCACAACACAGACGGAAGCTCATTGTACCAGCCTCTACCGCAGGCTTCCAGTTTCTTCTTGAATGTCCTGGTCTTGAGGCCTCTCAAGACCTCTGCATTGGCCCGCTCGGCCTGTCCGTTGCTGCGGGGGTGCGCCACCGAAGCGTAGCATATCTGCGTCCCAAGGTTAGCGCAAAGACGTTTAAAAAGGTTACTGGTGAACTGCGAACCATTGTCGGTGATGATGCGGTTCGGCACTCCGAACCGGCTCACGATGCCCTTGATGAACTTGACCATAGGACCAGCGGGAATGGCGCGGACGACCTCGACTTCGGCCCACTTGGTGAATTTGTCCACGGTGACGTAGAGGTAGCGATAGCCCCCTGGCGCCCGAGGGAAAGGGCCCAGAATGTCCAAATTTCGCACCGCGAATGGCCAAGTGAGGGAATGGTTTGCGTGCCTCCTGGCTGGCTGGTGGATCTCGCTTGGCATGGAATTGGCAAGCCTCGCAAGCCTTCACGAGGTCGATGGCGCCATTGAGCGTGGGCCAACCGAAACCGCCGCGGAACGCCTTCCCGACAAGGGTCCATGACGATGAATGGTGCCCACAATCTCTACCATGTATATCTGCCAGCAGTTCCTTCCCCTGTTCCCTGGTGATGCAGCACAGGGATACGTTGTTCGGTCGTTTCCGGTAGAGCTCTCCATCCATGATGCTGTATGCCGTGGCATGCCGCGCCACACGCTCTGCCTCCTCCTCCTTCTCCGCAAAGTCCCACGTGTTAAGTAACTCCCGAGCTCCGTGATCCAGCACTCCTCTTGAGGTGCCATCGTTAGGAGCAAAGCGTTCTCCGAGGCCGGGCCACAGTGCCGGGCTCCGAGGCTGGTGGCCGAGGGAGCTCCTCCCAGGCTGTGCCGTGCTTGATAACGGGCGGCAGGCTGAGGGCTTGAAGAGCCGTTCCTCAAAGACACCCGGCCTCTGGGGTAACCTCCTGGAGGCTCGCTTGGCAATGTCGCCGTCGGCCTCTTGATTGGTACCGCGGGGCACGTGCTGCGGCTCCAACCCCCGGAACTGTTTCTCCATCATGTGGACCTCCGCAAGGTAGGCCTCCATGTGTTCATCCCTTGGCTCGTACACCTTGTTGGAGAAATTGACGAGGAGCTGCGAATCGCCCTTGATGGTAAGGCGCTTCACCCCTGTGGCAGCGGCAACCTTCGCACCCGCTTATCGCCCCCTCGTATTCTGCTATATTGTTGGAGACCTTCTCGCCATGCTGGAAATAGAGCTGCACGGCATAGTAGAGCTTGTCCTGAGAGGGGGATATGAGTACTGCCCCAGCCCCAGCGCCCTGTTTGGGGAACGCTCCGTCGAAGTACATGACCCAACCTTCTGGCGCTTCGCTCCCTGGGGAGAGGGACCGATCCTCGCCGGCCACGAGGCCCGGTGCTTCATTCATTCGCCACGAAATCTGCCAGCTGCCCCCTTGATGACTCTGGTTGTAGTGAACTCGAGCTGAATGCTTGCAGCTCAATGTTCCACTCGGCGACCCTTCCCGCCGAGTTGGGGCTCCTGAGCACCCTCTCCGTGGGGGTATGCCGAGACAACCTTGATTGGATGACCTCGAAGTAGTGCCGCAGCTTGCGAAGCCACTAGCAGTGCTGTGGAGGAGCTTCGCGGCATGGGGTACCGTGCCCTCACATCCCGTAGCACGGCATCGAATGGGCACACCGGGTGCTCGACGAGGTTAGGGGCGTTGGTGCTGGTGGCGTCCTCCGGAAGCTGTGGTGCCTCCTGAGGCATCGGCGCCTCCGGAAGCTGGGTGCTGGACGGGAGGCCTCCCCCGCCCTTGGTGCGCTCTGCTGTGACGGCTGATCTTCCTCCATTGCGGTGTTGGCTTCTGCTAGTTCCTTCTGATTCTCCCTTGCCTTAGCTCGGGTGGCCGCCGTGGTCTTGGCCTGACGCTCCTCCCTAACCGCCACTAGAGCAGCGCTAGCGGAGTAGGGAGTGGCGGCGAGGTAGAGTACCAAGGGCTCCTGAGGGCGCGGGGCCACCATCACCGGAGGGCTGATCAGTACCTCTTGAGGTCTTGAACGCTTGGTCGGCCTCTTCACCACTCGAAGGGCCCTTTTTCTTCATCACCGAAGAAAGGCAGCGCCCGCTCCCCCAATCGGGAGATGAAACGGCCCAGCGCCGTTCTGGCATACTGTGAGCTTCGCATCTCCCCGAGGGTCTTCGTGGGCTCATGTCTTCCACCGCCTTGACCTTTTCTCGGGTTAGCCTCGATGCCTCGGTGGGACACGAGAAAACCAAGGAGCTTGCCTGAGGGAACTCCAAACACACACTTCTCTGGGTTGAGTCGCAGGCTCACTGCGTTGAGGCTCGCTTGTATCAAGGTCTTGGCCTCGCGAGCTTCACCACGATATCGTCGACGTATGCCTCCACATTCTTCCCGAGCTGTGGGCCCAAGGTGATGTGCATGAGCCGCTGGAAGGTTGCCCTCGCTATGCAACCCGAATGGCATGCGTGTATAGCAAAGATACTCCACACGGGGTTAGGAAGGCCGTCTTCAACACGTCTTCCACCGCCATCTTGATTTGGTGATACCCGGAAAAGGCGTCCAAGAAGCACAACAGGTCACACTCGGCTGTGGAATCGATGATCTGGTCGATGCAAGGGAGCGGAAATGGGTCCTACGGGCATGCTTTGTTGAGGTTGGTGAAGTCGACACACATGCGCTCCTTTCCTCCCTTCTTCGGCACCACCACGGGGTTGGCCAACCAATCTGGGTATCGGACCTCGCGGATAACCCCCGCGGCTTCTAGCTTGCGGGTCTCTTGGACGATGAAGGCCTGCTTTTCGGTGGACTGCCTCCTCGCTTTCTACTTCACTGGACGCACGTTGGGGCACACGTTGAGGTGGTGCTCGATCACGCCCCGTGGAATCCCGCCACCGATCGGGCTCCCAGGCGAACACCTTCTTGTTCGCACACAGGAACTTGACAAGGGCTTCCTCCTGTTCGGGCTCGAGGTTGGCGCCTATGGTGAAGGTGGCGTTTGTGGACCCGTCGTCATCGACGGGCATCTGCTTGGTCTCCGCCTTGTCTTGAGCGAACAACTGCTTCTTCTTGGTCGGCGCAGCCCCCTTGGGCTTGGGGGCTTCCACATCGGCGGGCTGTGCTGCGGCCGCCATCTTGAGGGTGAGCCTGGCCGCAGCTGCGTGCCCTCGTGATCCCCGGCACGGTGAGGACGCCGCTGCTCCTGTGCATCTTCATGAGGTTGTACCACAGGTGGGTTGCGGCCATGAATTTAGCCAATGCCGGATAGCCAAGGATGGCATTGTAGGGGAGGCCGATCGGGCGATGTCGAAGTCGACCAATTCCGCGGAAGTTGTCGAGGGTGCCAAGGTCACCGAAGCCGGATTTGCCCCAAAGGAGCTGGATGACCCTCCTCCCACGCCTCCAAAAGGCCACCGGGCAGCAGCCGCCTCCTGGGTATGCAGAGGAGGTTGAAGGCCTCGATCGAGAGTACATTGAGGCCGGGCGCCGCCATCGATGAGGGTCCCGTGACGGCGACTGGCAGATGGTAGGTGTGCAGAGCAGCGGGAGCGCACCCGAGCCGCCGAGTTAAGGTGGTGGTCTTGAGAGTCGAAGGTCAGCCCGGCCGACGACTCCGTCCGGCTTGAGGGAGCCTCTGCTGCGTGGAGGCGGCGCTATGAGCCGCCGAGGAGGGCCGCGACGAGTGGAGAAGCTGGCGCGAGGGGGCGGGCGACCAGGAGCCGCGCTGCCTCCCCATGAAGTCGCCGGGAGCGCAGGGACGACAGCAGCTGCCTGCCCTGCCGGGCCGATGGCGGTGTTGACGGCAGGTGACGGGGAACGACGAGGGCGCCCGCCGACGGAAGCGGTCCGGGCGACATGGGAGGCGAGGGCGGCTCGGCGCTTGGTGCGGGCCCGACGAGCGTCAGACATGGTTGCGGTGGTCGGGGAAGAACGAGGCGATGAAAGGCAGATTCCGGCGCACCCCTACCTGGCGCGCCAAATGTCGGATTTCAGGTTCCGGCAGACCCTTAAGGTTCGAACTACAGGGGTGTCTTGGAGATCCGACCCTCCACCGCCTCGCACCTCACCGAATCGCAGGGACCTAAACTACTAACAAGAACAAAGACAAGAGACGCAAGATTTATATCGGTTCAGGCCACCATCGTTGTGTAATACCCTACTCCAAAGGTGTGGTGTGTGGATTGCCTCTTGGGCTGATGAGGAACAGTACAGGGAAGAACAGCCTCGCGAGGGTCTGTTCTTGGTGGGTGTGATGAACCGCTGAGTGGTGTCCCGTCGCTCTGGCTTGAGGATCCGGTCTCTATCTCTCTCTCTGGATCCCGAATGGCGGATCCTCCGCCCCCCTCCTATGGTGGCTAGCTCTACTTATATATAGACGAAGGCCCTGGGCCTCGTCCCAAATATTGAGCGGGAAGGGCGCCAACAATTGGCCATTTTGAAGGGGAACATCGGGTACACTTATCCTGACTAAAGTTGGTCCTCGCCCGCCAAAGGCTCGTGATGACGCCTGCTTGGGCTCCACGATGACTGCATTCCAGCCGTTGGGGCTGGTCTTGGTCTTGTTGCACCGAAACGGATGCCTTTGCTTGATGCTCTCGCCTGCGCTTGCTCCGTTTGCACCAAAGAGGAAAGGAGGACGCTGCGCGGCTGGTGCCCTTGGCCGTGACGGCTTACGTCATGGGCACCTCGCGAGGTACCCTGCCTTGAACTCTCCGCCTCCTCATGAGCCAGCCTGACGAGGCCGTGCCTGAGGAAGCTCTTGGTCGTCCGCCCCGCGAGGCTTGGCCCCTCGCGAGGGTCTTGAGCTTGTGTTGATGAAGATGGGCTGTCCTGGGCCTCCTCTGAGCCACACCGTAGGCCGCAGGCAGGCAAGTCTGGGGACCCCCGTTCCCAGAACGCCGACACGACCGGAAACCAGGACGGGACCAAGGAGTGAGGGGCTACGTGACAAGTTAGGCTCCTGAGTCGCGATGCTCAGGAGTCCCCCTTGGCGCATTTAATAGCAAGTAGGGAGGTGAGACGCAGGCGGATCCACCGTTCTCGTCTGCAGAGCCCGGCCTCACAAGATACCTCAACCGCCGTTACCCTTTCGGAACTAAGGTGTGAGGGGCTACGTGACCAGTTAGGCTCCTGATTCGCGATGCTCAGGAGTCCTCCTTGACGCTCAAACAACATTCGTACCTTGGCTCCGCTCGGGGAGTGACGTGCGACGAACCAGGCCCGAGGGGCCTGGCTGGGTGGCGTGCGTCTGGGCATGACCCAGGCGCAGCCCCCGTGCCCAGCCCCCTCGCGCGGCGCTCCCGAGGGGAGGCGTTGCGACGAGGCCAGACACTGAGCTCTGGGCTCCCTGAGGTTGATGCGACCCGGAGGCCACCTCGCTTGTTTATCACCAGCGGAGCATAGCGCTTCGCATGCGTCTGGGCATAGCCGCTCCTCGACAAGTGTCGTCGGCCAATGGAGCATGGTGCTTCCATCGAACGTGGGAGGGCTCCCCCGAGGAGCCCCCGGCGATACATGCCCACCCCTCGACACGTGGCTGGCACGGTAGGGCTGGACGAGATGTATCTGGGCACCCGTGAGCCAGCGCGGGACTCACGGGGCCCTACCTCAAGGCGGGTTGCGCCTAGCTCTGGGCCTTATCTTCGAGTGTGTTCCTACAAATTTGGCCAGATGCCGGTGCTCTACGTCTTCGGGTCCCAGCTCTCGGGCTGGTCTCAGCCGTCGCTGGCAAGCCAGGTCACGATGCCATGGACAGACCAGAGGGTGAGGGCCGGAGAGCCGGTAGGAGCCCTGAGTCGCAATGCTCAGGCACCCCCCTTTAACGCGCAAGCTAGGTTAGATGACGAAACTCTACGTCCTCGGGTCCCGGCTCTCGGGCTGGTCTCAGCCATCACTGGTAAGCCAGGTCGCGATGCCATGGACAAGACCAAAGGGTGAGGGCCGGAGAGCCGGTAGGAGCCCTGAGTCGCGATGCTCAGGCCCCCCCCCTTTAATGCGCAAGCTAGGTCAGATGCAAAGAATCCCCACGCCCTCGGGTCCCGGATCTCGGGCTGGTCTCAGCCGTCGCTGGCAATCTAGGTCGCGATGCCATGGACAAGACCAGAGGGTGAGGGCCGGAGAGCCGGTAGGAGCCCTTAGTCTCTATGCTCAGGCACCCCCCTTTAACGTGCAACCTGGGTTAGATGACGAAACTCTACGTCCTCGGGTCCCGGCTCTCGGGCTGGTCTCAGCCGTCGCTGGCAAGCTAGGTCGCGATGCCATGGACGAGACCAGACGGTGAGGGCTGGAGAGCCAGTAGGATCCCTGAGTCGCGATGCTCAGGCACCCCCCTTTAACGCGCAAGCTTTCGCCACCCAGGAAAAGGCACCAAGTAACAAGCATGGTGGGGCGAGAGCATAATCCTAAGGAAAAAGTAGGAAGGATACATGCCGCCGGACCGCCCGAGCGGCTTGGGGATGATGCAGCCCGAGGGGCGCCCCCAACAGGATAGGCTAACGACATGAAATAAAAGGGATACATGCCGCAGGGACGGACCCACGCGGCCTGGGAATAATGCGGCCCTGAAGGCGCTCCCAGCCAGAAATAAAACTTAAAGATGTCACCTAGTGATGTTGGGGATGAAGGGGTGTTGGTGTAGCAGACTCGGTGGGCTGCGGGAGCTGATCCTCACGAGCCCCCAAGCCCTGGGGCCTCGGGAGGCTCCGGAGGCGCTGGCGGATCCTCGCGGGCCATCTCCATCTCCGCCAGTGCTGCGGCGTGCCTGACCTCTTGAGCCTCCAGGATGGTCCTCATGAGACGCTGGTGCGCAGCAGCCGCTTTGGTGCCATAAGGCATGCGACGTAGCTGTTAGGCGGACCCTGCAACGTCCCACTCACGAGGGCCAGAGGCGCTCTTGAGATGCGGCTCGGTTGAGCCCTGGTATGTCGATGCAGACGCGCAACCCACCATCCTCGCCTGGATGGGGGGCCACAGCGGGTAGGCAGCGGCTGCCCCTCATGACCCTTGACTCATGTAGTTCCTGAATAGCCTTGCTGACAAACTCCTGAGGGTTCTGCCCTCCTGGTCTTGCTCCTGCTTGCGGGAAACGTGCTTCGAAACACGCCTCCACGTGGTGCCCAAGCGCCTCCCTCTAGACCTTGGCGATGTCGGCAGCCTCCGTGGAGAGCCCCGAGCCCTCGCCGAGGAGGGCGCCGGGCACGCTTTCCTATGCAATGGAAGGAGGCTCCCCCTGGCCCGGTGTGGGCCCTGAGGGGCCTGTCTCTTGAAGAGCCGGGCCGGTCGATGTCGTCTTCTTCTTGGGTGCGGCCTCGGGAGGCCTCCTGCTGCTGTGTTCTGGGTCTTCCAATGACACAGCCTGAAAGGCTCGCTCTAGGGAGCACACTGTGTCTCTCTCTTCGCAGGGCACCGTGATGACCCCGTCGCTTCCTGGCATCTTGAGGATGTTGTAGCCATGGTGGGTTACGGCCATGAATTTGGCCAACGCTGGGTACCTGAGGATGGCGTTGTACGGCAGGCGAATGTGGGCGGCGTCAAGTCGATGAGCTCGGTGTGGTAGTTGTCGCGAGCCCCAAGGTGACAGGAAGGCGGACCTGCCCGATCGGGACCGTGGAGCCGCCGGTGACTCCGGAGAAAGGCTTGGTTGGCTGAAGCCGATCAAGGCACTTCAAGATTGTTGAATGTTTCCACGGACAGGACATTGAGCCCTGCTCCGCCGTCGATGAGGGTCTTGGTGACTAGCACATTGCTGATGATTGGGGAACAAAGCATCGGGAGAACCCCGGCTGTGGCTGTGCACTTGAGCTGATCCACTGAGCTGAACGTGATGGCGCACGCCGACCACCTGAGAGGGCGCGTGGACTCGAGCTTGGGGAGGACTGCATTCACTTCGCGAGCGAACTGCTTGAAGATGCGCTGAGAGGCTGGGGCTTGAGCTCCGCCCAGGATGCAGGCGATCGCACGCGCTTCCTGGAAGCCCCCAACCCCCTCGTCCTGATGACGGTCTTCGATCCTCCTTGGCGGCGGCGGCAGCAGAGGGAGGCCTGCGTTCCCTTGCGGGCGATCCTCGCGAGGCTGATCCCTCCAGCCTCCCTCGCGAGGTGGGTCTTGCCGGTGGTCCTCGCGAGGTTGGTCGCGCCACCCTTGGCGCGGGCCGCGGTCTTCCCAAAGCCCCGCTGCTCCTTCCTCCTCCTCGGCCATAGCTCCGGTCGCTGCGCCGTGGCGTCTGCCGACCCTTCCTTCGCAGACGCACCCAGCTCTTGACATTCATTGGTGTTGTGAGTGTGGAGGTCGTGGTACACGCAGTACCGGCTGCCCTTGTAGGACTTAGGCTGATCTCTGCCTCGCTTGGTGTCTGGTTCGGCTGCGAGCACGGCAGCCCCCTTGCGTTTCACGTCCTTGTCCTTGGACTTCTTTTCTTCGGGATCCGCGGCAGGCAGCTCGAGGAGGGAGAGGCGCCCCTCCTCAGCCCTGGCGCACATGGTCGCCAAGTTGAACAGCTCCAGGGAGGTGCATAGATCTTCATGCATCACCAGCTCCTCCTTCATCTTGACGTCGCGCCGCGCCCGGAGAAGGCAGAGATGATGGCCTCCTCCGTTACCACAGGGATCTTGAGGCGCGCTGCTGTTGAAGTGCTGGATGTACTTTTGCGGTGGTTTCCCCGGTTGTCGCTTGATACGGCGCGCATGTCGCCACGGCAGGTGGCCGGTCGCGAGTACCCCGGAAGTTGGTGATGAAGCGGTACGCATCTCGGCCCAGAAGAGATCGTGCTGGGGCCGATTCAGGAGCCAAAGGGCCCCGCCCTTGAGCGCCATGGGAAACCACCGCCATGACCTTTTCATCCCGTTGGCAGCCTCGATGCCCAGCTCAGAGCTGGAGGAACTCCGTAGGGTCAATCGTGCTGTCAGAAGCGAGGAGGCAGGTCCGCTTGAACTTGGCGGGCCACGCGACGCTGCGCAGCTCGGAGGTGAAGGCGGCAGCCCGTCGTGGCTGCTGGGGCCTCGGATGGTAGAGAGCTTGGTCTTGTGGGCCTCCTGCGCGCCGGGCTGGGGGCAGCGCAGGTCTTGACGTCTTTGGAGCAGGAGCGCCGGGCAGCTTCTTGTGGGCGAGGAACTTCTTGACAGCTGCTCTTGCCGCGCCGGCGCTGGCGGAACGGGTTTCGCCAGGCCGTGACGCCTTTGGGGCAGGCGCCGTCATGAGGAGGAGGCGGCCGAGGCGCCGAGTTTCATCGCCAGCTGGGCGGGTGCGGTGCAGCGAGACGGACGGCGCTGGGTCGCCTCTCAGCAGCAGACGAAGCTCGGCGACTTCGGTCGAGCCATTCTTCGAGACGCTGCCGACGGGCGGTAGCGCAGGAGCTCGTTAGCCGTGATGAGTGCAGCTCGGGCCTCCATGGCAGCGAAGCGCGCGTGACGGCGAAACCAGCAGGGTGAGCGAAGGCGTGGTAGTGCGGCCGTCCGCCTCATGGACGGGTGCTGGATGACACTTGCTGCTCGTTTCGCCGGGCCGGTGGCGGCATTGACGGCAGTGTGACGGGAACGACGAGGGCGCCACGACGGGAGCCGTCTGGGCGACATGGGAGGCGAGGGCGGCTCGGCGCCGGGCGCTGGCTCGACGGGCGCCGACATGGTTGCGGTGGTCGGGAAGAACGAGGCGACGAAGCAGATTCCGCGCACCCTACCGGGCGCGCCAAATGTCGGATTTCGGGTTCCGGCAGACCCTTGAGGTTCGAACACTGGGTGCGGCGGAGATCCAACCTCCACCGCCTCGTACCTCGCCCGAATCGCAGGGACCTAAACTACTCAATGTAACAGCGCAAGAGACACAAGATATATACTAGTTCGGGCCACCGCTAGGTGTAATACCCTACTCTAGTTTGTGGTGTGGTAGATTGCCTCTTGGGCTGATGAGGAATAAGATAGGAAGAACAGCCTCACGAGGGTCTGTTCTTGGTGGGTGTGATGAACTGCTAGGTGGTTTCCCGTCGCTCTAGCTTGAGGATCGGGTCTCTATCTCTCTCTGGATTCCAAATGCCAGATCCCCCTCTCTGAGTGTGGCTACTCCTATTTATAGGCGAAGGCCCCGGGCCTCCTCCCAAATATTGAGCGGGAAGGGCGCCAACAATTGGCCATTTTGAAGGGGAACAGTGGGTACACTTATCCTGACTAAAGTTGGTCCTCGCCTGCCAAAGGCTCTGGTGATGACGCCTGCTTGGGCTCCACGATGACTCCCTTCCAGCCGTTGGGGCTGGTCTTGGTCTTGTTGCACCGAAACGGATGCCTTTGCTTGATGCCCTCGCCTAGCTTGCTCCCTTTGCACCAAAGAGGAAAGGAGGATGCTGCGCGGGCTGGCGTCCGACTGGCGCCCTTGGTCGTCATGGCTTGCGTCATGGGCACCTCGCGAGGTACCCTGCCTTGAACTCTCCGCCTCCTCTTGAGCCAGCCTGACGAGGCCGTGCCTGAGGAAGCTCCCCGTCGTCCGCCCCGTGAGGCTTGGCCCCTCGCGAGGGTCTTGAGCTTGCGTTGATGGAGACGGGCCGTCCTGGGCCTCCTTTGAGCCACGCCGCAGGCCGCAGGCAGGCAAGTCTGGGGACCCCCGTTCCCAGAACGCCGACATTCGTAGGTCCACGAGGACACGTTCCACACCAGAGTGGTATGGCAACCCTGTCCTGGAAATCATGTTGTTGGACAACGGTGAACCTTCGAACTATGAAGAAGCGATGGCGGGCCCAGATTCCAACAAATGGTTGAAGCCATGCAATCCGAGATATGATCCATGTATGAAAACGAAGTATGGACTTTGACAGAATTGCCCGATGATCGGCGAGCGATAGAAAACAAATGGATCTTTAAGAAGAAGATGGACACAGATGGTAATGTTACCGTCTATAAAGCTCGACTTGTCGCTAAGGGTTATCGACAAGTTCAAGGGGTTGACTACGATGAGACATTCTCTCCTGTAGCGAAGCTAAACTCCATCCGAATCATGTTAGCAATTGCCGCATACTATGATTATGAGATATGGCAAATGGACGTCAAAACGGCATTCCTTAACGGCCATCATAAGGAAGAACTGTATATGATGCAGCCGGAAGGTTTTGTCGACCCTGAGAATGCTAACAAGGTATGCAAGCTCCAACGATCCATTTATGGGCTGGTGCAAGCATCTCGGAGTTGGAACATTCACTTTGATGAGATGATCAAAGCGTTTGGGTTTATGCAGACTTATGGAGAAGCCTGCGTTTACAAGAAAGTGAGTGGGAGCTCAGTAGCATTTCTCATATTATATGTGGATGACATACTTTTGATGGGAAATGATATAGAACTTTTGGACAGCATTAAGGCCTACTTGAATAAATGTTTTTCAATGAAGGACCTTGGAGAAGCTGCTTACATATTAGGCATCAAGATCTTTAGGGATAGATCAAGATGCCTCATAGGTCTTTCACAAAGCACATACCTTGATAAGATATTGAAGAAGTTCAATATGGATCAGTCCAAGAAAGGGTTCTTGCCTCAGATTGCAAGGTGTGAGATTGAGCTCGGCTCAATGCCCGACCACGGTAGAAGATAAAGAAGAGATGAGTGTCATCCCTTATGCCTCAGCCATAGGATCTATTATGTATGCCATGCTGTGTACCAGACCTGATGTAAACCTTGACGTAAGTTTGGTAGGAAGGTACCAAAGTAATCCCGGCAAGGAACACTGGACAGCGGCAAGAATATCCTGAAGTACCTGAAAAGGACAAAGGACATATTTTCTCGTCTATGGAGGTGACGAAGAGCTCGTCGTAAAGGGTTACGTCGATGCTAGCTTCGACACAGATCTGGATGACTCTAAGTCACAAACCGGATACGTGTATATTTTGAATGGTGGGGCAGTTAGCTGGTGCAGTTGCAAGCAAAGCGTCGTGGTGGGATCTACATGTGAAGCGGAATACATGGCAGCCTCGGAGGCAGCACATGAAGCAATTTGGGTGAAGGAGTTCATCACCGACCTAGGAGTCATACCCAATGCGTCGGGGCTGATCGCACTCTTCTGTGACAACACTGGAGCCATTGCACTTGCCAAGGAGCCCAGGTTTCACAAGAAGACCAGGCACATCAAGCGTCACTTCAACTCCATTCGTGAAAATGTTCAAGATGGAGATATAGATATTTGTAAAGTACATACGGACCTGAATGTAGCAGATCCATTGACTAAACCTCTCCCTAGGGCAAAACATGATCAACACCATAACTCTATCGGTGTTTGATTCATCACAATGTAACTAGATGATTGACTCTAGTGCAAGTGGGAGACTGTTGGAAATATGCCCTAGAGGCAATAATAAAATGGTTATTATTATATTTTTTGTTCATGATAATAGTCTATTATTCATGCTATAATTGTGTTATCCGGAAATCGTAATACACGTGTGAATACATAGACCACAACGTGTCCCTAGTGAGCCTCTTGTTTACTAGCTCGTTGATCAACAGATAGTCATGGTTTCTTGACTATGGACATTGGATGTCATTGATAACGGGATCACATCATTGGGAGAATGATGTGATGGACAAGACCCAATCCTAAGCATAGCTCAAAGATCGTGTAGTTCGTTTAGCTAAAGCTTTTCCAAATGTCAAGTATCATTTCCTTAGACCATGAGATTGTGCAACTCCGGATACCATAGGAGTGCTTTGGTGTGCCAAACGTCACAACGTAATCGGGTGACTATAAAGGTACACTACGGGTATCTCCGAAAGTGTCCATTGGGTTGGCACGAATCGAGACTGGGATTTGTCACTCCGTATGACGGAGAGGTATCTCTGGGCCCACTCGGTAATGCATCATCATAATGAGCTCAATGTGACCAAGTGTCTGGTCACGAGATCATGCATTACGGTACGAGTAAAGTGACTTTCTGGTAATGAGATTAAACGAGGTATTGGGATACCGACGAGCGAGTCTCGGGCAAGTAATGTACCGATTGACAAAGGGAATTGTATACGGGGTTGCTTGAATCCTCGACATTGTGGTTCATCCGATGAGATCATCGAGGAGCATGTGAGAGCCAGCATGGGTATCCAGATCACGCTGTTGGTTATTGACCGGAGAGGCGTCTCGGTCATGTCTGCATGTCTCCCGAACCCGTAGGGTCTACACACTTAAGGTTCAGTGACGCTAGGGTTGTATACATATGAGTATGCAGTAACCCGAAAGTTGTTCAGAGTCTTGGATGAGATCCCGGACGTCACGAGGAGTTCCGAAATGGTCCGGAGGTAAAGAATTATATATACGAAGTCAGGTTTCGGCCATCGGGAAAGTTTCGGGGGTCACCGGTATTGTACCGGGACCACCGGAAGCGTCCCGAGGGTCCACCGGGTAGGGCCACCTATCCCGGAGGGCCCCATGGGCTGAAGTGGGAGGGGAACCTGCCCCTGGTGGGCTGGTGCGCCCCCTCCCTTGGGCCCCCCTGCGCCTAGGGTTGGGAAACCCTAGGGGTGGGGGCGCCCACGGCTTGGGGAAAGCCACTGCTCACGCCCCCCTAGGAGATTGCATCTCCTAGGGCCGGCGCTGCCCCCTAGGAGGCCTATATAAAGAGGGGAGGGAGGGAGGGCAGCCGCACCCATGCTCTTGGCGCCTCCCTCTCCCCTTGCTACACCTCTCCCTCTCGCAGACGCTTGGCGAAGCCCTGCCAAGATCGTTGCTGCATCAACCACCACGCCGTTGTGCTGCTGGATCTTCATCAACCTCTCCTTCCCCCTTGTTGGATCAATAAGGAGGATACGTCTTCCCAACCGTACGTGTGTTGAACGCGGAGGTGCTGTCCATTCAGCACTAGGATCATCGGTGATTTAGATCACGACGAGTACAACTCCCTCAACCCCGTTCTCTTGAACGCTTCCGCTCGCGATCTACAAGGGTATGTAGATGCAATCCTCTCTCTCGTTGCTAGATGAACTCATAAATTGATCTTGGTGAAGCGTAGAATTTTTTTTATTTTCTGCAACGTTCCTCAACACAAACATGATGAAGTGACTAGATGAAATTCCCGTGTACCCTCAAGAACGCTTTGCTTATCATAAGAGACCGTTTTGGCTTGTCCTTTGCCTCAAAAGGATTGGGCTACCTTGCTGCACTTTTGTTGTTACTTGCTCGTTACAAATTATCTTGCTATCAAACTACTCTGCTACTTACAATTTCAGCACTTGCAGACATTACCTTGCTGAAAACCAGTTGTTATTTCCTTCTGCTCCTAGTTGTGTTCGACACTCTTACTTGTCGTAAAGAGCTCAAATTGATCCCCTATACTTGTGGTTCATCAAGGCTATTTTCTGGCGCCGTTGTCGGGGAGTGAAGCGCCTTTGGTAAGGAAACATTTATATAGTGTGCTGAAATTTATTGCCACTTGTTACTATGGAAAACAATCCTTTGAGGGGCTTGTTCGGGGTATCTTCACCTCGACCGGAACCACAATAAGCTACCCCTCAACCTACTGCACCTACTAAAAATATTGAATATGAAATTCCTTCGGGTATGATAGAACAACTGCTAGCTAATCCTTATGCAGGAGATGGAACCGAACATCTTGATATGCACTTGATATATGTATAAAAAATTTGTGGATTGTTCAAGCTTCCAGGTTTACCCAGAGATGAAGTTAGGAAAAAGGTTTTTCCTTTATCTTTGAAGGGAAAAGCGTTGGCATGGTATAGGCTATGCGATGATATTGGATCTTGGAACTGGAATTGTTTGAAATTGGAGTTCCACCAAAAATTTTATCCTATGCATCTAGTTCATCGTGATCGGAATTATATTTATAATTTTTGGCCTCGTGAAGGAGAAAGTATCGATCTAGATTGGGGGAGGCTGAAGTCAATTTTATATTCATGCCCCAATCATGAGCTCTCAAGAGAAATTATTATCCAGAATTTTTATTCTCGGCTTTCTCGTAATGATCAAACCATGCTTGATACTTCTTGTGCTGGTTCCTTTACGAAGAAGACTATTGAATTCTGGTGGGATCTTTTGGAAAGAATTAAATGCAACTCTGAAGATTGGGAACTTGACAAAGGTAAAGAGGAAGGTATTAAACTTTAGTATGATTGTGTTAAATCTTTTATCGATACCTATGCTTTTCAAAAGTTTAGCACTAATTATGGACTTGACTCTGAGATAGTAGCCTCCTTTTGTGAATCATTTGCTACTCATGTTGATCTCCCCAAAGAGAAGTGGTTTAAATATCACCCACCTATTAAAGAAGAAATTAAAGAACTGGTACCAATTAAAGAATAAACTATTCTTTATAATGTTGATCCAGTTGTTACTTCTGCTTATAATGAGAAACCACCTTTCCCTGTTAGGATAAAGGAACATGCTAATGTTTCAACTGTGGTTAACAAAAGCTATATTAGAACACCTAAACCTGATGAACAAATAGAAGTAGAACCTAGTATTGCTATGGTTAAAGATCTCTTGGAAGAGTATATGGATGGGCATGTTATTTACTTCTGTGAAGAAGCTGCTAGAATTGACAAACCTGATAAAAAGGATAAACATAGACATGTTGTTGGCATGCGCATTATCTCAGTTAAAATAGGAGATCACTATTATCATGGTTTATGTGACATAGGTGCTAGTGTGATTGCTATTACTTACACCTTATATCAAGAAATTATGAAAGACATAGCACCCGCAGAGATAGAAGACATAGATGTTACTATTAAACTTGCTAATAAAACACTATTTCACCAATTCGGATTGTTAGAAATGTTGAAGTCTTGTGTGGGAAAATAAAATACCCTACTGATTTTCTTGTTCTTGGTTCCCCACAAGATGATTTTTGTCGCATTATCTTTGATAGACCTTTCTTGAACACTGTTAATGCTAAGATAGATTGTGAGAAACAAACTATTGGTGTTAGTTTTGGTGATGAGTCTCATGAGTTTAATTTTTCCAATTTTAGTAGAAAGCTTCATGAAAAGGAATTCCCTAGTAAGGATGAATTAATTTGTCTTTCTTCTATTGATGTACCACCTACTGATCCTTTAGAACAATATTTGCTAGACCATGAAAATGATTTTCATATGCATGAAAGAAATGAAATAGATAAGATTTTCTTTGAACAACGTCCTCTACTTAAACACAACTTGCCTAATGAAACTCTTGGAGGTCCTCCTCCACCTAAAGGTCATCCTATGTTTGAATTAAAACAATTGCCAGACACTTTGAAATATGCTTATCTTGATGAAAAGAAGATATATCCTGTTATTATTAGTGCTAACCTTTCAGAAGATGAGGAAGAAAGATTGTTGAAAGTTCTAAGGAAGCATCGGGCTGCTATTGTATATACTCTTGATGATTTAAAGGGCATTAGTCCCACTCTATGTCAGCACAAAATTAATATGGAACCTGATGCTAAACCCGTTGTTGATCACCAACTTCGGTTAAATCCAAAAATAAAGGAAGTGGTAAGAACGGAAATCTTAAAGCTTATGGAAGCAGGTATAATCTATCATATAGCTGATAGTAGATGGGTAAGTCCTGTTCATTATGTCCCTAAGGAAGGAGGTATTACTGTTGTTCCTAATGATAAGAATGAACTTATTCCACAAAGAATTGTTATAGGTTATAGAATGGTAATTGATTTTAGAAAATTAAATAAAGCAACTAGAAAAGGTCATTACCCTCTGCCTTTTATTGATCAAATGCTCTAAAGATTATCTAAGCACACACACTTTTGCTTCCTTGATGGATATTCTGGTTTTTCACAAATACCTGTTTCTCAACCTGATCAAGAAAAGACCACTTTTACTTGTCCCTTTGGAACCTATGCTTATAGACTTATGCCTTTCGGTTTATATACTGCACCTGCTACCTTTCTAAGATGTATGACTGCTATATTCTCTGACTTTTGTGAAAAGATTGTTGAGGTTTTCATGGATGATTTCTCTATTTATGGGAAGTCTTTTTATGATTGTTTAAGCAGCCTTGAGCGAGTTTTGCAGAGATGTGAACAAACAAATCTTGTCTTGAATTGGGAGAATTGCCAATTTATGGTTAATGAAGGCATTGTCTTGGGTCATAAATTTTTTGAAAGAGGTATTGAGTGGACCAAGCTAAGGTTGATGCAATTGAGAAAATGCCATGTCCTAAAGATATAAAAGGAATTCGTAGTTTCTTAGGTCTTGCTGGTTTCTATACGAGATTTATCAAAGACTTTTCTAAAATTTCTAGGCCTCTTAAGAATATTTTGCAAAAGGATATTCCTTTTGTTTTTTATGATGATTGTTTTGAAGCCTTTGAAACACTCAAGAAAGCCTTAATTTATGCACCTATTGTTCAACCACCTGATTGGAACTTGCCCTTTGAAATTATGTCTGATGCTAGTGATTATGATGTTGGTGCTGTTCTAGGACAAAGAGTTGATAAGAAACTGAATGTTATTCATTATGCTAGTAAAAATCTAGACAGTGCTCAAAGAAATTATGCTACTACCGAAAAAGAATTCTAAGCAGTGGTGCTTGTTTGTGATAAATTTAGACCTTATATTGTTGATTCCAAAGTAACTGTTCACACAGACCATGATGCTATTAAATATCTTATGGAAAAGAAAGATGCTAAACCTAGACTTATTCGATGGGTTCTCTTGTTACAAGAATTTGATTTACATATCATTGATAGAAAAGGAGCTGAGAACCCAGTAGCTGATAATTTGTCTAGGCTTGAAAAATGTACCTCATGACCCACTACCTATTGATGATAGTTTTCCAGATGAGCAGTTAGCTGCAATAAATGTTGCTCACAGTACTCCTTGGTATGTTGATTATGCCAATTAAATTGTTGCTAAATATTTACCACCTAGCTTTACATACCAACAAAAGAAAAAATTATTCTATGATTTAAGACATTACTTTTGGGATGACCCACATCTCTATAAAGGAGTAAATGGTATTATTAGACGTTGTGTACCTGAGCATGAACAGAGACAAATCCTACGGAAATATCACTTCGAAGCTTATGGAGGGCATCATGCTGGAGATAAAACTGCTCACAAGGTATTGCAATCTGGACTTTATTGGCCTACTCTCTTCAAGGATGCTCGTAAGTTCGTCTTATCTTGTGATGAATGTCAAAGAATAGGTAATATCAGTATGCGTCAAGAAATGCCTATGAATTATTCACTTGCTGTTGAACCTTTTGTTGTTTGGGGATTTGATTACATGGAACCTTTTCCTTCCGCTAATGGGTATACACATATTTTGGTTGCTGTTGATTATGTTACTAAATGGGTAGAAGCTATTCCAACTAGTAGTGCTGATCAAAACACCAGTATTAAAATGCTTAAGGAAGTTATTTTCCCAAGGTTTGGAGTCCATAGATATTTAATGACTGATGGTGGTTCACACTTTATTCATGGTGCTTTCCGTAAAATGCTTGCCAAGTATGATGTTAACAACATAATTGCATCACCTTATCATCCTCGGTCTAGTGGGCAAGTTCAATTTAACAATAGAGAAATATAATTAATTTTGCAAAAGAGTGTCAATAGGTCAAGGAAGAATTGGTCTAAGAATTTAGATGATGCACTTTGGGCTTATAGAACTGTCTGTGTTCTGGGACCGGGGGTGCCCAGACTTGCCTGCCTGCGGCCCGTGGCGTGGCTCCATCAACGGCCCGGTACGGCCCAGCTTCAGTAGCAAGAACTCAAGACCCTCGCAAGGGGCCAAACCTCGCGAGGCGGACGGCACCAAGACCTCCTTGGGAGCAGTCTCACTGGGATGGCTCCCGAGGAGCGGATATATCTATGCAAGGGGCACCTCGCGAGGTTCGCATGACATGAGCCGTGACGACCAAGGCCAGGCGGGAGCCAGCGGGCGCAGTGTACCAGTTTCCTTTTGGTGCTAATGAGGCAAGCACAGGCGTGGGGTCCCGAGGCATCATGCAATGGTTTCCATATCGGTGCAACAAGACCAAGACCAACAGGATGGCAGGACGGCGGTCATCGCGGATCCCACAACAGTGTCACTACCAGAGCCTTTGGCAGGCAAAGACTACTTTTGTTAGGATAGCTTGTACTAGTTGTCCCCCTTCAAACTTGGGCATTGTGGGATCCCTTCCTGCCTAAACATTTGGGAAGAGGACCAAGGCCACTATGAATAGGACCTAGCCACCACCATAGAGGGGACGGATCATTCAGATCATCCTCACACACACCAGCTCATCGAGCTCAAGAAAACCTCACCTCCTGAGGCTGTTCATCCACTATACTAGTTCGTCCTCAGCCCCCTGAGGCAATCCACAACACACTGGAGTAGGGTATTACACCGCAAGGTGGCCCGAACAAGTATAAACCACTGCGTCTCTTGTTCTTTGGTTTCGTCTAGCTAGGTTGTGGAATCGTTGAGCGAGCGAGCTGGGGAGAGAGTGTTCTTCATGCGCACCCCAGAGTTCGAACCTCTCAAGGGTTTGCCGGAACCCGTAATCCAACATTTGGAGCGCTAGGTAGGGGTGCGCTGAAACCTCTCTTCCACCGATCGACGTTCCACTGCTCCACCGCTTCCATGGCCGACGCTCGTCGAGCCCGTGCTGAGCGCCGAGCCGCTCTCAATGCTCGCGCCCCTCAGACAGCGCCCGGCGGTGGGCCTCCCCATTGCTCTCCATCACCCGCTGCCAACGCCGCCACCAGCCCGACGGGGAACGAGCAGCAAGCATCGTCACTGCACCCTCTGTGCGGCGGGATGGGCGCACCGCCACCCCGTCGCTGACTCCGGCCAGCTCGTCGTCCCACGCCGCGACGCATTTAACGCCGCAGGGCTGCGCTGCTCATGGCACGCGAAGCCTCATATCGCTTCGTCGACAACGTCTACAAAGACTAGCTGGACCGCATCGCCGAGCTCGTCAGTGCCGCTGGGGGATCTCCCGCGCCGTCCCTTTCGCTGCCCCGTCCGCCCCCTGCAGCGGGCGGTGTAGCCCATGGAGCACCTTCGCCACCTCCACATCAGGACATCACCCTCGCACCAAGACGCGCGGCCCCGCGGCGCGACCCACCGTGCAGGGCGCCCGCGCGTGAAGGAGAAAGTTGCCAGGAGATCCCGCGGCCGCAAGAAGATACTCGTGCACTCCGAGCACCAACGCATCAAGATCGCGCACCGCCTACGGCGGCGGCGCGTGGATACCAAGACCAGGCTCCACCTCCACGATGGGCTCCAGTCACCACCGCAGGCTGCCGGGCCTTCACCCCCGAGCTGCGCAGCGTTGTCTGGCCTGGCAAGTTCAAGCCTGACCTGCCTCCGTGCTATGACGGCACCCCCGACCCTGCTGAGTTCATGCAGCTCTACGAGCTGAGCATCGAGGCGGCCAACGGCGACGAGAAGGTTATGGCAAACTGGTTTCCCATGGCCCTCAAGGATGGCGTGCGCTCGTGGCTCATGAACCTTCCCGCGGGATCGATCTCCTCCTGGGCGAGATGCGCGAGCACTTCGTCGCCAACTTCCAAGGTACTCGCGACCGCCCGCCTGCCGCTGGTGACCTGCGGCGCATCAAGCAGCATCCGAGGGAAACCCTGCAGAAGTACATCCAGCGTTTCAACAACGTTCTCCTCAAGATTTCCAAGGTGACGGACGAGGCCATTATCTTAGCATTCCCTTATGGCGTCTGCGATGTAAGGATGAAGGAGGACCTCGCCATACATGAGGACCTATGCATGACTCTAGAGATGTTCAACATGCGACCAAGTGGGCGAGAGTTGAGGAGGGACGCCTTTCCCTCCTTGAGCTTCCAGCTGCCGACCCAGAAGACAAGAATGCCAAGACCAAGGACGAGAGTCATATTTTGTTCTAAGTATCGAGTTGTAATCCTTGATTTATAATTAAATATAAGTGTGATGATCATCATTATTAGAGCATTGTCCCATGTGAGGAAACAAAAGAGGCCAAAGAAGCCAATGAAAAAAAGGGAAGGCCAAAGAAGCCAAACAAAAAGAGAGAGAGAGAGAAAAAGAGAGAAGGGAAAATGCTACTATCCTTTTTTCCACACTTGTGCTTCAAAGTAGCACCATGATCTTCATGATAGAGAGTCTCTTATTTTGTCACTTTCATATACTAGTGGGAATTTTTGTTATAGAACTTGGCTTGTATATTCCAATAATGGGCTTCCTCAAAATGCCCTAGGTCTTCGTGAGAAAGCAAGTTGGATGCACACCCACTTAGTTTATTTTGTTGAGCTTTCATACATTTATAGCTCTAGTGCATCCGTTGCATGGCAATCCCTACTCACTCAGATTGATATCTATTGATGGGCATCTCCATAGCCCATTAATACGCCTAGTTGATGTGAGACCATCTTCCTCCTTTTTGTCTTCTCCACAACCACCGCTCTATTCCACATATAGTGATATGTCCATGGCTCACGCTCATGTATTGCGTGAAAGTTGAAAAAGTTTGAGAATACTAAAGTATGAAACAATTGCTTGGGCTTGTCATCGGGGTTGTGCATGATTTGAACATTTTGTGTGACGAAGAAGGCCAAACTATATGATTTTGTAGGGACGAACTTTCTTTGGCCATGTTATTTTGAGAAGACATGATTACTTTGTTAGTATGCTTGAAGTATTATTATTTTTATGTCAATATTATACTTTTGTCTTGAATCTTTCGGATCTGAACATTCATGCCACAATAAATAAAATTACATTGATAATTATGTTAGTAGCGTTCCACATCAAAAATTCTGTTTTTATCATTAACTACTCGAGGATGAGCAGGAATTAAGCTTGGGGATGCTTGATACCTCTCCAACGTATCTATATTTTTTTATAGTTCCATGCTATTATATTATCTGTTTTGGATGTTTAATGGGCTTTAATATGCCCTTTTATATTATTTTTGGGACTAAACTATTAACCGAAGGCCCAGTGCCAATTTATGTTTTTTTTTGCCTATTTAGAGTTTCACAGAAAAGGAATACCAAACGGAGTCCAAACGGAATGAAACCTTCGCGATGATATTTCTTGGACCGAAAGCAATCCAGAAAACTTGCAGTCGAAGTCTGGAACTCCACGAGGCGGCCACCAGGCAGGAGGGCGCGCCCAGGGGGTAGGCGCGCCCCCACCCTCATGGGCCCCTCGTAGCTCCACCGACGTACTTCTTTCGCCTGTATATACTCTTATACCCTAAATCGGCCGTTGAGAGCCATGAAACCACTTCTCCACCGCCGCAACCTTCTGTACCTGTGAGATCCCATCTTGGGGCCTTTTCCGGTGATCTGCCGGAGGGGGAATGAACCACGGAGGGCTTCTACATCAACACCATTGCCTCTCTGATGAAGCGTGAGTAGTTTACCACAGACCTTTGGGTCCATAGTTATTAGCTAGATGGCTTATTCTCTCTCTTCGATTCTCAATACAAAGTTCTCCTCAATGTTCTTGGAGATCTATTTGATGTAATACTCTTTTGCGGTGTGTTTGCCGAGATCCAGTGAATTGTGGATTTATGAACAAGATTATCTATGAATATTATTTTGTTCTTCTCTGAATTCTTATATTCATGATTTGATATCTTTGCAAGTCTCTTCTAATTATCGGTTTAGTTTGGCCTACTAGATTGATCTTTCTTGCAATGGGAGAAGTGCTTAGCTTTGGGTTCAATCTTGCGGTGTCCTTTCCCAGTGACATTAGGGGCAGCAAGGCACGTATTGTATTGTTGCCATCGAGGATAAAAAGATAGGCTTTATATCATATTGCTTGAGTTTATCCCTCTACATCATGTCATCTTGCTTAATGCGTTACTCTGTTCTTATGAACTTAATACTCTAGATGCATGCTGGATAGCGGTCGACGTGTGTTAATAGTAGTAGATGGAGAATCGTTTCGATCTACTTGACACGGACGTGATGCCTATATTCATGATCATTGCCTTAGGTATCTTCATAACTATGTGCTTTTCTATCAATTGCTCGACAGTAATTTTTCACCCACTGTAATACATGCTATCTTGAGAGAAGCCAGTAGTGAAACCTACGGCCCCCGGGTCTGTTTCTTATGATATTGCATCTCTTTTATTTACATCGCATCTCGTTTACTATTTTGCAATCTTTACTTCCAATCTATACAACAAAATACCAAAAATATTTACTTTACTATCTTTATTAGATCTCACTTTTGAGAGCGACCGTGAAGGGATTGACAACCCCTTTATCGCGTTGGTTGCAAGGTTCTTGATTGTTTGTGCAGGTACTAGGTGACTTGTGCGTTGTCTCCTACTGGATTGATACCTTGGTTCTCAAAACTGAGGTAAATACTTATGCTACTTTGCTGCATCACCCTTTCCTCATCAAGGGAAAACCAACGCACGCTCAAGAGGTAGCAGCGAACGACACCAGACCTTGTTGGGGGAAGTCTCACTAGGATGGCTCCCGAGGAGCGGAGATATCTATGCAAGGGCACCTCACGAGGTTCGCGTGACGTGAGCCGTGACGACCAAGGCTTGGCGGGCGCCAGCGGGCGCTGTGTACCAGTATCCTCTTTGGTGGAAAGAGGCAAGCGCAGGCGCGGGGTCCCGAGGCATTAGGCAAAGGTTTCCATATCGGTGAAACAGGACCAAGACCAGCAGGACGGCAGGAAGGAGGGCATCGCAGAGCCCACAGCAGCATCACTACCAGAGCCTTTGGCAGGCGAAGACTACTTTTATCATTCCCCCTTCAAACTTGTCCGTTGTGGGATCTCTTCCTTCCTAAACATTTCGGAAGAGGACCAAGGCCACTATAAATAGAACCTAGCCACCATCATAGCAGGGATGGATCATTCAGATCAACCTCACACCCACCAGCTCATCAAGCTAAAGAACACCTCACCTCCTGAGGCTGTTCATCGACTGTACTAGTTCGTCCTCAGCTCCACGAGGCAATCCACCACACACTGGAGTAGGGTATTACACCGCAAGGTGGCCCGAACCAGTATAAACCCCCACGTCTCTTGTTCTTTGGGTTCGTCTAGCTAGTCCGGGGAATCATTGAGCGAGCGAGCTGGGGAGAGAGTGTTCTTCGTGCTCACCTAGAGTTCGAACCTCTCAAGGGTTTGCCGGAACCCGTAATCCGACAAGAACAACTTATAAAAAAATCCTAAGGGTATGTCTCCTTATAAAATGTTTTATGGAAAAGCTTGTCATTTGCCTCTTGAGTTAGAACATAAAGCATATTGGGCCATCAAAGAGCTCAATTATGATTTCAAACTTGCTGGTGAAAAGAGGTTATTTGATATTAGTTCTTTAGATGAATGGAGAACCCAAGCTTATGAAAATGCAAAATTATTCAAAGGAAAAAAAATTAAAAGATGGCATGACAAAAGAATCCAAAAGCGTGAGTTTAAAGTCGGAGAATATGTTCTTTTGTACAACTCTCGTTTTAGCTTCTTTGCAGGAAAACACCTATCAAAATGGGAAGGCCCCTATGTTATCGAGGAGGTTTATCAGTCTGGAGCCATCAAAATAAATAACTCCGAAGGTTGTCAATGGGCAACGAATAAAGCATTATATCTCAAGTATGCCCATTAATGTTGAAAGTAATATTATCCAAACATTGACACCGGAAGAACACATAAAAGAGTCCTTCCGAAACACTCCATAATCGTGAAAATAAGGAGGTACGTGATACGATAAGTAAATGGACTCCGAAAAATCCGCAAAAAAATATTTTTTATCAGTTTCAGAATATTTACAAATTTAGGAAATAAAGAAACTTCCAGGAAGAATACCCTAGTGGGCACAAGACACCAGGGCCACCTGCGACACCTCCTGGACTCCGTTTTTCTACCGTATGCTTGTCCCCCAAGATAAAAAATCTATATATACTTCCTGAACCTATTGATCATCGTATCACGGAGAAATCCTCTATTCTCTATTCTTGCTGTTTTCTGCGCAGTTCTGAAAATATGTTGTCCCAAGACTCCGACGGGGAGAGCTATGTCTCACATCTCATTGCTGACACAAAGACCTATGGGGACCTATCCCCTTATGGTCGAACTACAGATGACGAAGAGGATGCTCACTTGATGAAGATCGATGATTCAAGCTCGTCGGAGGAGGATGTCCCTCTACCTCAACCTGGGGATATGCTCGTGGAATTCAAGAAGTCAAGCCTTCCTAAGAGAGCTAACGGTCTAAAAACCAATCTATTCCTTTTCGTTTTAGGTAGAAAAGCAAAGAGGATTTATGTGAAAAAATCCTGAAGCTGGAGTTGGAAGTCGATGATTTAAAGGAGGAAGTTGCTCTCCTCAACTATAATATAAAAAAGTTGAAGGCACAATTATCATCGTCACCATCATCTTCTTCATCACCAAAAGAGAACTGAGTATCGGGTATGAGCACCCCCTTGGCTTCAGCCAAGCTTGGGGGAGGTGCCCCGGAATCCTATCATCCCACTATCTTTTTGCCTTTACTTATTTTAGTTCGATCTTTTGCTTTAGGTGAATAAAAGTTTAGTTCGATCGTTTCTTCTTTGAGAGTTTGCTTAGTGATCTATCCTTGTAATCGTGTGCAAGTTATATAATAAAAGTTTAGTTTCAAATTTTGCTTTCTTTACTTTAATGTTGCAAATAAAAGAAAAGAAATAAGAAAGAAAAATAGAAAGGAAATAAATAAAAGAAAGGAAATAAATCAAGAAAGATCATATACTAATCCTACGGTAGGTGATGACAACACATAAGGAAAAGTGTAAGTAGAAAATTTTATTAGACATTGACAAACATAGTATTAGTCAATGATGCAACTCATGAAAGAATTAATAAGGGAAGAGAAGATTCACATATAAATATAATATCCTAGAAATCTTTTGTTATTGTGAGCCCTCATCAAAATATTATATGCCAAAATTGTTGACGTTTGATAAGGAAGACAACTTAATGGTTTATGTTTGTTTATATTCACATAGAAGTCATATTGTCATAGATCCTTTAACATGTGGTGCTTGCCCCCTATCTTTGTTAGCAAAAAATTCCGTACTAAGTAGAGATACTACTTGTGCATCCAAACCCTTAAACCCAAATCTTATTTTCAACTGTCCACCATACCTACCTAGGTATTGAGCAAGATCCCTCAAGTAAGTTGTCATCAGTGCAAAAAGGTAATAAAAATTGCTTCTAAAAGTGTGAGATCATTTAGTGTAAGAGAAAATTGAGTGTTCTACGAACTTGTGATGGTGAAGAATAAAAGCGACACACTGCATAATAAAAGTCGCTATCACAAGGGGCAATGCAATGTGATGTTCTCTTGCACTAAGGGGTTGAGCATACAAACAAATAAGCGCATGGCAACCTCTACTTCCCTCTGCAAAGGGCTTATCTTTTACTTTCATGTATTTACTTTTATGCAAAGAGTCAAAAGTTTTCCTTCTATCCCTTTTTATTTTTCTCCTTTGGCAAGTATCATGTGGCGAGGAAAGATCTAGGCACATATGTCCAGCTGAATATAGATAGCATGAGTTATTATTGTTGACATCACCCTTGAGGTGAATCCGTTGGGAGGAGAAACTATAAGCCCTATCTTTCTTTGTGTTCGGTTGAAACGTTTTGCTCATGTGTACGCGGTGAGCGTTAGCAATAAAAGAAGACTATATGATGGTTGAGCATGTGGACTTGCCTAAAGGCTCCGATACGTGACCCTTCCTGAAAAAATGATGAATTATAGTTGCAAAGTTGACCCAGAACATAGTTTGTTGGTTTTTAATAGAATTTTTGCTTCATACTTCAATTATGTGATGAATTGTTACTTATTCATGAGAAGTATATGATAGAAGTTTATGATAGAAGTTCTATGATAGATGTCTTATATTTAATTTTGTTGTTGTTATAATAATCAACATGATGCTTCTATGTCCGTATTTTGTTTTTATCGACACCTCTCTCTCAAAGCATGTGGACATGTTTTTCAATTTCGGTTTTCACTTGAGGAAAAGCGAGGTCTAAGCTTGGGGGGGTTGATACGTCCATTTTGCATCATGTTTTTTACTGTTATTTATAATGTTTTTATCCATAATAATGATTTTTGGAGTAATTCTAATGCCTTTTCTCTCATAATATGCAAGGTATACACAATGAGGGAGAATTCTGGCAGCTGGAAATTTGGAGCTGGAAAAGCTACGTCAGGCTACCTATTCTGCACAACTCCAAAAAAGCTGAAACTTCATGGAGATTTTTTATGGTATATTTTTGGAATATTGGAGTAAATAACTACCAGAGGGGGCCCACCAGGTGGGCACAACCCACCTGGGCACGCCAGGGAGTCCAGGCGCGCCCTGGTGGGTTGTGCTCACCCAGGCCCACCTCTGGTGCCCATCTTCTAGTATATAGGTCATTTTGACCTAGAAAAAATAAAGAGAGGACTTTCGGGACAGAGCCGCCGTATCGAGGTGAAACTTGGGCAGGAGCACTTCTGCCCTCCGATGGAGTGATTCCACCGGGAGAACTTCCCTCCCGGAGGGGGAAATCATCATCATCATCACCAACAACTCTCCCATCTTGGGGAGGGAAACCTCCATCAACATATTCAACAACACCATCTCATCTCAAGGTCTAGTTCATCTCTTGTGTTCAATCTTGTTACCGGAACCATAGATTGGTGCTTGTGGGTGACTAGTAGTGTTCATTACATCTTGTAGTTGATTACTATATGGTTTATTTGGTGGAAGATTATATGTTCAGATCCAATATGCTATTTAATACCCCTCTGATCTTGAGCATGATTATCATTTGTGAGTAGTTACTTTTGTTCTTGAGGTCACGAGAGAAATCATGTTGCCAGTAATCATGTGAACTTGATATGTGTTCGATATTTTGATAGTATGTATGTTGTGATTCCATTAGTGGTGTCATGTGAACGTCGACTACATGACACTTCACCATATTTGGGCCTATGGGAATGCATTGTGGAGTAGCAATTAGATGATGGGCTGAGAGAGTGACAGAAGCTTAAACCCCAGTTTAAGTGCTATTCCGTAAGGGACCGATTGGATCCAAAAGTTGAATGCTTTGGTTACAATTTATTCTTAAAACTTTTCTTGTAGTTGCGGATGCTCGAGGGAGGGTTAATCATAAGTAGGAGGTTTGTTCAATTAAGAACATTACCTAAGCACCAGTCCACCCACATATCAAATTATCAAAGTACCGAACACGAATTAAACCAACATGATGAAAGTGACTAGATGAAATTCCCGTGTACCCTCAGGAACGCTTTGCTTATCATAAGAGACCGTTTTGAACTATCCTTTGCCTCAAAAGGATTGGGCTACCTTTCTGCACTTTTGTTACTACTATCGTTACTTGCTCGTTACAAATTATCTTGCTATCAAACTACTCTGCTACTTACAATTTCAGCACTTGTAGACATTGCCTTGCTGAAAACCACTTGTCATGTCCTTCTACTCCTTGTTGGGTTCGACACTCTTACTTACCGAAAAGAGCTACAATTGATCCCCTATACTAATGCATCATCAGTCTTCCCACACATTTCCGATTACATACCAGTTTGCCGCTTATCACACACATCTTGTTAAGTTGAACCGTTTCAGTTCTCTTCCCTAATAGAAAACAGTTCATTCGAGTGAACCGTATATCATATATCACACACACCTTGTTCTGGCTGACCATTTCTGTTGCTTTCCCTAATAGCAAACAGTTCATCGGAGCGAATTGTATGCCTTATATCACACGCACATTGATATGGCTGCCCGTTTCTGTTGTTCTATCTAAGCGCAAACAGTTTGTATCGATCAACTGTATGCCCTGCATCACACACACAACTAAAATCTGAACCATGTTTGATGTATCCGCCATCACAAACGTTTTGCATTTTTTTGACGCTTTTTCACATCACTATTCGCGATTAATGCATTGGACACATGTCGGTGTACTAAAGTAGGGGCACTCCTTTGTACCCCTTTACTTGTTCACGGACAGTCAAAGCCGCGCCCGTGGCCATGCTAAGCTGGGCAGAGGAGGGAAACCGGGAAGAAGCCAAAGCACAAGACGGCCAAGGCAACACCAAGACCAGGAACACAAGACAACAAAGGGGCGAGGTGGAGTCCCCCGGCAAGGCCCTTGCCGGGGCGGCCTCCGCGGCCCCGGCAAGAGCCTTGCCGAGGCAGCTTGCCCAACGCCCACAGAGTGAGCCACCCTTGAGCCCAAAGGTTCCAAACGCCATAAACAACTACGTTGGGACCAGGGCTCGGGAGGCGCCTCCGTGGTGGCATGCAGATCTTTGTCAAGACCATGGACATATGAGATCAGATGAGGACCAGAAGATAGCGACACTCGGCGGGATCCTAGACGAGGAGATCCACAAGACCCCCGGCAAGCGCCTTGGTGGGGCCAACCGCAACGCCATGGAAAAGCCCTTGCCGCCTCCCGGCAAGGCCCTTGCCGAGGGCGCCAGCTGGGCCACTTTCGGACCCGCACCAGCCAAGGCTCCACCGCCATTCGCATGCAGCTTCCAGCCCAACCAGCTGGGCAGGCACCTGCATGGCAACACGCAGCTTCTAGACCAACTCAGCAAGCACCTGCGTGGTGGCATGCAGATCTTCGTGAAGACCCTGCCACCGCGCCACCTCAGCAGTCTGCCTGCGTACATGGCACATCATGCATCGCTAGCCTGGGCGCGTGTCGAAGCAAGGAAGAGCGGCGACGGACGGGACGGGCCTCGTTCCCGTCCCCGATAAAGCTAATGGACACCTAAGTCACGCATTTAATGCACTTTGTCCCGGAATGCCGTGCGATAAGCTCGCGCACTGTAGGCCTTTCCACCTCCTGTGTGCCACCGTGGCAACCTCTTTTCCCTATAAAAGGAGGTCTGAGGCGACCAGGAGAGGGATTCGACTTTTTGGAACTACGCAGCCACCATAGCTAGTTCGAAAGCTCAAGAACACTCAATACATCCACCAAAGCAGGACTAGGGTTTGACACATCCTCGCGGCCCGAACCTGGGTAAACGACCCTTGTGCTGGCTCCTCGACCAGCTCTTCTCACAACAAAGCGCCCGCCGACCGTAGAAGGGATTCCAGTGATCCCATAGGTGTCGTTCCCACAAACATCTTTGGCGCGCCAGGTAGGGGCGCAGTTGTGAGAATCTTGTCTAGCAGTTAGCCTACCAGTTCTTCGTCGCCATGGCTCCCAAGAAGATGATCACAGCGATCGGCTCGTCGGGAGCCGAGCGGCCCGCGCCAGTGCGGGCGAGCAGCGGGCCGGTCGCGGACAGAACCCGAGTCGCGGCCCGCGAGCACCAGCATCGCCCAGGCAGTCAGAGCCTGGCGAGCGGCGTCGTTCGTGTGCCAAACGATGAGTTGCACGCCGCCAGGTCCAAAGACGGGGCTGGGCCCCTCGCAGGCGGCATGGGGCCCTCCAGGGGCGTCGCTGTACCCCCGACGGGCGGAGCAGTGACCTCCAAGACGCCCACCCCGGCACCCACGGTGCACTCTTCCCATGGTGTGCGAGATGAGCAGCGTCACCACACCGGTGACCCTGGACACCGCCGTGGGTAGAGCCCTGTGCATCGTCTGCGGGACGAAGGAGTCCAGAATGCCCGCCGAAGTGCTGGCGAAAATGGCACGCAGCCGCTGGGCCGTGATAGAGCTCCTTCTAACGTGGTTAGAAGTCGAAGCGCGCCACGGTCCACGCAGCTGTCGCAACCACCCACGCCAGCAGAGGCTTTGGCGCGCACGCAGCTGCTCCTCGATTTCCTCCTGCCGCGGAGAAGCTTGACGAGTGGAGGGCCACCATCCGGAGCCTTGTCGCCGTCGCCAATAAAGATGATCCGCGACCGACGGGGCCCTCGGGCTGGCGCTCCGTCGAGCCACCACATGTCAGCGGTGGGAGAACCAGGGGAGCTGCAGACACAGTACACTCTCCTCCCCCGCGCCGGTTGCCGCCGGTGCCGGTCCATCGTGACGACGCATGTGATAACATTTCCATAGCATCGTCCGACCCATGGACCCACCGCGACTAGTGCCAAGTTCTTCGAGAACGAGCCCATGAAGACGCTCGAACCACTATCGAGCGCCGGCACGATACACGCCACCAGTCGGATAAGCGGGCGGGACTCGCTATGGACCACCCGACACCGGGGGGCTCCGACGGCCTACCTTAGAGGTGGGTTGCCCAGCCTTTACCAGTGAGCTGTGGCAGTTCCAGTGGCCGTCCCACCGCATGTTCAAGCCCGACGTCAGCGAGAAGTACAATGGCAAGACCCATCCGTCAGAGTTCCTCAGCATCTACACCATCACGATGCAAGCTGCTGGAGCTCGCGACGACAAGGTGCTTTCCAATTACTTCCCGTTGGCACTGAAGCCCAATGTCATGTCTTGGTTGATGCACTTGCCGGCGGATTCCATTTCCTCTTGGTCGGATATGTGCCATGAGTTCATTGGTGACTTCACAGGAGGCCACCAAGCTCATGGCCAGGCCAGTGATTTGCATATCATTCCCAGAAGGAAGGGGAAACCCCGCGCAAGTACATCCAGAGGTTCAGCCGGGTGCAATACAACATCCCGATGTTCATCCCGCCGCCGTGATTAGCGCATTCCATCAGAACGTGCGCAACCGCAAGATGCGCGAAGAGCTGGCAGTGAACAAGGTTAAGGATGTGTTCGAACTTTATGTTCTGGCTAATAGGTGCGCTCGTGCTGAAGAGGGAAGGAAGTACGCCGGCATGGAAACCGACTCTACTGATGAAGACACCGCCGCCCCAACGAAGAAGGGCCGGCATCGCAATAGGAAACGCAAGGGCAAGACCGTGCTTGCCGTCGAGGGATCCGACGACACTGGCGCTGCCAAGAAGGCCAAGGCAGACGACCCAGGCAAGTAAATTGCCGGGTGCACCGCCTGCCGGGCCTTGGCGGCTGCCGACAAGCTAGGGGGCTCCGACAAGCAGTATTGCAAGATCCATCGCACCAAGGGCCATGACCTCTAGAACTACTGACAGGTCGAGCTGCTGGCCGAAAAGCAAAAGGCCGAGTATGAGAGGCGGGACAAGGAGAAGGGTCAAGACGGTGTCGAAGGATCTGGCAAGAAGCGTGGCGGCTAAGGAGGCCGTCGCGGCAAGGAGAACCAGCAAGAGAGGCCCGCCCGGGGCCGTGACAAGAAGCAAGAAAACGATGATCATGACGAGGACGACGAGTCCGGCGAGCAAGAGTTTCAGAAGGCTACGAAGGCCATGTGCGTCGATGGTGGCGCCTCGCTGCACACTTCTCACTGCCAGCTCAAGTAGTGGGCGCATGAGATTACGGCAGCAGAGCCGTCGTTCGACGCTCAGAAGCCACTAAAGTGGTCTAGCACGCCCCTCATCTTTGACACCGAGGACCACCCTGACCGCACAACCGCGGTCGGGTGTTTGCCGTTGTTGGTCTCGCCAACGATACGCAACCTCAAGGTGAACAAGATGCTGGTTGACGGTGGGGCGGGCCTGAACTTGATCTCACCCATCGTGATCAAAAGGTTGCAAATTCCTGATGGAGACCTCGAGGAAACGGGTACGTTTCAAGGGGTCAATCCGGGAAGGAGCCAACCTAAGGGGAAGGTCACATTGCCCATGACGTTTGGAGGTGAGTTGAACTACAAGACAAAGAGTATCGCCTTTGATGTGGCCGAGATCCCCTTGTCTTACAACGGATCCTCGGCCGCCCGGCACTAGCCAAGTTCATGGCGGCGTTGCACTACGCCTACAATATGCTGAAGATGCCTGGGCCGTTGACCATCATCACCGTCCCCTCCGACAAGAAGGACGCGCTGATTTGCGCTGACCAACTCTATCGAGAAGCAGTTGCAGTAGCTGCCGCCAAGGCACTTGCTCCTGCCGTTGAAGCCCCGGGAGGGAAGAAGAAGACCAACAAGACCTCTCACACCCACTCCGCCAAGCGCACCTCTTCGGAGTGTTGTGCTACCGTTGAGACATGCCCGAGAGCTCTACCGGCCAGAGCAAGAAATCTAGAGCTGCACCACCAGAGACCAAGAGGGTGTCCTTCAAGGAGGATGGCATGGGAGGGGCTTTCACCATAAGCTCCACCCTTGACCGCAAATAGGAAAGCGCGCTCGTCACTTTCCTGCAGGCGAATGTCGATGTGTTTGTGTGGCAAGCACCCGACATCCCCGTCGTTCCCAGGGAAGTGATTGAGCACCACCTTGCTGTCTGTCCCCATACATGACCTGTCAAGCAGAAGGTCAGAAAGCAAGCTTTAGAACGACAGGAGTTCATCACGGAGGAGATCTGGAAATTGGAAGTGGCAGGTTTGGTGAGAGGAGGGCTCCATCCGACATGGTTGGCCAATCCGGTGGTGGTGCACAAGGCAAATGGGAAGTGGAGGCTGTGTATTGACTACAGAGATATCATTAAGGCTTGTCCCAAGGACCCCTTCCCGTTGCCGCACATCAACCAGATTGTTGACTCCACGGCCAGGTGTGATCTGGTGTCATTCCTCAACGCCTACTCGGGCTACCACCAGATCTTCATGACAAGAGAATATGAAGAGAAGATAGCATTTATCACCCCATGTGGTACGTATTGCTTTTTACAGATGCCTTTCGGGTTGAAGAGTGCTGGCTCAACATTCGCGGGGGCGGTCCAGATTGATTTTGAGCCGCAGCTACATAGAAATATGGAAGCTTATATGGATGACACAGTGGTCAAAACCAAGGACAAGGCGACCCTTGTACAAGACTTAGAAGAGACGTTTGCCAACCTATGCAAGATCAACCTCAAGCTGAACCCTGAGAAGTGCGTCTTTGGCATCCCGTCAGGAAAACTTCTCGGGTTCTTTGTGTCGCATCGTGGGATCGAGGCAAACCCAGATAAGATCAAGGCTATCGAGCAGATTGAGGCACCCAAGCGGATCAAGGATGTGCGCCGGCTCACCATGAGCAGATTCATCTCCAAGTCCGCCGAGCGTGCCCTTCCCATTTTTCAAAATCTTGAAGAAAGTAGGCCCAATGGAGTGGACCCCAGAGGCCGAGGCGGCATTGCAGGATCTGAAAAATACCTTAACTCCACGCCAATACTGGTTGCGCCTAAACCACAAGAGCCGTTGCTGCTATATCTGGCGGCAACGAATCAAATGGTCAGTGCCGCACTAGTGGGCAGAGGGAGGTCGACGAAGAGGCAGTGGCAACGGCAGGACCAGCGGATGGCAAGCCAGAGATTCCCCGGCAGGGCCTGGTGCCAGCAAGGCAAGGCCCCCGGTAGAGTCTGACGCCATCGGGGCAGTGCCCGCGCAGCCAAGTGAAGTGGTGTAGAAGAAGAAGATGATGCAGCACCCGATTTACTTTGACAGCTCCCTCTTGCAGGGGGTTAGTTCGAGGTACTCCGTTGTGCAGAAATTGCTCTTCGGCCTCCTTATGTCCTCAAGGAAGCTGCATCATTACTTCCAAGCCCACGAGATCACTGTCGTCACCCGCCTCCCGTTGCAACGGATTCTGCACAACCCATATGCAATTGGAAGGATTGTGGAGTGGGCCTTGGAGTTGTCAAGCTTTGGGTTGAAGTTTGAAAGAACTTCGACAATCCAGAGCAGACTCTTGGCGGCGGAATGGACCTCTATGCCCGATGAAGAAATCTAGGAGACCGCTCTCCCAGGCAAGGAGGCAAGTCGCGACTGGATCATGTACTTCGATGGGGCTTTCCCGCTGCAAGGCACCGGTGCCGGTGTGCTGCTTGCTGCCCCCACTGGAGAGCACCTCAAGTATGTGATCCAGATACACTTTCCTAGGGAGATGTCCACAAACAACACTGCTGAGTACGAGGGGATGCTTGCCGGTCTCAGGACCGCGGCAGACCTCGGGGTGAAGAAGCTCATCGTCAGGGGTGACTCACAGCTTGTCATCAGACAAGTCAATAAAGATTACTAGAGTCCGTTGATGGAGGCCTACGTAGATGAGGTGAGGAATCTCGAGGAGCGCTTCGACGGTATACAAGCGGAGCATGTTCCCCAAGCGGAGAACAACATTGCTGACTACTTGTCAAAGCGCGCTGCATTCAAGCTACCTGTGGAACCAGGTACCTTTTTGCTACGGTTAACTCAACCATCCGTCGAACCATCAACAGAGCAGAACAAGCGGAGGAAATCAGGCGCCGGCAAGTACTTACCTGCCGAGCCTCCAGGGGCTGCCGGCAAGGGTGTTGCCATGATTCGGAAACTGCCAAGGGCAACCGGCTCCGGCAGGTGCCAAGCCACTGCAGGAGACGGCTTCCCCCATGGCGGAAGAGATGCCTTTGGTCCTTGCCGTCGAGTCCCAGGCTCCGCCATGGGCACAGCATACCGTCTGTTTCCTCCAGACAGGGGAACTTCCTAAGGAGCAGGAAGAAGCGGGAAAAGTAGCTCGTCAGTCTGCCTTGTACCAGTTCATCGATGACGTCCTGTACAAAAAAAGGCCGAACGGTGTGAAATTGAAGTGCATCCCCCGGGAGGAAGGACTGGAGCTGTTGGCAGAGATACATGGAGGCATATGTGGCTCCCACATAGGGTCGAGGGCCCTTGCCGGCAAGGCATTCCGGCAAGGTTTCGTCTGGCCCACCGCCCTCCAGGATGTGATGACACTGGTAACCAGGTGTGAAGCGTGCCAGTTCCATTCGAAGGAGCTTCATCAACCAGCTCAAGCCCTTCAAACAATCCCTCTCTCCCGGCCGTTTTTGGTCTAGGAGCTCGACATACTGGGCCCTTTCCCTCGCGTTGTCGGGGGCTTTGAGTACTTTTACGTTGCAATCGACAAGTTCACAATGTGGTCGGAGGTGGAGACAGTGAGGAAGGTTACAGCACAGTCAGCCGTCAAGTTCTTCAAGGGGCTAGTCTGCCATTTTGGTGTACCAAACAGGGTCATCACCGACAACGGCACGCAGTTCACAAGCCACGCCTTCATGCAATACATCCAAGACCTCGGATGCAAGGTCTGTTTTGCTTCCATGGCACACCCCCGTAGCAACGGCCAGGCGGAGAGGGCAAATGCTGAAGTGTTGCAAGGCCTGAGAATGAAGACTTTTGACAAGCTGCACAAGAGCGGAAGGCGCTGGATTGATGAGTTGCTGGTGGTTCTTTGATCAATCAGGATGACGCCAAATCGAGCCACCGGCCAGACACCCTTTTCCCTAGTATATGGGGCAGAAGCAGTTCTCCCCACGGAACTCATATG
Source organism: Aegilops bicornis (assembly GCA_021605145.1). Classification (NCBI taxonomy): domain Eukaryota; kingdom Viridiplantae; phylum Streptophyta; class Magnoliopsida; order Poales; family Poaceae; genus Aegilops; species Aegilops bicornis. Next base: position 302,309,591 of record CM038674.1, on the reverse strand, counting down.
CGGGTCATCTCGAGTGCTCGCTTACGACGAGCTTGAGCAAGATCAGTTGCGGCAAGATGACGCAACGCTCCTTGAGGAAGATCGTCTTCGGGCGGCTGTGAGAGCAGCATGCTACCAGCAAGCCTTGTGCCGCTATCATAGCCGCAAGGTTCATGCCCAAAGCTTTGAGGAAGGCGACCTTGTTCTTCGGCGTGTTCAGTCGGCCAAGAATTCCAACAAGTTGATGCCAAAGTGGGAAGGCCCTTATCGGGTAATATGAGTCACCAGGCCCGGCGCAGTCCGCCTGGAGACCGAAGATGCTGTCCTAGTGAGCAACTCCTGGAACATCGAGCATCTTCGAAAGTTTTACCCATAAGGCACGGCTTACCAGGCTCCCCGGCAAGCCAACTCTTGTACAAGCTTTGCCGGCAAGGCATGTAACCCTCTGTACAAAGCCAGGCGCAGACCCTAAGCATAAATAAACAAAGCGATGGCACCCTAAGTTATAGCATGCATGCTAGGTTAAGTCTCTCCCTCGGTTAGGGTTGATAGTGCTTAGCGGCGACTAACCCCTAGCCTAGAGGTTGAGTGTGCGTCTTTCTGTTCTCTTTGGTTCGCAGGGCACGCGGACACTTCTGCTGAGCCGCTCGAGAAAAAAAGAGAAGGATCCAACCACGGCAAGCCAAGGTTGCCGGGGGCTGTGTATTTAGATAAGTCTTTCATCCCTCTATTATGCATTTCCGTATAGAACTGGGACAAATGAGACCTCGTTCCGCTCCGAAACCACCATGCATGCCACCCCTTCTTCTTGTACCCAAGCCACTAGGACAGAACCGGGTCGCAGACGCGGGGGCCAGGAGATACACGAGGGGCCTAACTCTACTTCGCCCCTGCATCCGCCAAGAGCGCGAGAATAGTCGGCTAAACTGGGGGAACGGCAAGGCCTGTTGCCGGGCGACAATGTTTATCTTAGAAATAACAAGGATTCATCCTTGGCATGGGCCTCGCTCACGCATAAAGAACCCGACAAGCACCCTTTTTCATTAATAACATCCCATACGGATACAGTTCATACGGAATTAAAAACATGAGCAAGGGGATTACAAGTCTTAAAATTAACAAGTGCCCAGAGGCTTACAAACTAAAAAGAGATAAAGTGCCCGTAATCCCTTTCTTGTCCCTCTCCTCAGAAGGTAGAACAAGGTGGCAGGAAGGCAAAAAGAGCGCCTAGGCAAGGTACAAGGAGCAGAAGGCACCAAGAGAACATCTTGGTGCCGGGAAAGGAGCTGGAAGACAAGGAAGCAGGCCGGCAATACGCGACGAAGGCGACGGTGCCCGCGTACTCCGACTTGACGGCCGCCACCCGGCTTCTTCGCCTTCTCCGGCCCTCCTATGCCAGCTGCCCAAGGAGACGACAGGGAGCGCCTCGATGGAGAGCTTGGTGAGGAAGGCCCTCGGCAGGGTGTGTGGCCCAGGAAGGGGCGGCGAGGTCAGTCGAAGTCGGAGTAGGCGTCCCTCATCGTCGTTGTCGCTGTCCTCCTCGTCACTCCCACTTGAGGAGGAATCTTCATCGTCGGAGGAGCTCTCCACGTAGCATTTCAGGCGAGTTCCAAGATCTCCGAAGACCATGACGGAGAGCAGGCCGCCCTCCATTAACTTTAAGTAGAGGACGAGCCCCACCGTCAGGCTATGGATGCAAGAAAATATCTTCCATCCGCGACGGAGGTACATAACATGAGGAGCGGGGACGTCGACGTCGACCCACGTGCCGCTGGTCCCGCAGCCCCACATGTGCAATCTGAGGGTCTAGGGAGGATCGAGCTCCATTTCCCGAGTGATGGGAGTGGGGAGACGGAGACGACGACGCAGTGGCCAGCACATCCTGGTGAAGAACTCGCGGGGCTGGTCCCCGACGTGACCCTCCGTCGCGGGAGGCACCGCTGGCGGAGGCACGGCCATCACGCTGCCTTGTCCCCCTCTCCCCTGACCGCCACGGCAACCTCGGCCACGCCCCCTCCCCCTTCCTCTCGTGGCCGGCTCCGCCGCCACGGGCTCGTGGGAAGGAGGGACGCACTGACGAGCAGCGACCCTCGCTGCCATAGTCGAAGGCGCAACACCTCCTCTCGCCATGGCAGGTGGAACAGAGGAGCGAAGGTGGAGGAGGATGGATACTGAAGGAATGTGGGATGACGCCCCCTCTCCCCCTCCTTATAAAGAGGCGGGGTTGAGGCTTGGCTGCCCCACTCGGCCAATCCAGCCATCAGTAGCACGGGGAGTCAGGACCGACCCGCTGCCCCAATCAGCAACGACCCTGTTTCCCGCCTCCACCACCTGCCACCTGCATGAAGGACGTGTGGCGAGCAAGCAGGGTCGATGAGACAGGTGAGGCAACCGTTCCCCGCCCCATGATCATGGGGGGGGGGGGGGGGGGGGCACCTTGAAGACTGCGACCAGAGTCCACCCAGTAAATGAGCCGCGCCTCCACGCCTCCCTGTTTTTATGGGGAAGGCGCGAGCCACCACTTTACCATGATGTGACACATGCATGCGGAAACCGCCCCACGCATGACCCCCATGTCATGCACGACCCTCCATGTTGCGCGTTTGACGCAGGTCGTGTGGAAGCGCAACGGGCGAAAAGTTACTACGGTAAAATCCCGCCCTGACTGCCCGCTCACCATTCTGGGACTGGCCCAACAACGTGTCGCGCTTATGTGTGGCCCAGGCCCGGGGGCTCCTGTTGGTGTACTAAAGTAGGGGCACTCCTATGTACCCCTTTACTTGTGCACGGACAGTCAGAGCCGCGCCCGTGGCCACGCTAAGCAGGGTAGAGGAGGGAAACCGGGAAGAAGCCAAAGCACAAGACGGCCAAGGCAATGCCAAGACCAGGAATACAAGACAACAAAGGGGCAAGGTGGAGTCCCCCGGCAAGGCCCTTGCTAGGGCGGCCTCCACGGCCCCGGCAAGAGCCTTGCCGAGGCAGCTTTCCCAACGCCCACAGAGCGAGCCACCCTTGAGCCCAAAGGTTCCGAACGCCGTCAACAACTACGTTGGGACCAGGGCTCGGGAGGCGCCTCCGTGGTGGCATGCAGATCTTTGTCAAGAGCATGGACATATAAGATCATATGAGGACCAGAAGACGGCGACCCTCGGCGGGATCCTAGCCGAGGAGATCCACAAGACCCCCAGCAAAGCGCCTTGCAGAGGACGACTGCAACGCCACGGCAAGACCCTTGCCGAGGGCTCCAGCTGGACCACTTCCGGACCCGCACCAGCCAAGGCTCCACCGCCATTCGCATGTAGCTACCAGCCCAACCAGCTGGGCATGCACCTGCGTGGCAACACGAGGTTTCCAGACCAACTCAGCAAGCACCTGCGTGGTGGCATGCAGATCTTCATGAAGACCCTGCCACCTACAACGCACTGCATGCATCGCTGGCCTGGACGCGTGTTGAAGCAAGGAAGAGCGGCGACGGACGGGACGGACCTCGTTCCCGTCCCCGATAAAGCTAATGGACACCTAAGTCACACATTTAATGCACTTTGTCCCGTAAATGCCGTGCGATAAGCTCATGCACTGTAGGCCTTTCCACCTCCTGTGTGCCATTGTGGCAACCCCTTTTCCCTATAAAAGGAGGCCCGAGGCGACCAGGAGAGGGATTTGGCTTTTCGGAATTATGCAGCCAACATAGCTAGTTCGAAAGCTCAAGAACACTCAATACATCCACCAAAGCAGGACTAGGGTTTTACGCATCCTCGCGGCCCGATCCTCGGTAAATGATCCTTGTGCTGGCACATAGTTTCTTTAAAGGGTCTCTGATCGTAGTGTTGGGTTAGCAGCATCCTGCAGTAGTGAAACAAGCTCCTAGCTAGAGCTTGTTATAAATGCTTGACTAAGTTTCTTATTGAGGAAGGCTTTGAAATTGGGAAAATTGATTCTACACTTTTTACTGAAAGGGTTATTGGTGAAATATTTGTGTGCCAAATTTATGTGGATGATATCATATTTGGTTCTACTAACCCCCACTTTAGTGAAAAGTTTGGAAGGCTAATGTCGAAGAAGTTTGAGATGTCTATGATGAGTGACCTCAAATTTTTCCTTGGTTTGCAAATCGAGCAAACTAAGGAAGGTACCTTTGTCTCACAAACAAAGTATACCAAGGATCTTTTCAAGAAGTTCAACATGCAAGAAAGCAAAGGTATGAAAACACCCATGCCTACTAGTGGACATCTTGACTTGACTAAAGATGGCAACCCGGTTGACCAAAAGTTTTACCGATCTATGATTGGTTTAGTGTTATATCTATGTGACTCCCGTCCCGATATTATGCTAAGTGTGTACATGTGTGCACGATATAAAGCGGCTCCTAAAGAATGTCATCTTAAGACCGTGAAAAGGATAGCGAGATACTTAATTCATACACCAAACTTTGGCATTTGCTATCCTAAGAGGTCATCCTTTGATCTTGTTGGCTATTACGACTCGGACTATGCCGATGACAAGCTTGATAGAAAGTCCACTTCACGTACATTTTAATTTCTTGGTAGATCCCTTATCTCTTGGTCCTCCAAGAAACAAAACTTGGTATCCTTATCCACCGCCAATGTATAATATATTGGCGCCTGATCATGTTGTGCTCAATAACTTTGGATGACCCAAACTCTTAAAGATTATGGGATAAATGTGAAACATGTTCCATTTCTTTGCGACAATGAGGGTGCTATTAAGATTGCTCACAATCCGGTGCAACATTCTCGAACTAAGCATATTGAAGTTCATCATCATTTCTTTCGTGACCATATTGCTAAAGGAGATAGAAATCTTAATCATGTTCGTACAGACAAGCAATTGGTGGTTATATTCACTAAACCGCTTGATGAAAAGATATTTTGTCGATTGAGCGGAGAATTGAATATCATTGATGCCTCAAATTTGGAATGGAATTTCCACTTGGATACATGCAAGGCATGAGCCTTTGTGACTAATCCTTGATATTTCTCTTATGACGATGATCATTTATCTGGGATATATTTCCACCCTTGTATGTTATCTAACCCTTGTAGGTACTTGGATGAGCCTAAATCTATGAGATTGCAAACCACTCACATTTTGAGCAATCACTACATCACCAGGCATCTATGCTTTGGTTGTTGAAATCAAGGAAGCATGAACTCACTCAACATATCCTTTGACAATATCTATATGATGAATTTCAATCTTATCAATTTGGATACACAAGTGCTATTCCTTGCAAGTCTAACCCATGTAGGAAGATGAACTTAAACTCCAAAGGATTCTCCCAACACTTGATGGACTACATCAACCTTGAGCATCCAACATAAGTTCAACTACATGATCAAGATCAACACCAGAACCCAAGGTATGTCATTCCATCTTAGAGAAGCTTTACTCCAAGTCATGAGTTAAAGCAACTCAACAAGATGTGAATACATTAAGACGCTTAAATGAAAAATGGCAACCCCATTTTGAGCTTAACGATGAGTATGACCTATGATCAAGTGATCTCACTTGACTTCTAAGTAAATATACTCTAACATAGGTGACTTTGTCGCCAACCATCTCTAGATGAAGTTCTCTAGTGTTCCTTTTTTTGTTCATTGCATTTGTATTTCTTCTTGCAATTGTGTTTTCCTTCTATATAAAAAAAACTTCATCTAGATCTCTTTTTGTTATCTGTGTAGTTTTTCTTTAATCAAAATTCTAATCCTTTGCAAATATTTATGAAAATTCCTTGAAAATCTTTATGAAATTTCATTTGCAAGTGAGCTAAGTAGAAAAAAATTCCTCTGCATTAAACTTGGTTCCACCGATCCAAGCCCATCGGCCAGACCGAAGCACCAGGTCTACCTGCACACAGGTCATCGGTTCCACCGACATGGACTAACTCGGTCTTACCTATGAGCACCTTCAGTGGCCCTTGCTATCTCGGAGTCACCGATTGAAACAGATCGATGCCACTGATTTCACTGCTGAGAAAATCTTTTGCCATATTGTATTGCCTATTTTCTTCAGCTCCACTCAATGATTCTTTTCCCCTGTCTACATCATGAGCTACATTATGCTTGCTTGTGTCTCTCAAGGATCATACTCACTTGACTTATATCCAGGAAAACTACCCTTCTTGGAAATTGATGTCAAAGGGGGATGTCAGAGCACATCAAAGCTTACTCTTACAAAACTCTTCTAAGAAAGGAAGAGAGATGCAATGTCATAAGAGGATATAAATCACATGTCTTTAAGAGGGGAAATACATGTTAGTGTTTGTCTTGAGATATTTTTGATCTCATTCATTTCTGCTCTGATTTATTTATCTCTGCTCTGATTTTATCTCACCCTATCTTCTCCCATTATCCAGTGTTAGATTCAGGGGGAGAAAGAGTCTATGCTTAGGGGGAGAAAACCCCTTCGAATTTATTGCAAATCTTTAAGTCCTTGGGGACATGTCTATATCTGAATGAACTACTCACTCTGTGGTACTTACCTATTACATGTCATCCCAGTCTTGGTATTCTTGTGGGTCTTGGAATCTTTCTTTCTTGGAGTTCTCTTGTGTTTCTTAACCTTGTTTTCTCTAGATTGTTTCCTCCAAGTGTCGGGGTACAAAAGTAGGGCTCTCCTTTTTTACCCCTTTACTTGTGCACGGGCAGTCAGAGCGGCACCCGCAGCCACACTTAGCAGGGCAAAGGGAGGAAGCAGAAGCACAAGAATACCAGAGTAGCGCTCCAGCCAAAAGCACAAGACGGCAGAGAAACGCCAAGACCAGAGGCAGAAAGAGTAAGAGGGCGAGGTAGACTCCCCTAGCAAGACCCTTGCCGGGGCGGCCTCCGCAGCCCCGGCAAGAGCCTTGCTGGGTCAACTTGCCCAACGCCAGTAGAGCGCGCCACCCTTGAGCCCAAGGGTTCCAACTCCATCAACCACATTGGAACCAAGGCTCGGGAGGCACCTCCGTGGTGGCATGCAGATCTTTGTGAAGATCATAAGAACACAAGATCATATGGGGACCAGAAGACGACGGCCCTCGACAAGATCCTTCCCGAAGGAATCCACAAGACCCCCGGCAAGATCCTTGCCAAGGACGACCGCGAAGCCACGGGAAGACCCTTGTCGGGGCCCCGCCAAGACCCTTGCCGAGGACACCTGTGGGGCCACAGCCAGACCCACTTATGCCAAGACTCCACCGCAGTTCCCATACAGCTGCCAGCCCAACCAGTTGGCAGGCACCTGCGTGGCAACGTGCGGCCTCCAGGCCAACTCAGCAAGCACCTGCGTGGTGGCATGCAGATCTTCGTGAAGACCCTACCACCATGCCATCGCAGCAGCCTGCCAGCCTACGTGGTGCTGCATGCCTCGTTGGCCTGGACGCGTGTCGGAGCGAGGCAGAGCGGCGACCGTCGGGACGGGCCTCGTTGCCGTCCCCAATAAAGCAACGGGACACTTAAGGGGCGCATTTAATGCGCCTTGTCCCGTAATGACAGGAGATAAGCTTGTATAGTGTATACCTTTCCATCTCCTGTGTGCCACTATGGTGACCCCTTTTTTACTATAAAAGGAGGCTCGAGGCGTACTGGAGAAGGATTCGGATCTTTTGGACTACGCATGCACCACAGCTAGTTCGAGAGCTCAAGAACACTCAAATATACACCAAAGCATGACTAGGTTATCACGCATCCTTGCGGCCCGAACCTGGGTAAACGATCTTTGTGCTGACTACCGGACCCACTCTTTGCACAACCCCGCGCCCGCCAACCGTAGAAGGGATCCCAGTGATTCCTTAGGTGTCGTTTTCCACCGACATCTTTGGCGCACCAGGTAGGGGGCGCAGTTGCGACAATCCAGTCTAGCAGTTAGTTTAGCAGTTCTTCATCGCCATGGCTCCCAAGAAGAAGGCCATCATGGCGATCGGTTCATTGAGAGCCGAACGGCCCGTACCGGTGAGTCGTGGCCCGTGAATACCCACATCGCTCTGGCAGTCAAAGCCTGGCGAGCAGCATCGTTCGTGCGCGAGACGACAGGCCGCACGCCGCCAAATCCAAAGACGGAGCCGGCCCCTCGCAGGCGGTGCGGCGACTTCCAAGACACCTATGCCGGCGCCCATGACGCGCTCTTCCCAGGTTGTGTGCAACAAGCAGGGTCGCAACGCTGGTGACCCCGGGCGCAGCCGTGGGAAGTGTCCTGTGCCTCATTCACGGGACGTAGAAGGCCAGCATGCATGCCGAGGCGCTAGCGAAAATGGCGCACAGCCGCAGGGCCATGATAGAGCTCCTTCTAACGTGGTTAGAAGTCGAAGCGCATCACGGTCCACGCAGCTTTCACTGCCACCCACGCCAGCAGAAGCTTTGGCGCGCGCGTAGTTGCTCTTCGACTTTCCTCCTCCTGCGGAAAAGCTCGACGAGTGGAGAGCCACCATTCGGAGCCTCAGGCCGGCGCTCCGTCGAGCCACCGCATGCCAGTGGTGGAAGGACCGGAGGTGCTGCGGCCACGATGCACTCTCCTCCCCCACGCCAGCCACCGCGGGTGTCGATCCATCGCGATGACGCTTGTGATAACATTTCCATAGCATCGTCCGACCCACGGACCAACTGCGATCAGCGCCAAGTTCTTTGGGAGCAAGCCCATGAAGAAGCTCGAACCACCATCGAGTGTCGGCGCGAAGCACGCCACGAGTCAGATAGGCAGGCGGGGGCCACTATGGACCACCCAGCATCGGGAGGCTCTAGTAGCCTACCCTACGAGGTGGGCTGCCCAGCCTTTACCCGTGAGCTAGGCAGTTCCAGTGGCCCTCCCACCGTACGTTCAAGCCCGGCGTTGGTGAGAAGTACAACGGCAAGACCCACCCGTCGGAGTTCCTCAGCATCTACACCATCGTGATGCAAGCTGCCGGAGCTACGACAAGGTGCTTGCCAATTACTTCCCGTTGGCACTTAAGCCCAATGTCATGTCATGGTTGATGCACTTGCTGACGGATTCCATTTCTTCTTGGTCGGATTTGTGTCATGAATTCGTTGGCGCCTTCACTGGAGGCCACCAAGCTCATGGCTAGGCAAGCGATTTGCATATCATCCCCCAGAAGGAAGGTGAAAACCTACACAAGTACATATAGAGGTTCAGCCAGGTATAGTACAACATCCCAGATGTTCATCCCGCAACTGTGATCAGCACATTCCATCAGAATGTGCGCAATCGCAAGATGCGTGAAGAGTTGGCGATGACCAAGGTCAAAGATGTGGCCGAACTTTATGTTCTGGCCGATAGGTGCGCTCGAGCTGAAGAGGGGAGGAAGTACCCCGGCGAGGACGCCAGTGCGGAAACCAACTCCACAGACGAAGACACGGCCGCCCCGACGAAGAAGGGTCGGCGCCGCAATTTGAAGCGCAAGGGCAAGGCCGTGCTTGTCGTCGAGGGATCCGAGGACACCGGCGCTACCAAAAAGGCCAAGGCAGACGACCCCGGCAAGGAAATTGCTGGGTGCGCCGCTTGCCGGGCCTTGGCGGCTGCCGACAAGCCAGGAGGCTCTGACAAGCAGTAGTGCAAGATCCACCGCACCAAGGGACACGACCTCCAGAACTGCCGGCAAGTTGAGCTGCTTGCTGAGAAGAAAAAAGCTGAGTATGAGAGGCGGGACAAGGAGAAGGGTTAGGATGGTGCCGAGGGATCTGGCAAGAAGCATGGCGGCCAAGGAGGTCGCCGTGGCAAGGATAACCAGCAAGAGAGGCCCGCTCGGGGCCGCGACAAGAAGAAAGAAGACGATGATCATGACGAGGACGACGAGTCCGGCGGGCACGAGCTCCAGAAAGCTACAGAGGCCATGTGCGTTGACTGTGGCGCCTCGCTGCACACCTCTCACTGCCACCTCAAGCAGTGGGTGCGTGAGATCACAGCAGCGGAACCACCATTCGATGCTCAAAAGCCACTAAAGTGGTCCAGCATGCCTATCATTTTTGACACCAAGGACCACCTTGATCGCACAACTGCAGTCGGGTGTTTGCCGTTGTTGGTCTCGCCCACAATATGCAACCTCATGGTGACAAAAATGCTATTTGACAGCTGGGCCAGTCTGAACTTGATCTCGCCTGTTGTGATCAAAAGGCTGCCGATTCCTGATGGAGACCTCGAAGAGACGAGCACATTTCAAGGGGTCAACCCGGGAAGGAGTCAGCCGAAGGGTAAGGTCACGCTGCCCGTGACGTTTGGAGGCGAGTTGAACTACAAGACAGAGAGGATTGTTTTTGATGTAGCCGAGATCCCCTTGCCTCACATTACGCCTACAAAACGTTGAAGATGCCTAGGCCGATGACCATCATCACCGTCCCCTCCGACAAGAAGGATGAACTGATCTGCGCTAACCAACTCTAGCGGGAGGCAGTTGCAATGACTGCCGCCAAGGCACTTGCTCCTACCGCCGAAGCCCCGGGAGGGAAGAAGACCGACAAGACCTCTTGCACCCACTCTGCCAAGTGCACCTCTTCGGAGTGTAGTGCTTCCGTTGAGGACGTGCCAGAGAGCTCCACCGGCAAGAGCAAGAAATCCAGAGCTGCACCACCAGAGACCAAGAAGGTGTCCAGAAGGAGGATGGCACGGGAGGGCTTTCACCATAAGCTCCACCCTCGACAGCAAATAGGAAGGCGCGCTCGTCACTTTCCTGTGGGAGAATATCGATGTGTTTGCGTGGCAAGCATCCGACATCCCCGGCGTTCCCAGGGGGGTGATTGAGCACCATCTTGCTGCCTGTCCTCACACGCAACCCGTCAAGCAGAAGGTCAGGAAGCAAGCTCTGGAATGGCAAGAGTTCATCAGAGAGGAAATTAGGAAGTTGGAAGCGGTAGGCTTGGTGAGAGGGGTACTCCATCCGACGTGGCTGGCCAATCCGGTGGTGGTGCGCAAGGCAAATGGGAAGTGGAGACTGTGTATTGATTACACAGACATCAATAAGGCTTGTCCAAAGGACCATTTCCTGTTACCACGCATCGACCAGATTGTTGACTCCACGGCCGGTAGTGACTTGTTATCGTTCATTCGACGCTTACTCGGCATACCACCAGATCTTCATGATGAAAGAAGACGAAGAGAAGACAACGTTCATCACCCCATGTGGTATGTATTGTTTCATGAGAATGCCTTTCAGGTTGAAGAGCGCTGGCTCGACGTTTGTGAGAGCAGTCCAAATTGGTTTTGAGCCTCAGTTGCATAGAAATATGGAAGCTTATATGGATGACATAGTGGTCAAAACCAAGGACAGAGCAACACTCGTACAAGATTTAGAAGAGATGTTTGCAAATTTGCGCAAGATCAACCTCAAGCTGAACCCTGGGAAGTGTGTCTTCAGCGTCCCGTCCGACAAACTTCTTGGGTTATTTGTGTCAGAACATGGGATCGAGGCGAATCCAGACAAGATCAAGGCCATTGAGTAGATCGAGGCACCTAGGCTGATCAAGGATGTGCGTCGGCTCGCTGGCTGCGTTGCCTCCATGAGCAGATTCATCTCCAAGTCTGTTGAACGTGCCCTTCCCTTTTTCAAAATCTTGAAAAAGGCAGGCCCAATGGAATGGACCCCAGAGGCCGAGGCAGCCCTGCAGGATTAAAAGAAGTACTTATCCTCTGCGCCAATACTGGTTGCGCCTAAACCACAAGAACCATTGCTGCTATATCTGGCGGCAACGAACCAAGTGGTCAGCGCCACGCTAGTGGCATAGGGGGAGGTCGATGAAGAGGCAGTGGCAATGGCAGGGCTGGCGGATGGCTAACCAGAGCTCGCCACGGCAGGGCCTGGTGCCGGTAAGGCAAGGCCTCCGGCAGAGTCTGACGCTGGCGAAGCAGAAGCGACGCAACCAAATGAAATAGTGCCAAAGAAGAAGATGATGCAGCACCCGGTTTACTTTTTGACCTCCCTATTGCAGGGGGCTAGGTCAAGATACTCCGGTGTGCAGAAATTGCTCTTTGGCCTCCTTATGGCCTCGAGGAAGCTGCGTCATTACTTCCAAGCACACGAAATTACCGTCGTCACCTGCTTCCCATTGCAACAGATATTGCATAACCCAGACGCAACCGGGAGGATTGTGGAATGGGCTTTGGAACAATCGACCTTTGGTTTGAAGTTTGAAAGCACTTCGACAATCCAGAGTAGAGTCTTAAGAGAGTTCATTGCAGAATGGACCTCGATGTCCGACGAAGAGGTCCAGGAGACCACTCTTCCCAGCAAGGAAACAAGTCGCAACTGGATTATGTACTTTGACGGGGCTTCCTCGCCGCAAGGCGCCGGTGCTGGTGTGCTCCTCGTTGCACCCACCGGAGAGCACCTCAAGTATGTAGTCTAGATGCACTTTCCCAGGGAGATGTCGGCAAACAACACTGCTGAATACGAGGGGTTGCTTGCCGGTCTCAGGATCGCAGCAGACCTCGAAATCAAGAAGATCATCGTCAGGGGTGATTCACAGCTTGTCGTCAAGCAAGCTAACAAAGATTATCAAAGCCCATTCATGGAGGCCTACGTAGATGAAGGAGGAACCTGGAAGAGCGTTTTGACGGTATACAAGTGGAGCATTTTCCCCGAGTGGAGAACGGCATCGCCAACTACTTGTCAAAATGCGCTGCCTTCAAATTGCCTGTGGAACCAAGTACTTTTGTGCTTCGATTAACTCGACCATCCGTTGAACCATCGACAGGGCAGAACAATCGGAGGAAATCAGGCCCCGGCAAGTACTTTCCCGCCGAGCTCCCAGGAGCCGTCGACAAAGATGTTGCCATGGATACTGAGCCTGCCATGGGGCAACAGACTCAGGCAGGGTGTCAAGCCCTGGCTGTAGAGATAGGCGCTCCCATGGCAGAGGAAATGCCTTTGGCCCTTGCCATCGAGCCCCAGGCTCCGGCATGGGCACATCATACTGTCCGATTCCTCCAAACAGGGGAACTCCCCGAGGAGCAAGAAGAAGCGGAGAAAGTAGCCCGTCAGTCTGCCATGTATCAATTCGTCGATGATGTTCTGTACAGAAAAAGATCAAATGGTGTGATATTGAAGTGCATTCCCCGGGAGGAAGGACTGGAGCTATTGGCAGAGATACACAGAAGCATGTGTGGCTCCCACATAGGGTCGAGGGCCCTTGCCGGCAAGGCATTCCGGCAATGTTTCTTCTGGCCCATAACCCTCCAGGATGCAACAGCACTAGTAACCAAGTGTGAAGCGTGCCGGTTCCATTCAAAGAAGCTTCATCAACCAGCTCAAGCTCTCCAAACAATCCCTCTTTCCTGGCTATTCTCGGTCTGGGGGCTCGACATACTGGGCCCCTTTCCCCATGCTGTCGGGGGCTTTGAGTACTTGTAGTTGCAATCGACAAGTTCACAAAGTGGACAGAGGTGGAGGCAGTGAGAAAGGTGACTGCACAATCAGCCGTCAAATTCTTCAAGGGGCTAGTCTGCCGTTTTGGTGTGCCAAATAGAGTCATCACCGACAACGACACGTAGTTCACGAGCCACACCTTCATGCAGTACATCCAGGACCTCGGTAGCAAGGTCTGTTTTTCCTCCGTTGCACATCCACGAAGCAACGGCAAGGCTGAGAGGGCAAACGCTGAAGTATTGCGAGGCCTCCAGACAAGGACTTTTGACAGGCTACGCATGTGCGGATGACGCTGGATTGATGAATTGTCGGCGGCTCTTTGGTCAATCAGAACGACACCAAATCGAGCCACCGGCCAGATGGCTTTCTCCCTCGTTTATGGGGCAGAAGCAGTTCTCCCCATGGAACTTACGTACGGGTCATCCCAAGTGCTCGCTTATGATGAGCTTGAGCAAGAGCAATTGCGGCAAGATGATGCAACGCTCCTTGAGGAAGGTCGTCTTCGGGCGGCTGTGAGAGCAGCGTGCTACCAGCCAGCCTTGCGCCGCTACCATAGCCGCAAGGTTCATGCCCGAAGCTTTGAGGAAGGCGACCTTGTTCTTCAGCGCGTTCAATGGCCAAGAATTCCAAAAGTTGACGCCGAAGTGGGAAGGCCCTTACCGGGTAATACGAGTCACCAGGCCCAGTGCAGTCCGCCTGGAGACCGAAGATGCTATTCCAGTGAGCAACTCCTGGAACATCGAACATCTTCGCAAGTTTTACCCATAAAGTAGCGCGATTCTTGGGGCCCCAGTAGACCACCTTTTGTACAAGTCTTGCCGGCGAGGCATGTAACCCTTTGTACAAAGCCAGGCGCAGACCCTGAGCATAAATAAATGAAGCGCTGGTGCCCTAAGTTTTAGCATGCATGCTAGGTTGAGTCTCTCCCTCGGTTAGGGCTGATAGTGCTTAGCAGCGACTAACCCCTAGCATAGAGGTCGAGTGTGCATCTCTCTGTCCTTTCCCGTCCTTTTTAGGTTCGCAGGGTGAATGGACATTTCTGCTGAGCTGTTTGGAGGAAAGATAATAGGCCGGCGCCCCGACCCCGGCAAGCCAAGGTTGCCGGGGGCTGCAGATCCAAAGGTCCGACCGCGGCAAGCCAAGACTGCCGAGGGTTGCAACATCAGATAATTTTTTCATTCCCCACTCCCTACTTCAGTATGAAACTTGAACATACAAGACTTCACTCACTCTTATACCATCATGCTCCCTTTTTCCCATGTCCAAAAAATCTTACTTTGGGCCGGGACTTGGTCATAGCGCGGTGGGAAGGGAATGGGCGAAGGGCCCAATCCTGCTTTGCCCCTACCTTCGCCATGGGTGTGAGTGTAATCGAGCTTTAGAGCAGGAGGACGGCAAGGACTGTTGCCGGGTTACAATGTTTATCCTAAGATAACGAGGACTCGTTCCTTGGTGTGGCCCCCACCCACGCACAAAAGAAACCCAGCAAACACCCTTCTTTTCATTCATACTTTGTTAACAAGTACAATTTGTACGGAATGTATGCACGAGCGAGTGGATTACAAGGTCTAAATTCTACTAACACTAGTAGGTAAAGGGCTATAGATGGAATGGACTCTAATGCCGCACCTATCATGTGGTGCACCACTACTATATAGCAGTGGCGCACCATGTGTGCCTTGCGCCATTAGTGTGGAAGACACTAATGGCGCACCTGGCACATGGTGCGCCACTAGTAACAATTTTTTTAAATTTTTCCAAACATTCTAATGGCTCATCATGGCACGGTGCGCCATTAGTAATGCTAATTAGTAATGGCGCACCGGCCACATAGTGCGCCACTACTGTTGTTTTTTTTGTTCTTTTTTTTGCAAAACTACTAATGGCGCACCGTAGCATAGTGCGCCATTACTAGTTTAAACTAGTAATGGCGCACTATTGCGCCATGCGCCATTAGAATATATATATATTTTTTATTTTTTTGCAAAACTTCTAATGGCGCATCAGCAGCAGGTGCGCCATTAGTAACCAGGGTTACTAATGGCGCATTTGCAGGTGGTGAGCCATTAGTAACCTGGGACCAACAAGATATTTTGGACAGCCCACCTACCCACTCACTTTCCGCACTTCATTCTCGACCTCCTCCTCCAAGCTTCTCTCGGCTGCCTCCTCCTCCTCACCTCATTTGCACCATAGATTCATCCAAATTAAGTGGTTAAATTACCTTTTTTGATAGGTAAGCAAGGGGGAAGCTATCTTTATGTTGTTCTCCCTCTCCAACAACGTGCACATGCACTTTTTGTGGCCTAGCTAGATCTATGTATGTTCGTGGTGTTGCATATGTTTGTGGTGTTGCATATATGTTTGTGTTTGCAGGTACCGGTATTTGAAATGCGATAGTTGCCAATATTTTGCCGGAATGTTGATTCATTTCCATTTCGGCGAGAATTTTGGCACTATGCATTCTTTTTGGTCCTATTTGTAGGGAAAGTCATGCCAAATTTTGTATTGGTTCTAAAATATCAATTTGCTCTACCCCTCACGCGACCATGGTCCGCACGATGACCGAAGGCATCGTGAATAGGTTTTGAGCTCCTTGAAGGCCGAGATGCTTGAAAAGAGCGAGACAGAGATAAGATGTCCATGTCGAAGATGCAAGTCAAGAGCCTTATTGCGGACCCGGATTCCGGCAGGTCTTGGGACCACCTGCTCTTGCGTGGTTTCATGGATGGCTATCGGTGGCAAGGTGATGAAGATGACTATGAAGTCGTCCATGGGGGCCGGGCAAGAAATAAGGAAGGGCAGCAAGACAACCACCGCGGCTCGGGCGGCGAGAAGACGAAGAATCTCCAGGACATGATCACGACGATGATGCTGTACACAGTCATCATGTAGAAGATGCAGGACATGATGATGAGGAAGATGCCAGAGCAGACGAAGGGCATGATCATGAACATGATGATGCCGGCGGAGCAGACGATGATGGACCATCGATGGGCTGGGTGCAGGACCGTCATATTCAAGAGCTGCTTCTCAAGCAGACGGATAACACAAGAGCTGCCGCTCGAGAGAAAGCCAAGTTGGATCAACTGGAGATAGACGCGGTTAATCCATTGTATGAAGGATGCAGGCCCGAGGATACCTGCCTGAAAGTAACGCTCATGGCTTTGGAGATGAAGGTAAAACACAAAATGACCGACGCATGCTTCGACGAGAACATGTCATTCTGGCACGAACGTCTTCCCAAGGGGAACAAGTGCCCGACTAGTTTCGAGGAGGCGAAGAAAATCGTGTGTCCTCTGGATTTACCGCACGTGAAATACCATGTGTGCATGAACAATTGCATCATTTATCGGGACAAGCACACGGAGTCTACCATATGTCCGGTGTGCGGCGTCACTCGATACAAGAAGAGGAAGAAAGCACCTCGAAAAGTGGTGTGGTACTTTCCGATCACTCCTCGTCTGCAGCGGTATTTCGCGGACCCTAAGGTAGCAAAGCTCCTGCATTGGCATGCGGATAGGGAGTAGAAGAATCAAGAAGATGACACAAATGATCCGGAGATAAATAAAAAAGACAAGATGCTGAGTCACCCAAAGGATGCGAGCCAGTGGCAAGCGTTGAACTTCGAACACCCAGAATTTGGGAAGGATCCAAGGAACATCATCTTTGGGCGCGAGCACCGATGGAGTCAATCCGTTTGGCAGCAGAGAAGCACACATAGCACCTGGCCTGTGTTTGTGTGGATGTACAACCTTCCCCCCTGGTTGTGCATGAAGAGGAAGTACATTCACATGAGTATGCTAATTGAAGGGCCGAAACAACCAGGGAACGACATCAATGTTTATCTGGGGCTGCTGAAAGAGGAGCTAGACACGCTGTGGAAAACGCCAGCCAATACGTGGGACGCCGCAGAGAAAGAATATTTCCCTATGAGAGCCGCACTGCTCACGATGGTGCACGACTATCTCGGTTACGAATATCTCGTGGGGCAGATGGTCCATGGATTTTTTGGATGCGTCAGGTGCATGGATGACACTACATATCGCCAGCTAGATAGAGATCCCGGGTCTTCGAAAACCGTGTTCATGGGACATCGAAGGTGGCTTCACGACATGACCCGTGGAGGAAACGCAAGGATCTGTTTGATGGTGAAACCGAACCCCGAAGACGCCCGCGTACGAGGAGCGGCGAGGAAATAGACCAGCTGTTGAAAAATTGGAAAGATTGCCCACTGCCGGGAAAGCAGCAAAAGCCGCCAGAGCCGGGAAAGAAGCGAAAGGCGCCAGAGCCGCTGCTGAAGGTATGGAAAACGAGGTCTCTTTTCTGGGACTTGCCGTACTGGAAGATCCACCGTGTGCCTCACAGCCTTGATGTCATGCATATCACGAAGAACGTGTGCGAGAGTCTGCTTGGTACCGTGCTCAACATGCCAGAGAGGACCAAAGATGGGCTGAAAGCAAGGGCAGACTTGAAATCAATGGGCATCAGGGAGGAGCTTCACGCTAATGATGATGATGATGATGATGATGAGGCGAAGCAGGACACGGAAAGTCGTCGCAAAGGCAAAAAGGCCAAGAAGACCGGAAATGACTACCCTCCCGCGTGCTTCACTCTAAGTCAGGAGGAGATCGAGAAGTTTTTCACCTGCCTCGTGGGAGTAAAACTTCCTTACGGATTCTGTGGGAAGATAAGCAGATACCTAGACCCAGCGAAGCAAAAGTTCAGCGGGATGAAGTCTCATGACTGTCACGTGCTGATGACGCATATACTTCCAGTTGCAATCTATGGGATCATGGACATGCACGTCCGTGAAATGCTATTTGGCCTATGCAACTTTTTCGACATCATCTCTCGGAAGTCGGTTGGCGTGAGGCAACTCAGAAGGCTAAAGGAAGAGATCGTGGTGATACTATGCGAGCTTGAGATGTACTTCCCGCCCGCATTCTTCGACGTTATGGTGCATCTACTGGTCCATATCGTGGAGGATATCATCCAACTCGGGCTGACATTCCTACACAGCATGATGCCGTTCGAAAGGATGAATGGTGTCATCAAAGGATACGTTCGCAACATGTCACATCTAGAGGGAAGCATAGACAGGGGCTATCTGACCGAAGAGTGCATCTCCTACTGCACGAATTATCTAGGCATCGAGGACCCCGTTGGTCTGCCTGTCAACAGGCACCTCGGCGAGCTCATTTGGATGGGGTCACCGTGAGGGTCGCCGCGAAATGCATGTCGACTTCGAGGGTCGACTCGCCAACTTTGAAAGAGCAAACCTAGTCGCACTACAACACATAGACGTGGTCGATCCTTGGGTGGTAGAGCACAAAACCTTTATTGAGAAGACGTACCATGACCGAGGCCAACAGAGGACGGACGGAGATATAATCAAAGAGCACAACTCATGTTTCACGCGTTGGTTCAAGCGAAGCTTCGTCGTACCCTTTATATGAGGATTCTTCCACGGAAGAACAACTCATATTCGCCTTGTCACAGTACGAGCACAACCGATGACCTATGAGGCGTCATTTATATCAACGGCTACACATTCTACACCGAGGACAAGGACATGAAGAGCAATGGTTATCAGAACTCCGGGGTAACGATGGAATCCTATACCGGTAACGACAAGGACAGATACTACGGAAGGATCGAGGAGATCTGGGAGCTGAGCTACGCTGGAGAGAAGGTCCCGATGTTCCGTGTCAGATGGGCCAAGAGCGTCCTAAAAGAAGACCAGTATTTCACCACCATGGTTATACCCGAAGCCAAATCCAAGACCATGGCATAAGCGTCACCGCGAAAAATGAGCCATGGGTACTGGCTTCCCAAGTGGACCAATGCTTCTTCATTACCGACCCGTCAAAGCCTAGCCGTGTTGTCGTGAGCAGAGGCAAAAGGAAGATCATCGGAAAGGATGGAGTAGCCAATGAGCAAGACTTCGACAAGTACGGCGACCCGAAGATCGAACATGATGACGATGATGAAGTAGCAGCATACACCACAAGAAGAAGCAGGACCACCCTACCTAAAGGACGTCTGCTCCACGTAAGAACTCCATTTGTGAAAAAGAAGGGCAAGAAGATTGTGAATAGATAGCTAGCTAAGATCGATTGTATTTAAATCGTAGTCTTCATTTGTCGATTGTATTTCATGGGCACTTTAATTTTGAACTCATGAATATTGTTTAAATTTCATGGACACTCGATCTCGATCCCCCTCCATCTCGATCGCACCTCGCCAGATC
This sequence comes from Aegilops bicornis, assembly GCA_021605145.1. NCBI lineage: Eukaryota > Viridiplantae > Streptophyta > Magnoliopsida > Poales > Poaceae > Aegilops > Aegilops bicornis. Next base: position 302,290,008 of record CM038674.1, on the reverse strand, counting down.
CGGTCCCCCTCTCCAGCGAGCACCCCCTGCACCATCTCCCCCGCTCCACCAGCCGCCGCCGCCGACCCCCCGCACCATCCCCCACTCCACCGCCGCCGACGACCCCCCGCACCCTCCCTGTCAGGACCCCAATTCCAAATCACATTGACCTAGCCGGTAACACCTCATATCACTTTGCGGCCTCACGCACAGTACTCCCACGGGTGTCGCCTTACCATGGCCCGGGACCGTTTGCGTCTTTTGGCTCACGTATATGACAGTGTCGCTAGCATCCACATGATAAAGAACCCGGGCCGACATGGCTAGTCATGAACCCAAAGCGGCACTAACCTATGGGGACAAGCATACATGAATCACATCGAGCATGTCGGTCATCAACGTATAGATTCGGGCTGTAGCACTGGCTATGAGGACTCCGGAGAACCGGGCTGTAGCAGGCTAGGCAGGACTCCGAATAACACCGCGCGACATTTCCCCGAAGGGACAGACATAGGAACGATGTGAAACACATGCCGGCCAGTCAAGTGTCCAAGCAGTAGTGCTGGGCTAGCAGGACTCCGGTGACCCGGGCTGTAGCGGACTACTATCGCTCGGAAGCACGAGACTACATTTCCCCATATGAGAGGCTGCCAAGGATAAACAACTAGTTTGTCGGATCCCACTCATACCAAGCATTTCAATCATACACGCAATATGCCCGATATGAGTAAATACAACAATGCATCACAACAAAACTCTACAACTCAAAGTACTTTATTTAGAAGGCTCCGAGGAGCCATACATAACATATCCATACAGGTAGGGGTCACATGACCCAACACTCAAGTCATACAACATACAAGCACATGCGGAAGCAAACTAGTCTCGAGTACAGACTTTAAAAAGAAAGAAGGCTTGTTGAAGCCTTTCTATCTACAGTGGCCCTTCACAAGCCTTGGATCACCACCTGGGTGGCTAGTTCACTCGTCGATGTCAAGGTCTACATAGAACCCATCGGAAGGGGCAATGTTGTCGTCTGAAAAACATTAATTAAGCAAACATGAGTACGGAGGTACTCAAAGAAGTCTTACCACGTAATCCTATCATACATGCACATTCTCAAGAAGGTGGTGGGGTTATTTGCAGCAAGCCAGCTTTGACTCTTGGCTAAGCTATCCCACGTGACACCATTTGAAAAGCATTTGTCGCATTACCCAGTCCACTAATCACCATCACAATACTCCATTGGATCCTCTCTCGTCACCCACGAGAGGGCCATCCATGATACTCACACTTATCTTGAGGCTTTTAGTAGTATCCATTTACTTGTCTATGAACTGATATAGGTAACCAGAAGTCCTTCTCCGTGGACACGGCTATTCGAATAGATCATATTAACCCTGCAGGGGTGTACTTCGTCACACACGCTCTCACCACTTACCGCCGTTTACACGACATGTACTCGGCAACCTTCAAGCGGAAGCCCAACGTGGGTGTCGGCCACAGCCTACCTAAACACACAAGTCCCAAGTCCAGGTTGTCGCCTATTCGGGTTCCATCCGCAGGGAGTCCGGCCGAGGTTTCCCATACGGCCCCGAACGATGTGTCTGAGGTTCCCGAGACACCAAACGGGCGAATCGGTACACAGACCCACGGTGCCTACCGCAACACAACCCACCCCTACGGTCAGCGTTAAATGCGGCCCCAAAGATGCTACAAACTCCATATACTACTTGCAACTCCCGGACTGAGGACAAGAGTGGTTAAGAAGCCGAGAGGGTCAATTAAGGATCCCAATGCGTGGTAGTAACTGTTTCATGGATCACAAACACAGATCTCAGTTCTTAGGGACGGCTTCAATGAAACAACCCACCATGTACTCCTACATGGCCTCTCATCGATACCTTTACCAAAACGTGTTCAACACTTTCACTCTCGAACCCGACACAACCTTTCACTCCAGTTCATCATCCCGATGAGCCGGACTGACACAACTCTAAGCATAGCAAGCATAGCATGGTAGGAATCACAAACATGGCTCAATCAACTCCTACACATACTAGTGTGTTTCATCTAGTTACTGTGGCAATGACAGGTCATGCAAAGGAAGTGGGTTCAACTACCGCAGCACACAACAGTTCGAATTGTGTTGTCTTAATGCAGTAAAACAAGAGCAAAAGCGAGAACATGGGTTTGTATCGGAATGATCAATGGGTTGCTTGCCTGATGGAGTGGTGGTAGGATACTGCCCTTCAGACGGATAGTCGGGATTATCCTCGGAGGCAGAACTTATCACGAAAGACATACCGAAAATAAACACACATGGCAATATGCAACAATATGATGCATGCTATGACATGGCAATATGGATGTGTATTGGCCTAATGCAAGCTGAAACAAAAAGGGATGAACTCATTTGAATCAAAGATTCAAATGCTAGCTCATTTAAAGTAGTCCTAAAAGGTGTAATATCTTATTCTGCTTAAACAGCAGGGTTAACTTGTTTTAACATGAATGAAACCTGTACCAATGGATAGAATGGATTTTTCTGGTCATTTTTCATATATAAATCTTTGCATTTGGAGTTACAGATTAAAAGTTATGAATAATTGAAGTTTGAATTATATTCTGGAATTTCCTATATTAGAATAAATCCAGTAATTGATTTATTAAATCGACCATCGTCGCCAAGACATGATGTCGTGGTCAACGGCGACGTCCGTGTCAAACCTGTTGTGGGTCCAGTGTCGGGGTAATTAGTTTAGTTAAAGTTTAATTAAAACTAAACCTAGTTAATTAGCGTGGTCGGGCCCCACCGCTATCGACTCATCGAGCCAACCAGGCCCACCGTGGTCAACGTCCCACGTCCCGGCTGCACCGGCGTCTAGCCGGGCCGAGCCAGCCTTGGGCGGAGAAGTGCGTTTGGCCATTCCGGCGACCAAAACGAGCCAGCGGAGGATGGCTATGGGTAGCTGGGGTTGAGCCGCAGCTCTTGGTGGAGTGGGTTGGGGTCGGGCTGCAGGAATCGGCGCCGGCGATGACCTAAGGGTCAGCCGGAGTTCGGCCGAAGGCGAACTCGAGGCTAGAGGGGTCGGTGAGGTGCGGGGAGTGCATAGCTAGACTCTAAGCGACGTGGTGAGTGTGATGGACACCAAGGGGTGGCCGGAGGTTGACCGGGAGCACGTCGGCGACAAGCTCCGCGGCGGTGGTGCGGGTGATCTCCGTTCGGTTGCTACACGGCTCGAGAGCGAGAGAGAGAGAGGGGGGAAGGTAGCTAGGCTCACGGGCGACTCAGAGGAGCACTCGGTGCGGTCGGGGACGGACCGGAGCAGCGACGGCGTTGAAGGGGATCTCCGGCGACGGTGGACTCGGGCGAGGTCGGTGCGGTCGGCTCGAGCTACCCGAGCACGCGGGGCTCAGCTAGCTCGACGTAGTTGGGGGCGGCGGAGCTCCTGGACATGGTGGGGAGGAGCACGGACGGCGGGGAGCGCGTCTACGGCGACGGCGTGGCTGCGGTGGCGTCGGCCATGGCGGGGGAGCGCGAAAGAGAGGAGCCGGGGAGGAGAGGAGGTGTCCAGGGGGTTCGGGGTGAGAGGGAGGACGGTCCATGTCGCGGCTGGGCGAGGGGAGCGGCGAGGCGGCGACCAGGTGCGTGGCACCCAAGCGGTGCTCGCCGCCGAGCACCTGGTTGCTACTGGCCGAGCCAAAGCTCATTGGCCTGGCTGTTGGCTGGGCAGCCAGTGGGCCGGTTGGTGGGCACCAGGTAAGTGTTCTAAACTATTTTTCCTTTTCTATTTTTCTGTAACTTTGTGGAGTTTTTAAAAATACCAAAACAGTTTCAAAAATCACCAAACTGCTCCTGGTCCAATGTTGGAATATTTCCAACATGAAACATTTTAGTTTGGCAATATTTGGGCATTTGAAATATTTTATATAATTTGAAATGCTCAAACTCAAATACTTATGATTTAATTCAAAGACCTTTGGTTGACCTAGAAAATGGTGCACCACTTTTGGCGGAGGCTTTGGACCAAAGCAAAGATGATGAACATTTTGAAGGGCATTTCGTGTTCATTGAAATAATTTTTAGTAAACCCTAGTTGAGTTAAGAGGGGTTCTGGGGTTTCTGTCTTCCCCATTTCAAATTCAAATGAAATTTAAACATGATGCACACACTAATGCATGGTCTAACCGATGTGACAACTCACCCCCACTCAAAGGAATCTCGTCCGAGATTTAGGATCTGATGTGAAAAAGGAGGGATACTCAAGTCGAAGACTATCCTCCCTTTCCCAAGTTGATTCTTGCTCGGAAAGGTTTGACCATTGAAACTTTAGAAACTAGATATTATGACGTCGAGTGGTACAGCTCGGCTTGATCAAGAATACGAACGGGATATTCTCGATAGGTGAGGTTATCTTGGAGATCAAGCGTTTGTGGTCCACTCCACGGATAGGATCCGAGAAGCAACGCTGAGTTGGGAAACGTGGAAGACATCATGGACTCTGGAAAGATGCGGAGGTAGTTCCAATTGGTAGGCAACTTCTCCTCGTTTGGCAAGAATGCGAAAGGGTCCAATGTAACGAGGAGCCAACTTGCCTTTGATACCGAATCGATGGGTTCCCTTCAAAGGGGTAACCCGAAGATAAGCCTTCTCGCCAATTTCATAAGCCATAGGCTTATGCTTGCGGTCATATTGACTCTTTTGACGAGATTGGGCTGTTTTCAACTTTTCACGAACAACGCGAACCTGGTCTTCTGCTTCCTGAATCATATCCGGGCCAAAGAGTTGTCTCTCCCCGGTTTCTGACTAGTTAAGAGGCGTTCGACATTTCCGTCCATAAAGAACTTCGAAAGGAGCTTTGCCTAAGCTGGCTTGATAGCTATTGTTATAAGCGAACTCGGCGAATGAAAGGCATTTCTCCCAATTCATGCCAAAAGAGATGACACAAGCTCGAAGCATATCCTCTAGGATTTGATTGACTCGTTCTACTTGACCACTTGATTGGGGATGGAATGCGATGCTGAAAGAGAGAGGAGTTCCCATAGCATTTTGGAAACTTTCCCAAAATCGAGAGGTGAAGAGACTTCCACTGTCTGAGTTAATCTCCAGTGGAACACCATGAAGAGACACTATTCGAGAGATGTACAAATCAGCTAGCTGGCTAGCGGTTATACTCTCACGAACGGGTAGGAAGTGGGCTACTTTGGAAAGACGATCGACGACAACGAAGATAGCATTATTCCCTCTATTGGTCCTGGGAAACCCGGTAATGAAATCCATACCGATTTTATCCAATTTCCATTCAGGAATTTCCAAAGGTTGAAGGGTACCAGCAGGCCGTTGATGCTCTGCTTTAACTCGACGACAGACGTCGCAGTTAGCAATGTATTGAGCGATTTCTCTCTTCATCCTAGTCCACTAAAACCTCTGGCGTAGGTCTTGATACATTTTAGTACTACCGGGATGAATGGTGAGAGGAGAGTCATGAGCTTCCTTAAGGATCAGTTGCCGTAGTTGTTGTTTCTTGGGAACCACCAAACGGTTCTCAAAGAAGACAACACCTCGTTCATCTATGAAGAAACACTTAGCAGCTCCGCTAGCAATGTTCTCCTTGATCCAAGATATTCGTCTATCATACCGCTGAGCAGCTATGATTCGATCCGTAAGGTTAGGTTTCGCTACCTGGGTGGAAAGGAATCCTCGAGGAACAATGTGAAGATTAAGCTTACGAAATTCCTCGTCGAGAAATGGTTGACTTTGTTGTAACATCAAATTGTTACAATAAGATTTGCGACTTAGTGGATCAGCCATGACATTGGCTTTGCCCGGGGTGTAAGATATTCCTAAATCGTAATCTGTAATCAACTCGACCCAACGTCTTTGCCTGAGATTCAAATCCGGTTGGGTGAAGATGTATTTCAGACTTTGGTGATCGGTGTAAATCTATAACGATTACCAAGAAGGTAATGTCGCCAGGTTTTGAGTGCATGGACCACTGCTGCAAGCTCTAGATTGTGTGTGGGATAGTTATCCTCATGTGGACGCAACTGCCGGGAAGCGTAGGCTATCACATGACGATCTTGCATGAGTATGCAACCTAGTCCTTGTCGCGAGGCGTCGCGAGATAATAAAGTCCTTAGAAAAATCTGGTGGAACAAGTACGGAGCAGATGTCAGGCGTCTTTTCAGTTCCTGAAAGCTGAACTCGCACTGTGGTGTCCAATCGAACTTCTTATCTTTCTTGAGGAGTTTGGTTAGAGGTTTAGCAACTTTAGAGAAATTCTCGACGAAGCGGCGGCAATAGCTCGCTAACCCGAGGAAACTCCGAACTTGCTTGACCGATTCAGGTGGAGTCCAGTCAAGGACGGCTTGAACTCGCTTCGGGATTGACAGCAATGCCCTTGCCGGAGATTACATGGCCTAGGTAGGTCACTTACGGTAACCAGAATTCACACTTAGAGAATTTGGCATAAAGGCGGTGCTCTCAAGTTTCATCAACACTAGCCTTAGATGTTCGGCATGTTCTTCCTCATTCTTGGAGTAGATGAGTATATCATCGAGGTATACCACGGCAATTTATCCAAATACTCCATGAAGATTGAGTTCATTAACCGAGAAAAGGTGGCTGGAGCATTGGTTAATCCGAAGGACATGACGGTGTACTCGTATTGGCCATAACGAGTAACAAAGGCCATTTTAGGAATGTCCCCATTCTTGATTTTGATTTGATGGTAGCCCAACCTCAAATCCATCTTGGAAAAGACTGAGGATCCAGCGAGCTGATCATACAGGTCATTGATCCTGGGGAGCGGATACTTGTTCTTGATAGTGACCAAATTGATGTGTCGATAATCCACAACCATCCGATCCGTACCATCCTTCTTCTTGACGAAGAGGACGGGGCAAGCCCATGGAGATGAACTAGGACGGATGAAAGCCTTTTACAAGGACTCATCGAGTTGCTTCTTAAGTTCGGCTAGTTCTAGGGGTGCCATCTTATAAGGTCTTCTAGAAATTGGGACGGTTCCGGGAACAAGATCTATCACGAACTCGACATCTCTGTCGGTGGAACACTGGCAGTTCTTCCGAAAGACATCCGGAAAATCACGGACTACCGGAATATCTTCGAGATCCGGAAGGGATTGGCATTTAAGGAGTAAAGCTGGCGCTTGGACACTCGGGTTAAAACATTAACCGTCTTGCCCGAAGGATGAGTGAGTTGAACAGTTCTAGTAGAGCAATCAATCTTAGCATAACGGGCTGACATCCAGTCCATACCCAAGATGATGTTTATGTCCGAGGACTTGAGAGCTATTAGGGAAGCAAGAAAGACTAATCTGTCGACAAGAATTTCATTCCCATGACTTATTCTAGAGGTTTGCCATCTAGAACCAGGGGTCTGGATTTCCATGGAGGTGTGCATGTCACGTAATGTGGTGTTGTGCAATCGAGCATAGCTCTCTAAATAAATGAATGAGATGCTCCAAGATCAAAAAGAACAGTTGTTGGATGACAATTAACAAGGAGCGTGCGAGAACGGCGTTGGGATCCTCATAGGTTTCCTCAGCTGAAACATAGTTGACGTGGCCCGCGGCAAAGGTGGCAGCTGGTTTAGCATAGGGCACCTTTCCTGCTGGCTTACCACGGCCAACAGATTTTCCGATCTGACTGGGGTTGTTCTGAGGACACTCGCGGATGTAGTGACCCGTCTCTCCACATTTGAAGCAAGTTATCATATTGGGGCGTGGAGCAGCATTAGCAGCGGGGCCTCCATTAGTCTTGGGCGGAGCATATTGCTGGTTGGGGCGAGGCGCCTCAAAGGATGGACTCGGGGTGAACCTGGGTGGCAGAGTAGTATTTGGAATCCAAACCCGGCGCTTCTGAGATCCAGAGCCGGATGAAGATCCAGAGTCACGGACATGCTTGCGTGAAGCTTCAAAATCGGATTGCCCAGCCAAAGACCGATAGCCTTATTGACTAACCCGAAAGGAGGTGCACTCATGCGAGCGGAGATCACGACGAAGCTCGGGGCTAAGTCCCTTGCGGAATCTTGCCTGCTTCTTGGCATCGGTAGAAACTTATTCGGGAGCATAACGTGCTAATTTCCCAAACTCACGGCTGTAAGTATCCACTGTCAGCCTACCTTGGGAGAAATTGCAGAATTCCTCCCTCTTGCGATCCATGAGACCTTCTGGGATATGATGCTCACGAAAAGCGGCACTAAATTCAGCCCAAGTAGTAATTTGTCCAACCGGACGCATAGCCTCATAATTCTCCCACCAAAGGCTAGCAGGGCCTTCGAGGTGATAGGCAGCAAAAGTAACCTTATCAGCTTCAGCCACGTTAGCGTAATGCAGCTTGTGGTTGATGCTGCGAAATAATCATCCGCCGAGAGGCTCAACGGAATATTTGAACTTCGGTGGATACAGCTTGACGAAGTCATTGAGTGACACCGAATCATTTCTTGGCTGGCGTGCGGTGTTTTGCTCAATCCGCTCCAAAGATGGCGATTGGTCTCACGCTTATTATGCGTTACGCTTCCAAAGATAACCTCGGCCAAAGATGGCGGTTGAGGCAGATTTGCATTTCCAGCCGCTGGCTTCGCCTGCCGAGCGGCGAGGATTGTTGCGAGTGTTGACCATCCCGGGAACAAAACAATGGTTTAAACCAGATGGCAGAATTTAGCAAGGAAGTGCGGAATGTAATGGATAACACGGAACACAGAGATGTTCATCAGTATGACATGGTAATATAAAACTGCCATATATATACCAACGGTCATACACACCATACATAGTTTAATACAAGCCCGACGGAGTACAACTATCAGGAAAGGCGTTACATCTCATCGGAAGCATTCCAACTCCTATACATTATTTTCTACACTTCCGAATGATACACACTAAGTCATATTCCACAAGTCACGCAGGACGGCGGAAATACAACTATTACAATACTAGGGATACTACTACTACTCAGACAGCTCCATAGTAGTCCTCATAGAAGTCACCACCCAAGCCTGGAAGTGGAACATGATCATCCGGAAACAAACGATCCTGTGGGGCTTGCGGACCAAAGGGGCTCGGATGTGGACGTGGTCCGACAAACGGCGGCAGACGAGGCCCACGAGGAGGAGTGATGCCTCCTACCTCGCGCCACTCCATAAAGTCTGGCAGACCAGCTCGCACTGGGTACAAGTCCCTCATGTCCATGTATCCGGCTTGCACAGCAGGTGCAAACCGAAATGAGTAGCCCAAAGTGATCAGCACGGGCATTAAAGAGCTCCATACGCAAGGCCCGGTTTTCACGGTCCTTGTCTTCCAAAGCATCTCCGTGGTGGTGCGAAGAAGTGAGTTCTCATGGGATGCATCGCTGTACATACCCTGAAGGTAACCATGCGCCCCAGGGAGGGATGCTGGCATGTAGCGGAAATTGGTGTTGCACAACAAGGCAGTTCTGTCTCGAATAATAGTCATCATGGAATAAGCTGCATCTTGCACGGACATCCCAATAGTGATCCCAAGTCCATAAGAACAGTGGAGCGGTTCAGTAGCTCCGGGATAAGATGGATAAATCCTGACCGTGCACAGATATTGGCTTTGATTAAAATCCTAAACTGCTCCTCGACGGTATATTCAGATACCATCGGTAACCGGTCTCGACCATCACTCGAACCAACATTGCCGTGTGACCACACACATCAATGCAACGGGTCGACGAACCACTTGGTTACGGGGACGGTGGCCATCTGAAAAGCACAGCCACAATGCAAAGACATTAGAATTTCTAGGAAAAATCGGGCAGCATAACATCTCAGAATGCTCAAAAAACAGATTTGAGACATTCATAACCAGATTGCAAAGCCACACAACAACATCATATCAAGGTTCTGGTTCAACTAGTAGCATACCAAAATAATAGAAATTGAACTGAGGATGTAACCAACAATCCTATAAGTTACTACGGATTAGTAACACGTGAACTCGATAGAGAGAAAAAGCCTAGTCCTATACCCACGTAGAATGAGAAGAGGATGACTCAGATCGAGGCATAAGGTAAAGGAGTAAAAAGAGCCTTACGTTCCTCCCACAATCAATTCCCCTACATATAACTAAAGCATTTCTAGACTCAACATCGACCAGTTTGGCTTAGCGAACCCACAGCAGCCCTGCTCGATGCCAACGCTGTCAGACCCCGATTCCAAATCACATTGACCTAGCCGGTAACACCTCATATCACTTTGCGGCTTCACGCACGGTACTCCACGGGTGTCGCTTACCATGGCCCGGGACCGTTTACGTCTTTTGGCTCACGTATATGACAAAGTGTCGCTAGCATCCACATGATAAAGAACCCGGCCGACATGGCTAGTCGTGAACCCAAAGCGGCACTAACCTATGGGGACAGGCATACATGAATCACATCGAGCATGTCGGTCATCAACGTATAGATTCGGGCTGTAGCACTTTGGGCTATGAGGACTCCGGTGAACCGGGCTGTAGCAGGCTAGGCGAGGACTCCGAATAACACCGCGCGACATTTCCCGAAGGGATGTACATAGGAACGATGTGAAACACATGCCGCCGATCAAGTGTCCAAGCAGTAGTGCCGGGCTAGCAGGACTCCGGTGACCGGGCTGTAGCGGACTACTATCGCCGGAAGCACGAGACTACATTTCCCCATATGAGAGGCTGCCAAGGATAAACAACTAGTTTGTCGGATCCCACTCATACCAAGCATTTCAATCATACACGCAATATGCCCGATATGAGTAAATACAACAAGGCATCACAACAAAACTCTACAACTCAAAGTACTTTTATTTAGAAGGCTCCGAGGAGCCATACATAATATATCCATACAGGTAGGGGTCACATGACCCAACACTCAAGTCATACAACATACAAGCACATGCGGAAGCAAACTAGTCTCGAGTACAGACTATAAAAAGAAAGAAGGCTTGTTGAAGCCTATCTAACTACAGAGGAACTTCACAAGCCTAGGATCAACACCTCGGTGGCTAGTTCACTAGTCGATGTCAATGTAGACATAGAACCCATCGGAAGGGGCAGTGTTGTCGTCTGAAAAACATTAATTAAGCAAACATGATTACGGAGGTACTCAGCAAGTCTTACCACAAAATCCTATCATACATGCACATTCTCAAGAAGGTGGTGGGTTATTTGCAGCAAGCCAGCTTTGACTCTTGGCTAAGCTATCCTACGTGACACCATTTGAAAAGCATTTGTCGCACACGAGTCCACTAATCACCATCACAATACTCCACCGTGGATCCTCTCTCGTCACCCACGAGAGGGCCATCCGCTGATACTCACACTTATCTTGAGGCTTTTAGTAGTATCCATTTACTTGTCTATGAACCGATATAGGTAACCCAGAAGTCCTTCTCCGTGGACACGGCTATTCGAATAGATCATATTAACCCTGCAGGGTGTACTTCTTCACACACGCTCACCACTTACCGCCGTTTACACGACATGTACTCGGCAACCTTCAAGCGGAAGCCCAACGTGGGTGTCGGCCACAGCCTACCTAAACACACAAGTCCCAAGTCCGTGTTGATCGCCTATTCGGTTCCATCCGCAGGAGTCCGCCGAGGTTTCCCATACGGCCCCAAACGATGTGTACAGGTTCCCGAGACACCAAACGGGCGAATCGGTACATCAACACGGTGCCCTAACGCAACACAACCCACTCCTACGGTCAGCGTTGCGGCCCCCAAAGATGCTACAAACACCGAAACTACTTGCAACTCCGGACTGAGGACAAGAGTGGTTAAGAAGCCGAGAGGGTCAATTAAGGATCCCAATGCGTGGTAGTAACTGTTTCATGGATCACAAACACAGATCTCAGTTCTTAGGGACGGCTTCAATGAAACAACCCACCATGTACTCCTACATGGCCTCTCATCGATACCTTTACCAAAACGTGTTCAACACTTTCACTCTCGAACCCGACACAACCTTTCACTCCAGTTCATCATCCCGATGAGCCAGACCTGACACAACTCTAAGCATAGCAAGCATAGCATGGTAGGAATCACAAACATGGCTCAATCAGCTCCTACACATACTAGTGTGTTTCATCTAGTTACTGTGGCAATGACATGTCATGCAAAGGAAGTGGGTTCAACTACCGCAGCACACAACAGTTTGAATCGCGTTGTCTTAATGCAAGAAACAAGAGTTGAAGCGAGAACATGGGTTTGTATCGGAATGATCAATGGGTTGCTTGCCTGATGGAGTGGTGGTAGGATACTGCCCTTCAGACGGATAGTCGGGATTATCCTCGGAGGCAGAACCTATCACGAAAGACATACCGAAAATAAACACACATGGCAATATGCAACAATATGATGCATGCTATGACATGGCAATATGGATGTGTATTGGCCTAATGCAAGCTGAAACAAAAAGGGATGAACTCATTTGAATCAAAGATTCAAATGCTAGCTCATTTAAAATAGTCCTAAAAGGTGTAATATCTTATTCTGCTTAAACAGCAAGGTTAACTTGTTTTAACATGCATGAAACCTGTACCAATGGATAGAATGGATTTTTCTGATCATTTTTCATATATAAATCTTTGCATTTGGAGTTACAGATTAAAAGTTATGAATAATTGAAGTTTGAATTATATTCTGAATTTCCTATATTAGAATAAATCCAGAATTGATTTATTGCATCAGCCATCTTGTCGACATGACGCCGTGGTCAACGGCGACGTCCAGGTCAAACCCGATCGTGGGTCCAGGTGTCGTGGTAATTAGTTTAGTTAAAGTTTAATTAAAACTAAACCTAGTTAATTAGCGTGGCTGGGCCCCACCGTCATTGACTCATCGAGCCAACCAGGCCCACCATGGTCAACGTCCACGCCGGCTGCTGCACGGCGTCTAGCCGCCAGCCGAGCCAGCCGGCGGCGGAAGTGCGTTTGGCCATTCCGGCGACCAAACGAGCCGCGGAGGATGGCTATGGGTAGCTGGGGTTGAGCCGCAGCTCTTGGTGGAGTGGGTTGGGGTCGGGGCGGCCGGAATCGGCGCCGGCGACGACCTAGGCGGCCGCCGGAGTTCGGCCGAAGGCGAACTTGAGGCTAGAGGGGTCGGTGAGGTGCGTTTAGTGCATAGCTAGACTCTAAGCGACGTGGTGAGTGTGATGGACACCAAGGGGTGGCCGGAGGGTGACCGGGAGCACGTCGGCGACGAGCTCCGCGGCGGCGGTGCGGGTGATCTCCGTTCGGTTGCTACACGGCTCGAGAGCGAGAGAGAGAGGGAGGGGAAGGTAGCTAGGCTCACAGGCGACTCGGAGGTGCACTCGGTGCGGTCGGGGACGGACCGGAGCGGCGACGGCGTTGAAGGGGATCTCCGGCGATGGTGGACTCGGGCGAGGTCGGTGCGGTCGGCTCGAGCTACCCGAGCACGCGGGGCTCAACTAGCTCGACGTAGTTGGGGGCGGCGGAGCTCCTGGACATGGTGGGGAGGAGCACGGACGGCGGGGAGCGCGTCTGGCGGCAAGCGTGGCTGCGATGGCGTCGGCCATGGCGGGAGCGCGAAAGAGAGGAGCCGGGAGGAGAGGAGGTGTCCAGGGGTTCGGGGAGAGAGGAGGACGGTCCACGTCGCGGTGGCGAGGAGCGGCGAGGCGGCGACAGGTGCGTGGCACCCATGCGGTGCTCGGCCGAAAGCACTGGCTGCTACTGGCCGAGCCAAGCAGCCATTGGCCCATTTCTTTGAAATTTGGGCAGCGGTGGGCGCCAGTAAGTGTTCTAAACTATTTTTCCTTTTCTATTTTTACGTAACTTTGTGGAGTTTTTAAAACTACCAAAACAGTTTCAAAAATCACCAAACTGCTCTGGTCCAATGTTGGAATATTTCCAACATGAAACATTTTAGTTTGGCAATATTTGGGCATTTGAAATATTTTATATAATTTGAAATGCTCAAACTCAAATACTTATGATTTAATTCAAAGACCTTTGGTTGACCTAGAAAATGGTGCACCACTTTTGGCAGAGGCTTTGAACCAAAGCAAAGATGATGAACATTTTGAAGGGCATTTCAGGTTCATTGAAATAATTTTTAGTAAACCCTAGTTGAGTTAAGAGGGGTTCTGGGGGTTTCCTGTCTTCCCCATTTCAAATTTAAATGAAATTTAAACATGATGCACACACTAATGCATGGTCTAACTGGGATGTGACACTCCCCGACCCGCTCCACCCTCACAAATGAATGCAACTAAAATTGAAAAAAAACAAATTTGATTATATTTTCAAATAAAAAATTTGATGATATTTTCAAATAATAAATTTGATGATATTTTTTCATATTCATAAATATTTTCAAATAACAAATTTGATGATATTTTTGAAAAACTTATTATTGTTTTTATAAAAAATATTACTGTTATGATTTAAACAAGTCTGAACATATTTAAACACAAATAAATATCAAACAGCATTTTAAATGAATAAAACAAAAATTGGGGAGCACAGGAATCGAACCCGGGACCTCACTGTGTGTCTTTGCCTGTGACGGTCGGGCTAGTGGGCGTGTTCTGATGGAGATAGTGTTAGGTGGAATATAACCTGACAAGTCGGGCTAGTAATTCTAATGGCGCACCTGATGTGGGTGCGCCATTGCTATCTAAAAAAACATTCTAATGGCGCACCGCTGCGGGGTGCGCCATTAGAAAGCTTCCCCCATCCATACACTTCGTCCCTCCCTCGTCCCTCCCTCTCGCTAGACACTTCGTCCCTCTCCCTCCATCGTGCCGCTCCCTCCCTCGTCCCTCCCTCCACTGCGCCGCCGCTGCTGCCCCGACCCACTGCGCCACCGCCGCCCACGCGCCCCCGCCGCCTCCCTCTCCCCTTCCTCCCCCTCGAGCGCCGCCTCCCCCCCGAGCCCCGCCTCCCCCGCGAGCGCCGGAGATTTGGAGCCTCGGAGCCGCCGGAGACTTGGAGCCTCGGAGCCGCCCGTCCACCAGGAGAGGAGGCCCCACGTCCACCAGGAGAGGAGGCCCGCGACCTCCCCGCCGTCTATCCCCGCCCCCCAAGCTCGCCGTCTCCACTCCGGCCACCACCTCATCGTGGTCAGGTAACCCTCCTCCATTTGCCTCTCTTCTCCTCTCTTCCTCCTCTCCTCCCTCCCGGCCATGCCCTCTTCTTCTCTCTTTTATTAGGTTTAGGTCAAATCCCTCTCGAATTTAGGTCAAATTAGGTTAATTCCTCTCGAATTTAGGTCAAATCCCTCTCGAATTTAGGTCAAATTCCTCTAGTATTTCATTTTTCATCATGCTTTGTATGCCATTGCTGCTGCTCTGTGATGACATACCCCCAAACATTATTTGGCTGGGATTCATTCTTACATGTGTGTGTCTGTGTAGTTAGTAAAGGGGTTTGTTTGTATGGAAGCAAGTTTGTGTGTGTGTTTACTAGTTACATGATGATCTAACAAGAATATATTTATATAATGGTTCCCTTTAGCTGACCTGGCATTATGCTTGAGAAGAGAAGAAAATAGTTGCTTGTGTTTGAATATTGGCTTGATGCTGGTTTTGAAGTTTGAAGTTGTCTGTCCATGTGAAAAGGGTCCGATCTAGTCGACAATATCCATGTGGTATATATCTCTGTCTCTGTCAGTGTGTGTGTGTGTGTGTAGTAGGGTAGTAGTTGGGTTAGAATGGATTGAATGGATTGAATGGATCAAAGACTTGTCAGCATGAGAAATGTAGTAAATAGTAGTACAGAAACATTTGCTTGTGTTATTCTGTGCTTTCATCATGCTTGTTGTTACTTAGGCGAGCAATGTTTTCCATTCATCTAACTATTGTCTGCTTATACTAAATCCGTATTGTACTGTTTTTTACTTGATCAATGGATGCGGCTGTTTTACTGAGTGTGATGACCTGGGGGATTCAAGTGCCATGACCATCACGACAGATACTATACTAGTTAAGACAAAATGATGAGATATGCTGCACATGCCTTGACTTGTGAATGCTGTCCCCTTCCAAAATCTAACCACAAGGGAAACATCATTTCAGTCTCACTCTTTCGCTTTCCCCCTTTGGAATTTAGATGTCAGAGTCTTGTTTGCTGTCTGGAACCTAGTGTTATCCAGCTTCAGAAATTCCTGCCCAATTTAATGCATGAGAAAAATTTCTTCTTCTTGATAGAATCATCATATACAAATTAGAACCTTTCTAACATCTGCATATTTCAGGTTTACGAGGAGGTAAAGGAAGTGAAGTTAGACGGTCAGCAGCGACAACACATCCAAGGTGAGAAATATGTTCCTATTTATCTTTTTTGCTCAAGTTCTTCAGTACATCATATAATATAGAGCTTATATATACTGATGATGAGTCTTGTTGAAACCTTACATATGTTGGTTCCTTCTTATTTGCTCCAATGGCACAAACTTACGTTGCTAGCATAAAAAGTGTTGCAGGCGACAGACGGTGAGGAGCTACTGTCAAAAACTTGAGCTACTGTCAAAAAATTCAGTTAGGTACAGTTAGCATCATGTAAGAAAATGGCCATAATGTGCCCTGATAATGATGTATTTCTTCATAAAAATATATAGTAGTTTACTTCCATGAGTTGTTTTATTGACATGGCACATTTGCAATGGAGTTTTATATATCTTTAGCCACTGTTCATTAACAGCAAGTTAGTTTTGCTGCTGTTATGCTTGTATTCACTGCTGCTGCTGCTATACTTGTGATGATGTTGTACTTGTGATGATGGTACTTGTGATCATTTGAAATGACCCATTGGCGACTTCATTACGCGGGGATAATGATTTTGCAGGTACCCCGAGAGGCCCTTGAGTTTGCCGGAATGTCGATTAACTTCCGTTCCGGCAAATTCGAATTACTCCATATGTCCTATTTTCAGCAAAGGTCATGCTGAAATTTTCCGTGAATTTTAGCATGACTTTGCTAAAAATCGGACATATGGGGTACTTGCTACTAATGCATGGGCGGTGTATCTTAGTACTTAGTTCAAGAGATCAACTGCACCTTATTCTTGCTGCATTAAACCATAGGTGGCAATAGAGCCAAGTGATTAGGCCCAACTTAGAATTCTCCTTAGCATCGATAAACCCTAGATGATAAACCCAACATAGGTGGCAATAGAGCCAAGTGATTAGTGCCAAGTGATTAGGCCCAACCTAGGGTGCCTCGGCATCGATAATCCCTAAATGACGAAAACTTAACTTAGCATTTAGCTTTCAGGATGCCTCGGCGTAGACAAACCCTAAATGATAAAAGCTTAGCTTTTAGGATGCCTTGGTGTCGACAAACCCTAAATGATGAGACCATGATCTTGTTCCTTGAAAATAACCAACTTTTTGACCAAACTTTTTTCCTATTTAGAGCGAAACATGGCCCACAATGATGAGGCCGGCGGTTCGGGTGGCAAGCAATTCTGGGAGCTGTCCCAGGAGATGGAGGAACAACCTCACCGCTATGAGGACGCCGCGGAAGAAGACACCGATCCTGACTACACAACCCCTAGTGGCGTCGGGGATGACACCACTGATGGTGCCGCCGAGGATGCCACCACTGATGGTGCCGCCGAGGATGCCACCACTGATGATGGCGGCGCTCGCACAGATGGCAGCCAACCGAAGAAGCAACGGAAGGACCGGCGCCCGAACGCGCTCCACACCGTCAAGGAGGAATTTACTCAAGTGGAGTCTGACGGGCATCCAACGGAGCCCAAACATATAGTCAAGGGGTACTCGGTTTAGCTCGGGTGCATTCTCCGGAGCAACGTCTCGATCAACACCGAGAACCTTAGGCATAAGGACTGAGGGAATTTGCGCAACCTCCTCTTCACGAAGCTGCACGAACGGTACAAGTTCCCCGCTGAATTTGAAAACACACGCCTCTCAGGGAATAAAGTGAACAGTGCCACCCTCACGAGGATGAGCACGGCCCTGTCTACTTGGAGAAGCGCGGTGAAGAGAATGATTTAGAAAGGTGATTGTTATGAGAAGATCAAGGTGACAAATCCTTCGATCAGCGAAGAGGACTACCAGGAGTTCAAGATCAAGTGCGAGAGCAGTGCAACCTCCGAATCATATTAGTGGGGAAAAGAAATGCGGGAGTTGAACTTAGGGGAACACAAACTCGGTCCCGGCGGTTACAGAGTGGCGGAGCCTATATGGGACAAGGAGGACGCGGAGCATGCCGAGCAAGGACTACCGCCCCGCTTCGAGAAATACAGAAGTGACAAGCAGACCAGGAACTATGTCAGGGCCCGGTACAAGGAGGACCCGATAACAAAGGAGCTTACCACGGATCCGAAGACCAGGGCACTTGAGCTTGTTCTGGCGAAGGAGACTGAAAGCAGTAGCGCGGGGTCGTCTCAGAGCACCCCTTCTTGGGACAACACTCTAAATAGGGTGTTGAATATAATGAAAAACAAGGATAAGCTCAGTAAGCCGTCATCAGCTGGTCGTGTGGCCGGCAAAGGCTTGTCGACAAAATGGTCGTCATACTATACCGCTGATGGGCTAAAGGAGAAAAAGACCAGCTCAGAAAGCCAGTCGCGCGAGGTTCAAGAATTCAAGGCACAAGTGGCGCGGATTCCGGAGATTGTCCAAGAGCAAGTGCACCAACAACTGGGATCGACGCTCACCGGCATTATGCCTACCTTGATTCATGTCTTGATGGCGTGGATTGCGGGTGGCCAGGGCCGCCCCGATTCCCAGCTTCACGGCCAACAACTTCGCTGGCGTCTTGCGGCGTCATTGGTGTCTCCGGCGGTGCCATTGGTGTCTCTGGCGGCGGCGGTATTGCTGTCTCCGACGCCGGCACGGCCGGCATTGGAGCTTAATGCACCCGGGTGTACGCCGGCCGGCACCTCGCCAGCAAGCGGCCCCTCCGTCGATTACTGCGCCCGCCGTTGGTGGTGTCTCGACATTAGTCGAGCTCGACGCCATCATCACGGTAACTAATTAAGCCTCTCGGCCGAGGACTTCATCTCCTTTTGCCTCTGACTGGGCATCCCACGGCGCCCTACATGTTTTCGCGAGCGCCGCCGACGTTCCGTGCACTCTCCTACACTTCGTGAACGACGAGTTGGTCGATGTCGCCAAGGGAAAAATCATTCAACCGGGCAACCTCGTGTTCCACAGTAAACCGATGCCACCCACCGTGTAGAGGGCTCAACTGGTTCGGGTGCTGCCAGGCTGCGACGAGTTGTTACCTCCGATTCGACCCGCCGGGGCCGACGAAGATGATCTGATGACCCTCAGCGCCTGCCTAAGCTGGCCCAGGCTTTGGCTGAAGAGCCAGATTCGTTTGGGGGAGGGGGACACCACCCCAAAGACAACACCGCCAGTCGTGCCAGCACCAAGCCATGGCAAGACCGCTGCAACGCTATCGGACATGCCGGACATCCCTATGGCACAGGATCCGAACATGCATATGGCACAGGATCTGGACGATGAAGACAACGACGACGGCCGTACATTTAGCAACGTCGATGAGTACTTTGCCGAACATGGGTACGATGACAAATTCTGCGGGCCCCTTTCTCAAGAACCCAACCAAGACGACTGCGGTCTAGCTGGTACGGCGGAGAAACCCAGTTGCAACAGGCGTCGTCTGGCGTTTAGTTCTCAGGAGATGCCTCCAGCTGCCGACTTCACCGAGCCTCAGATAGCCGAGGTGCCAAATATTATCAGCCCCAACACACTCAAGAAGGCGGTGCAGTGGCGTAACTCGGTCCCATTACAACAGAAGATCAAGAAGGGACAGAAAAGAAAGAGTAACAAAGTGCGAGCCAGCTGGCACCGAAATGCGATCCGTGCTCGGGGCGGGCCACCTTCACCTAAGGATATCTCGAGGAGGGTGCATGTGGTGGGTAGGGCGATGCTACGGACAAATATGCTCAATGCTGCAACCGGTGCTATGCGGAGTCTGCATGATGTTGTTCTTTCTTTGGAGAAGCGGCGTCTCGGAGAGAATGATGTGGCATACCCGGTTTTCGTGGCCAAAGGTGCGGAGGGCAAGGGCTTTGTGGATGGCGCCATCGGGGGTACGATCGTCCTGCGGTTTGATGACATCTTTGCTATGTTTAACCTTCATCCGCTGCACTACACCTTCGTTCGGCTGTTTTCGCTGAGTATGGAGATGTGGATCATTAGAGAAAAGACCCCGGACATCGTGATAGTCGACCCCTTCTACATGCGTGCCAAGATCTTCGGCAGCGCTAGGGACCGGCAAGTCGCGAGTTCTTACCTCAAAGGCGTCATTCTGGCAAACCCAGATAAGGATACCTTTCTCATGCCTTACTTTCCCGAGTAAGTCATCCCCTCACCGCGCCGTAACATATGATTTCTTAGATTTCGATCGTTCTTTTTTTTCTAACATTCCGTGTTATGTGCAGTGACACACATTGCACACTCATCCTCTTAAGCCCGAAATATTCCATGGCCACGTTTTTCGACCCGGACCGTGACTCCAAGATAGACTACACAAATATCAATAAAGTTCTTGATGATGTTCTCCCCGACTACGCCAAATCTGGAGGCACCTTCTCCAAGCCAGCTCGTAGGCGGTACAGCGCGCACGTGTTTTCCCACAATACAAAGTTCTCCTACGTCAAGCAGCCGCCTGGCGGTTAGAAGGATGCCTACTACGCCCTCCATCACATGCGGGCGATCATACGAGACCATCATCACCTTCTGCTACCAGATAATCTCAAAGATTGGGTCGCGAGCTTGTCGGCAATCCAGGACGCGGACATCAGACAAGAATTCTTTCGCATCCAGTCAGAGTTTGCGGAAATTATCCATCAAGATGTCCTTCGTACCTCGGGGCAGTTCTACCTTAGACATCAACCGTCCAACAGTGAGATAGACACAACGCTACAAATGCAGGCTGATAACGCCCGCGATTTCATGACCATCACGACAGACGGCGGCTTCATCCATGCTCCGGTCCCACGAGTCAAGTCGACAGTAGTGATGCTATGTGTAGTTCTGAAACATTAATTGGCTCATGTTGTAATTAAACTTTAATGAACTTGTATATCTCTTTGTGTTGGACAGTCGTTCAACTTAGATGTAATCAATGCTATTTATTAGTAGTACCATGAATCGTGCTATTAATGTCTTGCTTTTCTCTTCCGGTCCTTTTGTTGCATACTTATATATTGCTTATGTATTGTCTGTTGTTTGGCTTGTGCATAGAGATGTCGTCGTATGTCGTGTACAAGGGTAAGGTTCCCGGAGTCTACGATGATTGGGAGGAGTGTCGGAGACAGGTTCACCGTTTCAGCAGTAACAGTTACAAAGGGTACACCACTAGGGCGGAGGAGGAATCTAGATACGCCCGCTATCTAGCGGGAGAGAGGAGGGAGCGTTGGAGAAACCGGATGAAGACCAGTTTCATCACGATGATGCTCATCGTGATGACCGCAGCTCTCTTCTATGTGATGGTAGTTTAGATGATCGATATAGACTTGTAATGTGAAGACAAACTCGCTACTCGCGGTCTCGAGATTTGTAATGTTCTATCTTTGTTCGGTCTTTTGAATTCAGAGACTAATATGATGAATTGTATTCGGAGACTAATCTTCTATTGTATTCGATGAATCTGCTGTTGCTGTGTGTTGTTGTCTAAATTCTGTCCAATAATATATTTTGTAACCTGTGAAAATATCAGAAAAAAAAATCCCTAATATTTATACTAGTGGCGCACCACACAAGACACTAATGGCGCACTATCATAATCACACTAATGGCGCATCACCCACTGGTGCGCCATTTGTATGCCAAAGCACATGGGTACATATGGCCCCCTGGGAGGCATACTAATGGCGCACTCTGAGCTATACTAATGGCGCACCAGGTGGTGCGCCATTAGAACACCAGATACTAATGGCGCACCAGTGGTGCGCCATTAGAATTAATTCTAATGGTGTGATGCTAGTGGCGCACCAGTGGTGCGCCATTAGTAGGCAAAATAGGTGCGCCACTAGCATGCCTTTTCCTAGTAGTGTAAGACCCGTAGGCTTACAAACTAAAAAAAGATAAGTGCCTTGTGATCCCCGTTCTTGCCCCTTTCCTCCTAGGTGCGGCAGCTGAAGGCAAAAAAGGGGCGATGGGGAACACGCCGATGGAGAGCTTGACGAGGAAAGCCCTCGGCAGGGCGCATGGCCAAGGGAGGGGGCGATGTGGTCAGTCGGAGTCGGCGTCCCCCTGCTCGGCGCCCTCATCGTCGCTGTCCCTGTCCTCCTTGTCACTTCCGCTTGAGGAGGAGTCTTCGTCATCGGACGAGCTCTCCACGCAACACTTTAGGCTCCCAAAGTCCCCAAAGAACTTGACGGAGAGCAGGCCGTTCTCCATTAATTTGAAGTAAAGAACGAGCCCCTCCGTCAGGCTGTGGACGCGAGAAAGTCTTCCATCCGCGACGAAGATACATAACAGGAGGGGCTGGAAAGTCGACATCAACCCGCATGCCGTCATTCCCGCAGCCCCTCATGTGCAACCTCAGAGTCTGTGGCGGATCGAGCTCCATCTCCCGAGCGAATGGAGCAGGGAGACGAAAACGACGGCGCACTGGCCGGTGCAGCCTGATGAAGAACTCGCGGGGCTGGTCCCCGACGTGGCCCTCCGTCGGGGGAGGGACCGCTGGCAGAGGCGATGCCGGTGCACCACCCCGTCCTCCTCTTCTCTGAGCGCCACGGCGACCTCGGCCTCGCCCCCTCCCCCTTCCTCTCGTGGCCGGCTCCGCTGCCACGAGCTCTTGAGAAGGAGGGGCACGTTGTCGAGCGGGGACCCTCGTCGCCATCGTTGAAGTGCCGGCGCGCCCTCTCGCCATAGCAGAAGAAAGAAAGGAGCCAAGGAGGAAGGAGATGGATGATGAAAGATTGAGGGGTGCCACCCTCCCCTTCTTACAAAGGGGCGGTATCGGGGCTCAGCCGCCCCACTCAACCAATCCGGCCATCAGGGCCACAGGGAATCGAGACCGGCCCGCTGCTCCAATCAGTGGTGACCCAGTTTCCCGCCTTGTCATTTAAGGCCCGTGCCCCCCGCATCCGCCGCCTACCATCTTCGAGGCATGGGGGACACGTGGCGAGCAAGCAGAAATCGAGTGGACGAGTGAGGCGACCGTTCTACACGCCGTGATCGTTGAGCACGGGCGCCTTGAAGGCCACGACCCGAGTCCACTCAGTAAATGAGCCGCACCCCTGCGTTTTCTCTTTTTGTGGGGAAGGCGCGAGCTGCCTCTTTACCATGATGTGACGCATGAGGGCAGGAACGGCCCCATGCATGACCCCACGTTACGCACGACCCTCCACGTCGCGCATTCAACACGGGTCGTGGGGATGCGCAGCAAGCGAAGGAGTTACTGCAGTCAAACTCCGCCCCGCGTGCCTCTGTAACGTTCTGGGCTCAGCCCAACAACGCGTTGCACTTATGTGTGGCCCAGGCCCAGGGGCTCCTGTCGGGGTACAAAAGTAGGGGCTCTCCTTTTTTACCCCTTTACTTGTGCACGGGCAGTTAGAGCCGCACCCGCGGCCACACTTAGCCGGGCAAAGGGAGGAAGCAGAAGCACAATAATACCAGAGCAGCGCTCCAGCCAAAAGCACAAGACGGGCAGAGCAACGCCAAGACCAGAGGCACAAAGAGCAAGAGGGCGAGGTAGACTTGCCGGGGCGGCCTCCGCAGCCCCGACAAGAGCCTTGCCGGGTCAAATTGCCCAACGCCAGCAGAGCGCGCCACCCTTGAGCCCAAGGGTTCCAACACCATAAACCACATTGGAACCAAGGTTGGGAGGCACCTCCGTGGTGGCATGCAGATCTTTGTGAAGATCATAAGCACACAAGATCAGATGTGGACGAGAAGACGACGACCCTCGACAAGGTCCTTGCCGAGGGAATCCACGAGACCCCCAGCAAGATCCTTGCTGGGGACGACCGCGATGCCCCGGCAAGACCCTTGCCGAGGACACCCGCTGGGCCACAGCCAGACCACGTCTGCCAAGACTACACCACCGTTCCCATACAGCTGCCAACCCAACCGGTTGGGGCAGGCACCTGCGTGGCAACGTGCGGCCTCCAGGCCAACTCAGCAAGCACCTGCGTGGTGGCATGCAGATCTTCGTGAAGATCTACCACAACGCCATCTCAGCAGCCTGCCAGCCTATGTGGTGCTGCATGCCTCGTTGGCTTGGACGCGTGTCGGAGTGAGGCGGAGCGGCGGCGGACGGGACGGGCCTCGTTGCCGTCCCCAATAAAGCAACGGGACACCTAAGGGGCGCATTTAATGCGCCTTGTCGCGTAATGACAGGCGATAAGCTTGTACACTGTATACCTTTCCACCTCATGTGTGCCACTATGGCGACCCCTTTTTGACTATAAAAGGAGGCCTGAGGCGTACTGGAGAAGGATTCAGATCTTTTGGACTGCGCACGCACCGCAGCTAGTTGGAGAGCTCAAGAACACTCCAATATATACCAAAGCAGGACTAGGGTATTACGTATCCTCGCGGCCCGAACCTGGGTAAACGATCTTTGTGCTGACTACCAGACCTACTCTTTGCACAATCCCGCGCCCGCCAACCATAGAAGGGATCCCAGTGATTCCATAGGTGTCGTTTTCCACCGACACCAAGAATCAATTCAAGAACCACAAGGTAAGTATATGCATCACACTCATGTGCATAACGATCTCTTGCTTTTGCACATATTTTTTGCAAGAGGGATTCATAAACATGAAGGTACTTCTCGCTTAACTTTTGCTCTGATGCATATCGCCAAGATACATGTAACTCATCACCTACTCTGTCATGCTATGCATTCACATGTCCTTCAATTCTATCATCACATGATTGCATACATGTAGGGGGAGCTCATGCATGTTACATGTTTCTCCAAAGCTTTACTTACTATTCTTGACATCATTTACTTGAAGCTTTGATTTATGTTGTCATCAATTAAAAAAAAGGGGGAGATTGAAAGCACAAGTGCTCCTTGGGTGACTTTGGTAATTAATGTAAACATATCTCTTGTTGGACTAAGAGTTTTATCTAGTACATTTTAGATAATTTCAACAATGGAGTGGCAAGGACAAGAGGATGTGGAACCGTTCAAAATGCTAAGGACAAACTTTGGCAAAAGCTCGAGACTCTTCATTTATATTTAAGTGATCCAAGTTCACATTGAGTCCATAGGAAATACAATACTATTAAAAGGCGATTAGGTGTTGCTTAATGGTCTACTTGCTCAAAGTGCTTAGTGATATTGGTCCAAAAACCTCAGCCACTTTCTCCATCCAAATATGTCAAAACCCTAAACTTCAACTCGGAACCACCGATTCTTTCTACCCGGAGCCACCGAGTTCACTTGACATAGCCACTGCCACAAACCCTAACGATTCAGTCACACCGATACGGATATCGATCTCACCGAGATGGCCTTGCAAACTCTTTGTTACTTGTTTCAATTATTTCGGTCTTACAAAAAATTGCAATCGGTCTCACCAAGATGGCTTGCCAACGCTCTGTTGCCTTATTGCTTCACTTCGGTCCCACCGAGCTGATGCAACTGGAGCTACCGAGACGAGGTTTGCCCTAAGCCTTAGCACATCGGTCCCACCGAGTTGTTCCAGTTGGTCCCACCGAGATTCCTAACGTTCACATTTTTTTAGTAGATTGGTGCCACCGATTTTAACTAATCGGTGCCACCGAGATGAGTCAAATGTGTGTAACTGTTGGATCTTGTGTGTAGGCTATATATACCCCTCCACCCCCTTCTCAATTTGTGAGGAGCCATCGAAACATGCCAACACTTCCACCATTCATTTTTTTGAGAGAGAACCACCTACTCATGTGTTGAGATCAAGAGATTCTATTCATACAATTTGAACCTTGATTTCTAGCCATCCCCAAGTTGCTTTCATCTCAAATCCCTCTTCCACCATAGCCAAATCTGTGAGAGAGACTTGAATGTTGGGGAGACTATCATTTGAAGCACAAGAGCAAGGATTTAATCATCAACACAGCGTCTATTACCTTTTGGAGAGTGGTGTCTTCTAGATTGGTTAGGTCTCGCTTGGGAGCCTCCGTCGTGATGTGGAGTTGACCCATGAAGTTTGCAAGGGAAGGAAGATTGCCTACTTCTGAAGATCTACCCGACTGAGGCAAGTCCTTCGTGGGAGATGGCCATGGTGGGATAGACAATGTTGCTTTTTCGTGGACACTTCATGGGTGGAGCGCTCCATGGACTCACGCAACCGTTAGCCTCTGTGGGTTAAAGTCTCCATGAACACGGACGTATGATAGCACCACCTATCGGAACCATGCCAAAAATCTCTGTGTCTCATTTGCATTCGCACACTCCAATCCCATCCCTTTACATTCTTGCAATTTGCATGCTTTACTATTTTTTGCCGCCTATACTCTTGTCATACTTGCTTGAGATATATTGTGAGTGCCTTAACTTGTGCTAAACTCAACCTTAACTTGAAGAAATTGAAAAATGCCACTTTTAGTTGTTAAGGGTCTAATCACCGCCCCTCTAGACCCATCTTCTCGATCCTTTCAAGGATCTACTTTGGGTGAGCTACTGACTTGGCTATTACTGATTATTTTCGAAAAGTTGTAAGGTGCAGCGTGTTGGTGCGGGCATGTAAAAACTGCCATTTTTGTCTAGCTAGGTGGACACAATTCGGCACCGTTTCGTCCTAGTAAAATGAACTGCGTCGTGCTGGCCGGGGGAACTAAAACTTGCCATTCTTGTCTAGGTGAATCAAGATGGTTCTGCACTATTTGGATTAATGATATGCGTCCTAATGAGCTCATTTCTGCAGATAGGGAAATTGTGTACTCCATCAGGTTTTTGACACAGAAACGATGTGTGCATTTTGTCAGCCCATTTAGTCATTAAGATTTTTCACCTGAGTTGTCCTGCATCCGCACTAGTTTGAGATTGAATCAGAGAGAAGGAGGCACCATTCTGTAGCTCAATACTTATTATTCGGATGGTGGTCAAGGGCTACAGAAAAAAATATTATGGAACATAATAGAATTTGGAAATAAAAAACTAACACATACAAAATTCCTGGATGGTAGAATACTCGTAGCACATCAGCAAACAGCCTCTCGCCGTCGTCAGGTACAGAAGATGATTGATTGTGGGCGGCTACGACCAAGTCCATCCGACGGATATCCGTTGGCTCTTATTGTACCGTATAAAAAGTAGTTGGGCCAACAATAATATGTGGTGTGCTTACTTCAAAACGCACTATAAAAGGGCGGTGCCCACCTTTTTCTATAGAGCCAGGGAGGAAGTGATGAGTGATGTCGTTGTAGTTTGTCATCAACCTGCAAAACAAATAGTACATGCCAACAAATGCTTTTGAGAGTTTAAGAATGCAGCAATCACCAGAACGTGGCCATTTTACAAGCGGATAAACTCACCTTTGCCTACCGCCTAAACACTACAGATTACAAGCCTTCCATTTTTGTATTTGCGGCACAAAGGCATCTGATAACGCACAAGTGTAGGGGATCGCAACAGCTTTCGAGGGTAGAGTATTCAACCCAAATTTATTGATTCGACACAAGGGGAGCCAAAGAATATTCTCAAGTATTAGCAACTGAGTTGTCAGTCAGCCACACCTAGATAACTTAATATCTGCAGCAAGGTATTTAGTAGCAAAGTAGTATGATAGTAGTGGTAACGGTAACAAAAGAGTAATGAAAGCAAAAGTAATATTTTTGGTATTTTGTAGTGATTGTAACAGTAGCAACAGGAAAGTAAATAAGCGTAAACCAGTAGATGGAAAGCTCGTAGGCATTGGATCGGTGATGGATAATTATGCCGGATGCGGTTCATCATGTGACAGTCATAACATAGGGTGACACATAACTAGCTCCAATTGATTAATGTAATGTAGGCATGTATTCCGAATATAGTCATAATTGCTTATGGAAAATAACTGGCATGACACCTTTTGTTCTACCCTCCCGTGGCAGCGAGGTCCTAATGGAAACTAAGGGATATTAAGGCCTCCTTTTAATAGAGAACCGGAACAAAGCATTAGCACATAGTGAATACATGAACTCCTCAAACTATGGTCATCACCAAGAAGTATCCCAATTATTGTCACTTCGGGGTTGTCGGATCATAACACATAATAGGTGACTATAGACTTGCAAGATAGGATCAAGAACTCACATATATTGATGAAAACATAATAGGTTCAGATCTGAAATCATGGCACTCGGACCCTAATGACAAGTATTAAGCATAGCAAAGTCATAGCAACATCAATCTCAGAACATAATGGATACTAGGGATCAAACCCTAACAAAACTAACTCGATTACATGATAGATATCATCCAACCCATCACCGTCCAGCAAGCCTACGATGGAATTACTCACGCACGACGGTGAGCATCATGAACTTGGTGATGGAGGATGGTTGATGATGACGACGGCGACGAATCCCCCTATCCGGAGCCACGAACGCACTCCAGATCAGCCCTCCCGAGAGGTTTTAGGGATTGGCGGCGGCTCTGTGTCGTAAAACGCGATGAATTCTTACATCTGATTTTTCTCTCCAAAGCCAATATATAGAGTTGGAGTTGGCGTCGGAAGGTCTCGAGGGCCACGAGGTAGGGTGGCGCGCATACAGAGTAGGGGACCACCCTCGTGGACAGGGGTGTGGGCCCCCGGTCTTCATCTTTGGCGAGGATTTTTATTATTTTTCTAAGATGTTCCGTGGAGTTTCAGGTCATTCCGAGAACTTTTGTTTTCTGCACATAAAACAACATCATGGCAGTTCTGCTGAAAACAGCGTCAGTCCTGGTTAGTTCCATTCAAATCATACAAGTTAGAGTCCAAAACAAGGGCAAAAGTGTTTGGAAAAGTAGATACGACAAAGACGTATCAACTCCCCCAAGCTTAAACCCTTGCTTGTCCTCAAGCAATTCAGTTGACAAGCTGAAAGTGAAAAAGAAAAACTTTTACAAACTCTGTTTGCTCTTATTGTTCTAAATATGTCAAGCCAGCATTCAAGTTTTCAGCAAAGATTATAACTAACCATATTTGCAATAATTCTCAGGTCTCATGATTACTCATATCAATGGCATAATCAACTAGCGTGCCATAATAATAAATCTCGGATGACAACACTTTCTTAAAACAATCATAATATGATATAACAGGATGGTATCTCGCTAGCCCTTTCTGAGACCGCAAAACATAAATGCAGAGCACCTTTAAAGACCAAGGACTGACTAAACATTGTAATTCATGGTAAAAGAGATCCAGTCATACCCAATATAAATTAATAGTAATGAATGCAAATGACAGCTGCGCTCTCCAGCTAGTGCTTTTTAATAAGAGGGTGATGACTCAACATAAAAGTAAATGGATAGGCCCTTCGCAGAGGGAAGCAGGGATTTGTAGAGGTGCCAGAGCTCGGTTTTAAAACAGAGATGAATAATATTTTGAGCGGTATACTTTCATTGTCAACATAACAACTAAGAGATGGCTATATCTTCCATGCTACACACATTATAGGCGGTTCCCAAACAGAATGGTAAAGTTTATACTCCCCCTCCACCTACAAGCATCAATCCACGGCTTGCTCGAAACAACGAGTGCCTCCAACATACATCAGGTCCCAGGGGGAGTTTTCTTTGCAATTATTTTGATTTAGTTTGCATAAAGCATGGGACAGGGCATCGCGGTGACCAGCCATTTTCTCGTGAGTGAGGAGCGGAATCCACTCCTCTTGAGAATAACCCACCTAACATGGAAGATAAGGGCAGCCCTAGTTGATACATGAGCTATTCGAGCATACAAAACAGAATGTTTATTTGAAGGTTTAGAGTCTGGCACATACAAATTTACTTGGAACGGCGGGTAGATACCGTATATAGGTAGGTATGGTGGACCCATATGGAATAACTTTGGGGTTTAAGGGATTGGATGCACAAGCAGTATTCCTGCTTAGTACAAGTGAAGGCTAGCAAAAAAGGCTGAAGCGACCAACTAGAGAGCGACAAACAGTCATGAACATGCATTAAAATTAATAAACATTGGATGCAAGCATGAGTAGGATATAATCCACCATGAACATAAATATCGTGAAGGCTATGTTGAATCGTTTCAACTACATGTGTGAACATGTGCCAAGTCAAGTCACTTAAATCATTCAAAGGAGGATACCACCCCATCATACCACATCACAACCATTTTAATAGCATGTTGGCACGCAAGGTAAACCATTATAACTCATAGCTAATCAAGCATGGCATAAGCAACTATGATCTCTAATTGTCATTCCAAACATGTTTATTCATAATAAGCTGAATCAAGAACGATGAACTCATCATATTTACAAAAACAAGAGAGGTCGAGTTCATACCAGTTTTCCCATATAAGTCAGTCCATCATATATCATCATAATTGCCTTTCACTTGCACGACCGAACGATGTGAATAATAATAAGAGTGCACATGCATTGGACTAAGCTGGAATCTACGAGCATTCAATAAACAGGAGAAGACAAGGCAATGTGGGCTCTTGGTTAAATCAACAATGTGCATATAAGAGCCCTTCAACAATTTAATCATGGTCTTCTCCTATCGACCCCCAAAGAAAAGAAAAGAAATAAAACTATTTACATGGGAAAGCTCCCAACAAGCAAAAGAAGAACATGAAATATTTGTGGGTTTTCTTTTCAATTATTACTACTACAGCAGAAAAAGTAAACTACTACTAATTTTTTTTGGTTTTTCTTAAAGTTTAACAAACACATAAGAAGAAAGCAGGAAAAAGAAAATAAAAAAACATGGATATTACAGTGAAAGAGTATGAGCACCGACAGCTAGCAATGAGTGTGTGTGAACATAAATGTAATGTTGGTGAGAAATACGTACTCCCCCAAGCTCATTGCCAGGGATGGCCTGGCGGATATCTGTAGGTGTAGCTGGGGTCGTACTACGATGCAGAGGCTATCGCCTCCTAAGCTGCAGCGTGGCGTCGAGCTGCCTCCGCTCTCCTCTCGTACTCATCTGCCTCCTCTCTGGTAATAACATGTCTTCCTTTTGTCTGAGAATCAAAGAAGGCAGGAGCAGGAAGAGTAATACGGACAACATGCCGTTTGTTAAAGATTAGTCGATACTAGAGTCCTCTCGACAAACTGTTGGGAAACCATAGAATCAAAATCTAAATAAGTAGGGGGGTAACTCCATATCACCCTCACAAATGTCTATCTCAAGAAAGTTAGCTAAGCGGGTTGAATAAATTCCTCCAAGAAATCTCCATTATATCTATTATGATGCAACCTACGAGCTACAATGGCTCCCATATGATAAGACTGGTCTCCTAACACAGCACTCCTGAGAATGCTAAGGTCAGGGACACACATGTGACATGCTTCATCCTTAGCATTTATGCACCTACCTATGAAAAGAGCAAAATAATGTATAGCAGGAAAGTGAATGCTCCCTATAGCGGCTTGTGTTATATTTCTAGATTCCCCCACAGTTATACTAGCAAGAAAGTCTCTAAATTCAGATTTACGGGGATCAACAATACTACCCCATTGTGGGAGTTTGCAAGCAAAAGTAAAATCCTCTAAGTCCATGGTATAAGATTTGTCATAAAGATCAAACATGATGTAAGGAGAATTACGCGAAGATGAAAACTCAAACCTCCTCACAAATGAACTAGTGAGATCATGATATCGTGGGCATTTATGCGCCTCAAAGTCCACAAGACTGGCGTTATGCAAATATGCGTTAAATTCTTCTTTGATTCCCACTCGATCCATAAAATTGTCCGAAGGCCATTCACAGGGCCTCACGAGAGCGTCTCTTGGTGGTTCCTTGTCAGCATCACGCATAGCAAGCCTGGGGCATTGCTTCCTTGAAGAACCACCTTGGAACATCTTCCTAAACATATTGTTTTCTCTGAAAAATTTCTGAAATTTTTAGTAACTTCAAACAAAAGTGAACCAACTTCAATAAAATTGATAGCAACTACTCCTACAAGTGCCTAGAGCCTTTATCATACATTAGAACTACTTGGAACCATATAAAATTGACATGCAAGCTCAAGAACATGGTCACCTATGTATCAAAAATTTGCAATGAATAAAGCACTAGAACAAAAACTAATTGGACCAAAGGAGGAGTCACATACCAAGGAACAATCTCCCCAAACAGTTTTGTGAGAGGTGCTTTGAGCAAGGAGATCGAAAATCACAGCAACGTGGGCTGGAACTCGTGCTTGAGTTGGTTTTTAGTGTTTGTGGAAGGAAGAAGAAGAGGATGGGTGCAGGAATAAGTGGAGGAGGGCCACCGTGGGCCCACGAGGCAGGGGGCGCGCCCTCCATCCTCGTTGCCAGGTGGCAGCTCCCCCCACGGTAATTTTTGCACAGTAAATCCTCAAATATTCCCGAAAAAATCATATTAAATTGGCATGGCATTCTAAGGACTTTTATTTTCGGGATATTTTTTTATTGCACGGATAAAGCAGGAAACAGACAAAAAAAATACTATTTTACTTTATTTCAACTAAATAACAGAAAGTATAAAGAGGGTACAGAAGGTGGTGCCTTCTAGTTTCATCCATCTCATGATCCTCAAAAGGAATCCACTAACAAGGTTGATCAGGTCTTGTTAACAAACTCATTCCGACTAACACGGAACCGGAGAAATTTCAAATAACACTAAGTTACCTCAACGGGGATATGCACATCCCCTATAATAAGAATATCATATTTCTTCTTGACAGTAGGAAGAGGAAATTCAAAACCTCCAAAAATAATCGATGGAACTTTTCCAATAGAATTGATACTATAAACTTGAGGTTGTTTCCTCGGAAAGTGTACCGTATGCTCATTACCATTAACATGAAAAGTGACATTGCCTCTGTTGCAATCAATAACAGCCCCTGCAGTATTCAGAAAAGGTCTTCCAATAATAATAGACATACTATCGTCCTCGGGAATATCAAGAATAACAAAGTCCGTTAAAATAGTAACGCTTTGCAACCACAACAGCACATCCTCACAAATACCGGCTGTATAGCAGTTGATTTATCAGCCATTTGCAAAGATATTTCAGTAGGTGTCAACTTATTCAAATCAAGTCTACGGTATAAAGAGAGAGGCATAACACTAACACCGGCTCCCAGATCACATAAAGCAGTTTTAAACATAATTTCTTTTAATGGAGCATGGTATAGTGGGTACTCCTGGATCTCCATGTTTCTTTGGTATTCCACCCTTAAAAGTATAATTAGCAAGCATGGTGGAAATTTCAACTTCCGGTATCTTTCTCTCATTAGTAATGATATCCTTCATATAGTTAGCATAAGGATTTGTTTTGAGCACATCAGTTAATCGCATACGCAAAAAGATAGGTCTAATCATTTCAAAGAAAGCGCTCAAAATCCTCATCATCCTTTTTCTTGGATGGTTTGGGAGGAAAATTCATGGGTTTCTGAACCCATGGTTCTCTTTCTTTACCATGTTTCCTAGCAACAAAGTCTCTCTTATCATAACGTTGATTCTTTAATTGTGGGTTATCAAGATCAACAGCAGGTTCAACTTCTACATCATTATCATTACTAGGTTGAGCAATCATCATGAACATCATCATTAACATTTTCTCTAGGTTCATGTTTGTTACCAGATTGTGTTTCAGCATCAGAAATAGATATATCATTTGGATTCTCAGGTGGTTCAGTAATAGTTTCACTAGAAGTTTGCAAAGTCCTATCATTTTTCTTTTTCTTCCTTTTAGAAGAACTAGGCACATCAGTATTATTTCTCTGAGAATATTGCTCAGTTCTCTTAGGGTGGCCTTCAGGATACAAAGGTTCCTGAGTCATTCTACCAGTTCTAGTAGCCACTCTAACCGCATAATCATTTTTATTACTATTCATTTCATGGAGCAATTCTTTTTGAGCTTTAAGTACTTGTTCTACTTGAGTGGTAACCATAGAAGCATGTTTGCTAATGAGTTTAAGTTCACATCTAACATTAGCCATATAATCACCCAAGTGTTTAATCATATAGGTATTTTGTTTTAATTGTTTACCAAAATAAGCATTGAAGTCTTCTTGCTTAAACATAAAGTTATCAAACTCATCCAAGCACTGACTAGCAATTGTAGTAGGAGGGACTTCAGTTTTATCATATCTATAGAGAGAATTTACCCTTACTACCCGTGTCGGGTTATCGGGATCAGGAGGTTCTTCAATAGGTAATGGATCAAGATCATATGTTTCTTCAACAGACGGTGAATTAAGACCATGTATTTCTTCAATAGGAGGTAAATTCTTAACATCGTCAGCTTTAATACCTTTTTCTTTCATAGATTTCTTTGCCTCTTGCATATCTTCGTGGATCGAGAAATAGAACACCTCTCTTCTTCGGAGTTGGTTTAGGAATAGGCTCGGTAATTGGCTCTGGAGCTGGCTTAGGAGGTGCCCAATTATTTTCATTTGTTAACATATTATACAATAAAATTTCGGCTTCATCCGGTGTTCTTTCCTTGAAAAGAGAACCAGCACAACTATCTAGGTAATCTCTAGAAGCATCGGTTAGCCCATTATAAAAGATATCAAGTATTTCATTTTTCTTAAGAGGATGATCAGGCAAGACATGAAGTAACTTGAGAAGCCTCCCCCAAGCTTGTGGGAGACTCTCCTCTTCAATTTGCACAAAGTTGTATATTTCCTTTAAAGCAGCTTGTTTATTATGAGCAGGGAAATATTTAGCAGAGAAGTAATAAATCATATCCTGGGGACTACGCACACAACCAGGATCAAGAGAATCAAACCATATCTTAGCATCACCCTTTAATGAGAACTGAAATATTTTAAGGATGTAAAAGTAGCGAGATCTCTCATCATTAGTGAACAGGGTGGCTATATCATTTAATTTAGTAAGATGTGCCACAACAGTTTCAGATTCATAGCCAAGAAAAGGATCAGATTCATAGCCATGAAAAGGATCAGATTCAACCAAGGTAATTATATCAGGATCAACAGAGAATTCATAATCCTTACCGGGAACACAATAGGTGAAGTAGCAAAAGCAGGGTCAGGTTTCATTTTGTCTCTAAGAGATTCTTTACTCCATTTAACTAAGAGCCTCTTAAGTTCGTATCTATCTTGGCAGGCAAAGATAGCCGCAGAAGATTCCACATCAAAAACATAACCCTCAGGAATAGCAGGCATATCCTCATCATCACTTTCATCAATATTATCAGTTTCAATAGTTTCTTTCTCTCTAGCCCTAAAAATTTGTTCATTAAGAAATTCACCAAGGGGCACAGTAGTATCAAGCATAGAAGTAGTTTCATCATAAGTATCATGCATAGCAGAAGTGGCATCATCAATAACATGCGACATATCAGAACGAATAGCAGAAGCGGGTTTAGGTGTTGCAAGCTTACTCATAATGTAAGGTGAATCAAGTGTAGAGCTAGATGGCGGTTCCTTACCTCCCCTCGTAGTTGAGGGATAAATTTTTGTCTTAGCGTCTTTCAAGTTCTTCATAGTGTCCAGCAGATATAAATCCCAAGTGACTCAAAGAATAGAGCTATGGTCCCGACAGCGGCGCCAAAAATTAGTCTTGATAACCCACAAGTGTAGGGGATCGCATAGCGACTTTCGAGGGTAGAGTATTGAACCCAAATTTATTGATTCGACACAAGGGGAGCCAAAGAATATTCTCAAATATTAGCAACTGAGTTGTCAGTTCAGCCACACCTGGATAACTTAATATCTGCAGCAAGGTATTTAGTAGCAAAGTAGTATGATAGTAGTGGTAACGGTAACAAAAGAGTAATGAAAGCAAAAGTAATATTTTTGGTATTTTATAGTGATTGTAACAGTAGCAAAGGGAAAGTAAATAAGCGTAAACCAGTAGATGGAAAGCTCGTAGGCAT
This sequence comes from Aegilops bicornis, assembly GCA_021605145.1. NCBI lineage: Eukaryota > Viridiplantae > Streptophyta > Magnoliopsida > Poales > Poaceae > Aegilops > Aegilops bicornis. Next base: position 302,254,066 of record CM038674.1, on the reverse strand, counting down.
TGGATCAGTGATGGATAATTATGCCGGATACGGTTCATCATGTGACAGTCATAACATAGGATGACATAGAACTAGCTCCAATTCATCAATGTAATGTAGGCATGTATTCCGAATATAGTCATACGTGCTTATGGAAAATAACTTTCATGACATCTTTTGTCCTACCCTCCCGTGGCAGCGGGGTCCTAATGGAAACTAAGGGATATTAAGGCTTCCATTTAATAGAGAACCGGAACAAAGCATTAGCACATAGTGAATACATGAACTCCTCAAACTATGGTCATCACCGAGAAGTATCCTGATTATTGTCACTTGAGGTTGTCGGATCATAACACATAATAGGTGACTATAGACTTGCAAGATATGATCAAGAACTCACAGATATTCATGAAAACATAATAGGTTCAGATCTGAAATCATGGCACTCGGGCCCTAGTGACAAGCATTAAGCATAGAAAAGTCATAGCAACATCAATCTCAGAACATAATGGATACTAGGGATCAAACCCTAACAAACTAACTCGATTACATGATAGATCTCATCCAACCCATCATCGTCGAGCAAGCCTACGATGGAATTACTCACGCATGGTGGTGAGTATCATGAAATTGGTGATGGAGGATGGTTGATGATGACGACGGCGACGAATCCCCCTCTCCGGAGCCCCGAACGAACACCAGATCAGCCCTCCCGAGAGGTTTTAGGGCTTGGCGGCGGCTCCATATCGTAAAATGCGATGATTTCTTCTCTCTGATTTTTTCTCCCGAAAGCCAATATATAGAGTTGGAGTTGGTGTCGGAAGGTCTCGAGGGGGCCCACAAGGTAGGGGGCGCGCCCTGGAGGGGGGGGGCGCCCCCCCACCCTCGTGGAAAGGGTGTGGGCCCCTTGGTCTTCATCTTTGGCGAGGATTTTTTATTATTTTTTCTAAGATGTTCCGTGGAGTTTCAGGTCATTCCGAGAACTTTTGTTTTCTGCACATAAAACAACATCATGGCAGTTCTGCTGAAAACAGCGTCAGTTCGGGTTAGTTCCATTCAGATCATACAATTTAGAGTCCAAAACAAGGGCAAAAGTGTTTGGAAAAGTAGATACGATGGCGACGTATCAGCAGCATGTCTGACCTCCTGGACTGACTCCCAACCTGTCCAGAGGTATCTAACTTCGCGGACGACGGGTATGCCCCAATCAACTTTTCGAGTTAGAGCTAGAGGTTGATTGCCATGATGGCACACAAATCGTGAAAAAGCGCCACTTGAACTCCATACAATTTTGCAATTACCCAATTTGCTAAATGGAGGCACCTACCGGTGTGCATTTTGAGTAGTCACGTTCAGTATTTGAGCAAGTTGTACGAGCTGATTCTTACCTTTTCTAAGGTGCGGCCATGGAGGACAAAGAGAAAGGGTTGACGATGGGCTAGATGCCTGGATGTGATCTGAGGTGGAGAGGGCAAAGTAGGAGAGAGATAGAGGAGGAGAATCAATGAAGGAGAGAAAAATGGAATGACCGGTGGGAGAGATGAGGGGCAGAAAGCGGGATCTGCACATCCCGCTTTCTGCCCCTCATCTCTCAAAATTTCTCCATGTTCTTTCTCTATCATTTGCACATCCCTCTTTCTGCCCCTCATCTTTCTCACTGATCCTTCCATTCTCCTCCCCCTTCTCTCTCTCCCTCTCTCCTTCTTTTCCCTCCCTACCTTCACATCCAGGCATCCAGCCGACCGTCAACCCTTCCTCTTGCTACTCCACGGCCGCACCTTAGAAAAGGTAAGAATCAACTCATACAACTTGCTCAAATACTCAATGCGACTGCTCAAACTGGACACAAGTTGGTGTGTCCATTTAGCAACTTGGAGAATTGCAAAATTGTATGGAGTGTGCTTCCTCTTGAGCATGCGTTGGTTTTCCCTTGAAGAGGAAAGGGTGATGCAGCAAAATAGCGTAAGTATTTCCCTCAGTTTTTGAGAACCAAGGTATCAATCCAGTAGGAGACTACACGCAAATCGCCTAGTACCTGCACAAACAATCAAGAACCTTGCAACCAACACGATAAAGGGGTTGTCAATCCCTTCACGGCCACTTGCAAAAGTAAGATCTGATAAAGATAATAAGATAAATATTTTTGGTATTTTTGTGGTATGGATTGGATAGTAAAGATTGCAAAATAAATAGTAAAAGAAAATTGTAGACCGGAAACTTATATGATGTAAAGTAGACCCGGGGGCCATAGGTTTCACTAGTGGCTTCTCTCAAGATAGCATATATTACGGTGGGTGAAGAAATTACTGCTGAGCAATTGATAGAAAAGTGCATAGTTATGATGATATCTAAGGCAATGATCATGAATATAGGCATCACGTCCGTGTCAAGTAGACCGAAACGATTCTGCATCTACTACTATTACTCCACACATCGACCGCTATCCAGCATGCATCTAGAGTATTAAGTTCATAAGAACGGAGTAACGCATTAGGCAAGATGACATGATGTAGCGGGATAAACTCAAGCAATATCATATAAACCCCATCTTTTTATCCTCGATGGCAACAATACAATACGTGTCATTTCCCTTTCTGTCACTGGGATCGAGCACCACAAGATTGAACCCAAAGCTAAGCACTTCTCCCATTCCAAGAAAGATCAATCTAGTAGGCCAAATAAACCGATAATTCGGAGAGACTTGCAAACATATCAAATCATGCATATAATAATTAAAAGAAGAACCATATAATATTCATAGATAATCAAGTCCATAAACCCACAATTCATCGGATCTCGGCAAACACACCACAAAAGAGTATTACATCGAACAGATCTCCAAGAAGATCGAGGAGAACTTTGTATTGAGATCAAAGAGAGAGAAGAAGCCATCTACCTAATCACTATGCATCCGAAGGTCTGTGGTAAACTACTAACACATCATCGGAGAGGGTATGGTGTTGATGTAGAAGCCCTCCGTGATCGAATCCCCCTCCGACAGATCACCGGAAAAGGCCCCAAGATGGGATCTCACAGGTACAGAAGGTTGCAGCGGTGGAGAAGTGGTTTCGTGGCTCCCCTGGATGTTTTCAGGGTATAAGAGTATATATAGGCGAAAGAAGTAGGTCGGTGGAGCTACAAGGGGCCCACGAGGGTGGGGGGCGCGCCCTCCTGCCTCGTGGCTGCCTTGTTGCTTCCTTGACCTCCACTCCTAGACTCCTGGATTGTGTTTGTTCCATAAAAGATCCTCGCAAAGGTTTCATTCCGTTTGGATTCCGTTTGATATTCCTTTTCTGCGAAACACTAAAATAGGCAAAAAAACAACAATTTGACTGGCCCTTCGGTTAATAGGTTAGTCCCAAAAATAATATAAAAGAGTATATGAAAGCCCATTAAACATCCAAAACAGATAATATAATAGCATGGAAGAATAAAAAATTATAGATACGTTGGAGAAGTATCAAAGTGCAAGTGGCACATTTTTTTCAAGATTTGTGTGCCATCATGGCAATGAACCTCTAGCTCTATCTCAAAAAGTTGACCGGGGCATACCCATCGCCCGTGAAGTCAGATTCCTCTGGACAAATTGGGAATTGGCCCAGGAGGTCAGACGTGCTGCCTTTTCACCGCAGATGAAACAAATGGCAAGCTTTTAATCTGTAGTGTTCAGGCGGTAGCAAAGGTGAGTTTCCTCTGCTTTTGAAATGGCCGCGTTCTAGTGATTGCTGCATTCCTAAACTTTGAAAAGGATTTGTTGGCATGTACTATATGATTGGCAGGTTGATGACAAACTACAACGACATCACTCACCACTTCGTACCTAGATCTTCAGAAAAAGGCAGGCTCCGCCCTTTTATAGTGCGTTTTGAAGTAAGCATGCCACATATTATTGTTTGACCCAGCTAATTTTTTTATATGGTACAACAAGAGGCAAATGGATATTCGTCGGAGGGACTTGGCAGTAGCCGCCAATAATCAATCATCTCCTGTACCTGACCATGCCGAGAGGCTGTCTATTGATGTGCTGCGAGTATTCTACCATCCAAGAATTGTGTATGTGTTAATTTTTTTAACTTTCCAAATTCTAGCATGTTCCATACTATTTTTTCTGTGTCCCTTGAGCGCCATCCGAATAATAATTGGTGAGCTATAGAACGGCACTTCCTTCTCTCATATTCAATCTCAAACTAGTACAGATGCAGGACAACTCAGGTGAAAAATCTTTATGAGTAAATGGGATGGTGAAATGCACACACAGTTTCTTTGTCAAAAACCTGATGAAGTACACAATTTCTCTGTCTACAGAAATGAGCTCATTAGGACGCAGATCATCAATCCATATAGTGCAGAACCGTCTTCATTCACATAGATGAGAATGGCAAGTTTCAATTCACCCCGGCCAACACGACGCAATTCATTTTACTTGGCCAAAACGGTGCCGAACTGTGTCCAACTAGCTAGACAATAATGGCAGTTTTTACATGCCCAGACCAACACGCCAGACCTTAGAACTTTTGGAAAATAACCAGAATTAGGCAATTTAGTAGCTGGCCCAAAGTAGCTCGTGGTGACCCAATGCTTTCTCAAAAAGGCATGGCATCTATTTTCTTTGAAAACGTGTGCAAAGTCAGAGGCTAGGTTGCCTTTCCTAGACCCCGCCTCTATAAATTTTAGCTTAGCATTCCTGTTTTATCATGGTGAAATTCAATAAACAGTAAAATCGGAACCTTATCCACCCAAAGGTGCGGATCCCAAAGAGAATGAACGATTCTAATAACAACAATCCGAGCTGGTGTGGATAGCAAATCCATCCTCTCTATATATATACATATAGGGAGAGAGAGAAAGAGAGAGGACACCCATCTCCTACATATGGGGTGAACTACATAAACTACCTATTGTACTCATCCACCGTCTTGGAGCCTTGAGTGAGGTTTAAGAACTCCTCTCTTGTCTTCTCCATCAAGACCTCAAGGATGTACTAAGCACAGAAATCTTGATCAAGGTTTCCTAAGTGATAGTTGGTCCACTAGTTTGCCGCCGCACCCTTGAGCTGGTACGAGGAAATTTTGACGTAGTCCTTATGGGAGACTTTGGCGTTGTGCAGAGCGCACCTGATCTTCCGGATCTAGTAGTCCGCATTGAGAGGCTCTTTGAAGGAATGGTACTCCAGAGGTATGTCCCCGAGGAAGTCGTTGAGGGAGATTTAAGCAATGTGCTCCTGTTGCTAGCGGTTTTCTTTATTAATGTTGAGAGCAATGGTCTTCGACATTTGCGCCATTATCTGACAATTGTGCTCCATGATCATTGGGAATTGCATAACATCTGGAGGAGCAGGTGGTGGTGGAGGAATATTAGGGTCACTCTGCTGAGTCCCATGAGTTGTTGGAACCATCCTATAGATGTCACCAAGATCAGCTTGACATAGCATAAGAATTGGAATTTTAAGAATGGAAATATCGGTTGATCCCAATTGCAATAAGGCAGATTATGCAATATATGGAAAGGAATTAACAAAAGGAATGTAGCAAAACTAATCGCACTAATAGAATTCCCTCTCAATTTATGAAAACACCATTGTGCAAAAAACATTAACCGACAATGGAGCAACATTGCAAGTGGAAGCTATCCCTAAGGTGTATAGAATTCCAAAACTATCGATAACCTAGAACTTTGAATTTAGATAGGTCCTGAGTAAAAACTCTATACACCAGTTGTCCTTTCCAGGGGTGGGGGTGGGAGGGTAAGAAGTAAAAAATAATTCCTACTCTCACTGTAACTATCTCAGTAACTAGTAAATACTTTCATTTACTAGATGACCAGTAGTAAGGGATCCAACAGGTGGTTTGATACATCTCTAACATATCCATTTTTTTATGATTCATGCTACATTTCTATCAACTACATACACTTTGGGCATATTTTTATTAATTGTTTTGGACTAACATATTAATCAAGTGGCAGTTTCTATCTTTGGTGTTTTTAGTATTTCAGGAAAACAACCCAGAAAAAGTCTACCAAAAATCAAAATGAATTGAATCCGGATGAGCCGGGAGAGAACCACAGCGGCGAGACCCTAGTCCTAGAGGACCCCCACAAGGTGCACAAGCCAACCATACATGGGCGTCTAGGGGCGTCTGTGGCCCGTCGGCACCCCCTAGGTAGCTTCGGTGCCCAATGGCTATTTCCCACCCCTTATGGACTTGTTAACTAACAACCCTTCAGGGGAGAGGAGAGCCCTGGCACGATAGCTTATATCATTATACATTTCTTGAAACCCCCAAACATAATTATCGAGCATTTTTTTGCCGCCATGGTCTTCCATCACATTGCTTAGTGTGATTTGACCACCATAAGTAGGTATTCTTTTCTTAAACAATGAAACACTTTCGTACATGACAACCTAGCTAAAACAGATAAAGAGAGGTGCACGAAGTGGTAAAATCTGAAGAATCCTTCACTACACCACTGTTAAAGGGATGAAGAGGGATTGGTGGAATAGTTCATTGTATTGATTGAGCCTCGTGGGCATATATATAGAAGTACAATGATCAACTTGGAGCACAAGACAAGCCAGAACAAATCCTAGTCTATCTCATCTTTCCTAATAATCAATATACTCAACATCCCCCGCAGTCACAATGGTAGTGATGCAGATGGTGAGACTGGACAAGAATCCGAAGGCAAGCCGACAGACACCCCCCACAGTCGTAACGGTCGATGCATCGCGGAAGTCGTGGATGGAGTGGAAACCGACAAGGTTGCTCAAGCAAGGCGGTAGCCCTTTGTGCCGTTTGTCGAGGTAGCCGAGAGCATAGGTGGTGGAGCCCTGGTCGAGGTAGCCGTGCGAAGATTGTCGTGCTCAATGTCGAGTCGGGGTGGCCGGTGTCGAGGAATGCCGTGGAGCCGCGGGCGCAAGGGGGCGCCAGTTAGCATGGGCGTAGTGGCGTCGAAGTAGTGGTGCGCCGAGAAGAAGATGTTGTTTGCGACACGTCGCGGCGGGTTTGCCAAGCCCGGGGACACACCATGGACGAAGGCACGCACCTGTGTTGCCAGCACCGGGCATGCGTAGACGGACGAGGACGAAGTTGACGAAGCGACGACCAGGCTTGCCGGGCTCGGGAACACGTAATGGATAAAGGCACACATCTGTGTTGCCAGCACCGGGAGACTGGGACCTGCACGAGCTATTCGCCATGTCGAGGAATCGAAGGGCCAGCAGAGAAGAAGACTCGACGACGGTTGTGGCGCAAATCAGCGTGGTGGTTGATGTCACCATGGTTGTCGGAGTAGACGAAGTGGTCGGGGTAGATGACGGCGACCCGGGCGACGAGCTGGTCCTGGACGAAGACGAACGGGGTGGGCGGGCGACGGCGGCGGCTTAGAGGTAGCGGCGATGGCCGCCAAAGGAGAGCGTCGCCAGTTGCTAGGTTAGGAGTGCGACGACGGTGCTCGAAGTAGGCGAAGAACCCTGATAACGTGACAAAGATCGGCGGATGGTGGCATTCCCGCGCCAAGGGAGACGGCGCGGCGCATACCACGGGAGGTTGACGCGCGGTGATGGCGGAGTGGACCGCGGGCAGCAGGCAGGTCGGGGCAACGGCAGGAACACCTCAGGGCGGCGGCGGGGACCGCTGGCCGCGGCGCGACAGCCTGAAGGGGCAGCGGTGCTGCGGAGCGCGGGTCGGTGCAACCGCGGGGACGGCCTCAGGGCGGCGGCATGGACCACGTGCTACGCTCGGTACGGCCCGGCAGGGCAATGCAGCGGCAGCGCGAGGGTCGGTGCAGCCACGGGGACGTCCTTGAGTGGACGGCCTCGGTGTGGCGGTAGACTATGAGCCGCGACACTACGGCCCGAAGGGGCGACGCAGTGGCTGCACACGGCTTGATATAGCCGCTGGGAGAACCACAGGGTTGCGGCGTTGTGGCACGATGGGGCGACGCAGCGGCAGCCCAATGCTCAATTGTTGTAGAAGCGTATATACTCGGTGGCGATCTTCATTAATTTTTGCGGAGATGCGCGTATCCGGTAGATCAGACCGAAGGTGCGATGATCGAAACTGCGAAAATGACGACAGTCGATGAGGCACCTGCGATGTGTGTACCGGCGGGCGGACGGACATTGCAAGAGGAGCGAGCAGCCACAAAGCAGCCGTCAAATAGCACGCAGTCTGACAGAACACATGCATGTACTTGCATGCAAGCACAGCAGGGAGCATGTACATGCGACGTGCTTGAACATCATGGAGCTGTGCTACTGTACAAAGTGTCATCTGCGCCGGGTGCGTGCGTGGTCTCAGGCCACGCTGCGTGGGAGCTGGATGTAGCGACGAAGATGCTGATGGACTCGACGTCAATGGTGGAGTAGAGACGCGTGGTAGATGACAAGCTGCGGCGGGCGACGTAAACCGATCTTAGAACAAAAAACCAAAGAAAATCACCGAACAATGGCTCGACGAGAGAGAGAAAAACTAGGATCAAGGATCGGGAAAAAGACTCTCTAGGACAGCCGATCAGCAGGATCGGCGGACGAACGATAGGTACAGGCGGCGCGGCCCCCGGTGGCGATCATGGAGAGTGCCCGCTTTTGCGTGAAGCAATGCCGGGTGTGACTATTTATGGCGTTTGCTGCAAGGAGTTGATGTTTTCCGAGTCTCCCAGTGCTTTGGAGGTGCCTGATGTGCCCTAGAATGCGACCACAAGGATAGTGAAGGTGACCCACGGCATATTGACAGATGCACAGATCCTGCATAGGCTGAATGAGCTTGCTCCAGGTAACTGTCAGTGGGAACTTATTAGGCTTGAGGATAATATGTACAAGGTTGACTTCCCATCGACCGAGGACTTGGAGAGGCTTCTGAGTTTTGTATTGTGCAGAGTTCCTGGCACTCAGTGCATCCTCGAGTTTCATGAGTGGAAGAGGGTTGAACCAAAGGGTAAACCGCTCACTCAGGTATGGCTAAGATTCTCGGGGGCACCTTCTAAGCCGCTGAATGATGTTCGAGTGGCGGCTAGTTTGGGGACGCTGGTTGGGAAGACCGAGAGGGTGGATATGGCGTTCACCAGGGCTAACAGAGTGGCCAGATTGCTTGTCAGTATCTTAGACATTAGGTATGTGCCGGATGTGGTTAAGTGGGTTCACAGAGGCATGGTTTTTGACCTCGAGATTGAGTTCGAGGACACAGGGCTCTTCGCTAAGGCTTTGGCTGCGCATGATGTTGATATGCTTGATAAGGATGATGGATCGGGTAATATAAAGGTGAGCGAGGGTGATCGTGGGCGCGAGGCGTCTAACATTCCGGGTTCAAAGGCGCCGGTATCCAGGAGCGACACTACCCATCGATGGTCCCTCAGCACTGTCCTGGTCCTTCTCCTTGTCACGCCTTTCGTACTCAGCCTTTTGCTTCTCAGCAAGCAGCTCGACTTGTCAGCAGTTCTGGAGGTCGTGGCCCTTGGTGCGGTGGATCTTGCAGTATTGCTTGCCGGAGCTTCCTGGCTTGTCGGTAGCCGCCAGGGCCCGGCAGGCGGTGGACCCGGCAATCTCCTTGCCGGGGGGGTCTGCCTTGACCTTCTTGCCGGCACCGGTATTTTCAGATCCCTCAACGGCAAGCACAACCTTGCCTTTGCGTTTCCTGTTGCGACGCCGACTCTTCTTTGTCCGGGTGGTGGCGTCTTCATCGATAGAGTTGGTTTCCGCGCTGGCGTCTTCGCCAGGGTACTTCCTTCCCTCTTCAGCCAGGGCGCACCTATCGGCCAGAACATATAGCTCGGCCACATCCTTAACCTTGGTCATCGCCAGCTCCTCGTGCATCTTGCGATTGCGCACATTCTGGTGGAATGTGCTAATCACAGCGGAGGGATGAACGTAGGGGATGTTGTACTGCACCCGGCTAAATCTCTGGATGTACTTGCGCAGGGTCTCCCCTTCCTTCTGGGGAATGATGTGCAGATCACCGGCCTGGCCATGAGCATGGTGGCCTCCTGTGAAGGAGCCAACGAACTCATGGCACATATCCGACCAAGAAGAAATGGAATCCACCGGCAAGTGCATCAACCAAGACATCACAATGGGCTTGAGCGCCAGTGGGAAATAGTTGGCAAGCACCTTGTCGTCACGAGCCCGAGCAGCCTGCATAGCGATGGTGTAGATGCTGAGGAACTCGGACGGGTGGGTTTTGCCAGTGTACTTCTCGCCGACGTCGGGCTTGAATGTGCTGTGGGACAGCCACTGGAACTGCCGCAGCTCACGGGTAAAAGTCGGGCAGCCCACCTCGTAAGGTAGGCCGCCGGAGCCCCCCGGTGCCGGGTGGTCCATAGCGGGTCATGCCCGCTTGTCCGACTGGCGGCGATTTTCGCGCCGACACTCGACGGTGCTTCGAGCGTCTTCGTGAGCTCGCTCCCGAAGGACCAGGCACTGGTTGCCGAGGGTCCGCTGGTCGGACGACGCTATGGAGATATTATCACAAGTGTCGTCGTGACGGGCCGACGCCCGCGACAGCTGGCGAGGAGGAGGAGAATGCACCGTGGCCGCAGCTCCCCCGGTCCTTCCAGCGCCAGCATGTGGTGGCTCAGTGGAGCGCCGACCCGAGGGCCCCGCCATTCGCGGATCGTCTTTCTTTGCGACGGCGACGAGGCTCCGACGGGTGGCCCTCCACTCGTCAAGCTTCTCCGCAGCAGGATGGAAGTCGAGGAGCAGCTGTGCGCGCGCCAAAGCTTCCGCTGGCATTGGCGGCGGCGGCAGCTGAGTGGATCACGGCGTGCTCCGACTTCTAACTATGTTAGAAGGAGCTCTGTCATGACCCAACGGCTGCGTGCCATTTTCACCAGCGCTTCGGCGAGCATGCTGAACCCCTTCATCTTGCCGATGACGCACAGGGCTCTTCCCACGGCGGTGCCCAGGGTCACAAACATGGTGACGCTGCTCGGCGCGCACACCATGGGAAGAATGCGCGGTGGTCGCTGGTGTAGGCGTCCTAGAGGTCGCCATGCCACCCGGAGTTGGCGCAACGATGCCCCTGGAGGGCCCCGCGCCGCCTGCGGGGGGCCCAGCTCCGTCTTTGGATCCGACGACGTGTAGCCGGTCGTTCGCGCCTTAACGATGCCGCCGCCAGTTCACCGCCGGGTTATTCTGGTGCTCGGGGGCCGCGGACCGGGTCCTGTCTGCGACCGGTACGCCGCTCGTCCGCACCGGCACGGGTCGTTCGGCTCCTAGCAAATCGACCGCCGTGGCCGTCTTCTTCTTAGGGGCCATGGCGACGAAGAACTACTAGGCTGACTACTAGACCAGATCCTCCACAATTGCGCCCCCTACCTGGCGCGCCAAAGATGTCGGTGTGGAACGACACCTATGGGATCACAAGAATCCCTACTACGGTTGCCGGGGCGCAGGTTGCGAGGAGAGCAGGGCTAGTAGACAGCACAAGGATCGTTTACCCAGGTTCGGGCCGCGAGGATGCGTAAAACCCTAGTCCTGCTTTGGTGGGTATATTTCTGAGAGTTCTTGAGCTCTCAAACTAGCTGTGGTCAGCGTGTGGTTCCAAAGAGCCGAATCCTTCTCCTGGTTGCCTCGGGCCTCCTTTTATAGGAAAAAGGGGTTGCCAAAGTGGCACACAGGAGGTGGAAAGGTCTACAGTGGCACGAGGTTATCTCTCGTATTACAGGACAAGGTGCATTTAATGTATCACTTAGGTGTCCTCTTGCTTTATTGGGGACGGCGGCAAGGCCCATCCCGTCTGTCGCCGCTCCTCCTCGCTTAGACACGCGCCTCGGCCAGGGATGCGTGCGGTGCCATGTAGGCAGGCAGGCAGCTGATCTGGCGCGGTGGTGGAGCCTTCACGAAGATTTGCATGCCTCCATGCAGGCGCTTGGTGAGTTTGCCTGGGAGCTGCATGTTGCCACGCAGGTGCCCGCCCAGCTGGTTGGGCTGGCAGCTGCATGTGAACGATGGTGGAAGCTTGGTTGATGTGGGCTTGGCGGTGGCCTCGCCGGCGTATTTGGTGAGGGCCTTGCTGGGTGGCCCGGCAAGGGTCTTGCCGTGGCGTGCTGTCATCCCCGGCAAGGATCTTGCTGAGGGTCTGGTGGCCTTCCTCGGCAACGATCTTGCCGAGAATCGTCGTCTTCTAATCCTTATCTGATCTTGAATATGTCTTCACACTCTGCTCTTTTGGTCTTGGCCTTGGCGTTGCTTTGATTGTCTTGGGCTTCGATCTTACCTTGGGTCACCTCCCTCATTCTGCTTGGTGTGGTACGTATGGCGGCTCGATTGCCCGATGCACGGAAAAGGGGTACAAAAATGCGCCCCTATTTTTGTACACCGATAGGTTCTTAGTCAAAAAGAACCAAATTGTCGACTATCCGGACGCAGAAGCCCTCGCAGCCTTCAAACATGGCGTCCGGGATGAATGGCTAGCGCGTCATCTCGTCCAGGAAGGACCCAAATCCATGACAGCCCTTACCGCTCTAATGACTCGCTTTTGTGCGGGAGAAGACAAGCTGCTCGCCAGAAAAGCAACAACGCCAGTGACCCGGGCACTTCCGAAATTCGAGACGACAACGGTAAGCCACGACGAACCGAACACAACAGTCGCAATAATACTGAAAGATTACGCAATACAGCGGTCAACGCCGGATTTCACAATCTGAAACCCGGTCAACTGAAGAAGCCACTAAAGGCAAACCAGGATGGATCATCCACCCTTGACAGAATATTGGACCGACCATGTCAGATTCACGGTCACCCTGACAAGCCAGCTAACCTTACCAACAGAAACTGTTGGGTCCTCAAGGAGGTAGGCAAGCTTAACGCCGATAGCAAGGGGAGGAGGCCACCAGGCGATAAAGGCAACCGGCCGGCTCGCCAAATTAACATCGAGTAGAAGCAGTCTCCCTCGGAAGTTCGACCACTCCCGGAACGAAAATAGCAGTTCGGCTTCCGCCACCCACCTACCATACCGGCGAGATTTACACCACGCGTACATCACTACGCACTCAAGATACCATTGTCATCGGTGGAAGCACAATATGGACAACCCTGCAAGAATCCCCGTAATGTTTTTATCCTTTTTCTTGTTTTTCTGTATCATTTCTTAAGAACAGGTGACCAACACGACAACATCTACAACGGACTCTATTGGAGTTTGGATCCGTACACTCACCTAAGGTGCTACTTCCGTTAAGGATTCCCCTCCCCGAGGACGGGCGGCGCAGACGTGCGACAGGAGGTCCAAAATAACTTTTTGTAGACCGCACTCTTTATTCCGAGCATGTACTATGCCCTTTTTCATCTGTTCCCGACCCCGAGCATGTCAAATAGCCGGGCTTGTGGTTTATTTTTATTATTATTATATATATATACATAAATTCCTCATTGGCGTATTGCTCCGCTCCCAGTAAACCTCGTCCGAACTATTCTTTCACACTCTTTTAACAAGGAGTACGGCCTCAACGGCTGCGTTACAGATGCACCTTGGCATACCCTGCCAGGGGGTCGGTATGGTAACGAAAGAGTTGCCCGCAAAAGTCCGAACAGCTCTATAGCGTACTTTGACGTCGCAAGTTTGTCCTTATATGCATCAGCTCCGAATCATTGTCTTGGGCCAATAGTTGGGTTGCCCGGCTCCTGTGTGTGCTACACTACGTTCCACTCTATCGGCTAGGGTAGTAAAGGGAGAACTACTGCGATTGTGTCCTGGTCTAAACCGGACAAGCACCTCAGTAGAGAAAGCCAAAAATTGACTATCATGATATGATGAGAGCTGATCAACCACTTGACGACTTCTTGGAATCCTTAGCGATTCTCCGTGTCACACGAGGGATCTTTTTCAGATCAAATATGCAAGGCATTATACGCCGCATACATACCAGGGGCTATGTCGTAGCCCCACCATAAAACTCCTATGGCAAAGTGAAAGTGTTAACGCCCTATAGTCCGATTGCCTGGTTCGCTGCATTATCACCTCCTTTACGGACCAAGACGTTGGATAAAGAGTGATTAAATGCTTTTCCGAACACCCCCGTACTTCCTACGAGGGGGCCGATTTAATCGGAAAACTTTCAGATTATATTCAAACGGCCGCATAGGAGGAATTCAAGCTTTGGAGCAAAAATATATAATAGATCAATTATAAAATTGTCTTTTACAATTCTAATAAACCTCACCCGAACATAATGTTCTTCGAGCATTGACCCTCTATCAGGCGGGCGGCTTCCAGGACGTCTTCAAAATAATGCTCTGGCTCATTACGGTCCTTGCCCTTGGCGGACTCTTGGCCGCAACATCAACGGCCTTCATCTTCCCCCAGAATGTCTTGACTCGGGCAAAGGCCATCCGTGCACCCTCAATGCATGCCGACCGCTTCGCAGCATCGATAAGTGGCACCGCATCAACAAGACGCCACACCAGGCCAAAATAGCTCTTGCGAATAGGCTCACTCGGCCACAACTGGATTATGACGTTCTTCATGGCGTCGCCGGATATCCTATGAAGCCAGGCCCATTGGGTCATCTGTTCATTTAGCAACAAAGGGCACTTTGATGCGCCAAATTGTGACCAGAAAAGCTTCTCCGTTGCATACCCCTCTTGCGCTTGCTAAAGTTGCGCCGCATCAGAAGAACTCTTCGACAAGTCCAAAAATTTAGCCGGAGAACTCCAGACCTGGTTTAGCTGAGCATACTCCGGATCGCCAAATAGTCTGAACGAAAAGGGCTTACCGGCCACTATCTCCTTAGCCTGCCGAATCCCTTCACGAGCTGCCCTAGATTCAGAACGAGCTTGACTCGCCTCTCGTACGGCCTTATCAAGTTCAGCCATTTTGGCTTTATTCTCCTTCTAAAGGAATTCACAGCGGCTGACAGTATTCTTCAATTCAAGCGCCAGTGCAGATATTTTCTCCTCACTTTGGTGCCGAGCTGCTTGTTCGACTCTTAGATCAGCCGACGCCTTCTCGGCAGCTGCATAATTACACCGGGTCTGCTCCTTGGCCCGGGCTAGCTCCGCCCGAAGAGCTTCAACGGCGGCAGGACCATCTGCAATCATGCACATTTCATATAAAACCCTTTTCGGCGTCAGGCCTACATTACAAGAACATTGGTGTAAGGAACGCTCAAAATATATACCTTGCGAGTCGTCAAGACACGTGTTGATCAATGCAATGTCATCTTCTACAATATCCAGCTTTTGCTGCAGTTCGACCACTTCCGTATTTCGGGTAGCCGCAGAAGGGAAGGCAGCCTGTATCCCAAGTTAAATCAAGGTTAGTAACTGAGCATATCTTTTTGATCCTCCGATCGCTTCCTTCGGAAGGCAATCCGAGTCTCAGGGGCTACTGCATATACAACAGGTGCATTCTGTCAATATTATTCAATTGGCAAAACTACATCACAAACCTCAAAACCTCTTAGAAGGCCCGAGAAGGCCTCGCTCAATCCGGTTTTCGCAGATAGATCCTTTTCGACCACCGTAATCATCAAGGCACGGTGCTTATGCAAAATGGGCCTTCGCATTGACATGTCTGTCAGCATTTCCGGCGCTCCGGGGTCTTCGGAAACCGCCGCCGGAGTCTGGCATTCCTTTGAAGAAATCTGCTTACTCTCCCCCAAAATCGTCTCCTGCTGTAAACCGGATGGTTCGGGGCCGTCATTCTTGATTCTCGAACCATGGGTGACAGAGGCACCACCTTCGGGTAACGTCGTCTGTTTCCTGCACTGCTTGATGATTGGGAGGAGCCCTTCGGGACGATACATCGGTATCATCCCCCCTGTTGGGCGAAGAGGCCGGAGATGGCGTGTCACTCTCCATCATCTTCGAAAGAAGGTCTCCCGAGGAGGAGGACGATTGAGAAACACCAGGCGTTAACCTGCGTGGATGTGCATATGTCGGTTGATTACTTCACTAATAGGAAAAGTATGAGGTACGTTTAAAGTGCCCCAGCCTCACTTATGGTTTGGCCAGAGGTTCGTCCTCGCCAGAAAGCCTTACGGTAGCATCGCTCGCCTGCTCGAAACTGCCCGACTATGGCATTTTTCCTCTCTTGGAAGGCTTCCCCTCCTGATCTTCGGAAGTAGCCCTCTTTTTGCCATGAAGAGCTTCCTCCGCAGCTTTGCCCTTGGGCAAAAGATTTTCGGTTTCCCCGAACATAGCATCTAATTCGTCCTCAGGGTGGGTATCACCTTCGGGCTCCCCGCTCTCGCCCCCCTCTGCAGACACCTGGTATGGTGTGGGAATCAGCATTCTCGTCAGCAGGGTGGTCGCAGGGTCTTCGGGAAAGGGCGCCGGACACCAGATTAACACCGCTTTCTTTATCCAGTCCTGTATAGGGACGGATTGTTCAGTATCTTGTCAAGAGATGCTTGAATGGAAGGTGTTCGGAGTTTGAGTACTTACCGCAGTGTCCGGATGATTGCAGTCAAGGCTGACATCTTCGGTGGTGCCCGTCCATTGCTCTTGTTCCCCGAAATATAATTTCCACATTCCTTCATGCGTCGTGCTGAAGAAGTGCTGAAGAGGCTGCCACCCTTCTGGATTAAACTCCCACATACGGAGAGGCTGCCGCTGACATGGCAGGGTCCGGCGGACTAGAATTACTTGAACAATATTCACAAGACCGATGCCCTTCTTGGTAAGGCTTCGGATGCGACCTTGCAGAGTCTGCACTTCATTGACGGATCCCCAGTCCAGTCCCTTATTGATCCTTGAAGCAAGCTGAATTGGAGGGCTGGGTCAGAACGCAGGCGTAGCCGCCCACTTGGAGCCTCGCAGCTCGTTAATATAAAACCACCCCTGCTGCCATAGGTTGGAAGACTTGGCGAAAGATCCTTCAAACCAAACCGCGCTAGCAAGCTTGCCTATTGTGACGCTGCCGCACTCTGCCTGCTCCTCCTCTGTCACCTGCAGCCTCACGTCAAAGGTCTTGAGCCACAAACCAAAGTGCGGAGGAGTCCATAGGAAGGCCTCACATGTGACGATAAATGTCGAGATGAGGAGAATAGAGTCCGAGGCCAGATCGTGAAAGCCTAGCCCATAGTAGAACATGAGCCCCCCGGGAGAAGGGGTTAATCTCGAACCCTAACCCATGGAGGAAGTGGGAAACAAACACTACCCTCTCGCCGGATTTGGGGGTAGGAACGACCTGCCCCTGTGCAAGAAGCCGATGAAAGATTTCCGGGGTCAGATACCTCGCTGCGCGGAGCTTCGCAATATCCTCCACTATGACAGAAGAAGCCACCCACCAGCCCTGACGGATGGATCCGGACATGATTAGGACTGGTGGCGATGGGAACCCGTGGGTTGGAACTTGGCTTTGTTAGGGTTGAGGAAGGAGGAAGTACAAAAGAAGAAGACGAGTCTGGGACCCTATATAAAGTCCCCGAATACTAAGCATATCCACTTGGGTCGGGAAACTTACCTATCTCCAGAGAGTTGTACCCAGGGGACAGTTGGGTTACCCACTCCTGCATTAATGAAAATCCCGTGAAAAAGGGAACACGGTCTCTGCCTTGGCAAGATGTGCCAGAAAAACCGCGTCCCGAGACGTTGGGCGACGTGCGAGCCAACGATTGGAAATAGTAATCGGGCAGGCGTGATGCGACGTCATAAACAGTTATCAACAAATTAGACTCGTGGAATATTGTATTTTCTGCAAATATATACACAGGTCCGGATATACCTACTACATCCGAAGACTATTCCGGAGTTCGGAAGGAGGGGACCCGCCTTGCAATGCCGAAGACAATCTGCGTGCCGGACTCCTCGTCACTGAAGCTAGGTTCAGGGGCTACTAAGGGAGTCCAGGACTAAGGGGTCCTCGGGCGTCCGGCCTGTTATTCATTGGGCCGGACTGATGGGCTGTGAAGATACGAAGGCCGAAGACTATACCCATGTCCGGATTGGACTTTCCTTGGCGTGGAAGGCAAGCTAGGCGACCAATTCTGAAGATTACTTCTTATGTAACCCTAGATCTCTCCGGTGCGTACATAAACCGGAGAGCATAGTCCGGATAGGGGACATTCATTACCATATTCACATAGGCTAGACTTCTAGGGTTTAGCCATTATGATCTCGTGGTAGATCAACTCTTGTAACAATCATATTCATCAAGATCAATCAAGCAGGAACTAGGGTATTACCTCCATAGAGAGGGCCCGAACCTGGGTAAACATCGTGTCCCCCGTCTCCTGTTACCATCGATCCTAGACGCACAGTTCAGGACCCCCTACCCGAGATCGGCCGGTTTTGACACCGACATCCGCCCCTGCCTCTCCTTGGACGCACTCGGCCACGGTTGCCGGTCAGGGTGGGGGCGCGGGCAGGAGGCCCCAGCCCCTGCCTCTCCGTTGGCACGTTCGATGTCGGCGGTTGGACCGGGAGGGGGGCGCTGGCAGGAGGCCTCCGCCCCTACCTCCCCCTTGGCGCTCTCGTCTGCGGCGGTATCCATGGTGGCTGCTTCGCCTCGGGTGGCGAGCCCGATGGTGAACTCCTCTCACTCTGGCGGTGGATCCAGGATAGGAGGGGGGCGCAGCCAGGTGGCCTCCGCTCCCTCTTCTCCTTTGGCTCAGGAGATCTCGATGGCTCTCAGGGGCTTCTCGGTGGCCCCAGTTCAGCTGGGTTCTATTGGGGATAGGGCTGGAGGCCCCATCCCGAACGGGGCAACGCGCGAGGAGATCATTGCTTTTGGAGGGATCCCGGATCTTGTTTCTGAAGGATGAGGATGAGAAGTCGCCTTCAGGATCAGCCGGATGTTAATGACATCCAGCTCAGGTGCGCCATGCGGGCGGCCAAGCTTCATGACATTGATGACACCACGGGTATGTCGGTCAACACGTCAAATTCGATTTTACGTTTTTCCAATGATGAGATTGTTCACAATGCAAATCAATTAGGGGTTTCACTAGGTAGTAATGGTAGTGAAATCACTAAATCAATTAATGATATTCTCGATCTCGAAGCGGAGCGTGCTTTGGAATTGATTCATAACTTAGCAGCCGTCAAACCCATGAACGAGTTAGACATAGATGCGTTGCGTGTCAGGGTTCTTGACAGTCTTTGTGCGGATCTGGCTCCTTCACTTCCTGAAATAGATAACGATGAGGGTCCCGATTGCCCGAGAAACTCGTTACATGTAGATGTTCCAGAAGTTTGGTCCATGGAGTCTGGTTGTGAGGACCGGATGCAGGATCACAATAAGCCTAAGCATAAGTGGAAACGGAAGGTTTATCCCACTTCGGCTGTGCGTATAAGTGCTAGGATCCGTACCTCTAAAAAAATTCATGATGAAATATGAGAGGCATTTTTTGGAATAGCAGAGGTCTTAAGGACTTGGCTAAAAGAAGAATTCTAGCGGATGCGTCTATAGAATGCAAGTTGGATTTCATCGCCCTTTCAGAAACTGGGAGGGTTAATTTCACCCCACAGTTTCTTAGTACTTTATCGGGGGGGCGTTGATTTTGATTGGCATTGCCTACCCCCAAGAGGAAGGTCGGTGGTATCTTACTTGGGGTTAAATGTGACTCATTGGAAGTTCGGACTGTGGTTATGGGAGATTTTGTGGTAAAATTCCGGGTAAGATCAAAGGCCGACGGGTTTAATTGGGTATTGGTGGCGGTGTACGGTGCCGCATAACCAGAGCTCAAGCCAGATTTTTTGGCTGATCTTGTACGTATTTGCGGGAGTGAGCAGCTCCCAATCCTCGTTGGGGGCGATTTTAACATTATTCGAAGGAGGGAGAAAAAGAATAATAATAATTTTGATGGCAGATGGTCATTTCTGTTCAATACCATAATCGAAAGCCTGGATCTTAGAGAGATCGAGCTTTCAGGTAGGAAATTTACTTGGGCTAATATGTTACCAAACCCGACATTTGAGAAGCTGGACCGTGTCCTTGCTAGCATCGAATGGGAACAGAAGTTTCCTCTGGTCACGGTCCAAGCGTTATCGCGCGCAATCTCGGATCACACCCCGTTGCTAGTTGATTCTAGCGAGGCCACTCACGTGGCGAACAATAACAATTTTTCTTTCGAATTAGCATGGTTCGAAAGAGCAGGGTTCCTGAATCTAATAGCCAGAGAATGGGCTAAAAATTCAGGTGGGTGATCTCCTGTTGAAAGATGGCAGGATAAGATTAGGCATCTACGAAGATTCTTGCGTGGATGGGCTAAGCACATGCACGGGATTTATAAGGCTGAAAAGGAAAGACTCCTTATACTAATTCAATCCCTAGACTTAAAAGCAGAGTCCACCATTTTAGATACCAGAGAGCTGGAAACTAAAGTGGAGGCGGAGTTGACACTGAAAGAACTCCTTCGAGAGGAGGAATTGAAGTGA
Source organism: Aegilops bicornis (assembly GCA_021605145.1). NCBI lineage: Eukaryota > Viridiplantae > Streptophyta > Magnoliopsida > Poales > Poaceae > Aegilops > Aegilops bicornis. The sequence continues at coordinate 302,233,770 of CM038674.1, read as the reverse complement.
GCACTGCGGGCTAAGGTTCGCAAAATCGTCCAAGGGGATGACAACACTCAATTCTCTCATATGATTGCTAATGGCAAACATTGAAAAAAGAGGATCTTTCAATTGGAGCAGGACAAAGGGACGATCTTAGGACAAGAAAACCTCAAAGTATATATAACCAATTACTATAAGCAGTTGTTTGGGCCTCCGGAGGACAACTTTGTGTCCTTAGATGAGTCCAGGGTTGAGGATGTCGGTCAACTAGTAGCGGATGAGCACGATATTTTAACCGCCCCATTTACGGAGAAAGAGGTGTTTGAGGCTATTTCACAAATGAAGAACAATAAGGCTCCAGGGCTGGATGGTTTTCTGGCGGAGTTTTATAAAAAGTGTTGGCACAATGTCAAAGGAGATTTACTTCCGATGTTCCATGATTTATTCTCTGGACAACTTCAGTTGTTTCAATTGAATTTTGGAACAATAACTTTACTTCCTAAGAAAATAGAGGCTATTCATATTGAGCAGTTCAGGCCTATCTGTCTTCTTAATGTAAGTTTCAAAATTTTCACCAAGGTCGGGACCAATAGGCTTACACAAATTGTGCACTCTGTAGTGCAACCGTCCCACACCGCTTTCAAGCCGGACAGAAATATCCTAGAAGGGGTGGTTGTCATGCATGAAACGCTCCATGAACTCCACACAAAAAAACTTGACGGAGTTGTTTTCAAATTGGACTTTGAGAAAGCGTACGATAAGGTCAAATGGCCTTTCCTTCAACAGGCCTTGCGAATGAAAGGTTTTGATCCGGCCTAGAGGCACCAGGTAGACTCTTTCACGCAAAAAGGGAGCGTTGGGATTAAAGTGAATGATGATATAGGTCACTACTTCCAAACACACAAAGGATTGAGGCAAGGCGACCCGATGTCACCTATCCTATTCAACATAGTGGTTGCTATGTTGACAATTCTCATAGGAAGGGCTAAAAACGTGGGGCGGGTAGGTGGCCTAGTTCCACACTTAGTTGATGGAGGTATATCCATCCTACAGTACGCTGATGATACTATCATCTTCACGGAGCATGATTTGGCAAAAGCGCAAAACATGAAGCTTGTGTTATGCTTATTCAAACAATTGACCGGGTTAAAGATTAACTTCCATAAGAGCAAGTTGTTCTGTTTTGGAAGAGCTAATGACGACCAAGAGGCATATAAACAATTGTTCAGGTGTGAATTGGGGGCTCTACCTTTCACTTATTTAGGTATACCAATCCACCATCATAAGATGACTAACAGAGAATGGAAGTGCCTTAAGGATCGATTTGAAAAGAAGTTGAGCTGCTGGAAGGGCAAGCTAATGTCATACGGAGGCCGAGTAATTCTCATTAATTCGGTCCTCACAAGTATGCCCATGTTTGTTCTTTCCTTTTTCGAGGTACCTGTTGGGGTCCGGAAAAGGCTAGACTTCTATCGATCACGATTCTTTTGGTAGAGCGATGAACTAAAAAGAAAGTACAAACTTGCTAAGTGGGATATCATTTGTCCGCCAAAAGACCAAGGAGGTCTAGGCATTGAAATTTTGGAGGTGAAGAACATATGTCTTCTTAGCAAGTTGCTGTTCAAACTTTCGGTTGAGACGGAGGCCACATGGGCTCAAATGTTGCATAATAAGTACCTTCACTCCAAGACCTTGTCCCAGGTGACAGTGAGGCCGACTGATTCACCTTTTTGGAAGGGATTGATGAGAGTCAAACCACTCTTTTTCAACAGGACAAGGTTCATAGTTGGAAACAGTACCACTACGAGATTCTGGGAGGATAAATGGCTAGGGGACGCGCCCAGTGCACTCCAATATCTGTCCATCTATAGTATTGTTCAGTGTAGAGACGCATATGTGGCTTCAGTACTCCAGTCCAGTCCGCTCAATATTCAATTTAGGAGGACGCTAGTGGGAAACCGTTGGGAAGTCTGGCTCAATCTTGTGAGAAGATTGATGGATGTTCAATTGTCTCAACAGCCTGATCGGTTATGCTGGAAGCTAACTAATAATGGAGAGTTTTTAGTCAAATCCATGTACTTGGATGTAATCAATTCTAGCGTGATTCCTCATTCAAAGCATGTATGGAAAGTCAAAGTACCTTTGAAAATCAAAGTGTTTATGTGGTTTGTGCATAAACAAGTTATTTTAACTAAGGATAATTTGGCAAAACGCAATTGGATAGGATATTTAAGATGTAGCTTTTGCAACCAACAAGAGTCAATCAAACACCTTTTTCTGGATTGCCCTCTGGCAAAAATACTGTGGTGGTCAGTTCACATAGCTTTCAACATCACTCTTCCGAATTCTATCAGAACGTTATTTGGGACGTGGCTAGCTGGGATAGATTTCGCAACAGCGAGACACATTCATGTAGGAGCAGGGTTTGGCCTCTAGGGTTTAGCCTCTCTGATCTCGTGGTAGATCTACTCTTGTACTACCCATATCATCAATATTAATCAAGCAGGAGTAGGGTTTTACCTCCATCGAGAGGCCCGAACCTGGGTAAAAACATCGTGTCCCTTGTCTCCTGTTACCATCTGCCTAGACGCACAGTTCGGGACCCCCTACCCGAGATCCGCCGGTTTTGACACCGACATTGGTGCTTTCATTGAGAGTTCCTCTGTGTCGTCATCTTTAGGCCCAATGGCTCGTCTGATCATCAACAACGATGTGGTCTAGGGTGAGACTTTTCTCCCCGGACAGATCTTCGTATTCGGCGGCTTTGCACTGCGGGCCAATTTGCTTGGCCATCCGGAGCGAATCGAAGCTACGCCCCGCCATCGTGTCAGTTTGGAAGTTTGAACTACACGATCGACGTCCGCAGAGACTTGATCTTTGGCGGAGTTCGAAGCGATACCGAGCGCTGGCTGCTTATCACGATGGGCATGATCTAGCTCTGCCGCCGAACAGTGCCCTGGAGGCCGCACCAGTGTCCGCTCCGACCCTTAGCTCGGAGCCGACTACGCCAATCAAGGACGGGTGGCTGGACACCGCCTCGGGGGCTGCAATCTCTACGGCGATCGAGCCGAACACCAGCCTTGTCCTTTGCGAAGCTCGTGACTCGAAGGTGCCGGACTCCTCTCCGGACTCCGAACCTTCCGCGCCTCTGCCGATCAAATCCTATTAGGCGCTGATCATGGAGTTCGCCGCCGCGGACATCTTTCAGCACTCGCCCTTCAGCGACATCCTGAATTCACTAAAGTCTCTCTCTTTATCAGGAGAGCCCTGGCCGGACTATGCTCAGCAAGGTTGGGATGCCGACGACGAAGAAATTCAAAGCCCACCCACCACCCACTTCGTAGCCACTATCAATTATTTAACCGACATGATCGACTTTGACTCCAAAGACATTGACGGTATGGACGCCGATGCAGGAGACGACCAAGAACCAGCGCCTATAGGGCACTGGAAGGCCACCTCGTCATATAACATATACATGGTGGACACCCCAAAAGAAGGGAATGGCGATGGAACAACGGAGGATGACCCCTCCAAGAAGCAGCCTAAGCGCCGGCGTCAGCGGCGCCGCTCTAAATCCCACCAAAGAAAAAACGGCGATTCCGGCACGGGAGATAATAGCACCCTGGACAGTGCCAAAGACAACACCCTCCAGCAGGATTCAGCACAGGAGGATGGAGAAGCCAGAGCTCATGAGAGAGCGGCAGACAAAGAGGTAGAGGACGATAATTACATGCCTCCCTCCGAAGACGAGGCAAGCCTCGACGATGACGAATTTTTCGTGCCCGAGGATCCCGTCGAACAAGAGCATTTCAAACGCAGGCTTATGGCCACGGTGAGTAGCCTCAAGAAAAAACAGCAACAACTTAGAGCTGACCAAGACTTGCTAGCCGACAGATGGACTGAAGTCCTTGCGGCCGAAGAGTACGTACTCGAACGCCCCTCCAACAGCTACCCAAAGCGCATGCTGCTACCCCGATTAGAAGAGGAAGCACCTAAACCTACATCACCAGCACACGACGCGGCCGACCGGCCACCTCGTGGCCGCGACAGAGAGGCCTCTCGGCCATCCACTCAAGCCGCACCCCGGCGTCGTTAAAAAAATACCAAGGCACGGGGAAATGCGCCAGACCTGCGAGATATATTGGAGGACAAGGCAAGGCAAACAAGATCGATCTACGGATCGCGTGGGCAAACCACGACACGTGACAATAACCGTCATGCCGGATATGGCAAATTCGGCCGGGTCGAACACAACAGAAAAGCTCATTTGAGCTACGTCGTGATATAGCCCAGTACAGAGGCGCCGGACACCCACTATGCTTCACAGATGAAGTAATGGATGATCCAATCCCCGAGGGTTTGATACCCGTAAACATCGAATCATACGATGGCACAATAGATCATGCGGTATGGATCGAGGATTATCTCCTTCATATCCACATGGCCCGCGGTGATGATCTACATGCCATCAAATACCTCCCACTCAAGCTTAAAGGACCAGCTCGGCATTGGCTTAACAGCTTGCCAGTAGAGTCAATTGGTTGTTGGGAAGACCTGGATGCCGCATTCCTCGACAATTTCCAGTGGCACCTATGTGCGACCACCCGCATAATCGATGACCTAAGCCACATAATTCAGCAGCCAGAGGAATCGGCCGACAATTACGAACACGGTTCCTAACCAAGAAAAATCAAATAGTCGACTGTCCAGACGCAGAGGCCCTCGCAGCCTTCAAACATAACATCCGTGACGAGTGGCTTGCCCGGCACCTAGGACAGGAAAATCCAAAATCCATGGCAGCCCTCACAACACTCATGACCCGCTTTTGCGCGGGAGAAGACACCTGGCTAGCTCGTAGTAATAACATAACCAAGAGCCCTGGTAATTCGGATACCAAGGACAGCAATGGCAGGTCGCGTGGCAACAAGCACAAGCGCCGCATTAACGGCGACAATGCTGAGGCTCTAAACCCGGTCAGCGGAAAAAGCCATTTAAAAGAAATACTCCGGGCCCGTCCAGTTTGGACCGAATACTCGATCGCTCGTGCCAGATACATGACACCCTCGAAAAACCAGCCAATCACACCAACAGGGATAGTTGGGTGTTCAAGTAGCCAGGCAACTTAAGTGCCGAAAACAGAGACAAGGCGCTGCATAGCGATGACGAGGAGGAGCCCCGGCCGCCGAACAATAGGGGACAAAAGGGCTTTCCCCCACAAGTGCGGACGGTGAACATGATATACGCAACCCACATCCCCAAAAGGGAGCGGGCGTGCACTCGAGGACGATATGCGTTAGAGCCCGTCGCCCCAAAGTTCAACCCGTGGTCCTCCTGCCCGATCACTTTTGATCGAAGGGACCACCACACTAGAATCCGCCACGGCGGATTCGCCGCATTGGTTCTAGACCCAATCATTGACGGATTTTACCTCACTATAGTCCTTATGGACGGCGGCAGCAGCCTGAACCTGCTTTATCAGGATACAGTGTGAAAAATGGGCATAGATCCCTCAAGGATTGAACCCACAAAGACGACCTTTAAAGGCGTCATACGAGGTGTAGAGGCCAACCGTACAAAGCTCGATTACACTTGAAGTGGTCTTCGATCCCCGTATAATTTCCAAGCGAGGAGTTAATCTTCGACATAGTCCCGTTCCATAGTGGCTATCATGCACTGCTCGGACGAACCGCATTTGCAAAGTTCAATGCGGTGCCGCACTACGCATACCTCAAGCTCAAGATGTCAGGCCCTCGAGGAGTCATTACGGTCAATGGAAACACCAAGCGCTCTCTCCGAACGGAGGAGCATACGGCCGACCCTCATGGCGCGAAGTACAAAGTAGCCTCTCAAGGCAATTCTCCGATCCGCTATTAAACGTCCGGACACCGCTGCGCGCCGGAGTAACCTACAACAAGACCGCTGGCATGTTCCGAGCAAGCGTAGCAAGGCGGCCCCAACCCCAGCCTCGCGAATTGCGAAACTAGTACTACGAGTACATAATTACGCTCTGGAAATACCATGGGCATAAGGGGAGGGGCACAACCACGGCACGCCCAAAATGCGGCTCAATCGTACTAGGGGCTCCCGATTTTGTCATTGTTTTTTTTCTCTTACTTTCAGGACTCCACTCTCCGGAAGGCACTGTGCAGCAAGACAATCGCCAACACACGATGTAACAGCCAGGGAGGCAGAAAGCTACGTCGAATGTCCAGGTGGTCTCTATAACGAGCAGTATACTTGTTTCACATATCATCCCGCAGCTCGCCCCTGGAGGGGGACATGTCAAATAGTCCCATCCCTTGCTTATCGCACCATTTGTGTCGTTCTGCTTTTACCGCAACCTTTTTGAATAAACAATACATAGCTCTTGTCTATTATTGCATTCATTTTTATGTAAATATGTTCAGTTATGACATTATGCAACCATACACTTTGGTACGGCCAATACACCAGGGGCTTAAGTACCCCATAATATGGTGTGAGAAGTCTGAACACTCTCACGAGTGAGACACCCCGAACTTATAGCATTATATGCATCGGCTACGAATCATGTCTTGGGTCAATAGTTGGGTTTGCCCGGCTCCCATGTTTTGGTACCTTACGTTCTGTTATATCGGCTAAGGTAGCGCTGGGAGAACTACTGCGATTGTGCCCTGGTTGAGCAAGGTTAAGCACCTCAGTAGAGAAAGCTAAAACTGACCGTCATGATAGGGCGAGAGCTGGTCGCTGTTCGAGAGGTTTCGAGTCCCTAAAGACTTATGCCGCTTAGAGCGAGGAGCTGGCTTTGTCCGGCCTAGGCGTGGATAGCGCCCCGAACTTGGTCTTCCGAATACTAGGGGCTTCACTAAATTTAAAATTATAGAATTCTATGGCTAAGTGAGAGTGATAAAGCATTATAGTCCGATTGCCTTGTTCGTTGTGCTAAGCGCCTCCCTCGAAGGACCCAAGAATGGGAACAAGAGCGCTCAGGTTTATCCCGAACACCCCAGCACTCGTGGCATGGGGGCAGAAGCCGACGACTCACCATCTCTCAGATTTAATAAACGGCCGCACAGAAGGTAATATTTTAAATTCAAAAAGCGTTGCTTAGCGCATATGAACAAGTTTTCAAAGGTACGTGATAACACGAGCGAGTTTACTAAAAAATTACATCCTTGGAGCATTCATCCGCCACAAGGCGGGCACCCTTCAGGACACCCTCATAATACATCTCGGGCCTGCGATGCTCCTTGCCCTCAGGTGGCCCATCTATCACCAGCTTCTCAACATCCATCTTGCCCCAGTGTACTTTAACACGGGCAAGGGCCCTATGGGCGCCTTTGATGCATACGGAGCGCTTGATGACTTCAAGCCGTGGACAGGCATCTGCCAGCCGCCTCACCAGCCCAAAGTAGCTCCCAGGCATGACCTCCTGTGCCATAGCCGACTATAAGGCCCTTCATGGCCTGTTCGCCACCTTATGGAGCTCGACCAGCTGCTTCAGCTGGTCGCTCAAGGGCACCGGTGTCCGTCCTCAAAGATATCTTGAGACCGTAACACCTTCTCCGCCGAGCTCCCCTCCTTGGCTGTGTAGTAGGCGGCAAGTTGGACACATCAAGGGGCAGATCTGCGAATGCTCCTGGAGAGCTCCGGACTCGGGTAAGTAACAAGTAATTCACTTTCACATGCTTGCTTTGCATAAAGAATGCCTTACCCGCCACTATCTTCTTCATGGCCTCAATTTCCTGGAGGGCTTTTTGGGCTTCGGCTTTGGCAGATTTGGCGCTCTCAAGGGCCGAGGCGAGCTCGGACTATCGAGTATTTGAGTCAAGCTCCAAACTGTCGTGTTTTTTCACGAGAGCTTGGAGCTCTTGCTGCACCTCCGCCACCCGCGCCTCCTGCTTTTCTCGCTCGGTGCGCTCCACGGCCGCATTGTCTTCGGCCTTGGACAGCGCTTTCTTCAGGGTCGCCACCTCGGTTGTGGCCCCTGTAATACTCACGTTGGTCCTGTCATTTTTTGCAACCACATCTTTTTTATACTTACATAAGGTATTACTTACCTTCTTTGTCCTCGAGCTGCTTCTTGGCAAGGCCGAGCTCGTTCTCGGACCGTGTCGTATTTCGGGTTCCGGCAGACCCTCTAGGTTCGAACACTGGGGTGCGCGCGGAGATCTCACCCTCTACCTACCTGCACCTCGCCGCCTCGCTAAGATCTAAGCTATGAAAGGAACAACACAAGAGACACAGGGTTTATACTGGTTCGGGCCACCATTGTGGTGTAACACCTTACTCCAGTGTGTGGTGTGGTGGATTGCCTCTTGGGCTGATGATAAACAATACAAGGAAGAACAGCCTCGCGAGGGTCTGTTCTTGGCTGGTGCGATGAACTGCTAGGGGGAGTTCAGCCGCTCTCTCTCTGCTGATTCAAGGTGCTCGATCCTCTCTCCCTGAATCCGGATCTCTCTACCTGTGGGTGGCTAGTCCTATTTATAGGCAAAGGCCCTGGGCCTCTTCCCAAATATTGAGCGGGAAGGGCGCCAACAATTGGCCATTTTGAAGGGGAACATCTAGTACACTTATCCTGACTAAAGTTGGTCCTCGCCTGTCACAGGCTCTGGTGGTGACGCCGGCTTGGGCTCCACAATGACTTCCTTCCTGCCGTTAAGCACGGTCTTGGTCTTGTTGCTCCGAAACAGATGCCTTTGCTTGATACTCTTGCCTGCGCTTGCTCCCTTTGCACCAAAGAGGAAAGGAGGACACTGCACGGGCTGGCGCCCGCCTGGCACCCTTGGTCGTCATGGCTTGCGTCATGGGCACCTCATGAGGTACCCCACCTTGATCTCTCCGCCTCCTCGCGAGCCAGCCTGACGAGGCCGTACCCGAGGAAGCTTCATGTTGTCCGCCCCGCGAGGCTCGGCCCCTCGCGAGGGTCATGAGCTTGTGCTGATGAAGATGGGTCGTGCTGGGCCACCCCTTGAGCCACGCCGCAGGCCGCAGGCAGGCAAGTCTGGGTACCCCCGTTCGCAGAATACCGACAGTAGCCCCCGGGCCCAAGGCGCGCCCTGACTTGGCTGAGCAGAGAAGCGAAGGGGCAAGTGCGAAGCGCCACGGGCCCTAACAGCCTACGGCCTTGGGTGCCGCGTGGCGGTTGGTTGGACGTGGGCGCCTTAGCAACTGCGTGAATCGATAGAAGAGTGGCGTCTGTCTAGGCTTGGCTTCCCTCATCTCCTCCGTCATTGCCTAGATCCCCTTTCTTGTGCCTTTCCTTCCCGCCTCTGAAATCTCCAGATCTACTTCGACCGCGTGCCCTAGCAAGACATGGCGCCGCTGCACTTCGGCCGGAGCTTGGTACTCAGCCGCCTTGGACTTGCCGAATGTGTCGGAGGAGGGCCTTGCCCGGGTGCGCCGGATTGCGGCGGCGCAAGGCATCGACGGGGCAAAGGTGTTCAAGGCCGGCTCCGCCCTTCCCGAGGGCCAAGGGAGCACCTTCTATCTACTCTTCGTGAGCGCCATTGCTGCTGGCCTGGTGCCTCCCTTTTCTAAGTTCTTCTTCTCTGTCCTCCGCCACTACAAGCTGTAAGCTCTGCACCTCCACCCCAACTCTGTTCTTCTTCTGGCGATCTTCACCTACTATTGTGAGGTCGGGGTGCAGCCCTCAGTGGCCTTGCTACGCCACTACTTCTCCCTCCGGACCTCTCATGTCCCATCTCCAAGGCGTCTTGTGAGCTTTGTCGCGTATGGCAGCTCCAACACCATCTCGATGCCCGGGAAGAGGATTGAGGGCTTTAGGAGCAAGTGGGTCATGGTAGATGCTGGGCGCATCCACCCTCGGTTGATTCTGCCCACGGAGCACCCCACGACCTCCGATGATTGGTCTCACGCGGAACTCGTGGATCCCCGCGCGAAGCCGGTGCTGGAGAAGATGGACGCGGATCTGTGGCCGAGCAACATGGCGGCGGCGAAGCTGACTGATATGTCGCTCCTGAGGGAGTTCCTGGAACATCAGGTGGCTCCTCTTCATCCGTACTCGCTTCTGCTGTGGAGGCCCCACCCGAGCCCCGCAGTCTTGGTCGACGGAGATCTGGCCGCAGTCCTCAAAGCTTTGGTCGGGGGAGACGTGGCGAGGCTGGAGGGCGCTCCTGTGCCCCTGTTCCTTCGAGATGATTGGGAGCAGGCAGTGGAATCCATGCCCGTCTTCAATGGGGACGGGCCCGTGCCCGCGGAGGTTCCCAAGGACCCGGCGGCCCTGGCGACAGTGAACGTGTCCTCCGGTGACTCCAGCGAAGAGGAGGAAGAAGAGGAGCGGGAAGCAGGGCCTGGCTCCGAGGCGACCGATGGGGAGTCGAGAGCACCCCTCCCCCAGCGCAGGTCCCGCGCTCTCCGCCTCTTGCCGAGCGACGATGACAAGGGTGGTGACGAGCGGGGCGGCGAGAGCTTGCCCCTGATCCCGAAGAAGGACAGGACTGGCTGGTCCCCGCTGGTCTCGCCCGGCCTCAGGCGATCCGCAGACGTGCCTCCTGCTCCCGGGCCTCTTGAGGCTGATCCTGCAAGCCCGGCTCTCGGGCTTCAAGTATGGCCGAGGTTGCTCGAGCTCGTGAGCGATGACCCGATAAGTGCTTGATTCTCGCTTTTATTCCTTGCTTTGTCGCCGAGGCTTGATATCCCATCTCTCTTGCTGGTTAGGGCGCCGCGCGAAGAAGCTGCAAGGGAGCTCCTGAGGCTCCGTCGAGGCAAGCGCATCTGCCATGAAGGAAGGCGACGGCAAGACACGGCCTCTCCTACCCGGTCATCCTCATGAAGCCCCAGTGAGCTGGTGGGCGAGCTCAGCCCCCATGGCCCAAGCGACTCCTGAGGTATCCTTGCCCGATGCCTCCGCCACAGCTGTTGGGGCGCAGCAGGTTCCGCCTCAGGATACTGTGGTTACGCTGTCTCTCCGACTCCTCCCACTATCCTAGATCGTGCTGCTGCTGAATTGGACCGGCTGCGGCAAGATCTTCTGGGCACCGACCCTCTCTTGGTGGCCGAGCGATTGGAGCTGGCCTCTGGCTGGATTCGCTCTGATGCCTCAATTCGAGCGGCGCTGGTTCAGGCCTCGACGGCTTGCGACGAGGAGAAGCAGGCCGTCCTTGGGGTGAAGGCTACTCGCGACGCCGCCTTGGGGGAGGTAGCCGATGTCCGAGGTCGCTGCAAGGCGCTGGAGAGCGAGCTACAGGGCCTGCGGGACCAGCTTGCCAAGGAGGTTCGCATTCGCCAAGAGAAGGAGGAAGACATGAAGGCTCGCGAGGCGGCCGTCAAGGACCGGGACGCCAAGCTTAACAGGCGCCGTGACCGCCTAGGTGCGCTGGAGCAGGAGTTGAAGGAGAAGAAGGTCGAGCTGGATGGCAAGGCACGGGTTCTTGCCGAGGACCGCGAGGCCTTCATGGAGATGGAGGTGAAGTCTCGCACCTTGCTGAGGTCGCTTTACGACAGCGGCCTAGAAAGCCCGCTGGCCGGCGCCGAGGACGGCCCCGCCAAGCTGCTTCCCTTCCTGATCGGCGCTCTTGAAGATGTCACCCTTGGCCTTGGTCCTACGGCTGAGGCCGAGGCGCGTGTCCTGTCTTCTGTAGCGTTGACGCGGGTCCTTACCCACGTCTATCTTCCCAATTCCGACGTCGACCTCGACAGCCTGCTGGAGCCAGCGAGCGGCGAGCTTGCCGTTGTCACCGCTCGAGGTCGCGGAAGGGTCGAGCGGAGGCTCTCCCATCGAGTTCCGGCCTTCAAAGCACCAAGCCGGGCGTAGGCGCTGCCGGGTCCCGAGGCTTCACGAGGCGAACCCGCTCGGCGCAGCTCCGCTGCCGACAAGTGACTCCGTTGTGGCTCCTGATACGCTTCTCACGCAACATGCATCATGCCTCGGGAGGCGTTTAAAGTTGCGTTTGGTGTTGTGATAACAGTTATGGACTGTAATGTTTGCTTTTAAATTCCTTGAGATTTGCGCTTCTCCTTCCTACTTGCTTATGTTCTACGCCGCAGAGCCGGCCCTGCCAAGATACCTCGGCACCCGTTAGCCCCGACCGGAAACCAGGACGGGACCAAGGAGTGAGGGGCTACGTGACAAGTTAGGCTCCTGAGTCGCGATGCTCAGGAGTCCCCCTTGGCGCACGAACAACAAGTAGGGAGGTGAGATGTGTGGGTGAATCTACCATTCTACGTCTGTAGAGCCTGGCCCCGCGCATACCTCAACCGCCGTTAGCCTTCCAGAACTAAGGAGTGAGGGGCTACGTGACCAGTTAGGCTCCTGAGTCATGATGCTCAGGAGTCCCCCTTGACGCTCAAACAGCCTTCGTACCTTGGCTCCGCTCGGGGAGAGACGTGCGACGAACCAGGCCCGAGGGGCCTGGCTGGGTGTCGTGCACTGGCGTGACCCAGGCGTAGCCCGTGCTCAGCCCCTCGTGCGGCACTCCCGAGGTGAGGCGTTGCGATGAGGCTGCATAATGAGCTCTGGGCTCCCCGAGGTTGATGCGGCGGGGCCACCCTCGCTTGTTTATCACCAGCCTTGAGCATAGTGCTTCCGTGTGTGCGGCATATCCGCTCCTCGGCAAGGTCGTCTACCAGCCATGAGCATTGTGCTTCCAGCAGTGCGTGGAGGGGCTCCCCTCCGGAGGAGCCCCGGAGGTGTACAGCCTCGGCCACGACACGTGGGCTGCACGGTAGAGGTCCCGACGAGGTGTATCTGCGTGCCCGTGAGCCAGCTGCTGACTCCACGGGCCCTACCTCAAGGCGGGTTGCGCCTCGCACTAGGCCTTAACTTGTGATGTGTTCCTGCAAATTTGGTTAGATGTCGACGCTCTACATCCTCGGGTCCCGGCCCTCGAGCGAGTCTCAGCCGTCACTGGTATGCCAGGTCGTGATGCCGTGAACAAGGCCAGAGGGTGAGGGCTGGAGAGCCAGTAGGAGCCCATGAGTCGCGATGCTCAGGGACCCCCCCCCCTTTAACGTGCAAGCGGCCGACATGAAGGAAGAAGGGGTGCCGTAGAGAGGCATCAAATAACAATCATGATGGGTTGAACTCATGACCCGAAATAAACACAAGAGGGGTACATGCCGCTGGGTCTGGCCCGAGCGACTTGGGGACGATGTAGCCCGACGGGCGCCCCCAACAAAGTAAGCTAGGAACATGAAGTAAAAGGGATACATGCCACAGGGACCGACCCACGCGGCCTGGGAATGATGCAGCCCAGGGGGGCGCTCCCAGCTGGAAATGAAACTTGAAGGATGTCACTTGATAACGCTGAAGACGAAGGGATGTTGAAGTAGCGGACGTCATGGGTTGCGGAAGCCGATCTTCACGAGCCCCCAGGCCCAGGAGCCTCGGGAGGCTCCGGAGGCGCTGGTGGCTCCTCGTGGACCATCTCCACCTCCGCCAGGACTGCGGAACGCCTAGCCTCTTGAGCCTCCAGGATGCTCCTCATGAGGCGCTGGTATGTGGCAGCCGCGTTCGGCACGCTGTTGGGCATGTGAACATAGCTGTGGGGTGGGCCTTCGCAGCACCCCACGCGCGAGGGCTAGAAGCGCTCCTGAGAGGCGGCTCGGTTGAGCCCTGGGATGTCGACGCAGACGCGCAGCCCACCATCCTCGCCTGGATGGGGAGCTAGGCGGGTAAGCGGCGGCTGCCACTCATGACTCTTGACTCCTGCAACTCCTGCGCATCTCGACCGATGAACTCCCCGAGGGTTTGGCCTTCCTTGCCTTGCTCCCTCCCCGAGGGAAACGTGCTTTGAAACACGCCTCCAAGTGGTGCCCAAGCGCCTCCCTCAGGACCTTAGCAAGGTCGGTGGCCCTCCGTGAGAGAGCCCCCGAGCCTTGCTTGAGGAGGGCGCCTAGCGCGCCTTCCTATGCATGGCTGAAGGAGGTGCCCCAGAGCAAAGCGCGGACTCACGAGGGGCCTGCCTCCCGAGGGGTCGGGCTGGCGATGTCTTCTTCTTCTTTGAGCGGTCTCGGGAGCCTCACGCTCCTGCGATCTGGGTCTTCAAGTGATGCGGCTTGAAAGGCTCGCTCAGGAGCACCGCTGCCTCTCTCTTCACAAGGCACCGTGATGACTCCGCCGCTTCCTGGCATCTTGAGGACGTTGTGGCTGTGATGAGTCACAGCCATGTACTTGGCCAGCGCTGGTACCCGAGTATGGCATTGTATGGCAGGCGAATGTGGGCGACATCGAAGTCGATGATCTCGGTGCGGTAGTTGTCGCGCACCCCGAAGGTGACAGGGAGGCGGACCTGCCCAATCGGAACCGTGGAGCCATCGGTGACTCCGGAGAAAGGCTTGGTTGGTGAAGCCGATTGTAAGGCACTTGGAGATTGTTGAATGTCTCTCACGGACAGGACGTTGAGCCACCTTTCTGCCGTCGATGAGGGTCCTTTCGACTTGCACGCTATTTATGATTGGAGAACAAAGCATCGGGAGGACTCGGCCGTGGGCCGCACTTGAGCTGATCTGCTGAGCTGAACGTGATGGCGCACGCTGACCACCTCGAGAGGGCGCGTGGCTTCGAGCTTGGGAGGACTGCATTCACTTGCGGGTGAACTGCTTGAAGATGCGTTGAGAGGTCAGCTTGAGCTCCGCCCAGATGCAAGCGATCGTAGCGATTCCTGTAAGCCCCTGCCCCCTAAATCCCGATGATGGTCCTCGTTTCTCCTTGGTTATGGCGGGAGAGGAGGGTGGCCTGCGTTTCCTTGCGGACGATCCTCGCGAGGCTGATCCCTCCAGTCTCCCTCGCGAGGCTGATCCTGCCAGCGATCCTCGTGAGGTCGGTCGCGCCACCCTTGGCGAGGGCCACGGTCTTCCCAGCGTCCAGCGTTCCTTCCTCCTCCTCGGCCATAGCGTCGATCGTTGCGGTCGGGGCGTCTGCCAATCCTCCCTTCTCGCACGGCTCGGAGCTCTTGACATTCGTTGGTGTTGTGGGTGTGGAGGTCGTGGTACCACAAAGACCGGCTGCCCTTGGAAGACTCGGCTGATCTCTGCCCCCGCTGGTGTCAGTTCTCGCCACGAGCATGGCAGCCCCTTGCACTTCACGCCCTTGGCCTTGGATTTTCTTCTCTCAAGGGTGCTGCGGCAGCTCGAGGAGGAAAGGCGCCTTCCTCAAGATCGGCGCACTTGGTCGCCAAGTTGAACAGCTCCAAGGAAGTGCACATATCTTCATGCATCGCCAGCTCCTCCTTCATCTTGACGTCACGCACACCGTCGGAGAAGGCAGAGATTGGGAATCTTGAGGCGTGCGTTATTGAAGTGCTGGATGTACTTCTGCAGGGTCTCCCCTGGTTGCTGCTTGATGCGGTGCATGTCGCTCACGGCAGGAGGCCGGTCGCGAGTACCTTGGAAGTTGGCGATGAAGCGGGTGCGCATCTCGTCCCCAGAGGAGATCGTGCTGTGAGCCGTGTTCAAGAGCCAGTCTTGAGCTCCGGCCCTGAGTGCCATAGGGAAACCAGTTCGCCATGACCTTCTCGTCCCCGTTAAGCGGCTTTGATGCCCAGCTCGTAGAGCTGGAGGAACTCAGCGGGTCGGGCCGTGTCGCTAGAAGCGAGGAGGCAGGTCTGCTTGAACTTGCCGAGCCACGCCGACGCCGCGCAGCTCGGTGGTGAAAGCGCGGCAGCCTGGCCGTGGGCTACATGGAGGCCTTTGGTGACGAAGAGCCTGGTCTTGCGGGGTCCGCATCTTGGCTGCTGCAAATGAGAGCAAATAGCAGGTCTTGGCGTCTTTGGAGCAGGAGCATGGTCGTGTGAGCCGGTGCAGGAGCACTCGGGCAGCTTCTTGGGGGCGAGGGACCTCTTGACAGCTCTGCTCTTGTCAGATCGGGCGCCGGACGGAGTGGGTTCCGCCCAAGGGCCACGCTAGGGCCAAAGGCGCCTTCTTGATGAGGAGGCGGCTGGCGCCCCCGAGCTACATCGCCATGGCGGGCGGGTGCGGTGCGCCGAGAAGGACGGCGCTGGGAGCCCCTCATGCTCGAACGAGCTCGGCGACGCGGTCGAGCCACTCTACGTAGACGTCATCGACAGGGCGGTAGCGCAGGAGCTTGTTTGCCGCGATGAGTGCAGCTCGAGCCTCCATGGGGGCGCGGAGTGCGCGGGACAAAGAACCAGCGGGGGCGAGTGAGGAAGTAGCAGTACAGCCGTCTCGCCTCACGGACGGATGCTGGGACGATGCTTGCTGCTCGTTCCCCGCCGGGCCGGTGGCAGCATTGACGGCAGGTGACGAGGAACGGCGGGGCCGCCACGACGGGGGGCCGCTCGGGCGACGCGGGAAGCGAGAGCTCGCGCTGGCCGCTGGCCCGAGAAGCGTCTGACATGGATTCGATGGTCGGCGAAGAACAGGGCGGGGGAAGAAGAATTCCGGCGCACCCCTACCTGGCGCGCCAAATGTCGGATTTCGGGTTCTAGCAGACCCTCTAGGTTCGAACACTAGGGTGCGCGCGGAGATCTCACCCTCTACCTACCTGCACCTCGCCATCTCGCTAAGATCTAAGCTATGAAAGGAACAACACAAGAGACACAGGGTTTATACTGGTTCGGGCCACCATTGTGGTGTAACACCCTACTCTAGTGTGTGGTGTGGTCGATTGCCCCTTGGGCTGATGATAAGCAATACAAGGAAGAACAGCCTCGCGAGGATCTGTTCTTGGCTGGTGCGATGAACTGCTAGGGGAGTTCAAATGCCTTCTCTCTCGCTGATTCAAGGTGCTCGATCCTCTCTCCCTGAATCCGGATCTCTCTACCCTGTGGGTGTCTAGTCCTATTTATAGGCAAAGGCCCTGGGCCTCTTCCCAAATATTGAGCGGGAAGGGCGCCAACAATTGGCCATTTTGAAGGGGAACATCTAGTACACTTATCCTGACTAAAGTGGGTCCTCACTTTGTCAAAGGCTCGTGGTGATCTTGGCTTGGGCTCCACGATGACTTCCTTCCCTGCCGCTATGACGTGTCTTGGTCTTGTTGCACCTAAACGGATGACTTTGCTTGATACTCTTGCCTCACGCTTGCTCCCTTTGCACCAAAGAGGAAAGGAGGACATCAAGGCTGGGTGGCGCCCACCTGGCGCCTCTTGGTCGTCATGGCTTGCGCCATGGGCACCTGGTGAGGTACTCCCGCCTTGATCTCTCCGCCTCCTCGCGAGCCACTGACGAGGCCGTGCCCGAGGAAGCTTCCCTGTCCGCCTCATGAGGCTCGCCCTCGCGAGGGTCTTGAGCTTGTGCTGATGATGATGGGCCATGCTGGGCCACCCCTTGAGCCACGCCGCAGGCAGGCAAGTCTGGGTACCCCCATTCCCAGAACGCGGACAGACCGCTCGAGGCTCTGCTTCAATGCATCGATCTCCGCAGTCAGTGCGGCAGAGGTCAATAGCGCAGCCTGCATTCCCATATTGACATACTTATGTTAGACTCCTGCGTATATCTTTTAGATCCTCGCCTATTTTTCTTTCCTAACACCAAACCGAGCATCGGGGCTACTATCTATGTGGTAATATTTTTACATATCTTAAATACATACCTCAAAGCCTCGTTAGAAGGTCAGCACAGCCAATCAGCCCGCCTTGGTGGATCGAACTTTCGATCACCGCACTCATAATAGTGCGGTGTTCCTCGCTGATGGAGGCGCCATTAAGCACCTCCAAAGAAATTATCCGGTGCCTTCTGTTGGACGGAGGTCATCATCGCGTCGTGAGGGCTTGCCCTTCTTACTAGGGGCGCTTTGCCGACTCGGGAACCATCAAGGTTCCGGTTCGGTGTCCGGCCCGGGTCCGGAGTTAGAGCCCTTTGGGGTTTTATCCCCTTTACGCCTGGAGTCTAGGAGGTCGCCTTGCGGCGCTGTCGGATTTCGGGTTCCGGCAGACCCTCTAGGTTCGAACTCTAGGGTGCACGCGGAGATCTCACCTCCTACCTACCTACACCTCGACGCCTCGCAAGGATCTAAACTACACAAAGAGCAACACAAGGGACACAAGGTTTATACTGGTTCGGGCCACCATTGTGGTGTAATACCCAACTCCAGTGTGTGGTGTGGTGGATTGCCTCAGGGGCTGATGACGAATAGTACAAGGAAGAACAGCCTCGCGAGGGTCTGTTCTTGGCAGGTGCGACGAACTGCTAGGGGGAGTTCGGTCTCTCTCGCTCTCTCTCTCTCTCTCTCTTGATTGCTTGATCTCTAGCTCTGTTCTCCATTCCGGATCCCTACCCTGTGGGTGGCTAGTCCTATTTATTGGCAAAGGCCCTGGGCCTCTTCCCAAATATTGAGCGGGAAGGGTGCCAACAATTGGCCATTTTGAAGGGGAACATCCAGTACTCTTATCCTAACTAAAGTTGGTCCTCGCCTGCCAAAGGCTCTAACGATGACGCCGGCTTGAGCTCCACGATGACCTCCGTCCTGCCGTTGTGTTGGTCTTGGTCTTGTTGCACCGAAATGGTTGCCTTTGCTTGATACTCTCGCCTGCGCTTGCTTCCTTTGCGCCAAAGAGGAAATGAGGACATCAAGGGCCGGGCGCCTCACCGGGCGCCCTTGGTCGCCATGGCTTGCATCATGGGCACCTCGTGAGGTACCCGCCTTGATCTCTCTGCCTCCTCACGAGCCACCGACAAGGCCGTGCTCGAGGAAGCTTCCTATCGTCCGACCATGAGGCTTCTGGCCTCGCGAGGGTCTTCAAATGGCCGATGAAGATGGGCCAGATCGGCCACCCCTTGAGCCACGCCGCAGCCGCAGTGTGCAAGTCTGGGTACCCTGCTCCCTTAACGCCGACAAGAGCCCTGCCCAAGGCGCCGCTTGACTTGGCTTAGCGGAGTAGCAAAGGGCAGCAGTGCGGTTACTGGCCCTAACAGCCTGCGGCTTTGGGCGCCGTGTGGCGGTTGATTGGACGTGGGCGTCTCCACTTCCCCACGACGCCTCGGCAACGGCATGAATCGACAAGTCCCTGCATGCAAAGCGGGTCATGATTACCTGTGATCGTGGAGGTCGACGGTTGGCCTTCCCCGGCTATAAGTATGGAACGGCGCGTGCCCTTCCAGTCCATCTCTTCTTGCTTCTCCTTCTTGCCCTTGCTCCACATCGCAGCAATGGCTCTGATCCGCCGGTTCCCCGCAGAAGAGAAAGGAAAGGCCCCCCGAGAGGGTCCTGACCCGCTTCCGCCGAAGAAACGGCCAGCCCTCTGCCGTCGAGATGAGGGCGCCCGACAGGAGGTGTCGAGGCCCTGGTACGAGCGGCCACCGCCAGGGTTCCCACTGACCTTGTACACCCGCATTGAGGGCCCTGAAGGAGTCGACGCCGAGCACCATGGACGACGCCGCCGTCGGCGCCGGCAGGTCATGACGGTGCGCGTTGTTCCCCCTGGAGTCCATGCCATGGGCTCCTCCCGAGAGTTTGTGCTCCACGCCGACATGCCTCCTCAATCTTGGATTCTCCTTCCTCCCTCCTTCGCCTTCGCGATTCCGCAGAGAGGATATCTGGAGCTCTGGCTGCAGCACGCCGGCTGCAGCACCCTTGCGACCGGAGCAGAGGTCGCGCCGCCGCCCGCAAGGTCTTCATGATCGAGGCCGGGCGAGATCGCCCGGGTCCGCAGAACAAGGGGCGCCTCGTGATCCACCTGGAGTAATGACGGTGCTTCCGGATGTTCTTCAAGGTCTTCGACGCGAAGGACGCCGCTGGAGTGCTGCCCCGAGAGGTGGTCGGGCCCTGCCGGGCGAGGACCAGATCGCCGATCGCTTCCTCGCCAGCTCCTCAGCAGCGGAGGCGCCGAGGGTCCAGCGACTCCGCCAAGCTCTTCGCGACTCGGAGACGAAGCGACGACAGCCACGAAGCCCCGAGCTTGGCGCCGCCTGACCAGGGCGGGCTCAGGCCAAAGCCGCCGCCGCCTGATCTGGATGAGGTTGGCGCTGGTGCCTAACGGTCCACTGTCGATGATGGCGTCTCTTGCGGAGGCGCGTGTAGTTAGCGTTCTTTAGGATCTACTCCCTTTATTCCCTGCGAGGATTCAAAAAACGCGCCCCGTGGGGGCTTGTAAGGTGTCTGTGGTTCTGTTTGTTAATATGATCCTTGTCGTGAAGTAGTGCGAGATGCTCATCCCATCTTAGCTTAGTTCCTCCTTTCGAACCTCACGAGGGCTTGATGCTCTGCACTGACAGGTCCCGGTCCCAAGGCAGGCTTCACCCGTCGCTGGTATGCCAAGTCGCGATGCCGTGGTCAAGGCCAGGAGCTGAGCGGCCCGGGGTGCAGTAAGAGCCCCTGAGTCGCGATGCTCAGGAGGTCCCCTTTAGCGCTCAAGCAGCCATCTTTCAGCGAGAAAGGAGCGCGACGTTGCTAACACATGATTGCCTTAGGTGCGAGGTCGGTGCTGCGATAGCCAGTGTTTCCGGAGGGTGACTGTCGGTGTCAAAACCGGCGGATCTCGGGTAGGGGGTCCCGAACTGTGCGTCTACGCGGATGGTAACAAGAGACAAGGGACACGATGTTTTTACCCAGGTTCGGGCCCTCTCGATGGAGGTAATACCCTACTCCTTCTTGATTAATATTGATGATATGGGTAGTACAAGAGTAGATCTACCACGAGATCAAGGAGGCTAAACCCTAGAAGCTAGCCTATGGTATGATTGTTGTTTTTCCCACGGACTAAAACCCTCCGGTTTATATAGACACCGGATAGGTTAGGGTTACACAGAGTCGATTACAATGGTAGGAGATCTACATATCCAGACGCCAAGCTTGCCTTCCACGCCAAAGAAAGTCCCATCCGGACACGGGACGAAGTCTTCAATCTTGTATCTTCATAGTCTTGGAGTCCGCCATGACGATAGTCCGCTATCCGGACACCCCTAGTTCGGGACTCCCTCAAGAGCCCCTGAACCAGGCTTCAATGACGACGAGTCCGCGCTACAGCATATTGTCTTCTTTGACATTGCATGGCGGGTTCCTCCTCCGAATACTTCATAGAAGGTTTTGAACACAAGGATAGTGTCCGCTCGCAACACAAGTTCCACATACCACCATAGAGAAAATAACTTTGCACAGACTGCCGACGTATTCCGCGGCGTGACATCACACCACGCCCGTGCCTTTATATGAATCGCTTTTTACCGTTTCCACCTCAAATAGCATGCTTAGGCGAGGCGGTTTCCTTTGGCACGCCTTATCAAAGCATAGATCGTGCCCCTTATTCCGGATTCTCATCAATACAGATGTGGGTAGAACTCCATCCGCCGCCATTGATTACGGCGCTTGGGAGATAAGCGAGTTTTACCAGGCTGGTGGGGGACGACAACTTCGTCCGTCCATATAAGGGGATAGGATCCACCTTTTCACCCTACGCCTTATTCCTCCTTTGCTCATCCATTTCCGCAAGACTCTCAGCTCCAGCTGCCTAAGTCCGCGACATCCCACCTCAGCCTTTCTCCAACCATGTCAGAGCGGGAGGCAGGAGGATGGCCTCCTCCGTCACGGAGGGGCACATCACAAGATCATGCGAGAGGCCGGATACTTGTCCAAATGGACATCGCCAAGACAAAGCCACCCGATGTGGGGCAGCTCATTCCAACCCCGGGCCCCATGAGAGGGTGGTGTTTCCCCTACTTCCTCCACGGACTAGGTTTTCCACTGCACTCCATTTGTCCGGGGGCTCATGTTCTACTACGGCCTGGACTTCCACGACCTGGCCCCGAATTTCACCCTCAACATCTCGGCGTTTATCGTCGTGTGCGAGGCCTTCCTCTGCATCCAGCCCCACTTCGGCTTATGGACGAAGATCTTCAACATCCGGCCGAAGGTAGTGGGCGGCCGTCAAGTGGAGTGCGGAGGCGCCATGGTTGGCAAGATGGCCAAAGTCCCATGGCTCGAGGGCGCCTTCGTGGAGACAATAAAGGGGTGGCAATCAGGGTGGTTCTACATCACCGAGCCACGCGACCCCGAATGGGTGGCGGCCCCTGAATTTAGATCTGGCTTCCCCACACGGCTCTCGTCATGGAAAGAGACGGGCCTGACGTGGGGGAATTCGGAAGAGCTATCCGAACTGCAAACATGCGTCCCAAAACCGATGGACAAGAATCTCAGGCTTGTCGACGTAATCCGTGTGATGCTCATCGCCGGATTCTCCCCGCCAACAACGGGCCTTTAACTTGTGGGAGTTCGATCCGCACAGCACCGATCAACCTTGAGCCAGCTCTTCGACACTACATACGAAGATGCCCGAAGGTGCTGTTCAAGGGCGTTGAAGTTCCAACATCCGCTAACAAAGATCAAGGATACAGCTCGCGCGCCCAGCCGGGCGAGGTAAGTTATTTTACCCTTTACGGGACTCTTTTTTTTCATAGATTGACTCTATGTGGGATCTAAAAACTCCCTATTCTTTGACAGATCGGTTGAAGACGCCCGGACAGATTAACTGTCTGCCTTTGCTGTAAGACCCAATGACGCTCGATTGACGGGTTGTTGGCCCCGGCACCCCATGTGGTGCCGAGAAGAAGGCTAAGAAGGAGGCCACGGAACTCAAGGAGCTCCCGACCAAAAGCTGTCAGATTCTGAAGCGGAATCTTCTCCTGAAGACGAGGAGGAAGAATAAGAAGCTCCTCCCCCAGCGGGGGAGGAGAAGAAAAGGAAGGCCGCCCCAACTGGGGAGGCCGGAGGGTCCAAGAAGGGAAGAACCCTTCCTCCGGACTTCTCCACCAACGTCGAAGACGACGAGGAGGATTGACTACAAGGCCAGGCCCTCAAGCGAGATCGTAAGTGTCCGGATACCCATGGCTTTTTATTATTGCAGAGTGTTCTCTAATGTCGAACAATCGTGCAGCCCGCCCAAGGGCGAAGTTTGCCGATTCATCGAGCGGGTCCCTAGGCTCGCCGGAAATGGAGAGTACTCGCCTCCGACCGCCTCCTCGCCACACGCTGCGGATGACGCCATGGGCAAGGGGCCCCAAGAGGGGCTTGGTCAAGAGGAGGTAGCACAGAGGTGCCACAAGGCAACCTCCCCGACTCAGCGCGCTGGGGCAAGACCCCTGTGGGGCTCTAGGCCCGACCCTTCTCCGGTCTCCATGCCGGAACCTTCAGTGGTTCCGGAGTCCGGCAAGCGGACCCTTCGGAAGAAGGGTAAGACGCTGGTGTCTTCCGTCCAACCAGAGGCACCGGATAGCTTACTGGAGGCGCTTAACAGCGCTTCCATCAAGGAGGAGCACCGCACTGTGATGAGTGCGGTGATTCAGATATTCGAGTCCGCCAAGAGCGGATCGACTGGCATGTACCAGCCTTCTAATGTGCTTTGAGGTAAGTTTAGAATATGTAAAATATTACCGCATAGACAAGTAGCTCCGTGATGCTTAGTTCGGTGTTCGGAAAGAAAAGCCGGACTAAGGATCTAAAAAAGATATACGGAGGAGTCTAACATAAGTATGTCAATATGGGAATGCAGTTACGCCGCCGACTCTCCGCCAGACCGACCGCAGAGGTCAATGCATTGAAGCGTAACCTCGAGCGGTCCGAGAACGAGCTCGCATAAGCCAAGAAGCAGCTCGAGGACAAGGAAGGTAAGTAATACCATATTAAAGAAATACCTTATAGAACAGGTTTTGGTTGCAAAAATAACAAGAATAACTTGGGTGACTGCAGGGCCACGAACGAGGTGGCGACCCTGGAAGGAAGCGTGTCCGTGGGTCGAAACAAAGCGGCTACTAACGCACCGAGCGAGAGAAGGGGGAGGCGAGCTGGCTGGCAGAATGCAAGAGCTCCAAGCTCGTGGAAAAACACGAGGGTTTGGAGCGTGACTCAAGACTCGAGAGTCTGCTCGCCTCGGCTCTTGAGAGTGCCAAAGCTGCTAAGGCCGCAGCCCAAAAAGCCCTCCAAGAAATTGAGTCGTTAAAGAAGATAGCGGCGGGTAGGGCATTCTTTATGCAAAGCAAGCATGTGAAAGTGAATTACCTATTACTTACCCGGATTCGGAGCTCTCCAGGGGCATTCGCAGATTTGCCCCCAGAGGTGTGTCCGATGCTGCCGCATTCTACCGCACCAAGGAGGGGGAGCTCGACGGAAAAGGTGTTCTGGTCTCAAGATGCCGAGGTCAACATCTGGTGCCCTAAGCGACCAAATTAAGTAGCTGGTCGAGCTCCACAAGGTCGCCAACATGCCATGAAGGGCCTTATACCGCCATGTCGTGGCCATTGGAGGCCATGCCCGGAGCTACTTCGCTTGGTGCAGCGGCCGGTGGATGCCCGTCTGCTGCTTGAAGTCATCAAGCGCTCCGTCTGCATTGAAGGTGTCCGGTTGGCCCCTTACCAGTGCTAAAGTGCAATCGGGCAAGCTGGATGCGGAGAGGCTTAGATGGACGGGCCATCGAAGGGCCATGAGCATCGTGACGCTGAAATGTACTATGAGGGCCTCCTGAAGGGTGCCCGCCGAATAGCGGATGAGTGCTCCAAGGATGTAATTTTTGAATAAACTCGAATTTGTTATCCTGTACGCTAAAAACTTGTTCATATGCACTAAGCAACGCTTATTAATTTACAATATTACCTTCTGTGCGGCTGTTTATCAAATTTGAGAGATGGCAAGTCGTTGGCTTCAGGCCCCATGCCACGAGTGCTGGGGTGTTCGGGATAAACTTGAGCACTCTTGTTCCCATTCTTGGGTCCATCTAGGGAGGCGCCAACACAACGGTAACAAGGCAACCGGACTTATTATGCTTGAACACTCTCACTTAGCCATAGAATTCTATAATTTTAAATTTCGCGAAGCCCCTAGTATTCGAAGACCGAAGTTCAGGCGCTTATCCACGCCTTTGGCCGACAATTCCGGTTCCTCGCTTCTAAGCGGCATAACTCTTTAGGGACCCGAAAAAACCTCTCGAACAGCGACCGGCTCTCGCCCTATCATCATGACGGTCAGTTTTAGCTTTCTCCATCGAGGTGCTCGACCCAGCTCAACTGGGGCACAATCGCAGTGGTTCTCCGTGCTACCTTAGCCGATATATAGCGGAACGTAAGGTACCAAAACATGGGAGCCGGGCAAACCCAAGTATTGACCCAAGACATGATTCAGAGCCAATTCATATAATGCTATAAGTTCGGGGTGCCGCACTTGTGAAAGTGTTCGGACTTATCACACCATAATTTTGGGATACTTAAGCCTCTGGTGTATTGGCTGCATCAAGTGTAATGGGTTGCAACATGTCATGAAATGAACATATGTATATATGAAGGAAGTATAGCAATAATAAGCAAGAGCTATGTATTGTTTATTCAAAAAGGTACTCCAATGGAAGCAGAACGATACAAATAGTGCGATAAGCAAGGGATGGGACTATCTAACATGTCCCCCTCCAGGGGTAAGCTGCGGGATGGTATGTAAAACGGGTATAATGCTCGTAATAGAGACCACCTGAACACTTGACATGGCTTTCTGCTTTCCTGGCTGTTGCATCGTGAGTTCGGAGATTCTAGTGCCGGACAGGATTTCTGAAAGACGGAGTCCTGAAAGTAAGAAAAAGGAAGAAAAAGGAAAAAAAGAGTGACACAATCGGGAGCCCCTGGTGCGGTCGAGCCGCATTCTTGGCTTGCCGTGGTCTTGCCCCTCCCCATATGCCCATGGTATCTCCAGAGCGTAATTATGTACGCGTAATACTAGCTTCGCAATTTCGCGAGGGCGGGTTGGGGCCGGGTTGCTACGCTGCATTTGAATCGTGCCAGCGGTCTTGTTGTAGGTTACCCAAAGCGCTTGACAGTGTCCAGACGCTTAATGGCCAGACTCGAGAGTTGCTGTGAGAGGCTGCTTTGTACCTCCGCCGCGAGGGCCGCTGTGTGCTCCTCTGTTCGGAGAGAGCGTTCGTGTTTCCATTGATCATGATTACTCCTCGAGGGCCCGCATCTTGAGCTTGAGGTATGCATAGTGCGACACCGCATTGAACTTTTTGCAAATACGGGTTCGTCTGAAAGCAAAGGCATGATAGCCGCTGCGGAATGGGACGATGTCGAAGATTAACTCTTTGCTTCGGAAGTTATCCGGGATCCGAAGACCACTTCGAGTGTAATCTAAGCCCGCATAACTAGCCTCTACACCCGGTATGACGCCTTTAAAGGTCGTTTTGTAGGTTTAATCCTTGAGGGGTCTATGCCCATTTTGGCGACTGTATCCCGATAAAGCAGGTTCAGGTTGCTACCGCCGCCCATCGTGACTCGTGAGGTGAAATCCATCGATAATTGGGTCAAGAACCAATGCGCGTAAATCGCCGCGGACGGATGCTAGTGGGTGGTCCCTTTGATCGAAGGTGATCGGGCAGGAAGACCATGGGTTGAACTTCGGGCGACCGCTCCATCGCATATACGCCCCTTAGTGCACGCTCGCCCCTTTTGGGTATATGGGTTGCGATATCATGTTCACCGTCCGCACTTGCATGGGAAAACCCTTCTGCCCTCTATTGTTCGGCGGCCGGGGCTCTTCCTCGTTATCGCTATGCAGCCCCTTGTCATTGAGTTCGGCACTTAACTTGCTCGCTTGTTTGAACACCCAACAGTCCATGTTGGTGTGATTGGCTGAGTTTTTCGGGGTGCCATGTATCCGCACAAGAGATCGAGTATTCGGTCCAAGTTGGATGGGCCCCTGTATTTCTTTGAATGGCTTCTTCCACGACCGGTTTAGAGCCTCGAATCCGCATTGACGTCAGATTCTTCAGTGATATCGCCAGCACGCGCGCTTTGTTCTTGTTGCGACGCGACCTGCCATTGCTGTCCTTGGTATCCGGACTATCGTGATGTTTGGCCAAGTTGTTGCTTCGAAGCTAGCCAGATGTCCTCTCCCGCACAAAAGCGAAGTCATGAGGGTTGTGAGGGCTGCCATAGATTTAGGCTTTTCCTGTCCTAGGTGCCGCAAGCCACTCGTCATGGATGTTATGTTTGAAGGCTGCAAGGGCCTCTGCATCCGGACAACAACGATTTGATTTTTCTTTGTGAGGAACCGTGTCTAGAATTGCCTCGCTGATTCTTCCGGCTGCTGAATTATGTGGCTAAGGTCATCGGCGCTGGTGGTCGCACATATGTGCCCCGGAAGTTATCAAGGAATGCGGCTTCCGTGTCCTCCCAACAACCAATTGATTCTGCTGGCAAGTTGTTGAGCCAATGCCGAGCTGGTCCTTTAAGCTTGAGTGGGAGGTATTTGATGGCATGTATATCATCATCGCGGGCCATGTGGATATGGAGGAGATAATCCTCGATCCAGACCACGGGATCTGTGGTACCATCGTATGATTCGATGTTTACGGGCTTGAAGCCCTCGGGGATTTGATGATCCATTACTTCATCTGTGAAGCATAGTGGGTGTGCGCGCCTCAGATTGGGCTATATCACGACGTAGCTCATATGAGCTTTGTCTACTTTGTTCGCCCGGCCGGTTTGTCAGATCCGCGCCACGGGTAATCATCCCGCTCACATGCCCACGCGATCCGTGAGATCGATCTTGTATGTTTTGCCTTATCCTCCAATATATCTCGCAAGTCCGGCGCGTTTTCCCGTGCCTTGGTACTTTTTCAACAAGGCCGGGTGTGGCTTGAGCGGAGGGCCGAGAGGCTTTCTTCAGAGCGGCCACGGGTGGCCGGTCCGCCATGTCGTGGCGCCGGTGACTTGGGTGCTTCCTCCTCTGACGAGGCAACGGCTCAAGGCTTTGGGGGGTAGCTTTTGGAGGGGCGTTCTAGTTCATACTCTTCGGCTGCAAGGACTTCGGTCCATCTGTCAGCTAGCAGGTCTTAATCAGCTCTAAGCTGTTTTTTTGACTATACACAGTAGGGCAAAGCCCCACTGCAATTTTTATATTAAAACAAAGAGGTCCAGCTGTACAAAAGGCTTGAGTTAAGCCAAAAAAACAAAACAACAAAACAAAGAGAAATAAGGAAAGAAAAAAGAAGGAAAGAAAGAAAGGAAGAAAGAAGGAAGGAAACAAGAAGCTAGCAGCTACTAAGAATCAAAAGATTACAGGACAAGATTATCAAGCCAGAGACAGAAAGCTCTAGCATAGCTCTTCTTAATTCTGAACCTAAGCATATTGAGCTCCTCCAAGAGGATGACTTTCCATCCCTGAATGCTTGGTTGGATGTCTTGAAAAATGAGGTTGTTCCTGGAGATCCAGATGGCCCATGATGCTAGGATGATGATTTCCATGAAGAAAGGCACATGAAGTTTAAGTCTTAGGTCAGCAAAAGCTTCAAGAACTGAGACATTTTCCTGCCTAGTGGGGCAAATCATGTCCCAAAACTGTGCAGCAAAAGGACATGTCCAAAAGAGGTGCTGTAGTGTTTCCTCCTGCTTGCAATTGTTTACAACACAATTGTAATTGTCCAAATGAAATGATTTTCTTCTAAGAAGATTCCTGGTATTGAGTCGGTCATGTAGTAGCCTCCAGAAAAACACCTTGTGCTTGGGTTGACAAGAGCTATTCCAAATCCAGTTAAATTGTTGTGGCATTATTTTAACTCCCATCATCAGTTTATATGCCTTTGCAACCGAGAATTGATCACTTCCTCAAATATAGCTCCGTGTGTCTCAGGCATTCTAGATATTCGTAACCCTCAAAGTTATACATATGTCTTCCATTGCTTCAAATTCTTGGAATGCTTGCAATCACAAAGGTAAGTGAAAGAGATCTTCCAGATAATCAAAGTGCATAATGGAATGCACAAGGAGTTTCTATTTTTCACAAAAGAAAAGAGATGAGGAACATGTCCTCAAGGCAGTGCCGAAAGTGCCAAAGATCCGACCAAAAAGGCACTTTTGCCATCTCCATTGTGGCATCTCGCCATGGATTTGAAATTGTCAATGAGTTTAAGATTAGCCTTCCACCAAAAGGATCCTATCCAATTGTTGCTGTGCAAAGGAACCAAAGACTGTAATATGCTTCCCAGATCAAGTTAACCCATGGGATGTTGTGTCTGTTATAAAACTTGTGCAAATTCTTGAGTAGCAAAGCTTTGTTTTGGACAAAGATGTCCATTACTCCCAATCCTCCTTGGTCCTTTGGCCTACACACAGTACTCCATGCCACCATGGCAGGCCTATGATCCTCCAAATCAAGGCTTCTCCAGAGGCAATGCCTCAACAATTTAATTGCTTGAGCTTTAATGGTGACTGGTACATCTAGGCACCCCATAAGATAAATCTGCAGGGAATTGAGCACAGATTTTACCAAAGAATAGTCTTCCAACCATGGTTAAAAAAGAAGATAGGCCCATAAGTTTCTTCTCTCAAGTCTTGTGACCATAGGTAAACATTGCTCAACAGCTTGGTTTATAAGTACCCAAGGGTGCACCCAAATATTGGATTGGAAAGGATTCCTTGCATTGGAAAGTATTAGTCGAATTTCAACTTTCTCCTCAGGTACATTGAGTGGGATGAGGCTAGATTTAGAGTAATTGACTTTCAGTCCAGAGCATCTGCAAAAGTATTGAGGAGGGCTTTGAGGCGCAGTGTAGTTGTTTGGCATCTGCTTGAAGGAGGACCAAAGTGTCATCTCAGATATTGAACTATTGAGAAATCAGGGCAGGAATTCACTTGCAGAGGTGAGGAAAGTAAGCCCATTTGCATGGCCTTGTTGAGGATTGTCTGAAGAAGATCTGCAGCAAGTACAAACAATAGTGGTGACAGAGGGTCTCCTTGTCTCACACCTCTGAGGCAATAGAATTTTTTACCAGGCACACCATTGAGCAGAATGGCAGATGAGGCGTATGAACAACATTTTGATCCAATTAATCCATCTATCACCAAATCCTTTAGCTTTTAGAATATCCAAAATTGCCTAATGTTCAATGGTGTCAAATGCTTTTTCAAAGTCCAGTTTCAGTACAATAATCTCTTCCTTTGATTTATGGCACTGATGCAAGTATTCATAAGCCCAACCCAAGCAGTCATGAATAGATCTCTCTTTGAGGAAGCCATATTGGTTAATGTGAACCAACTTTAGGATGACTTTCTGTAACCTGTTTGCCAACAGCTTAGTGACTAGCTTGAGACAACAATTGAGGAGGGAAATTGGCCTGTAATCATTTGCTGTGAAAGGAGAATTTCCTTTTGGAATAAGAGTAATGAATGAGGTGTTCAAACTTTCCAGAGAGATCTGTTGCTGCTTTTTCTTGAGGCTGCTTGCCGTGGCTATAAGCCTGTGTTTGAAACACTCCTGTTCGGCGGGATCCTCAGGCACGACAAATTCGTCGTCGTGGAGGCTTGCCTCATCTTCGGAGGGAGGCGCGTAATTATCGTCCTCGACCTCTCTTTCTCGCCAAGACCGTCAGCAGACTTGCTTCTCCTCCTCCCGCTGAGTCCCTGCTGAGGGGTTCTCTTTGGCAATGTCCGGGTGTTATTATCTCCGTGCCGGAATCACCGCTTTTATTGTATGGATTTAGAGCGGCGCCGCTTAACGCCGGGCGCTCGGTTGTTTCTTGAGGGGTCATCCTCCGTTGTTCCCTCACCGCTCCCATCTTTTGGGATGTCCACCATATACATGTCATATGACGAGGTGGCCTTCCAAAGGCCCTCGTAGGGCGCTGGGTCTTGGTCGCCTCCGCATCGCCGCCCATACCGCCGATGTCTTCGGAGTCAAGTTCAGCATGTTGGTTAAATCATCGACAGTGGGCTACAAAGTGGGTGGTGGTGGGCTGAATTTCTTCGTCAGTCTGCATCTCGACCTTCCCGTCCGTAGTCCGCCAGGCTCTCCGGATAAAGAGAGAGACTTTAGTGAATTCAGGATGTCGCCAAAGGGCGAAAGTGCCGAAAGATGTCCGCGGCAGTGAACTCCATGACCGGGCGCCTAATCGGATTCGACAAGGGGGCGCTGGAGGGTTCAGAGTCCGGAGAGGAGTCCGCACCGGAGTCGAGGTCTTCGCAGCGATAGGATGGAGTTCGCCTCGATCGCCAGAGAGATTGTAGCCCCGAGGCGCTTCCAACCATTCGCCCTCGATCGGGGAATCCGCCCGGATTAAGGGTCGGAGCGGATACCGTGCGGCCTCCGTGGCAATCGCTCGCTGCAGAGCCAGATCATGCCCATCGAGACAAGGCGGCATCGCTATTACGGCTCGAACTGGTCAAGATCAAGTCTCCGCGGATATCGGCCGATAGTTCAAATCTTCCAAATCTGACCGATGGTCGTGGGCGAAGCCGATCTGCTCCAGATGGCGGTTAATTGCCCGCAGCAGTAAAGACGCCGAATACGAAGATCTGTCCGGGAGAAAAGTCTCACCCCTGGACCGCTGCTGTTGTTGATGATCGGCGAGCCATCGGGCCTATCGGTGACGCATTGCAGGAACTCTCAATGAAAGCAGCAATGCCGTGTCAAACCGCGGATCTCGGTAGGGGGTCTCGAATCGCGCCTAGGCGGATGGTAATAGGAGACAAGGGACACGATGTTTTTACCCAGGTTCGGGCCCTCTCGATGGAGGTAATACCCTACCCTGCTTGATTAGTATTGATGATATGGGTAGTACAAGAGTAGATCTACCACGAGATCAAGGAGGCTAAACCCTAGAAGCTAGCCTATGGTATGATTGTTGTTTTTCCCACGGACTAAAACCCTCCGTTTATATATAGACACCGGATAGGTTAGGGTTACACAGAAGTCGTTACAATGGTAGGAGATCTACATATCCTTATCGCCAAGCTTGCCTTCCACGCCAAGGAAAGTCCCATCCGGACACGGGACAAAGTCTTCAATCTTGTATCTTCATAGTCTTGGAGTCCAGCCGTGATGATAGTCCGGCTATGCGGACACCCCCTAGTCCGGGACTCCTTCAGTGGCTTATCTCAGGAGTCAGGAACCGCTTTGGTGCGGTGTTAGGTCCACGCATCGGCATATGAGGATTTGCCTGGGGAGGTCCCCGCGTGCCTCTTCCCTCTCGCCTTTACTCCCCTTCGCTTACGCCCCTGTCCCGGCCCTCGAGCGGGGCTCAGCCATCACTGGTATGCCAGGCCGCGATGCCGTGGACAAGGCCAGAGGGTGAGGGCTAGAGAGCCGGTAGGAGCCCATGAGTCGCGATGCTCAGGTACCCCCCTCCCCTTTAACGTGCAAGCGGTTCGCGCGGACGAGAGTGAAGAAGACGCCGTGAGGGCCTCGCCTGACATTGCTCCTTGAAGAGATCCTGCAGGCTCATCACAAGAAGAACAAGAGTTCGCCATGACGATCGATAGTCAGCCGTTGGTTGCTCTGGAGGGGTGACGAGGCACGGAGGGCTTGACGAGGTGGCGCCATGCGGGGCTGCCACGGCCAGAGCTCAGCCATTCAGGTTTGTCGGCGTTGCAGGGACGGACCCATGCACAAGCGTCGTGCCGTTAGGGAGCAGCTCCATCAGTTGGTGTCAATCGAGTGGGCGACTAGGTCAAACACGTTAATCACAAAGTAGCAAGTTTATTTAGATAGGTGCAGGGAAGGCAATCATCGCTGGGTCTAGCCCGAGCGACTTGGGGATGATGCAGCCCGAGGGGTGCCCCCTATAAGGTGAACTAGAAACATGAAGCAAAAGGGATACACGCCGCAGGGACGGACCCACGCGGCCTAGGAATGATGCAGCCCTGGGGGGCGCTCCCAGCTGAAAATGAAACTCGAAGAATGTCACCTGATAATGTTGAAGATGAGCGGACACCGTGCGCTGCGGAAGCCGATCTTCACGAGCCCCTGTGCCTGTGGAGCCTCGGGAGGCTCCGGAGGCGCTGGTGGCTCCTCGCGGACCATCTCGATCTCTGCCAGGACTGCGGAACGCCTGGCCTCTTGAGCCTCCAGGATGCCCCTCATGAGGCGCTGGTGCGTGGCAGCCGCGTTCGGCAAACCGTAAGGCATGCGAAAGTAGCTGTGGGGTGGACCTTCACAGCGCCCCACGCGTGAGGGCCAGAGGTGCTCCTGAGAGGCGGCTTGGTTGAGCCCTGGTATGTCGTTGCAGACGCGCAACCCTCCATCCTTGCCTGGATGGGGAGCTACGGCGGGTAAGCGGCGGCTGCCACTCATGACTCTTGGCTCCTGCAGCTCCTGAATGATCTTGCCGACGAACTCCTGAGGGTTTGGCCCTCCTTGCCTCGCTCCTTCCTGAGGGAAACGTGCTTTGAAACACGCCTCCAAGTGGTGCCCAAGCGCCTCCCTCGTGATCTTAGCAAAGTCGGTGGCCCTCCAGGAGAGAGCCCCCAAGCCTTGCTCGAGGAGGGCGCCGGGCGCGCCTTCCTATGCGACAGAAGGAGGTGCCCCCTGAACGGGCACGGACCTTGAGGGGCCTGCCTCCCGAGGGGTCGGGCCAGGTGACGTCTTCCTCTTCTTAGGAGCAGCCTTGGTGAGCCTCCCGCTCCTGTGATCTGGGTCTTCAATTGTTGCGGCTTGAAAAGCATGCTCCAGGGAACACACTGCGTCTCTCTCTTCGCAAGGCACCGTGATGACCCCGCCGCTTCTCGCATCTTTGAGGACATTGTAGCCGTGATGGGTCACGCACCATGAATTTGGCCAGAGCTGGGTACCCGAGGATGGCATTGTACGGTAGGCGAATGTGGGCGATGTCGAAGTCGATGAGCTTGGTGCGGTAGTTGTCGCATGCCCCGAAGGTGACAGGAAGGCGGACCTGCCCAATCGGAACCATGGAGCCATCAGTGACTCTGGAGAAAGGCTTTGTTGGCTGAAGCTGATTGTACGACACTTGGAGTTTGTTGAATGTCTCGACGGACAGGACATTGAGCCCTGCTCCGCCATCGATGAGGGTCGTGGTGACATGCACATTGCTGATGATTGGGGATAAAACCATCGGGAGGACTCCGGCTGTGGCTGCACACTTGAGCTGATCCGCCGAGCTTAACATGATGGCGCACGCTGACCACCTGAGAGGGCACGTGGCTTCGAGCTCGGGGAGGATCATGCTCACTTCATGCGTAATCGCTGAAGATGCGCGAGAGGCTGGGGCTTGAGCTCCGCCCAGATGCAAGCGATTGCGGCTCCCGGAAGCCCCCAGCCCCTCGGCCCCGATGATGGTCTTCATTTCTCCTTGGCTGCGGTGATAGAGGAGGGAGGCCTGCGTTGCCTTGCGGGCGATCCTCGTGAGGCTGATCCCTCCAGTCTCCTTCATGAGGCGGGTCCCTCCAACCTCCCTTGCGAGGCTGATCCTGCCAGCAGTCCTCGCGAGGTCGGTCACGCCACCCTTGGCGAGGGCCACGGTCTTCCCAATGTCCTGCGTTTCTTCCTCCTCCTCTGTCGTAGCCTCGATCATTGCGGTCGGGGCGTCGACCGATTCGCCCTTCTCGCACGGCTCGGAGCTCTAGGCATTCGTTGGTGTTGTGGATGTGGAGGTCGTGGTACACACAGTACCGGCTGCCCTTGGAAGACTCGGGCTCTTCCCTCCCTCGCTTGGTATCTGGTTCTGTCGCGAGCACGACAGCCCCCTTGTGCTTCACGTCCTTGACCTTGGGCTTCTTCTCTTCTGGGTCGGCAGCCGGCAGCTCGAGGAGGGAGAGGCGTCCTTCCTCATCCCTCGCGCACTTGGTCGCCAAGTTGAACAGCTCCAGGGATGTGCACAGGTCTTCGTGCATCGCGAGCTCCTCCTTCATCTTGATGTCACGCACACCATCGGAGAAGGCTGAAATGATGGCCTCCTCGGTCACCTTGGGAATCTTGAGGCGCATGCTTTTGAAGCGCTACCGATGTACTCAGAGGGTCTCTCCCGGCTGCTGCTTGATGCGGGCGATGTCGCCATGGCAGGAGGCCGGTCTCGAAAGTGCCTTGGAAGTTG
Source organism: Aegilops bicornis (assembly GCA_021605145.1). Taxonomy (NCBI): domain Eukaryota; kingdom Viridiplantae; phylum Streptophyta; class Magnoliopsida; order Poales; family Poaceae; genus Aegilops; species Aegilops bicornis. Next base: position 302,199,100 of record CM038674.1, on the reverse strand, counting down.
GCGGCGAAGCGGGCGCGCATCTCGGCCCCAGAGGAGATCGTGCCAGAGCCGTGTTCAGAGCCGTGTGTGGGCACTGCCCTTGAGCGCCATGGGAAACCAGTTCGCCATGACCTTATCGCCCCTGCTGGCGTTCGATGGCCAGCTCAGAGCCGAGGAACTCCGCTGGGTCGGCCGTGCTGTCAGAAGCGAGGAGGCAGGTCCGGCTTGAACTTGCCGGGCCACGCGACGCTGCGTAGCTCGGGCGGTGAAGGCGCCGCAGCCTGCAGTGGCTACGGGAGGCCTTTTGGTGACGGCGGGCTTGGTCTTGGAACTCGCGGCGCCGCTACCGAGCAAAGCACGGGTCTTGTCGCGCCGGAACATGAGCGCTGTCGCGGACGGGCCGGTGCAGGAGCACTCGGGCAGCTTCTTGGGGCGAGGGACCCTTGTCAGCCTTCCGCTTGATGCGCCGGTGCCGGATGCAGCGGTTCCGCCAGGGCCGCACGCCTTTGGGGGCTAAGGCGCTTCTTGAGGGGGAGGCGGCCGAGGCGCCGAGTTTCATCGCCGCATAAGGCGGGCGCGTGTAGCGAGAAGGACGCCGCGGGGGAGCCCCCTGCAGCGCGGACGAGCTCGGCGATGCGGTCGAGCCACTCCTCATAGACGTCATCGACGGGGCGGTAGCGCAGGAGCTCGTTTGCCTCTATGAGCACGGCTCGAGCCTCCATGGGCGCGCGGAGCGCGCGAGACGAAGAACCAGCTAGGGCGAGCGAAGGAGTAGCGGTGCGGCCATCTCGCCTCACGGATGGATGCTAGGACGACCCTTGCTGCTCGTTCCCCGCCGGGCCGGTGGTGGTGTTGACGGCAGGCGACGGGGAACAGCGGGGGCGGCCACCGACGGGGGCCGTCTGGGGGACGCGAGTGGCGAGAGCAGCCCGGCCCTCGCCAAGGGCCCGACGAAGCGCCGACATGGATTCGGCGGGCGGCGAAGAACAGGCGGCGGAAGACGGACTCGTGCACACCTACCGGGCGCGCTAAATGTCGGATTTCGGGTTCCGCAGACCCTCTAGGTTCAAACTCTGGGGTGCACGCGAGATCTCACCTCCTACCCACCTACACCTCGTCAGCCGCAAGGATCTAAACTACACAAAGAGCAACAAAAGGGACACAAGGTTTATACTGGTTCGGGCCACCATTGTGGAGTAATACCCTACTCCAGTGTGTGGTGTGTTGGATTTCCTCAGGGGCTGATGATGAACAATACAAGGAAGAACAGCCTCGCGAGGGTCGGTTCTTGGCCGGTGCGACAAACTGCTAGGGGGAGTTTGGTCTCTCTCTCTCTCTCTCTCTCTCTCTCTCTCTCTCTCTCTCTAGATTGCTTGATCTCTAGCTCTGTTCTCCATTCCGGATCCCTACCCTGTGGGTGGCTAGTCCTATTTATAGGAAAAGGCCCTGGGCCTCTTCCCAAACATTGAGCGGGAAGGGGAACATCCAGTACTCTTATCCTGGCTAAAGTTGGTCCTCGCCTGCCAAAGTCTCTGACGATGACGCCGGCTTGGGCTCCACTATGACCTCCTTCCTGCCGTTGTGTTGGTCTTGGTCTTGTTGCACCGAAATGGTTGCCTTTGCTTGGTACTCTTGCCTGCGCTCGCCTCCTTTGCGCCAAAGAGGAAATGAGGACATCATGCTGGCTGGCGCCTCACCGGGCGCCTCTTGGTCGTCATGGCTTGCATCATGGGCACCTCGTGAGGTACCCCGCCTTGATCTCTCTCGCTTTCTCGCGAGCCAGCCGACGAGGCTGCTCGAGGAAGCTTATCGCTGCTCGCCTGCGAGGCTTGGCCCCTCGCGAGGGTCTTGAGCTCGTGCTGATGAAGATGGGCCGTACTGGGCCGCCCCTTGAGCCACACCGCAGGCCGCAAGCAGGCAAGTCTGGGTACCCCCGTTCCTAGAACGCTGACAGCCCCCTCCAGGACCACCTCCTCATGGCTTAGACCTTTTGGGACTCCACCTCGGCATCGTCCGCAGGACGAGGGGAGGTAGCAGTCGGGAGTGAAAGACTATTCACATCCGACGAATCCAGGGAGCCGCCGACGGTTGCCGCCGGGCCGTATGGACTGCATGATTATATTCGGCGTCAGAAGATACTGTGCAATAAAGGAACACCATGAGTTATTTTGGTATCCCCATACTTACGATTTTGCCAGGGGCTTGGCCCTGGATGACCACTCCTCTTCGCCGTCATCGGCGTTGGTGGAGTAGTCCGGAGGAAGGGTCCTTCCCTTCTTGGACCCTCCCCCCCCCCCCAGTTGGGGTGACCTTCCTTTTCTTTCCTCCCCCCGCTGGAGGGGGAGAGGCCTCTTCTTCCTCCTCCTCGTCTTCGTGGGAGGAGTGCGCCTCCGAGTCATCGGATGATGAATCCGACACCACCGGGCGCCGGGAACTCTTTCGAGTTCCCGTGGCCTTCTTCTCCGGCACCACGTAAGGTGCCGGAACCAGCATCCCCATCAAGCGGGCGTCCGCTGGGTCTTCGGGCAAGGGAGCCGGACTGTTGATCTGCCCGGACGTCTCCTGCCAATCCTGTCAAAGGTAAGGGAGTTTAGATCCCACATAGAATCAAACTATGAATAACAAGTATCCCGTAAAGGGTAAAACAGCTTACCGCGTTGGCTTGATGTCGCTACTGAACTGCGTGAACCTCGGTAGCGGATGCGGGAGCCTCGCTGCCCTTGAACAACACCTTCCAGGCATCTTCGTACGTAGTGTCGAAGAGCCTGCTTAGGGTTCGGTGTTGTGCCGGATTAAACTCCCACAAGCTGAAAGCCCGTTGTTGGCACGGGAGGATCCGGCGGATGTGCATGACCTGGACTACGTTGACGAGTTTAACCTTCTTATCCACCAGGTTTTGGATGAAGGTTTGGAGTCCGGTCAGCTCTTCCGAATTACCCCACGACATGCCCTTCTCTTTCCAGGAGGTGAGCCGCGTGGGGATGCCAGATCGGAATTCGGGCGCTGCTGCCCATTCAGGGTCACGCGGCTCGGTGATGTAGAACCACCTCGATTGCCACCCCTTTATGGTCTCTACGAAGGAGCCCTCGAGCCATAGGACGTTGGGCATCTTCCCCACCATGGCACCTCTGCACTCCGCTTGGTGGCCGCCCACTACCTTTGGCTTGACATTGAAGGTCTTCAGCCATAAGCCGAAGTGGGGCTGGATGCAGAGGAAGGCCTCACACACGACGATGAACGCCGAGATGTTGAGGATGAAGTTCGGGGCCAGATCGTGGAAGTCCAGGCCATAGTAGAACATGAGCCCCCGGACAAATGGGTGAAGTGGGAAAACTAGTCCGCGGAGGAAATGGGTGAGGAACACCACCCTCTCATGGGGCCTGGGGTTGGGGACGAGCTGCCCCTCGTCTGGGAGCCGGTGCGTGATGTCATTGGACAAGTATCCGGCTTTCCTTAGCTTCTTGATGTGCCCCTCCATGACGGAGGAGACCATCCACTTGCCTCCCGCTCCGGACATGGCTGGGGAAGGTTGAGGAGGGATGTGCAGACTTGGGCGCTGGAGCTTGAGTGCGCGAAAATGGATGAGCAAAGGAGGAAGAAGGCATAGATGAAGAAGGTGGATCCTTATCCCCTTATATGGGCGGAAGAAACTATGTGCCCCCACCAGCCTGGTAAAACTCGCTTATCTCCCAAGCATCGTAATCAATGGCACGGTTGGGTTACCCACGCCCGTATTGATGAGAATCCCGGAGTAAGGGGACACGATCTCTACTTCGACAAGGCGTGCCAAGGAAACCGCCTTGCTAAGTGCGCTGAGGTGGGACAGTAAAGACGATTCGAATAAAGGCTTGGTCGTGGTGTGATGTCACGCTACGGAATACGTCAGCAAGTTGGATTTGTGTAAATATTATTCTCTCTACGGTGGTATGTGGAACTTATTTTGCAGAGCCCGACACTATCCTTGTGTTCAAAATCTTCTATGAAGTATACGAAGGAGGAACCCGCCTTGCAATGCCGAAGACACCCACGCTACCGGACTCGCTGTCATTGAAGCCTGGTTCAGGGGCTACTAAGGGAGTCCTGGAGTAGGGGGTGTCCGAACGGCCGGACTATAACCTTTGGCCGGACTACTGGACCATGAAGATACAAGATTGAATACTTCATCCCGTGTCCGGATGTGACTTTCCTTGGCGTGGAAGCCAAGCTTGGCGATATGGATATGTAGTTCTCCTCCCATTGTAACCGACTCTGTGTAACCCTAGCCCTCTCCGGTGTTTATATAAACCGGAGGGTTTTAGTTCGTAGGACGAAAAACAATCATACCATAGGCTAGCTTCTAGGGTTTAGCCTCTCTGATCTCGTGGTAGATCTACTCTTGTACTACCCATATCATCAATATTAATCAAGCAGGAGTAGGGTTTTACCTCCATCGAGAGGGCCCGAACGTAGGTAAAAACATCGTGTCCCTTGTCTCCTGTTACCATCCGCCTAGACGCACAGTTCGGGACCCCCTACCCGAACAGAGAGGAAGCGGTAGACCGCATCTGAGATAGCATATCATCAAAAGCCTAGCCTTGCGTTCCTTGATTGAGACAACAAGACTTGTGTAAGACCTTTTGTTTATTAATAACTATGGCCGTATGCATCATGCTGATGCAGAGGCCGGGGTGAACCCCCGATTTTCGAAAAAAAAGATGGAAGGAGAGGGTCGCGGCAATAAGAAAAAATGATATCTGGGAGGCTGTACAAAACGACGGACACAGCGGGCGCTTTTAAGCAGGCCATGGCAACCGATATTGCATGTCCCGTCTCACGTTAGATAGCCAAGCACAAAGCAAGTTGTAGTCACACACATAGGAGTACCCAAAGAACACGCCCATGTGGGACAAACGACTGGCTACCCGACTCGCGTGAGCAAAGCAGCAACCCCCACCAAGCTGGATGAAAATGCAATACGGCACGCAGCTGACCCTCGCACGCCAAGGCAGTCGTGCGCGCATACCTTCCAGGCATGAGCCAAACAGCCAGCCACAAGGCGCGATACGGGCGCACACGTCTGTACAGATGGCACAAGCAACACAACCTACCCGAGACCAAAGGACGTTGATAGGGTGACCAAGCCTCTCCCTCGCCCATGGCGCACCGCACGGTATGGCACATGCAGGCGCGTCAGAAATTTCTACTACATGGTGGCCCCGGCTGCGCCCATGCTCCACGCATCATGGACCACTGAGGCAGCCCACCCGGGGTGCTTCATCTGTGCAACTCGGATGACGCGGAGAGCCCCAGGGAGCCAGCCGCTAGACCCAACACGAAACGGAAGACACAGAGGGCCTTCTGACCGAGCTAGTCACACGCGTTTGGACGACTTGCATGAGTGATGCACCCCGTCGGGGCGAAAGGCCACCAACATGCAGGCTTCTAGCCAGCCAGTCGTGTGTAGGATAGTGCACGAGAAGGCGTGTTAAACCACCACATGACGGTGAGTACTCCAGCATCCTCTATAGGTGTAATTCCATCGGGAACAGAGGGCTTACCGCCATTGACAAACGTGTGGCTGTGGGATGATGAAGTCAGTGCTGGCCATCTTGATCTTGCGTCTGATGTTCTCCACCGGTGCTCGCCGTTCAGATCTTGTGCTCGTTGCCACTGGTGAGAGAATGGAGAAAGGGAGAGTGATTGTTAAGAGAAGGGTGAGAGGACTTATGTCGCCACTTAGGGAACCAACATGGCGTCTCCCGTGTGTCCCCGCACGTGCAGTTGCCTTCACCCGCATGCACTGGGTTGCACCGCTCGAGCCTGGCTCGCTGGAAATGGTCGACTCGAGTGTTCCTCCATAGCTAGGCCTAGAGGTTCTTTAAGTTCGGTGCGAGCCAAGATTTACATGTAGGCTAGGCATTCAAACATCCCAAAACTGCATTCACCCGGGTATGGGTAAGCTATATGCGACTTGTCATACACATCTCGAACCAGAAAACAACTATAGCTGCCAGTTTAAAAAAATATAATATATACCTTTTTTCAAACAGTGAACGATTTTTGGAACACTACATTTTTGGGAACACAAACATTTAAAAAAATATGAACATTTTTTTGAAAAGCATGAATATATTTAAAAATTGTGAACAAGTTTTGAAAATACGAACTCTTTTTTATAAAAAGTTCAGTGTGTATTTAAAAATGTTCACTTTATAAAAAACTTCATCATGTATTAAAAAATGACCACCATGTATTTGAAAAAAGTTCCACCATATTTTAAAAAATGTTTAGTGTGTATTAAAAAAATTATTCACTGTACTAAAGAAAGTTTAGAGTTTACTTAAAAAATATTCATCGTATATTAGAAAAAAATGTTTATAGTACAAAAAGTTATAAAAAAGAAAGAGTGAAAAACCGAAAGAAAACCTAGGAAAAACCAAACCTAGAAATGGAGAAAAAAGGAAGAACAAAAAAGGAGAAAAAAACTCAATGCAAAAACCACAGAAAAATAGAAGGACAAATGTGAAAAAGAAAGAGAAAAAAACATGAGAAACAAGCATAAAAGAAATATACAAAAAGGAAGACTCGTCTAGACGCTCATCAGCGAAGCCACGACTGTTTGACGCTCACGGGTGTCATATGAGATTCCTCCTGCCTTCTCACCCGCACTCGCCGTTACCAAGGCTTACGTGTGCTCCCCCTTTCCTGTCCTCTCCGTCCAAGCTTCTCCAGGCGACTGACTTCGCTCCACCCGAGCTCCTTCGTCATCGGGAATCCTTGGATCCACTGCCTCCTCTGCCACCACATAATCTCCCGCTTGTCGCCTCTAGGAGCTCCCCCACCCCTTCGCCTGCCTTCATTACCCCATCCGTGTGCAGCCCGTGCGGCTACGCTCTCTCCTCCAAGATATATGTGGCTGCACGACACAGATGCGTGGTTGTGCATGATGGGAGGCTGACCAGTGTGGGAAGAACTGTTACCAGCGACACTAGGGGAATGACTTGGAAGTCGATCAACATGAGCTTCCCACTCAGATTTTTCCTGGCTCGTCCACTGCGACCAGCGGCGGATCTACCAGGGGCATCAATAGGCTCGAGCCACCCCCCCAAAATTGATTTTTTTACTAGAATTCATCCCAGCACAACCCATTATCCTTTTTGCGGAAGTTTTTCCCGGCCCACGTCAACCCCGCACAAGCAGTCGCATAAGGCCACTCGAGTCAAAATTTTAACCTTATTAGGACTAAATAATTGAGAATTAGTGGCTTTTTCTTCACACCATTAACTTTGAGCCCCATTGCCCCCTTCATTTTATTGTAAGAATCGTTACTGCCTCCGACTAGTGGTGGGGAGGCACAGGTTACACAAAGGAGGAAGAAATGTAGAGGCGTGAGTAGCTTCCCTTGCACCGTCTCCCACCCCATTTTGGCCATAGGTTCAAGCAGCCGAAGCTGGTAGGGTGAGTTATTTTAGCATGTGTCTGACAAGGTATGAATGAATAACAGTGTCATCTGCATGTCTGTCAGAGCGCTTGTGCAGAACACATGCGAGACACCGTGGACCATGGACATCCTTTTCCTGATTCGCGATTGGGGTGCAAGGTGAGGAAATTACCAAAATGCATGAAGTTGACACGATGATTTACCCAGATTCTGGACGCATGGTTGCGTAATACCCTACTCCTGCTTTATGTGTGGTTATTTTTAGTGGATGGCGAGCTACAAGTCCTTCCTGGGAACATGAAGCGGTGTGTGCTCCTACTGGTGTTCTACCAAGTGTCAAACTATGTTCCTATTGTTTCTCCCTCTTTTCCCCTTTCTTCCCTCTCCTTTGTGACTAGGTCCTCCTTTTATATCTCAATGGGTACCACAATATTTTCTCCACTAACGAAGTTCCCTGGGTCTGACCAGGTAGCTAGGTGAGTGTATTAAATGCTTGGTGAAGTCTCATTGTCTTCTAGCTTCCACGAACGAATGTGTGTTTTGTTACCACCCCCATGGTGCCACTTGCATGGGGCGTGACATGCATCTATACAGGTCTGCACCATATAGAGGGGGAGGGAGTGATTCACCCCCTGTATCTGTCGGTGTTATGGGAACCAGGGTACCCAGACTTACCCACCTGCGGCCCACAGCGTGGCTCCCTCGACGGCCTGGTATGGCCCATCTACAAGACCGCCCTGGCCTCACGAGGTAGACGACACCAAGACCTCCAGAGGAAGCGGCCTTCCCAGCGGGCCTCCAGAGGAGCGGAGATTTCTATGCAGGCACCCAGCCTCACGAAGCTGCGATGACGTGAGCCATGACAACCAAGGCCAGGTGGTCGCCAACGGGCGCAGAGGAGGCAATTTCCCCTTTGGTGCTAAGGAGGCAAGGACAGGCGTGGGTTCCCGAGGAATCTCTGAAAGGTTTCCATTCCGATGCTACAAGACCAAGACCAAGAGCTCGGCAGGACGGATGTCATCACCGAGCCCATAGCTGCGTCACGAGTAGAAGCTTTGCAGGCGAAGACCACCTTTCGTCAGGATTAGATGTACTACTTGACCCCTTTCAAATAGGCCGTTGTGGGATCCCTTCCCGCCTAAGTTTCAAGGGAAAAGTAGCGTGGCCACTATAAATATAGGTTAGCCACCACCCTAGAAGGGATCCATTCCCCCGGACCGAGATCCGATCCAACCCTTTCCACCCTCACCACAACAGCCCTCGCGAGGCTGTTCATCCACTGTACTCGTTCATCCTCAGCCCCTCGTGAGGATAATCCACCCCAATGCAGGGTAGGGTTTTACACCGCAAGGTGGCCCAAACCTGGGTAAACTGTCATGTTCATCTTCTTCCTCATTCGTGCGAATCTGGTAAGTCTAGCTGTGGGGTGACGAGCTCTAAGCTTGAGAGGTTGAGATCTTTGCACACGCCCCAGAGATTGAACCTTCTTGGGTCTGCGAAGCCCTGAATCCGACATTTGGTGCACCAGGTAGGGGCATGTCGAAGTCTGCTCCTCCATCGGTCACGCTTCGTCCTTGCCTTGTTGCCCCCATGGCGGGCGCTGCCTTGCTGGCATGGCCACCCGAGGTGTACGGGAGCGCTGCGGGTTGCCCGACTTTCACCCACCATCTGCGACGGGTGCTGTGGCCTGCAAAGTTCAGGCCGACGCTGCCCCCACGGTAGGACGATGTTGTGGACCCTGAAAGGTTCCTCCAGTCATACGCGTAGGCCATCGAGGCGGTGGGCGGCCACGACAAGGACATGACGAATTGGTTCCTCCTGGCCCTCGCGGAGGCTCCTCAGTCCTTGCTCCATGACCTCCCGCATGCCTCGATCTCCTCTTGGGAGGAGCTCTGTGGCCAGTTCGTCAAATGCTTCGCGGCTATGGCACTCCACGCGGTAGCGTGCCTCATCGGCGGATCGCAAGCGCCTGCGTCTGTCCACCACATCAAGCAACTTCTCCGTTGGCAAGGTACTGCGCGGCCGCAATGCGGGGCTGTGCAGGGCCTCGCCGGGCCTAAAACCGCCATCACCTTCGATTCCAGAGACCACCCCAAAGCCACGCCCACTGTGGGTGCCCTCCCTATGTTGTGCGTGCCCACCATCAGCAACGTCATGGTGACCAAGACCCTCATCGATGGAGGCGCCGGCCTGAACGTCCTCTCGATGGAAACCTTCGACCTGCTTCAATAGTCGTACGACCAGCTCCTCCCCTTCCGGCCTTTCTCGGTGTTGGTCAAGGGCTCGGTCACTCCCCTGGGGCAGATACGCCTCGCCATCACCTTTGGCATGTGCCACAACTACCACACAGAGCTCATCGACGTCGCCCACATTGGCCTCCCGTACAACACCATCCTGGGTATCCCGCCCTCGCCAAGTTCATGGCGGAGACCCATCAAGGCTACAACGTCGTCAACATGCCGGGCAACAGCGGCATCATCACGGTGGCCGGGGATATGAAAGACGCGATACGGGTTCTCAAGCTCGCCTACAGGGCCGTGGCCGCGTCGTGCCCTGCCACCGCGGAGGCCCAGGAGGCAGCGCCCGCGGATAAAAAGTAGTTGTTCTCTCAGGTGAAAGTGCGTTATATCGACTAGAGGGGGGTGAATAGGCGATTTTTATGAATTCTTCACTGAGGAATTTGCCGGTGAGGAAATTCCTTAGCGAAGAACTACTTGCAGCGGAATAAGTACTCGTAAGTAAGCATAAGAGAATGCGGGCATGGTCATCGTGATGAAACGAAGACAATCAAAGAGTACGTAAAGCGTAAACACAGGATAGCACAAGATGAAGACAAACAGATCAAGAAATTGAACCGAGGAAATTGAGAAAGTCTTCAACAAAGTCTTCAAACACAGATATGAATGAACACTCAACACGAGAATGAGGAAATGAAAGGGTTGAGGAATTAGAACCAGTTAGGTTGGTGAAGACAATGATTTGGTAGACCAGTTCCAACTGCTGTGTCTCGCTTGTACGTCTGGTTGGAGCGGCTAAGTATTTAAACTCGAGGACACACAATCCCGGACACCCGCCGAGCACGCATCTCACGACACCAAGTCCTCACAGATTCTACTTGAACTAAGGTCACATGCACTCGCCCAATCACTCGTGGTAAGTCTTCAGCGACTTCCAAACCTTCACAGACTTGGTCACTCGGCGATCCACAATTCCTCTTGGATGCTCTAGACCATGACGCCTAACCGTCTGGAAGAAGCACAGTCTTCAAAGGTAACAAGCGTCCGATCCACTCAGGATCAATCTCTTCAGTGATGCTCAATCACTTTGGGTTTGTAGGGGTTTGGTGTTTGGGTTTTTCCTCACTCGATGATCTTCGCTCAAAGTCCTCGGAGGATGGGTTGCTCTCAAATGAAAAGTGTCAAGTTTCTCTCGGAGCAGCCAACCAGCTAGTGATTGTAGGGGGCGGCTATTTATAGCCTAAGGAGCAGCCCCACATGATAATACATAAATTCCATTCAATGATATGACCGTTAGGTGGATAAGATATTTTGGGACAGTGGCAAGAACACAAAGAACGGTCGGAAATTTGAATCTCAAATTCCTCGTGGCTATCATGTTCCTCATCGTAGGCAATCCAAGACCGGCGAATTCCTAACTCCTCAATCATAACAAATTCCTCAACACCGTAAGAACTTCGTCTCACATCAAGAAATTGACTGAACTGTATGAGATTTCCAAAGGCTTCACTCAAGGGATTGGTAGGTGTAGGATTTTGAGTTGAGCATCACATGGAAATTTTTCCTTAGTATTTCCTCGACCCCCTTTAACAAAGACGGTGTTTCCTATGACTCAAGAAAGAGAAAATGAAACTACGAAAACAAAAGTCTTCACGCTTCATGTTCCTCAAATGAATACCAAGTCTTCAAGGTCACACCAATTTCTTCACTTTCAAAGTCTTCTTTAAAGTCTTCGTAATATCAAAGTCTTCAGTCGAAGAACTTCATTTTAGGGGTCGACTTTCTCTGTAAATATCAAACTCCTCATAGACTTATAGACCTGTGTACACTCACAAACATATTAGTTCCTTAACCTATAAGTCTTCAATACACCAAAATCACTAAGGGCACTAGATGCACTTACAATCTCCCCTTTTGGTGATTGATGACAACATAGGTTAAGTTTTCAACGGGATAAACATATGAAGTGTAAATACTGATATTGAGGAATTTGATTGCAAGATATAGAAGAACTCCCCCACGAAGATGTGCATAGTGAGGAATTTGCTTTTGAGGCAATGCACATTTGAAGAGTTGAATCATGGAGATCTGCCCCTATATCTTGTAATTCATACACGCATTTGACATATAATATGAAGAATTTGAAATGCATGATGAAATATGGTGCTTGATGAAATTCAGCATTCGTGCGATAATATTAATGAGGAACAGGCATGCAAAATAACGCATCAAGAGTATCAGAGCTCAAGAGAATCGAGCTCGATTGCATCAAAAGTATCGAGCACCACTGGTTTAAGATTACAACTCGATCCAATAAAAGTTTCGTAAGAACGAGAGTTGTAACTTAACAAAGAATTGCCCATATAATAGACCCGCTTGAAGACTAACTCAAATTTCTCCCCTTTGTCATCGAATGACCAAAAGGATCGAACCGAGGACTAACGCCTCAAGAATTTCAAGTTGAAGAAGGAGCGCCAGTTGTTGGGGGTTAGTTGTCGAGTGGGGCCTGCCGCAGTTGTCGCCCAAGTCTTCATTTTCATCAGTGTCTCGTGATGAAGAATAGGAGCTGGCCACCAAGGAAGGAACTTTGACCTTCTTGTATTTCTTCGGAGGAGGTGCAGACCAGTCAAATTCTTCCTTGAGACCCATTGTCGTTAGTTCTTCTGTGTTGTAGACATGTGAAAGAACAGCCCAGGTGCGTTTGAAGGTTTCATGGAGGTAGTCGTGGTTTTTCTTCACTGCATTGTGTGTTGAGGTCATGTTGTGAAGAATTGAACCAAACTGACGCTTGACCCATTTATGATTGCGATCAACCTTCTGATGAAGACTGAGGAGAAACTCACGATCAGTCATCACCACAGGTGCCGTGGCTTGAGGACTTTGCTTATCGAGGTATTTATGCGGTAGTCATGTGTGGCGTAGTCATCATTGGTGGAGTAGGATGCAGCTTTGCTAAACTGTCCATCCAATGGACGAATGCCTTCATCGATCACAGCAGCTTGCCTTGCCCTTGTCATCACCGAGGTAAATGTCCGCTTGAGGACTTCAATCGGGGCAAGTAGCTGCAGTGGTTCGTAGTATCAGCCTTGTAATTGAGTGAAGACCTTGTCCTGATGAATCTCATTATCCAAGGCGCATAAGGCTTCAGCTCAAATGGTGACATAGCAATGTTTGCCAGAGTCTTCATGAAGAAATAATGGAAGTTGACGGGAACGCCATGAATGATATTGAAAAGCATATTCTTCATGATGCCAACGACTCCTTCATCATTTGAGTCGTGGCCTTTGATAGGACTCATTGTCTTTGTCACAATCCGATAGACAGTCCGAGGCACATATAGTAATTCCTTGACGAGGAATTTGGTTCTTGGGGCCTGCCCTGGCTTCAAAGGCTTTATCAGCACTTGCATATAGTGATTTGAAAGTTCTGGTTCGTTGTAGATACAACGAGCACCATCAAGTGGAGGACTGAGTGGTAGGGCACGAAGCAATTCGGGCTTTGGTGCCTTTGTAGTGAGTATTTTCGCACATCCAGCCTAACACCCATGAGTTCACGTCTTGAGCGTCTCCGGTGATGTGCAGCATTGCATAGAATTGAAGAATGAGTTCTTCATTCCAATCACGTATGTCGGTCATGAAATTCGTAAGTCCCGCATCGTGAAGAACACCGAGGACCGGCTCAAAGCCTGGCAGAGACTCCATGTCCACATGAGGAATATGTGCATGATCGAAGACTTTGTCTTTGTTGAAGAGCACCGAGGAATAGAAATTGGCTTGACCGACTCCAGAAACGCCTCTTCCTTATGCGAGCGTAATCATATGGATTGTAATCTGAAGAATACATGCTCGCTAAAGAAATCTTCAGCCTTGAACTTTTGCTTTGTTGAGAAGGGATTCTTTGGCTTTGGCAAAGGAGTGTCGATGAGTTGCATCACGACCTCTCGAATCGCAATCTCGTGTTCTTCAGCCGAGGAATTTCTTGTTCCTCTACAGTGCCCGAGTATCGCCAGCAGCAGGTTCATCAGCGCTAGTGGCTGGAATTTCTTCATGGACAGATGAAGTGGGATGAGTTTCTTCAGAGCCCATTTGAACTGTTGGAGCAGGGGACTGAGGAATCTGTTGAATTGGGGTGAAGAGTGGAGAATTTGGATGCTGACTTTCCCAAAAGTCATCGTTCATCACTGGCGTTGTGCTTCCAATATCCACATCTTCTTCAATTTCCTCAACGCCAGCCTCTTCAGTTGTGAACTGAGGCATAAGTGAGGAAATGATTGGCGTTGAAGGGATTGCTTCCACTTCAATTTCTTCATCAATCTGCTCTGACGAAGCAGCAGAATGATCATCTTCATCAGATCCGCTTGGGATCTCATAATCTTCACCAAAAGGAACAAGGTCCTTTGATGGAATTGAGGAAATTGGAACAGCATCAATAGGATTTTCAAAAGAACTGGTCATTGGCTTCATTTTCTTTGCAGCCGAAGAATTTGACGCAGCTGATGCTTTCCGTTTCTTCACTGCAGCTCGTTCTGCAGCCTTGGTCTTCTTCACATCAAAGGCAGATGGAAGAATTGGAGTTGGTGTTGGCGCAGGAGGAACTGAGGAATCTGGTTGATTTTCCTCAGGTGCAACTGATGCGGTTGCCCTGACTTGTTCAGTTTCTTCAGGCACACCACTAGTGGATGCCCTGGCAATTTCTTCAGCGGCTGGAATGGGATCATCAGCCCTGGAACTAGAATTTTCTTCAGCAGCCTGGACTTCATCAATGGTCTGGCATGTTCTTCATCTGAGCCGAGGCTCCAACTGAGGAATTTCTTGTTGCGTTGGGGCTGCAACATTTGTGAACTTCTTCGTCAAAGTTGATTTAATCTGACTTTGGCTCCTTGCCAATCGGCATAATATGCATCAAATTTTTCTTTGAGGGCTTGGATTTCGCCGACCTTGAGAAGTTCCTCGTGTGTCATTCTCGACAACATTTTTCTTCGTGAACTTCTCCTTTCTCGTATTGAGCTTTCTTGATCTCTCTTGCCTTTTCAAACTTCCATTTCTCTTCAAGATGAAATGTGTCAAGACGTGACTTTGTCCGTGGATCGATGAAAATCAGGCATAGGGGTGTTTGGATCCTTGTGCCGTAGATCAATGTAATCGAGGATTTTCCTCGGATCCAACAAAGAAGGGCACAGATGTGCCTTTGGATCTAGCGGCCCTTTCTTGGCGATCTCGATGATTTCCGCAAGTTCATCATCATCAGCCTCATCATCTTCGTGGCTCTTCAAGGCTTAATTGCTTTCTTCTGGGACTTGGCCGAGGACCTCGCCCACCGTGGCCTTAGTCTTCAGCAGAGTCGGGCCAGATGAATACTTTGGTGCAGCCGAGGAACTTGTCAAACACTAGAGGCAATGGAGATGCCTGCAGTCCTTGGCACGTGGCAGTGTGCACAGTGCCGAGGACTTTGTCGAACTCACGAGGATTTTGTAGGAGCAGTGAGGACTTGGGAGGAGCGGAGCAGATGAGGAATTGGCCGTGAGGGCACATATGAGGAACTTGGCCGTGAGGGCACTGTTGGTGAAGCACTTGGCTTGTGTGCGGGCTTCTTTGCCATAGATTTTCTTGGCTTGACAGAGGCCTCAGTGGTAGCAGCAGTAGCAGAGTCCTCATTGAATTTCCTCACTGCCTCATTGGCTTGTCTTGCCAATTTGGCTTGGCGCTTGGCCCATTCTTCAGGAAAGACCTCACCACGCTTGATGTCAGGTGGGGTCGACTTCTTGACCGTGTGGCAATGGAGCTCTTGGGCATGGAGGATTGAGTGCGAATTTCTTCATGTACTTTGGAGTTACATATCTGTACTCCCTCCATTCCCTTGCCCATCTCCGCTCAATCCTTTGAATGTGCACCTTGCGCTGATTTTTGTTTTCTTTGCGAACTCGGCTTCATCAGTGTGCAATAATCAGCATATATTTCCTCGTGGATTTCAAACGCAGTCATGACCTCAGGCCTCTTTCCTCCTTTCTGTGGCTTCTTTCCTTCCGCCATATTCTTCAGCTGAGGAATTTGAACAAACAATTCTCTGAAGAAGTATGCAACTTTTCTTCGAGGAACGCTGCAAATGAGTTAAGTTGATGAGAACCTAGTGATTCAGCAATGACATGAGTACCTGTGAACAGAGTATAGTTGCGAGGAATTTGGAGAGGTCATATATGCTCTCGTAAGTTTTTTTTTTCAAAATAACTAGTTTGAGGAATTTGACCAGATGAGCCTTGAAGAATTTCACTAAGCGATCTTTGTCTTAGGTTCCAGAGTTGTATAGATCGAGGATCCACACAATTGAGGAATCTTGAAGAAAATCATTGCTTAGAGAAACGAATCAAGAGCATATTTTGTTTGAGGTGTTCATATGTGTGAAGATTTGAAGAATGAACACCTTTGAAGATTTTCAGGCAGGTTTGAGAATCAAAGCAAGTAATAAAAGTAACTTTTAATTACCCGAAGTGAAGAACACGACGAACTAAGAAGAACAGATGGGAAGTTCGTCAGTTCAGATCTTCCACGCCCTAACTTGGCGGAG
Source organism: Aegilops bicornis (assembly GCA_021605145.1). Lineage (NCBI taxonomy): Eukaryota > Viridiplantae > Streptophyta > Magnoliopsida > Poales > Poaceae > Aegilops > Aegilops bicornis. The sequence continues at coordinate 302,182,903 of CM038674.1, read as the reverse complement.
GAAGACAGCTACGGCGGCGGCGGAGTGAAGATTTCCGCGGTCGGCGCGAGTACGTCGGCGACGAGGTCGAGGCAGTGAAGCTCTTCCTCACCGGCGACGATGGAGTAGCGGCGGCTCTAGGGTTTGAGAAGCTCGAGCGAGAGAAAGTGGTCGAGTGGAGTACAGGAAGTGAGGAAGGGGAGTGGGGGTATATATAGCCACGGTGAAAAACTGTTCGCCCGAAGATTTGGGACGAACGTGCCCCTGACCCTTCTCATTCGCTTGACATGTGTCACCCACGTACTGAAAAATGGAGATCGTGTTAGATCGTGGGTGAATAGATAAATCCATCGTGGGATGCGGAACGGTTTGAGCGGCAAAACCGAAAGTTTGGATAAGATCAGTTTTAAAGTTCCGTTCGCAATTTCTTCAAATTGACAAGGACAGTGAAGATTTTGAACGAGTTTCAAATAGAACGCATATGAAGAATTTGTGATTAGATTGGGTTGAGTATAGCATAGAGGGGAAGGGTCCGATCACATTCACTTAGCGTAAAAAGCAACTTGAAGAATTAGCCATAAGTGAATGCTTTGTAGAGGACATAAACCCATATATATATATATATATATATATATATATATATATATATATATATATATATATATATATGTATATATATATATATAGCTAATGAAGAAAAACAACAGAAACAGTGAAGATTTTGAAAAGTTGAAGAATTTGAAAAACTGAGGAATTTCAAAAACTGAGGAAAAACTCAAATTGAAGATTTTCAAGTTTGGTGGTGGCGTGACCCACCGTATAAGAATGATGATTTCAGACACCGCGTACAATTGTCGTAGGGTTCTGAGAATCAAATTGTTCATTAATTTCTTCACACTTAGGGTGTTATTCTTCATGGATTGAAGAAAAACGTTTCTTCATGTGTTGCACATCTAAGTCATCAATTTTGCATAAGTATCAGGATGTGTGTCCTTTTCAAAGAACATTCGAAGATTCTATGATATTTAGCTCACGCCGCAACTTGCTAAATCTCTTCTCATCCAAGGGCTTAGTGAAGATATCGGTAGCTGTTCTTCATTCACATGCTCGATGGAGATGTCGCCTTCAACACATGATCACGAAGAAAATGATGACGAATTTGAATGTGCTTTGTCTTCGAGTGCTGAACTGGGTTGTGTGCAATCTTGATGGCACTCTCACTGTCACAGTAGAGAGGCACATTCTTCACGTTGATGCCCTAGTCCTTGAGAGTTTGCTTCATCCACAGCAATTGAGCACAACAAGAGCCAGCAGAAATGTATTCAGCTTCCGCAGTATACAGTGATACGCACTGCTTTCTTCGAGGACCAATGCACCAAAGATCGTCCGAGGAAATGACAAGTACCAGATGTTGACTTGCGGTCCACACGATCACCAAAGATAGTCGTAGTCGAATATCCAATGAGATCAAAAGTATAGCCCTTGAGGTACCATAATCCTAGTATTGGTGTGTGAGCTAGATATCGAAGAATATGCTTCACAGCCTTATGGTGTGATTCCTTCGGTGTAGCTTGAAATTGGGCACACATGCAAACACTAAGCATTATATCTGGCCTAGATGCACAGAAGTACAATAGAGAACCAATCATGGAGCGGTATACCTTGTGATCAAGTCAATACCATTTTCATCGAGGCATAGATGGCCATTTGTGGGCATAGGAATTTAGACGCCTTTGCAATCTTGCATGCCGAATTTCTTCGTGACATCTTTGAGGTATTTCTCCGAGATATGAATATGCCATTGTGTTGTTGACGAATTTGAAGACCCAAGAAGAATTTAAACTCTCCCATCATAGACATTTGATATTCTTCACTCATCATATAGGCAAATTCATCACTATAACGTTGGTTAGTATAGCCAAAGATAATATCATCAACATATATTTGGCACACAAATAGTTCACCATCATATGATTTAGTAAAGAGAGTAGGGTCGAGTGAACCGGGTGTGAAGCCATTCTTCCCGAAGAATTCCTTCAATGTATCATACCACGGCCGTGGGGCTTTTTTTAGTCTATAGAGGGCCTTGTTGAGTATGAAGAGTTTGTCTGGATTATTTGGATCTTCAAAACCTGTTGGTTGAGCAACATATTATTATTCCTCATTCTTATCATTGAGGAATACTCTTTTCACATCCATTTGATATTAAGTGATATTGTGATGGTTAGCATAGGCAAGTAATATGCGAATAGACTCAAGTCTAGCAACAGTGCAAAAGTTTCATCGAAATCAATTCCTTCAACCTGTGTAGCCTTGAGCTACAAGTCATGCCTTATTCCTCACCACAAGGCCATTTTCATCTTGCTTGTTGCGGTAGATCCACTTTGTGCCAATGATATTATGCTTGCGAGGATCTGGACGTTTGACCAGTTCCTTACATTGTTGAGCTCGAATCGATGTAATTCTTCTTGCATGGCCTGGATCCACTCGGGCTCGAAATGCTTCATCTACCTTAGTGGGCTCTGTGATAGAGACAAAAGCATAGTGCCCACAAAAGTTAGATAAATGTGAAGCTTTTGAGCGTGTGAGAGGACCCTGGCGCTTCAATGTCATTGATGATCTTGTCAACTTGCACTTCTTTTGCAACGCGAGGATGAGCTGGTTGTCGCCGAGGAATTTGATCATTTTCCTCGGCACCATTGTCTTCAAAGCATTATCTTTAGGTGCATCATTTCGACGTTCTTCGCAGACTGTGAATGAATTCTTCGCCAGATTCTTCAAGAGGGAATGACATCCTCAGTTGCCTTGAACCCGATAGATTCCTCGTGTCTTGGTTCATCTAACACGAAGGTAGGTGCTCTCTTTGCGAGCCATTAGTTTCATCGAATCAAGACATCCACAGTATCAACAATCTTGTGAAGAGCGATGTTGAATACTCTGTAGGTGTGCGAGTCCTTTCCGTAACCAAGCATAAAACCTTCATGTGCTTTCGGTGCAAATTTAGAACTGTGATGAGGATCTCTAATCCAGCATTTAGCACCGAAAACTTTGAAATAACTCACATTGGGTTTCTTGTCAGTGAGGAGTTCATAGGAAGTCTTCTTGAAGAATTTGTGAAGATATACTCTGTTGATGATGTGGCATGCGGTATCAATTGCATCAATCAAAAAACGACTAGGCGTTTTGTATTCATCAAGCATAGTGCGAGCCATCTCAACAAGAGTTCTGTTCTTGCGCTCCATGACGCCATTTTGCTGAGGAGTATAGGGAGCAGATAACTCATGAGTAATACCAAGTTCATCAAGATAGGCATCAAGACTAGAATTCTTGAACTCAGTTCCATTGTCACTCCCGATGTGTCCGATCTTCACACCAAAGTTAGTTGAAGCCCTCGAGGAAAATCGTTTGAAGACTTCCTGCACTTCATTTTTGTAAGTAACAATGTGTACCCATGTGTAACGAGAGTAATCATCAACAATAACAAAGCCATATAGAGATGCATCATTAGTGACTGCTGAGTAATGATTAGGACCAAAGAGGTCCATGTGAAGCAATTCAAGGGACGAGTAGTGGTCATGATAGTCTTCGCTGGATGCTTGGCCTTGGTCATTTTTCTAGCTTCACAAGCTCCACACAAGTGATCCTTGAGGAATTTGACATTCTCAATGCCAATGGCATGCTTCTTTTTTGCAAGCGTGTGCAAATTCCTCATGCCTGCGTGACCAAGTCGCCGATGCCATAGCCAGCCTTCTGAAGCTTTTACAAGTAGACACACGGCTGGTTGTGGTCCTGTAGAGAAATCAACAATATAGAAGTCTCCTCTCCTAAAGCCTTCGAAGACTTTGGAATTGTCAGCTTCCATAATCACAACACAACGATACTTGCCAAAGATAACAACCATATCAAGATCACAAAGCATTGAGACTGACATGAGGTTGTATCCTAAGGACTCAACAAGCATGACTTTGTGCATGTGTATGTCCTTAGAGATCGCAACCTTACCAAGACCCAATACCTGACTTTTGCCTTTGTCAGCAAAGATGATATGCTTCAGATGTGACGGTGATAAGGGAGCATCCATCAATAGATTCTTGTCACCAGTCATGTGATTTGTACATCCACTATCGAGAACCCACTCAGTGGCTTTGGGTTGATCATCCTGCAGATGAATTAGTGCAACTTACGATCTCATATACTTCATCAGTGAAGAATATGATATCAAGTTCATCAGATGAATTTCATCAGGCAGTATAACAGATAAGAAGTATGAGGACGTGTGAAATGAAAGTTCATTTCATCATGATTAGCCTCAAGGCCCTTTCGTGCATTTTTGTCGGGCCCTCAAGAAATTCTTCAGACGTTTAAAGCACGCCCCGAGACCTCGACCCTGCAGAAGAGGTTAGTTCTTTTTCTTCACCCACCCACATCTGAAGGGGTGGCAAAGATTTCATCACTCTGCGAGCACCATATGAGAATGGTGGCATAAAGGCCAATCCATTTTGTTTCACATAAGAGGGGTTAGGGTAAGCATATGAATAAGCAGAGAAATTCTTCGAGGACTTATGAACATATTGGTTTGAAGAATAATGCACATATTCATAGCCCTTAGGTCTACCCTGAAACAGAGTTGTTAGCACGATGATAATCATATGAGGACTTTGATCCTTTTGAGGAATTTGATCCACGTGAGGAATTTGGTCCGTATGAGGACTTGGATCCATATGAAGAATTTGGTCCATATGAAGAGTTTGATCTGGGGTTCCTATTCTTCACAGGTGGTGTCATGAGGACATTCACCTGAAGACTTTCAAGGCACTTCTTGGGAACCCAGATTTTCTTCATAGGGGAACCGTTCCTGCAGTTAGTGCCAACATATCTAGCAAATATTTCACCATTCTGATTTTTGAACAGTTTGTAGTTGGAGTCAGATGACTCATCAGAAGAATGAGGAGATTCGCATGTAAAACCAGATAAGTTAGATGGATCAACTGGAGGTCCCTTTGCAAAGAACTCCATGAGGTTTTGGGGTACCGCTCGGGCTTCCAATATGTTCGATCAGCATTGAGTTTCCTCTCAAAGGCAATACCCTCTTTCCTAGGGTAATCGTTGAGGATCTGCTTTTAAGCACATCACAAAGAGTCTCGATGCCCTTTGAGGCTTTTGTACATGCCTGTCATGTACAATTCCTTCAGCCTGCATCGTCGGTGATACTAGCAATGTCCTCGGATGAGGAATTAGTGATAGCGAGGCAGGTGAAGAATTTGTAACAATCGAAGCATTTGAACATTCCGGTGAAGAATTAGCAGATTCACGTTCAATGCACTTTAAGCATGGAGGAACAAATTCTTCCTGAGAAGCGCTGATTTGTTGAGCAAGTAATGAATCGCGCTCCTTCTAAAGATCTTCATAACTCACTCTTAGCTTCTCAAGATCTTGCTTTCCTTGAAGAAATTCATAAGAAAGTTTCTCATGATCATACAAGAGAGTGTTATGATGACCTTGAAGGCTGTCAAACCTAGACTGAAGTCTCTGAAGATTTTCAGCCAGGGCTTTAATGCGATCCATTTCTTCACCTAACATATCATCACTCTTATCTAGCATGTTTGAACCTTTTCAAAAGCCCTTTGTTGTTTTACAGCAATCTTAGCAAGTTTTGAGTAACTGGGCTTTAGATCTTCATCAGATTCATTTTCACTAGATTCAGAGGAGGTATATTTGGGTACCTTGGCACCCTTTGCCATGAAGCAATAGGTGGGAGCATAGTCATCACTATCTTCATCAGCTTTGTTGGTGAGGTCATTTTCTTGAGTTGAAGATGGACTTCTTGTGAAAGCGATGGCGAGAGCTAGACTCGCCACACCAGACTCAGATTCTTCTGATGCCTCCTCTTCCTCATGTTCCCCAGATTCAGCTTCAGAGTCCATTTCCTTGCCAATGAATGCCTGAGCCTTTTTGGAGCTGCTCTTCTTGTGAGAAGAAGGCTTTGAGGATTTTGATGATGAAGATTTTGACGATTTCTCCTTCTTCTTAGCGTCATCAGAACTGTAATCCTTGTATTTCTTCTTCTTTAATTCCTTTTCCCACTGAGGACAATCCTGGATGTAGTGACCAGGTTTCTTGCATTTATGGCAAAGTCTTCTCTTATAGTCACTGGATGAGGAATCACTTTGCTTCTTGAGGATTTTCCAAAGCGACCACGTCTTGAGAACTTCTGGAATTTCTTCACGAAAGTGCTAGCTCCTGGATCAATTCTTCAGGATCTCCAAGGCTACTACCGAGTCTTCACACTCAGATTCGCATACAGCCTTGGCCTTGAGGCACGTGTTTTTTTCCATAGCTAGAACCATAGAGATCTCTCTTTTCAAAGCTGGAACTCATGAGTATTTAGCCTCTCGAGGATATCACCGGATCAAGTGACTTGTCGTCAAGACACTCTTGTATCATCGGTGCGAGTATCAAATGAGGAATCAAGCAATCTCAACAATTTCTTCACCACCTCATGGTCGGTAATGTCAGTGGCACCAAGCGCTTGAAGCTCATTTGAGATGTCAGTGAGGCGATCGAAGGTTTGTTGAACATTTTCGTTGTCGAGTCTTTTGAAGCGGTTGAAGAGATTGCGAAGAACATCACCTCGAGAGTTACGCTGAGTTGAGACTCCTTCATTTACTTTGGACAGCCTGTCCCAGATGAGTTTGGCAGTTTCCAAAGCACTCACTCTTCCATATTGTCCTTTGCTGAGATGGCCACATATGATATTCTTCGCTTGAGAATCGAGTTGCTTGAATCTCTTCACATCGGCAGCATTCAGAGAAGGTGTGACTGAGGGAACACCATTTTCCACAACATACCAGAGATCGTTGTCAATTGCCTCAAGATGCATTCGCATCTTGTTCTTCCAGTAGGGGTAGTCCGTCCCATCAAAGGTAGGACACCCTGCTGAGACCTTGATCATACCTGCGGTCGACATAACTAAAACTCCAGGTGGTTAAACCAAAATCACACAGAACAAGGGAGTACCTTGCTCTGATACCAATTGGAAGTGCGTTATATCGACTAGAGGGGGGGTGAATAGGCGATTTTTATGAATTCTTCACTGAGGAATTTGCCGGTGAGGAAATTCCTTAGCGAAGAACTACTTGCAGCGGAATAAGTACTCAGAAGTAAGCATAAGAGAATGCGGGCATGGTCATCGTGATGAAACGAAGACAATCAAAAAGTATAGAAAGCGTAAACACATGATAGCACAAGATGAAGACAAACAGACAGAAGAAATTGAACTGAGGAAATTGAGAAAGTCTTCAGTCAAAGTCTTCAAACACAGATATGAATGAACACTCAACACAGTAATGAGGAAATGAAAGGGTTGAGGAATTAGAACCAGTTAGGTTGGTAAAGCCAATGATTTGGTAGACCAGTTCCAACTGATGTCTCAGATGTACGTCTGGTTCGAGTGGCTGAGTATTTAAACTCGAGGACACACAGTCCCGGACACCCAGTCGCTGAGCACGCAGCTGAGGACACCAAGTCCTCACCGTATTCTCCTTGAACTAAGGTCACACAGACCTCGTCCAATCACTCGTGGTAAGTCTTGAGCGACTTCCAAACCTTCACAGACTTGGTCACTCGGCGATCCACAATTCCTCTTGGATGCTCTAGACCATGACGCCTAACCGTCTGGAAGAAGCACAGTCTTCAAAGGTAACAAGCGTCCGATCCACTCGGGATCAATCTCTTGATGATGCTCAATCACTTTGGGTTTGTAGGGGTTTGGTGTTTGGGTTTTCCTCACTCGATGATCTTCGCTCAATGTCCTCGGAGGATGGGTTGCTCTCAAATGAAAAGTGTCAAGTTTCTCTCAGAGCAGCCAACCAGCTAGTGGTTGTAGGGGGCAGCTATTTATAGCCTAGGGAGCAGCCCGACATGATAAGACATAAATGCCCTTCAATGATATGACCGTTAGGTGGATAAGATACTTTGGGACAGCTGGCGCGCAGCACAACAACGGTCGGAAATTTGACTCTCAAATTCCTCAGGGCTATCATGTTCCTCATCGTAGGCAATCCAGACTGGCGAATTCCTAACTCCTCGGTCGAGAACAAATTCCTCGTGACCGGAAGAATTTCGTCTCATCCTTTGAAGAAATGGACTGAATCAGTATGAGATTTCCAAAGGCTTCACTCGAAGGGATTGGTAGGTGTAGGATTTTGAGTTGAGCATCACATGGAAATTTTTCCTTAGTATCTCCTCGACCCCGATTAACAAGACGGTGTTTCCTATGACTCAAGAAAGAGAAAATGAAACTACGAAAACAAAAGTCTTCACGCTTCATGTTCCTCAAATGAATACCAAGTCTTCAAGGTCACACCAATTTCTTCACTTTCAAAGTCTTGAGAAAGTCTTGAGAATATCAAAGTCTTCATCGAAGAACTTCATTTTAGGGTCGACTTTCTCTCAGAATATCAAACTCCTCATAGACTTATAGACCTGTGTACACTCACAAACACATTAGTTCCTTAACCTATAAGTCTTCAATACACCAAAATCACTAAGGGGCACTAGATGCACTTACATCAGGGCCAGGCTGAGACGAAGCAGGTGCCTATTGACACCGGGGATCGGGCCCCACGTTCACCATCGGCGCGGGTCTTCCACCAGACTAGGAGGAGGTGCTGGTTGGCTTCCTGAGGGCCAACAAAGACATGTTTGCATGGAAAGCATCAGACTTGTTAGGTGTCCCGAGAGAGGTAAGTGGGAACCACTCGACGGTGTGTCCTGGTGGTGAAGCAAAATAGCACGGTGTTAGGCACAAGAAAAGCAAGATTTCATCGTCCAGGAGGTCGGCAAGCTCCAAGAGGCCGGCGTCATTCGGGAAGTACGGCACCTGGACTGGTTGTCGAATCCTGTGATCGTCCGCAAGAAAGGAGGGAAGGAGCACATGTGCGTTGACTTCACAAGCCTCAACAAGGCTTGCCCTCAGGACCCTTTCCCGCTCCCGTGTATCGACCAGATTGTGGATTCCACTGCTGGGTGTGATTTGCTATGCTTCTTGGATGCATTCTCGGGATATCATCAAATCAAGACGGCGACAGAGAATGTCGAGAAGATAGCTTTTATCTCCCCGTGCGGTGTGTACTGCTACACTTGCATGCCCTTCGGGTTGCGGAACACTGGTGCAACTTTCCACCGACTGATGCACATCGTGCTCGGGCTGCAGCTGGGGAGGAATGCAGATGCATATGTTGATGACATCGTAGTCAAGTTGCCGGAGGCAAGGACCCTGATCAAAGACTTGGAAGAAACATTCGCTAACCTGCACAACATAAATTTAAAGCTCAATCCAGAGAAGTGTGTGTTAGGGGTCCCGTGTGGCAAGCTGCTAGGTTTCCCGGTGTCGCATAGAGGGATCGGGGCCAACCTCGGAAGGTCAAGGCAATAGAGCGGATGAGACAGCCTCAGACCCTCAAGGAGATGAAGAAGCTCGCAGGGTGCATGACCTCCTTGGGGCACTTCATCTCCAGGCTTGGCGAGCGTGCCCTCCCTTTCTTCAGCTAATGAAGAAGAAGGGCTCATTCGAGTGGACCCCGGAAGCTGAGGCGGCCTTTGAAGATCTCAAGCGATACCTCATGAGCCCGCCTGTCATGGTGGCGCCCTGTTCGTGTGAGCCCCTGGTGTTTTACTTGGCGGCCACTTCCCACTCGGCCAGTGCGGTGCTCGTGGCGGTCAGGGAGGGAACCGCCGGGCCGGGATCGAAGCAAGGCGGCACGCGAGAAGCCGCGCAAACTTTGCTTCCCAGGGTTGTGCTCCTGAGGATCCCATTGCTTTGTCGACCTACAAGCCTCACGAGTCCCTCGCGCCCCCCGCGGAGCAAGACGTCCCCGACTCCTCGCCCCTCATCGAGCATCAGGTGTACTTCGTCAGCACGGTGTTGCGCGATGCACGCGCGCTACCCCATGCAATAGAAGCTCCTACTCGCGCTCCTCGTCGCCTCCAGGAAGCTGCGTCACTATTTCCCAGGCCACCCCATCAAGGTCGTATCGGCGTATCCCCTGGAGAAGGTATTTCACAGCCCAAACACCACGGGGTGGATTGCAGAATGGAACATCGAGCTACATGCCTTCCAGCTAGAGTTCGTACGACCAGGGTCATCAAGGGGGCGGCTTTGGCTGATTTCATGGCAGAGTGGACTGACGCTCCTGATCGGAGGCTGGATGAGGGCCAATCCCTCGCGCACGGTGATGAAGCGCCCGGCGGATGGGTCATGCACTTCGACGACGCCTTTGCACGGCAGGGCGCAGGGGCTGGACTCGTGCTTGTCTCATCAACCAAGGACAAGCTCTACTTTGCCATGCAACTCTGCTTCCAGCGCGGCGAGAAGGTCTCCAACAACATCGTAGAGGATGAGGGCCGTATTGCTGGCCTCAGGGCCGCGGCTAGCCTAGGAATCAAGTGCCTCACCATCAAGGGCGACTCCCAACTCCTTTTCAACTTGTCCAACAAAGAGTACAAGCCGAAGGACAAGCACATGGAGGCTTACCTAGAAGAGGTACGTAAAATCAAAAAGCGCTTTCTGGGCTTGGAATTGTAGCGTGTCCCGCGGGGCGCGAACTAGGAAGCAGACGACATAGCCAAAAGGGCATCCCACCGTGAGCCCCAGAGGCCTGGCCTCTTTGAGGAAAGGTTCCACAAGTCGTCAGCGCCCCCATGGCCCGCGGGCTGGCCTTCTTTCGGTAGGAGCTCCCGCTGGCCCCGACCTCAGGAGCCTCGGCTTGCAGCCCGACCTCAAGAGCCCGCTTGCTCCTGGCCCTGGAACCTCAGCCGGCCTGCTGGACCGAGGAATTCAAAGAGCACCTGCCTCGTGGCACCTTGCCATTGAAGGAGGAGGATGCGGAGCGCGTGGTCCGCCATGCCACTTCTTATTGCTTGTAGGACGATGAGCTGTACCGGCAACGCCTGTAGCGACCCGACCTCAGACGGTCAAGCCTCTGTGTTACTGTGCCATCCCTGGATCAGTATGCTGGCACACACAGTACATCAATGTATATATCAAAGTGCAATCACATGCATAAATAACGTAAAACTGATATATACCTCATAATACTCAGCGGAAACAAATCAAGCGGGTGTGGAGTCCCATCAACGCCATCGGCGGAGTTGAGTGTAGACCGTAACCACTGTATCGTAACTCTTACTCGTCGAGGAAATATCTGCAACATGATACGTTGCAGCCGTGTAGGTCGATTACATTGAATGTACCGCAAGATCACAATATGAGAAAACAGATGATAAAACTATACTATATGCAATATGGCTTTATGGCTCAGATTCGAGTTTTGTTTATGCGTAAAAGCTGATTTTATTTTACCTACATCAAAGGAATAGAATGAAGTCTGTACTAAGGAGTTTTCTATCATGACATGGTTCCGCCAACCGATGTCTCATAACCCAAAATCATCATATGTTGCCCACAATTAAGTTATCAATCCGGTGTTGAGAGTTCCGAGATAGATCCAAGTCCAGATGCTCAAATTGTCCGTAATCGGGACACGGCTAATCGATTAGGTTTATAACCCTCTGCAGAGGTTTGTACACTTTACCCGCAAGATTCGATCCCTCTCTTTACGTTCTCGCACTTCGAGTGTTTGAGAACAAGATGACCGAAACATGGTCTTCCAAAGAGTTCCTCGACCACCGTCCGGTACTCATCCCATCCTACCGTAGTTCTACATCTGCTAGTACCGTCCCAGCCAGAGTCACAACTAAGGTCAACCAAGCCAGAGCCCATAATGACTTGCGGTTGCAGGTAAGCTTCCGGGCATGAAGTATTCTTCCGTCTCTTTGAGTCTGGGTGAAGCTTTCCGCAAGATGTCATGGCGCTTCTCCATGCATCCCGACCAACCACTGGGTTCTCCAGGGTGCCCGTCAACCGTCCTTCACCCAGTAGTGTGTATTGAATTCCTGTCTCGAGTCTTGAAGTCTTGAGGTCTTGAAGATGCAGTCCTTGCAGATTCCATCATGGAGTTGTCGTCATTGACGTAGAGTCCTCCTTCTTCACACCACTCTCGTGCACTCATACCAAACCCCGTCTACTATAGCGTAGCATTAAAATAAAATATCGTCCATGGCTTGGTAACAGGGTGATGGGTTCATACCTCATGCATACTACTCAACTACAAGGATTCAATAACACTACTGAGGGGTGGTTGCAAAGATGCCACTAAATGCAATAAAACATAGGTATGAAAGCATGGTCAAAGTGAACTTGCTCAGTAATACTTGATGAAGATAACAACGTCGGGAAAATGACTTGGTAGAACTAATCGTCACTCCGTTGAAAATCTATATAGTCAAACATAGCATTCACATAAGCAAACATCCTAGCAAACAATTTTAGCACTCGAAATAACAATCAAAACAGCAAGGAAAATCGATAATAAAACTCAAACAAAATCAAAAGAAACTTCAAATAAAACTACAAAGAAAAACTACTAACGAAGATCTATGACTTTGCTACAAACATCTAATATAGTTTTGCCGTAAGTAAAAACTTAACAACAATTAAAATACTAAACTAATAAATTAACAGAAAATAAAATGTAAAATAACTAATTTAACAGAAAGTATTTTTTCCATAAAATTTTATTTGCAAAAGAAACAAATAAAAAGCTTTTATAAAACTCTAACTATGACCTATAGAAGGTTTCATACAAAACTAAGGAAAATAAAATTTTAAAATAAAAATAAATTTTCTCCTGTTGTCTAACAGAAACACAACTAATTTTGTCAAAAGTGACAAAAAGAAATAATTTAAAACTAATAAAAACAATAAATAAAAAGCTAAAACAGAACTAATATTAAAACAGTACTGTTTTGCTAAAAACCTAATTTAAATTAACCTGAAAATAAAATACTAAATACTACTGGATAAACAAAGGTCCTAGAGACCAGGAGCAAAAAGAATTAATTAAAACCTATTTTTAAACTCCCGGAATAAGCAAAACAAGCTTTAATTCAAATCTGATCTAACTCAATTTTTATTAATCCAAACATAGACAAATTATATATTTTGGAAAGTACAAGAAAATTGTGATCTAACGCAAAAAGAATCAGCATCATTGGACTTCTAGATCAAAAGTTATAAGCTAAACAAGAACGGAACTAAATCTGTTACGGAAATAAATCTGAAAACAGCGGAGTTACCTGTCGTGAGGCAGAGATGGCAGGAAGGAGGCAGCGATGTGGAGGCTGCTCGGCGAGGGGCGAGGTCGCCAAGAGGTGGGGGTGGCGGAGGAGGGGTCGAGGCGCTTGGGGAGGTGGCGCTGGGCGATGGGGAGGTTCCAGAGAGCTCTGGTGAGCGTTCTAGGCAGGAAAAGGAGGACGGTGGCGAGAAGGCTACGGGCAGGGAGGGTGTGGTGATGGGAAAAATGGAGCGAGGAGAGGGAGGGGTTTTATAGGCGGTCTCGGGAGGCGCTGGGATGGAAAGACGAGGGAGATCGGGAAGGTGGAGATTCCTGTCTCCATGGATATGGAAAGCTTCATAACGTGAGAGGAAACAGAGGAAGGAGATGATTTCTTGTTGGGCTAGAATAGGAAAGTGCTTAATGGGCCAGCTGGTTTTCCTAATAAAACGATTCCATTCCTATTTTTAAAATTAGGAAACTAAAACAATAAAAAGGAAATCAAATCAATTCGAATAAAGAGTTTTATATACTAAAATTATCAGAAAAATAAAATGTAGATGATGAGCATTATTCCACGGCCAAAATAAAAACTAAAAAAATGTTTTTCAGAAAATCCCTAAAGGCTTTATTTCTTTTTGCAAATAATTTTTAAATAAAAACTTTGGTTTTCTTGGCTCAAATATTTTCAAAAATGCCCCTGATTTTGGAGGGTCATTTTCCTCCGCTCTTTCTTGCTTGCAAGAATTTATTTTTCGGGTATTTCTCGGGAAGAAAAATAGAGAAGCAAGTGCAAATATTTGAAAGAATTAAATTGCAAAACTCCGTTCAAATTCTTTATAGTTGAAGAAGTCATGTCATCTTCTCTCATTGATTTTAATAGGATGAATTTGAATTTACGGAGAAGGGAAAGTCATTTTATTCCCTCTCATTCAAAAGTTTTTGAAAAGGTTCAAATTTCACTCAAGTTTAATTCACTCAAGCAAACAAACAATTCAATTAATTATATTAACATTCCAAAATTTAGAATTTTGGGATGTTACAAACCTACCACACTTAAAATGAATCTCGTCCTCGAGATTCAAGCTGCTAACAAGAAAAGGTTAGGGTTGGGGGTCTCCTAGCAAATGTTTTGGTCGAAAGGTCGTGGTGCTACCACACTTAAAAACAAGGTCATGGTTCCAATAAACTCAGATACTTCCTCTGGAGGGCTGACAATGTATGTCTCTTCACATATCTTACAATAGCTCCTTCATTAAAGCTCTTACAGCCGAAGCATAGAGTTTTCCTCAAAAGCTTGGGTCGGTTCACAAAGTTGAAGTTCGTCTGAGGCTGGATCTTCTTAGCTGATAGGTCTGTGTCCATTCTAAACAACTATCGAAACACTCATGGTGGTCTACAATTTATGGTTTTCTCCTGCGTAAAGCGGGTGCAGGTTGAACCTCACCATATAACCTCACGATTGGCAACGGTTGCTGTAAGGGTTCCATCGTACTACCATTCTATGGTTTTATGGCTTATCGTCGACACGCTTCTAAGGTTTTCAGGGCTCTCTCGATTTTCTATCAACATATGATAGTTCATGATAGAAGTCTCCGGTATGGGGCCAATCCATCCCGTACTTGAATCATTACCACATACGTAAACAGTGAATCACGTATTCTAACACTTGGGCATACTCACAAGCATTGCAGAAATTTCTCTTGTTGACGAACTGAGTTCGTATAAATCCATGGTTTTCTGCAAGCCAACAAAACATCTATCGTTACTTCACTACTCTCAGGTTTTTGCGTAACCTCCTACGGAACGTCTGCTGATTTGATCACTGCTTCTTCCAAGTGTATTCCTTTATCAAGGTTACATCTGTTCCTTATCAAAATCCTGGGCCTGTGGGTTATGGCCCACTTCAGCACTAGTGCAGCTTTAACTCATCCTTGGAGTAACTCTCATGTTACACCTCCTTAAATCCAGTAGTACTCTGTTTCTTCATACCATCATATCAAAACAAAACTCCAACTTATTTTGTTCAGCTTCCTTCTATGGACCGTCATGAATAACACATTTCTTTCTTCATTGATCATGTGGCTTTACAGAGTACTATGACCAAAAGAAGTGCACAAGTTTATCCATAAAATCTCATTAATCTCATATCAATCTTTCATTACATCCTTAACCATTTTCGTAAATCCAAATTCCAAAAGTACTTGTTACAAATGCTGCCACCCACATGATTTGGTATGGTCAGACATTACTTCCACTTTATTTATTTATCCTCCTCGAGGATTCTTCAGTCCCACTGGAATTGTGCGACATGAGCCTTGAAATCTTCAATCTTCTGTTTCATCATGGTGGTCTTGAGCTTCACCTTCATCATCTCTGCATGCACTTCGCTTAGGTATACATGAGTATAACGGAGTCTTACTTCAAGTATTTCTCCGATCTGGCGTATGGCTTCCATGGCTGCTTCACGAACGGCATCGAAGAAAGTTGCTTGTGGCACACGTGAGATGAAAAAGTAATGCCCCATCCTCTTTGGGCAAACTCCTTTCAAACGATGGAGGTGTACCTCCACATACCAAAGTTCCACTCCCTTTTGCATGAAGGGGTCGCCTTTGTAGACTGCATCTCCTTCAAGGTGAATATGCTTCATCATGTCCTTCAAGATCTTCGGTAATCATGATCACTTGTCGGTCATGATCGTTTGAGGCCCTTAAGGAAAGACTCATAAAGGGTTGTCATCTGTATGTGTAGGATAAGAGGAGTGCTCGGAACAAGGGATGTATCTCCATGGGAAGTTGCAATTGTCTCCGTAAAGGTTTGGTGTTCAGTTGTCCATGGGTTCAAGATTTGAGTGCAGTTGAGATAGAAAGAGAAAGCAAATACCCACTCATCAACATAAATATCGTTTGTAATGGGCCGTTCTACTATGGTTTCGTTTCTAAGTCCTCATTTCTTGGTCTTCAATGCTCGGAGTTTCCAATTCGATGTTGTTCCCATATGAAGGCCTTCTACCATTCTTCCGTAACTTACGTCTCTCATGGTTGAAATAAATACAAGCCTACGAATATCGCATCTATCCAACCATTCAATAAACACACACAAAAATAATAGCAACCAAGCATTCATTTATTCAATCAATACTACAGTATCGCCACCCACATAAGTTGGTATGGTCAGATATTAAATCGAGAAAGCGTTCATCTTTATTTCTCTCATGGTGGAATACTACTAATTTACTGGGGTCTCTTCTGTGTGGACTTGATCTCTTCCAGTTCTTCTGCTAGATTTTCCCTGTCGACTCGGAGTTTCTTGTGACGACCCTGTATGTCCTGAAGTTGTTCCTTGAGCTTCTGGATTTCAACGTCCTTTGCATGAGACATGGTCCTGCTGTTCTTCAGTTCCTGACGCATTCTCGAGATCTCGAGGTTCTCCTCCTCCAGCTGGTTTACCTTGATCTACGAGTCTTGACCTCTTCTCGTAGTGCTTCATTGTCGAACAGGGCTTCCAGGAGGTCCATCTGAAGATTCTTGACGTATTGTTCCAGATCCTGATTGTACACTAAAAGTGGGGAGAACTTCATCTTTTGTGCTTCCGTCAAGGCAATAGTTGCCCCATCAGACTTCTGCCATCCCATCCTTCCAAAGAAGTGTGGGTTTAGTGCAAAGACGATGACGATAGCACAAACGTGCAATAGCATCATGGACGGCAGTGTTGATGCCCATATCACAGTCACCATTTATAGTGCCGAAGATGATGTCTGCAGTCTTGGGGCTTCTTTACGACCAAAAACTTGGGTCTTGACTCCCCACGATCTGGGCGTCCTCTTAGTTGCCTTGATCTCAGGTATCGGTAACTTCAGCACTGACTAGCTCCACAAGGAAGGGGCCTCCAAGAACCTTCTTGTAGTGTTCTCTTTGTTCTAATGTAGCTCTCCCTCTATAGTTTGGAATAAGGAAGGTTCAGTAATAGGAATCAGGTGTTACGAGAGTAGTACAAAACAAAGGTCATTCCTATTGGGGTCTTCATATTACTAAGTCATTTTCTAGGGTCACGTTCTACAGCCAACATGTGCTCTGATACCATTTCTGTAGCGACCCGACCTCGAACGGTCAAGCCTACGTATTCTTGTGCCATCCACAGATCGGTATCTTTGGCACACACAGTACATCAATGTATATATCAAAGTGCAATCACATGCATAAATAACGTAAAACTGATATATACCTCATAATACTCGTGAAACAAATCAAGCGGGTGTGGAGTCCCATCAACGCCATCGGCGGAGTTGAGTGTAGACCGTAACCCCTGTATAAGTAACTCTTACTCGTCGAGGAAATATCTGCAACATGATACGTTGCAGCCGTGTAGGTCAAGACATTGAATGTACCGCAAGATCACAATATGAGAAAACAGATGATAAAACTATACTATATGCAATATGGCTTTATGGCTCAGATTCGAGTTTTGTTTGCGTAAAGCTGATTTTATTTTACCTACATCAAAGGAATAGAATGAAGTCTGTACTAAGGAGTTTTCTATCATGACATGGTTCCGCCAACCGATGTCTCATAACCCAAAATCATCATATGTTGCCCACAATTAAGTTATCAATCCGGTGTTGAGAGTTCGAGATAGATCCAAGTCCAGATGCTCAAATTGTCCGTGAATCGGGACACGGCTAATCGATTAGGTTTATAACCCTCTGCAGAGGTTTGTACACTTTACCCGCAAGATTCGATCCCTCTCTTTACGTTCTCGCACTTGAGTGTTTGAGAACAAGATGACCGAAACATGGTCTTCCAAAGAGTTCCTCGACCACTGTCCGGTACTCATCCCATCCTACCGTAGTTCTACATCTGCTAGTACCGTCCCGGCCAGTCACAACTAAGGTCAACCAAGCGAGCCCATAATGACTTGCGGTTGCACGGGTAAGCTTCCGGCGTGAAGTATTTTTCCGTCTCTTTGAGTCTGGGTGAAGCTTTCCGCAAGATGTCATGGCGCTTCTCCATGCATCCGGCCAACCACTGGTTTCTCCAGGTGCCCGTCAACCGCCCTTCACCTAGAAGTGTGTATTGAATTCTGTCTCGAGTCTTGAAGTCTTGAGGTCTTGAAGATGCAGTCCTTGCAGATTCCATCATGGAGTTGTCGTCATTGGACGTAGAGTCCTCCTTCTTCACACCACTCTCGTGCACTCATACCAAACCCGTCTACTATAGCGTAGCATTAAAATAAAATATCGTCCGGGCTTGGTAACAGGTGATGGGTTCCTACCTCATGCATACTACTCAACTACAAGGATTCAATAACACTACTTTGAGGGGTGGTTGCAAAGATGCCACTAAATGCAATAAAACATAGGTATGAAAGCATGGTCAAAGTGAACTTGCACAGTAATACTTGATGAAGATAACAACGCTGTCAGAAAATGACTTGGTAGAACTAATCGTCACTCCGTTGAAAATCTATATAGTCGAACATAGCATTCACATAAGCAAACATCCTAGCAAACAACTTTAGCACTCGAAATAACAATCAAAACAGCAAGGAAAATCGATAATAAAACTCAAACAAAATCAAAAGAAACTTCAAATAAAACTACAAAGAAAAACTACTAACGAAGATCTATGACTTTGCTACAAACATCTAATATAGTTTTGCCGTAAGTAAAATCTTAACAACAATTAAAATACTAAACTAATAAATTAACAGAAAATAAAATGTAAAATAACTAATTTATCAGAAAGTATTTTTTCCATAAAATTTTATTTGCAAAAGAAACAAATAAAAAGCTTTTATAAAACTCTAACTATGACCTATAGAAGGTTTCATACAAAACTAAGGAAAATAAAATTTTAAAATAAAAATAAATTTTCTCCTGTTGTCTAACAGAAACACAACTAATTTTGTCAAAAGTGACAAAAAGAAATAATTTAAAACTAATAAAACAATAAATAAAAAGCTAAAACAGAACTAATATTAAAACAGTACTGTTTTGCTAAAACCTAATTTAAATTAACCTGAAATTAAAATACTAAATACTACTGGATAAACAAAGGTCCTAGAGACCAGGAGCAAAAAGAATTAATTAAAACCTATTTTTAAACTCCCAGAATAAGCAAAACAAGCTTTAATTCAAATCTGATCTAACTCAATTTTTTTTTAATCCAAACATAGACAAATTATATATTTTTGGAAACTACAAGAAAATTGTGATCTAACGCAAAAGAATCAGCATCATTGGACATCTAGATCAAAAGTTATAAGCTAAACAAGAACGGAACTAAATCTGTTACGGAAATAAATCTGAAAACGAAAACGGAGTTACCTGTACGTGAGGCAGAGATGGCAGGAAGGAGGCAGCGATGTGGAGGCTGCTCGGCGAGGCGAGGTCGCCGAGGTGGGGGTGGCGGAGGAGGGGTCGGCGCTTGGGAGGTGGCGCTGGGCGATGGGGAGGTTCCAGGAGAGCTCCTGGTGGCGTTCTAGGCAGGAAAAGGAGGATGGTGGCGAGAAGGCTACGGGCAGGGAGGGTGTGGTGATGGGAAAAATGGAGCGAGGAGAGGGAGGGGTTTTATAGGCGGTCTCGGGAGGCGCTGGGATGGAAAGACGAGGGAGATCGGGAAGGTGGAGATTCCTGTCTCCATGGATATGGAAAGCTTCTGTAACGTGAGAGGAAACAGAGGAAGGAGATGATCTCTTGTTGGGCTAGAATAGGAAAGTGCTTAATGGGCCAGCAGGTTTTTCCTAATAAAAAAGATTCCATTCCTATTTTTAAAATTAGGAAACTAAAACAATAAAAAGGAAATCAAATCAATTCGAATAAAGAGTTTTTATATACTAAAATTATCAGAAAAATAAAATGTAGATGATGAGCATTATTCCACGGCCAAAATAAAAACTAAAAAATGTTTTTCAGAAAATCCCTAAAGGCTTTATTTCTTTTTGCAAATAATTTTTAAATAAAAACTTTGGTTTTCTTGGCTCAAATATTTTAAAGAATGCCCCTGATTTTGGAGGGTCATTTTCCTACGCTCTTTCTTTCTTGCAAGAATTTATTTTTCGTTGTATTTCTCGGGGAAGAAAAATAGAGAAGCAAGTGCAAATATTTGAAAGAATTAAATTGCAAAACTCCGTTCAAATTCTTTATAGTTGAAGAAGTCACGTCATCTTCTCTCATTGATTTTAATAGGATGAATTTGAATTTACCGGAGAAGGGGAAAGTCATTTTATTCCCTCTCATTCAAAAGTTTTTGAAAAGGTTCAAATTTCACTCAAGTTTAATTCACTCAAGCAAACAAACAATTCAATTAATTATATTAACATTCCAAAATTTAGAATTTTGGGATGTTACAACGCCCCAACGACGTCTCGCTACAGTGCTTATCTGAAGAACAAGGGCGCGAGTTGCTGGTTGATATCCATGACGGGGACTGCGGGCACCACTCCTTGTCGTGCGCCCTCATGGGCCAAGTGTTCCGTAGAGGTTTTTACTGGCCGATGGCGCTCAATGATACCACCAAGCTGGCGCGATCCTGCAAGGCCTGCCAGTTCCACGCCAAGCAGATTCACCAGCCCGCGCAAGGTCTCCAGACCGTCCAGCTCTCATGGCCGTTCGTGGTCTGGGGGTTGGAAATCCGGGGCCAGTTCCCCGGGCGGCCGACGGATAGCACTACCTCTACGTCGCTATCGACAAGTTCACCAAGTGGGCGGAAGTGGAGCCAATACGCACCATCCCCGCTAGCTCAGCCGTCAAGTTCATCAAGGGCCTCGTGAGCCGTTTCGGTACTAACCTATTGACATAGTGCCAAGTGTGAGTTGTTGTTTTCTACATGTCTTTTACATCGCGGGAAAGTTATACCAAATGGAGTCCAAATGCAACAAAACTTTACGAAGATTTTTTTTGGACCAGAAGACACCTAATGGGCCAAGGTTGCGCCTGGGGGTGCTCTGAGGAGAGCACAACCCACCAGGGCGTGCCAAGAGGCCCATGCATGCCCTGGTGGGTTGTGCCCACCTCGGGTGCCCCCAGACCACATGTTTGCTCTATAAATACCCTAATATTCCAGAAACCCTAGGTGAGTCAACGAAAATCAATTCCAGCCGCCGCAAAGTCCAGAACCACCAGATCCAATCTAGACACCATCTCGGATGGGATTCACCACCTCCATTGGTATCTTTCCGATGATGCGTGAGTAGTTATTTGTAGACCCTCAGGTCCGTTTTTAGTAGCTATATGGCTTCCTCTCTCTCGGTGAATTCTCAATACAATGGTCTCTTGGTGATCCATATGATGTAACTCTTTTTGCGGTGTGTTTGTTGGGATCGGATGAACTTTGAGTTTATGATCAGATCTATCTTTTTATATCAATGAAAGTATTTGAATTTCTTTGATCTCTTTTATGTGTGATTGCTTATAGCCTCATATTTCTTCTCCAATATTTGGGTTTTGTTTGGCCAACTTGATCTATTTATCTTGCAATAGGAAGAGGCGCTCTGTAGTGGGTTCGATCTTACGGTGCTTGAACCCAGTGACATAAGGGGAACCGACACATATGTATCCTTGCTACTAAGGATAAAACGATGGGCTCTATCTCTACATAGATAGATATTGTCTATGTCATGTCATCAGTCTTATTGCATTACTCCGTTTCTCCATGAACTTAATACACAAGATGCATGCTGGATAGCGGTCGATGTGTGGAGTAATAGTAGTAGATGCATGCAGGAGTCGGTCTACTAATCTTGGACGTGATGCCTATATAATGATCATTGCCTGGATATCATCATGATTATTTGAAGTTCTATCAATTGCCCAACAGGAATTTGTTTACCCACCGTTTGCTATTTTTCTCGAGAGGAGCCACTAGTGAAACCTACGGCCCCCGGGTCTCTTTCTCATATTATTTTCCTTTGCGATCTATTTTCCTTTCTTTTATTTTCAGATCTACTAAAACAAAAATACAAAAATACCTTGCTACAAATTATTCTTATTTATTTTATTTGAAGTTCGATCTATCAATCTACTACAATTTTCTCTCACGTCCGTTTGCCTATCTTGAGGCGCCGCTACCCGAAAGGGATTGACAACCCCCTTTTACACGTCGGGTTATGAGAAGTTGTTATTTGTGTGCAGTTGTTGTTTACGTTGTGTTGCTTGGTTCTCCTACTGGTTCAATAACCTTGGTTTCACATCTGAGGGAAATACCTACCGCCGTTGTGCTGCATCATCCCTTTCTCTTTGGGGAAATACCTACGTAGCTTCAAGCTGCATCAAAAGGAATTTCTGGCGCCGTTGCCGGGGAGGATCTTCAACATCTACCAGCTTCCTAATCACAAATCTCATCTCCTCGCAATTTACAATATTTGCCATTTGCCTCTCGTTTTCCTCTCCCCCACTTCACAAAAATTCACCATTTTATTCGCCCTCTTTTTCGTTCACCTTTTTCTCGTCAGATCTCATGATTGCTTGTGTTGCCATGTACCTTCTATTTTCTTGCATCTTTGCTTGCTAAAAATCTGTTGATGTCGATCCTCATCCACTAGCTAATCTTTTCAAAAGATCCAATTATGATGAACCAATGGGTAGTGAGTCGAGTGCACTAGATTATCATTTTGAAGTTTTGCTTGAGATTCGTGAATCTGAAAATTGTGAAGAAGAAATTTATGAAGTGATTCATGATAGCTCCTTGAATGAGAAGCATGATTGCAATAATTTTACTATAAATTCCATTAATGTCAATTGTTCTAATAATATGCAAAACCCCAAGCTTGGGGATGCTAATTTTGCTATGTCCACTACTTTTTGCAATGATCATGATTGGGGTGATTCTTCTTATGATCTTGAAAATTTATTTAAGCCCCATGATGAATATGATATTTATAATAATGTTTTAAATAATATTGAAAGTGGGTTTGTAAGAGCGTCAACTTTAGGTAAAAATGATCCCACATATTTGGAGAGTGTTCTATCTTATGGAATTTTTGATGAAAGTGGGTCTGGAGAGGTCATGACTTTAGTTGATGTTAATCCCACTATCTTGGGAAATTATAGAACTTTTGTGCACGTGGATCATCAAGAGAAAATTTTATATGATAGCTATATTGTTGAATTTGATTATGATCCTACATGTAATTATTATGAGAGAGGAAAATATGGTTGTAGAAATTTTCATGTTACTAATTTACCTCTCATTATGTTGAGATCGCCATTGTGTCTTTCTTCTTCCTTGCATATGCTATATATTTATTGTCTTGATAATTTGTTTGCTTATAAAATCCCTATGCATCGGAAGTATATTAGACCTAAATGTGTTTGTCACATGTATAATGATGCTCTCTTTGTGTTTCAATTCTTTTCTTTCATGCGAGCATCATCAAAATTATCAATGCCTAGCTAAGGGCGTAAAACGACAGCGCTTGTTGGGAGGCAACCCAGTGAATAAAATTTATTTTTGCTTTTTGCTTTATTTTCTTGACTGTTTGCACAATTATTCTACTGTTATGATTGTGTTTTTTTTGTTTTAGTTAGTGTTTGTGCCAAGTAAAGCCTTTAGGATCTTCTTGGGTGATAGTTGTTTGATCTTGCTGAAAAACAGAAACTTTTGCTCTCACAAAAACAATTCTCATTTTTTATCAGGGCGTGCTAAAATTCCAATTATTTTTTCAGTAGATTAATATACAAATTGCTCAGGTCTTCCTAATTTTTCAGAATTTTTGGAGTTCGAGAAGTTCTCGAAATAGTCAGATTGCTACAGACTATTCTGTTTTGACAGATTCTATTTTCTTTGTGTTGTGTGCTTATTTTGATGGCTCTATGGTTTTCTTTGATGAGTTTTTGCCATGGAAAAGTTGGAATACAGTAGATATAATGCAAAAACAAAATATGAATTGGTTTGGTACAGTACTTATAGTAGGTATTTGCTTTCTTCTACTAACGGATCTCAGGAAGGTTTTGTTGAGTTTTGTGTCATTGAAGTTTTCAAGTTTTGGGTTATCTTACGACGGAAAATGGAATAAGGAGTAAGAAGAGCCTAAGCTTGGGGATGCCCCGACATCCCAAGCTATTATCGAAAAGAGAGCAAGCAACTAAGATTGGGGATGCCGTGAGTGGCATCCCCTCTTTCTTCTAACTACCATCGGCATTTTACTCGAAGCTCTATTTTTATTCGTCACATACTATGTGTTTTCTTGGAGCGTCTTGTATGATATGAGTCTTTGCTTTTTTTATTTTGTTTCTTAAGTCTTGATTACTTGCTGGACACACCTATTTGAGAGAGCCAAAATCATGTCATGATTTGTTAGAATTGCTCTCTATGCTTCACTTAAATTTTTATTAGCTATGGACTTGCTCCAATGCTTCACTTATATCTTTTTTTAGCACGGCGTGCTTCAATATTTTTGAAGAAATTCCCTCTTGCTTCACTTAGATTTATTTGAGAGTTAGTAAAATTTTCAAGAAATTCTCTCTTGCTTCACTTAAATTAATTTGAGACAAATAAAAAAGTATGCTTATGATCTTCACTTATATTTGTTTGAGCTTATCAAAAGCAACACATGAAAATTACTGCCAAAGTGATAGATATCTAAGAAGGATATAATAAAAACTTTCATGAAGATCATTGGACAAAATAAACTTGATTCTTAGTAATAGTTTTGAGATATGATGATGTGATATGTGAGTTATGTCGATGAGTAATTATGCTTTATTAAGAATATTGGTGTTAAGGTTTGTGATTCCCTATGCAAGCATGAAAGTCAGTAATTATGCAATGAATTTATATCCTAATTGTGGTGCATTATTTGGTGTTAATTATGCTTAAATCTCGCTTATGAGATAATTTGTTTCTTGGTTGGTCGCTTCTCAATCTTTTGCTAGCTTTCATTTTGCACTAAGTATGATCACTACTTGTGCATCCAAAAATCTTTAAACCAGTTTTGCCACATGAGTCCACTATATCTACCTATATGCGGTATTATTTTGCCGTTCTAAGCAAATTTGTATGTGCCATCTCTAATTTTCAAAATAAACTTCTCTTTTGTGTGTTTATTTCGCTCGCGGAGCGGTGAGGGGTGGCTAATATTTTCCATGCTAGATGTGGTATTATCACAATGAGTGTTTATTCACTTTTCATTGCACGACAGTAAGGCAAAGGTATTAGGGATGCCAAGTCCCAAAATGAAAAATGAATTTACTTTATGTTGTCAAATAATAAATTCCTTGGAAAGTGTTGGTATGGAAGGCAATGTGGATACGGCTAGCCATGGAAAGTGAAAGTATGGTTGAAAAAGGAATAAACTTTAGTTTCAGTTTGGGAACCACCTATGATATATCTTGCATGGAAAGTATTGGGAACTCTTAGTCGTTTTCCTTGGTGGGATGGATACACCTCCCAAAATGTTTTTATCTCTAAGTTTTTCACTTTTTGCTCTGGCACCTCTACAAATCCCTACTTCCTTCTGCGAAGGGCCTTTCTTTTACTTTATGAAATTTTTATTTTTAAATTTGATTCTCTATCTTTTCTTACAAAAGCACCAACTAGGAGGCAATATGATCGTACTTGAGTATTTGCTTTAGCTAATATGCGAGTGTGTTTCATGAATGGATCAATGATTGAGCATAATGGGCTAGGGATAACTTATTTTAGCATTGATATTTTGAAAAACATGGTTGCTTGTTGATATGCTTGAGTATTTAAATTATCATGTCAAAACTAGACTATTGCTTTGAAAAATATAAAAGTCCAAATGTCCATGCTATAAACAAAAGAATATGATATGACATGATAGGCAGCATTCCACATCAAAAATTCTGTTTTTATCACTTACCTACTCGAGGACGAGTAGGACTTAAGCTTGGAGATGCTGATATGTCTCCAACGTATCTATAATTTTTGATTGTTCCATGTTGTTATATTATCGATATTGTATGATTTATAATCATTTTGTAG
Source organism: Aegilops bicornis (assembly GCA_021605145.1). Taxonomy (NCBI): domain Eukaryota; kingdom Viridiplantae; phylum Streptophyta; class Magnoliopsida; order Poales; family Poaceae; genus Aegilops; species Aegilops bicornis. The sequence goes on along the minus strand of CM038674.1, from coordinate 302,156,805 downwards.
TCATTTTATATCATTTTTTGGTACTAACGTATTGACATAGTGCCAAGTGCGAGTTGCTGTTTTCTGCATGTTTTTTACATCACAGGAAATCAATACCAAACGGAGTCCAAATGCAATGAAACTTTACGGAGAATTTTTTTGGACCAGAAGACACCTAATGGGCCAAGACTACGCCTGGGGGGGGGTGCTCCGAGGAGAGCACAACCCACCAGGGCACGCCAGGAGGCCCAGGCGCACCCTGGTGGGTTGTGCCCACCTCGGGTGCCCCCGGACCGCCTCTTTGCTCTATAAATACCCCAATATTCCAGAAACCCTAGGGGACTCAACGAAAATCAATTCCAGCTGCCGCAGAGTCCAGAACCACCAGATCTAATCTAAACACCATCTCGGATGGGGTCCACCACCTCCATTGGTGCCTCTTCGATGATGCGTGAGTAGTTCTTTGTAGACCTTCGGGTCTGTAGTTAGTGGCTAGATGGCTTCCTCTCTCTCGCTGAATTCTCAATACAATAGTCTCTTGGAGATGCATATGATGTAACTCTTTTTGCGGTGTGTTTGTTGGGATCAGATGAACTTTGAGTTTATGATCAGATCTATGTTTTTATATCCATGAAAGTATTTGAGTTTCTTTGATCTCTTTTATGCGTGATTGCTTATAGCCTAGTATTTCTTCTCCGATATTTGGGTTTTTTGGCCAACTTGATCTATTTATCTTGCAATGGGAAGAGGTGCTTTGTAGTGGGTTCGATCTTACGGTACTTTATCCCAGTGACAGAAGGGGAACCGACACGTATGTATCATTGCTACTAAGGATATGGGTTCTAACTCTACATAGATAGATCTTGTCTACATCATGCCATCTTTCTTATTGCATTACTCCGTTTCTCCATGAATTTAATACATTAGATGCATGCTGGATAGCGGTCGATGTGTGGAGTTATAGTAGTAGATGCACACAGGAGACGGTGTACTAATCTTGGATGTGATGCCTATATAATTATCATTGCCTGGATATCGTCATGATTATTTGAAGTTCTATCAATTTCCCAACAATAATTTGATTACCCACTGTTTGCTATTTTTCTCGAGAGAAGCCACTAGTGAAACTACGGCCCCCGGGTCTCTTTCTCATATTATTTGCCGTTGTGATCTTTTTTCCTTTGCTTTTATTTTCATATCTACTAGACAAAAATACCTTGCTGCAAATTATTCTTATATTTTATTTGGCATTCGATCTGTCAATCTACTACAATTTTATCTCACGTCTGTTTGCCTATCTTGAGGCGCCGCTACCCGAAAGGGATTGACAACCCCTTTTACACGTCGGGCTACGAGAAGTTGTTATTTGTGTGCAGGTGTTGTTTGCGTTGTGTTGCTTGGTTATCCTACTGCTTCGATAACCTTGCTTTCACATATGAGGGAAATACCTACCGCCCCTGTGTTGCATCATCCTTCCTCTTTGGGGAAATACCGACGTAGCTTCAAGCCGCATCATGCACCCACGGAGCAACGGCCAGGACGTGCACACCAACGCAGAGGTCCTGAGGGGCCTCAAGGCAAGGAGATTCAAGAAGAAGCTTGAGGCTTGCGCCAGGGGTAGGCTCAGTGTGCTTCAGTCCGTGCTGTGATCTATCTGCACCACTGCGACTAAGCCCACCGGCAAGACCTTGTTCTTCCTCGTCTACAGGGCCGAGGCAGCCCTCCCTCACGAGGTCAGACGTCGCTCCCTGATGACCCACAAGTATAGGGGATCTATCATAGTCCTTTCGATAAGTAAGAGTGTCGAACCTAAAGACGACTAGAAGGAAATGACAAGCGGTTTTTAGCAAGGTATTCTCTGCAAGCACTGAAATTACCAGTAACAGATAGTTGTGTGATAAGATAATTCGTAACGGGTAACACATAACAAAAGTAAATAAGGTGTAGCAAGGTGTCCCAATCCTTTTTGTAGCAAAGGACAAGCCTGGACAAACTCTTATAGAAAGCAAAGCGCTCCGGAGGACACATGGGAATTACTGTCAAGCTAGTTTTCATCATGCTCATATGATTCGCGTTTGTTACTTTAATAGTTTGATATGTGGGTGGACTGATGCTTGGGTGCTGCCCTTCCTTGGATAAGCCTCCCACTTATGATTAACCCCTCTCGCAAGCATCCGCAACTACGAAAGAAGAATTAAGGTAAATCTAAAAATACCATGAAACATATGGATCCAAATCAGCCCCTTATGAAGCAATGCATAAACTAGGGTTTAAGCTTTAGTCACTCTGGCAACCCATCATCTACTTATTACTTCCCAATGCCTTCCCCTAGGCCCAAATCATGGTGAAGTGTCATGTAGTCGACGTTCACATGACACCACTAGAGGAGAGACAACACACATCTCATCAAAATATCAAACGAATACCAAATTCACATGATTACTTATAACAAGACTTCTCCCATGTCCTCAAGAACAAACATAACTACTCACAAAGCATGTTCATGTTCATAATCAAAGGAGTATTAATTATCAATAAGGATCTGAACATATGATATTCCATCGAATAAACAAACTAGCATCAACTGCAAGGAGTAATCAACACTACTAGCAACCCACAGGTACCAATCTGAGGTTTTGAGACAAAGATCGGATACAAGAGATGAACTAGGGTTTGAGAGGAGATGGTGCTGGTGAAGATGTTGATGTAGGTTGACTCTCTCTCGATGAGAGGATCATTGGTGATGATGATGGCCTCGATTTCCCCCTCCAGGAGAGAAGTTCCCCCGGTAGAACAGCTCCGCCGAAGCCCTAGATTTGTTGTGCCCCAGTTCCGCCTCGAGACGGCGGCGCTTCGTCCCCAAAGCTTCCTCTTGATTTTTTCCAGGTCAAAACCCACCATATAGCAGAAGATTGGCACCGGGGGCCTGCCAGGGGGCCCACAAGGTAGGGGGGCGCGCCCAGGGGGTAGGGCGCGCCCCCACCCTTGTGGATGGCTGGTGGCCCCCCTCTGGTGCTTTCTTCGCCCAATATTTTTTATATATTCCAAAATAATTCTCCGTGATGTTTCAGGACTTTTGGAGTTGTGCAAAATAGGTCTCTAACATTTGCTTGTTTTCCAGTCCAGAATTCGAGCTGCCGACATTCTCCCTCTTCATGTAAACCTTATGAAATAAGAGACAAAAGGCATAAGTATTGTGATATAATGTGTAATAACAGCCCATAATGCAATAAATATCAGTATAAAAGCATGATGCAAAATGGACGTATCAACTCCCCCAAGCTTAGACCTCGCTTGTGCTCAAGCGATAGCCGATATCGAAAATATGTCCACATGCTAGAAAATAGAGGTGTCGACAAAATAAAATACGGACATGAGGGCATCATGATCATCTTTAGAACAACAACATACATTGTCATATAATTTCTTATGCTAAAGTAACAATTCATTCACAGGGTAAAGTATGAATTAGAAACTTAAGTGAAAACTAGCAAACTATGATCTCAGTCATTGAAGCAATTGCAATTTATCATAACATCGGAAAGAGTATATATAAGAGCTTTTCAGCAAGTTCACATACTCAACTATCATTTAGTCTTTCACAATTGCTAACACTCACGTGATACTTATGGGTACAAAGTTTCAATCGGACACAGAGAAAGATTAGGGCTTATAGTTTTGCCTCCCAAGCTTTTACCTCCTGGGTACTGTCAACAATAATACTTTATGATAACCTACATCTGAGTGGATATATATATATACATATATATAGGGTGGGTCTATTATGATAACACCCATAAGAGTCTTATTTTGATAACACTTTTGCTTATTCTGCTAACACCCCACGCTGCGTCCACCTAAGAACCGAATCACCCCAACCAAAACAAAACCCACCTCACCCCCATGCCAGACCTTATCCATTTGCACCTCCCGCACCCCATCCCGACTACCTTCTTCCTCGCCCACAACCAACTCCCCCGATGCTGCCTCCTACCGGCGCCCAACCAGCTCGGCGCCCCGACAACCCAATCCTCCCAGGCGACGCGGCTCCAACCCCTGCCACCTTCTCCTCCGACGGCACTCCGACGAAGGATCCAGGTGGCCCTGGTCAAATCGTGTCACCATGCCCCCCCCCCCCCGCGCGAGGCTGCACCTCACGACGAGGTAGGCCACCCCGACCTCCCATGGGCGGCAAAGCGCCCTTGATGCCCACCTTTCTCTTCCCTCTGGTGCCTCGCCCCGCTCCACCTTCATCGCGTAGCAGGACTACCGCCGCTCCAACTTCCTCCTCCCTCCGTTGCCCAGGACCCACCCTACACCGGCAGTCACTTCCTGCCCGACAGCATAGCGCGCCATCGTCTCGTCCCCACCCCCATTGGGCTGCTACGATCCATGCCGGAGAGACCGGATGCACATCGCCTGCCTCTGGATCCAAATCAGGTGCTCCCACCCACTGCGCCATCGCCCCCATGGCAACATCGCCGCAGCTTACTCCTCCCCTACCAACAGTTCATGGCAGTCACGCCCTGCAGCTCACTCCTCCCCTACCTGCCATTCATTGAACCCCGCATCGGCTGCCTGCCGTAGCCCCATGCCACTAGATCACATCAAGGGGTGCTCCGCTGGGCTTTTGCTGGTGAGGTTGTGGTAGGACGTCCATCCACATCTAACGACCCTCCGGCGACGGATCCAGCCGTCCTGAGGGATCTCGAACGGCCACTCCCTCCCCCTACGCGGCTCCACCTCGCCACGAGGTCGCTGGCTGGCTATCAACGACCTCGAGAAAACACGGCAAGGCCTCCACTACGTGTCTACCTGTAGTTCCTCTCACCTCCTTCATGCAGTTTACTCCGGCGGCCACGCAGTTCATCAACACGGTACGCGCAACTCCCCGACACCTGTGAGAGCAAACCCCACCCGCCCCTCTGCCCCACCATCTCTGCCCCCTATTGGTGTGTAGTTCGGCGATGTTTGTACTTGCAGAGCAATTCACCAGGGGGATGGCGACATCAATGAAAAAGTGGTTGCGACGCTTAGGGCCTTCAATTGCAAAAGCTGGAGTATTTTGTTTTGAGGGCATGCAGTGCAGAAACACTTCATTTTCGTTTTTTACTTTTGTAGTTTGATGGTTGTGCAGTTCGGTTGCAAATCATGTACTCTATGGCGCGTCTACCTTGGCAGCTCATTTCTGCAACAAAGAGATTTTTTTGTGTACTCCAAGAAAATGAAGTGTTAGAGAAAATGAAGTGCCTCACCTACGTCTAACTCTGTATGTTCCCAATGCAGTTCGGCGGGCGGGCATGTTTCGTGCAGTGCGTTTGGCATGTTCTTGCATTTTGTAGTGTTTTCATTTTGCAGCTCTTTTGCTCTTTTTTGCAGCTCACTGAATATTTGTTTGCAGTTCATTGCGAGACTCCATGGCACTGGTCGTGCTGCTCCTTTTCTTGTTGCTACATCTGAGGCAAGGACGGGCTCTGCCGCACGGGGAATATGGTGCGGCTACAGCAACACTCCGATTTTTGCCGTTCACTTTTTTGTTTACATATTGAAGGACATCTGTGTTAATTGCAAAAGTTGCCCACTTTGGCAAAACAGCTGGAAAAAAGAAAACTACAATGCAATGCACTTCGAGGGACCCCACGGTCCACTTCTCATAAAAAGAAAAGATGTTTCCCAATTCATGAAGTACGCTTTGGCTCTTTTCAAATAGACAACATGCAGTTTACACTCCTCCCTCGTCCAAATAGGTTAATCAAATGGAAATTAGAGAAAACAAAAAATATGGTAAATAAAAAAGAAATATAATAAAGACCAAACAACATGAAGCTCACTAGCTCTCACCATGCAGCTCGGATGCATTTATAAAAAAAGTTAAAAAAAGAACAAAAAACGATATGGCTCAACATTTCACTTAGACTCGTGTTGCGTTTCACTTTTTCTCTTGATGTGGTTCAGTTGGCCTTATCTCTGCGGTCCGCTCTCGTTCGTAAAAAAAGAACTTATTCATAAAAATAAAATAGAAAAAGTGTATAAGAACCATGCAGCTCGCTTGCCCGTCCGATGCAGTGCGGTTTTCATTCTCCAGCAGTGCGTTCGGCCGTATGATGTTGTTCATCCCGTAAGTGCAAAAAAATTGTTACGGAAGCGAAAAAAGTAATGCGGTTCACTTCTTGATAGAGTTGTGGTTCATTTACACATGATGTGAAGTGCACTCTACTTTCTCGTCCTTGAAAAAAATTATGTTTGAATAAAAGAAACCACGCAGTTCTCTTACTCATCTGATGCAGTGCGGTTTTTCATCCGATGCAGTGTGGTTTTCAGTCGGATGAAGTACCCACGTAGATATGGGTGTCGCAAAAAACACAGTGTCCGCATTTCGGTAAATTCGAAATTCCTCTTAAACCGTAAAGAATTAGAGAGTGTGTTCTACATGAAAAAATTGCGCCTCGTCGATATCTTTCCAACAGCGTATCGTTTAAATTATTACGACCAGCGGTTTGTAAAAATTTCACGGAAAATGACCGCCGCAACTCGTCGTCAGCCGCACGATTTTCAAAATTAACTTAAAACCGTAAGGAATCTCAAAAACATTTCAACATACAAAAGTTGAGCCTCGTCCATAGCTTTTCAAAGGTATATTACACGCCTCGTTTCGACAAACGGTTAAAAAACTAGAGCGAAAACAATACAAAGTATTTGAAAAAAATTGAAAAACAGAATTCTGCGATTTAGTAAATTTGAAACTGCTCTTAAACAATAAGGAATTAGAGAAAACAATAGATATGAAAAAGATGCGCCCCGACGATATCTATCCAACGGTGTATCATTTGCTTCATTCCGACGAGCGGCTTAGAAAAAACGCGAAACCACGTTCGCTGCCACTCGTTGTGGGCCGCACCATTTTCAAAATTGCTCTTAAACCGTGAGGAATCTCGAAAAGTGTTCAACATGGTGAAGTTGCGCCTAATCCATAGCTTTTGAACAGTATTATTACACGCCTCGTTCCGACAAGCGGTTAAAAAACTAGAGCAAAAAAGGTATCAAAAAAAGATAGCGTGCAATTTTTTACGATGGGAAGTTCACTCGCGTGAGTACTGCAGCACACTTGGTTGAAAAAATGACGTGTACTTGCTTTGAGCGTGCAGTGCGGAAGTGTTATCAGAATAGTTATTCTACTAATATTAGAAAAATAGACCGGCTGTATATATATATATATATATATATATATATATATATATATATATACATATATATATATATATATATATATATAGGACAGCAATATTCTAATCCCAGGATTAGAATAGTTATTTGGATCACAGCAGCCCTATATAGGGCCCGAAGACAGGTTCCCGAACTTCCTGAACTGCCGGCCCGGCCCGCCAGAATCACACCTGGACCTTGATCCCGATTGAACCGCCCCTCCACAACCCCCCTCCTCGCCGCTCCTCCCCTCGATCCCTGGCCTCCGCCGTGATTCGCCGCCGAAAATCCGCCGGATCCAGCGCCTCCCTTCCTTCTCCAGATCCTGGCCGACCGGATGGAGCTCCGCCCCCTCCGACTCCACCTCCTGCCCGACAGCCGGCGCAGGCGAGTGAGCGACGGCGGACGCCGGCGCGAGGGAGCCCACTTCGCCTGGAGCCGACAGAGCCGGCGAAGCCGCCGGATTTCTGCGACGAACAGCTGCCATGGACTTCCGGAAGCCTCATCCTCGGTCCATCATCACCGCCAGACGACTTGGCAGTGCTCATGACGGCCAAGGCGCAACCTACGGCGAACAACGCACCCAAGGAAGCATCTCGGCGGCGGAGGCCGCATCCGCGGCGCCTTCAAATCTAAGAACGGTATATGAATTTCCTCCCTGATCTTGCGGACTGCTTCAATCTTACCTTACCTGACCTTCTTGCTTCTTGCAGATGAACTTCGCACACTCTACAAGACATGGATTGCCATGCGGTTCCTGTCCTACCTCCACGACGAATTGTTCACAAGGTGGCCTATCAGCTGCTGGAAAAAGGTTGGCCGTACTTCTTGCCAGGGTATGGTTGAACTTCTTCCTTCCTTCAGTTTGTTATTTGCTTACACATGTGTGAAGTTCAGGTGGTGTGTGAGCATCAGTCCAGGCTACAAAAGCCTTTTCAAAATTGTCGGATTTCGGGTTCCGGCAGACCCTTGAGGTTCGAACTCTGGGGTGCGCGCGGAGATCCAACCCTCCACCGTCTCGTACCTCGCCGAATCGCAGGGACCTAAAACTACTCGAAAGAACAGCACAAGAGACACGAGATTTATACTAGTTCGGGCCACCGTTGTGGTGTAATACCCTACTCTAGTTTGTGGTGTGGTGGATTGCCTCTGGGGCTGATGAAGAACAGTACAGGGAAGAACAGCCTCGCGAGGGTCTGTTCTTGGTGGGTGTGATGAACCTCTAAGTGGTATCCCGTCGCTCTAGCTTGAGGATCGGGTCTCTCTCTCTCTCTGGATTCCAAGTGCCGGATCTGCCTCTCTCCCATCGTCCCCCCTACTATGGTGGCTAGCTCTACTTATATAGGCGAAGGCCCTGGGCCTCTTCCCAAATATTGAGCGGGAAGGGCGCCAACAATTGGCCATTTCGAAGGGGAACAACGGGTACACTTATCCTGACTAAAGTTGGTCCTCGCCTACCAAAGGCTCTAGTGATGGCCTTTGCTTGGGCTCCACGATGATCGCATTCCAGCCGTTGGGGCTGGTCTTGGTCTTGTTGCAATCAAACGGATGCCTTTGCTTGATGCTCTCGCTGCGCTTGCTCCTTTGCACCAAAGAGGAAAGGAGGACGCCAGGCTGGGCTGGCGCCCGATGGCGCCCTTGGTCGCCATGGCTTGCGTCCACGGGCACCTCGCGAGGTACCACGCTTGAACTCTCCGCCTCCTCATGAGCCAGCCTGACGAGGCCGTGTCTGAGGAAGCTCCTGGTCGTCCGCCCCGCGAGGCTTGGCCCCTCGCGAGGGTCTTGAGCTTGCGTTGGTGAAGATGGGCTGTCCTGGGCCTCCTGTGAGCCACGCCGCAGGCCGCAGGCAGGCAAGTCTAGGGATCCCCGTTCCCAGAACGCCGATAGTAGCCCCCGGGCCCACGGCGCGCCCGAACTTGGCCGTGCAGAGAGGCGAAAGGGCAAGTGCGAAGCGTCATGGGCCCTAACAGCCTGCGGCCTTGGGCGCCGCGTGGCGGTTGATTGGACGTGGGAGCCTCTGCAACCGCGCGGGTTGATAATACAGCGCCCTCTTTCTTGCCTCCTTTACTTTCTCCAGTTGCTGCTCAGATCCCCTTTCTTGCGCCTCTCCTCCCTGCTTCCAAGACCTTCAGATCCACTCTGCCTTCGTGCCCTAGCCAGTCATGGCTCCTCGCCAAACCCCGGCCGGAGCCTGGTACTCTCCTGCCTTGGACCCGCCGAATGTGTCAGCGGCAAGCCTTGCCCTGATGCGCCGGTTGGTGGAGGCGCAGGGCGTCAATGGAACGGCGGTGTTCAAGGCCGGCTCCTCCGCCCTGAGGGTTGGGGGAGTACCTTCTACCCGTTCTTCGCGAGCGCCATCATTGCTGGTCTGGTGCCTCCCTTCTCTGAGTTCTTCTTTTCTGTCCTCCGTCACTACAACATCCACGCTCTGCACCTCCATCCCAACTCCGTCCTTCTTCTGGCAATCTTCGCTTACTATTGTGAGGCCCATGTCGGGGTGAAGCCCTCGGTGGCCTTGCTGCGCCACTACTTCTTCCTCCAAGCCTCCCATGGTTCCGCCTCCACGTGCGCGAGCTTCGTCGCATACGGCGGAGCCATCACCATTTCAAACCCCAGGAAGCGGATTGAGGGCTACAGGAGCAAGTGGGTCTTGGTGGATGCTGGGCGAATCCATCCTCGGCTGATCCTGCCCACGGAGCCCGCCGAGAGCACCAACGACTGGTCCCGAGCGAAGCTTCGGGACCCCCGCGCGAAGCTGGTGCTGGAGAAGATGGATGCAGATCTGAAACCGGCCGACGCGGCGGCGGCGAGGCTGACCGGTGCGTCGCTGCTAAGGGAGTTCCTGGAGCACCAACTGGCTCCGCTTCGCCAGTACCCGCTTCAGATGTGGAGGCCTCACCCGAGCCCCGTGGCCCTGGCCGGCGAGGATCTGGCAGCAGTCCTCCAGTCCTTGGTTAGAAGCGATGTGGCGAGACCGAGGCGCCTGCCGCCTGTTTCTTCACGAGGATTGGGAGCAGGTTGTGGGGTCCATGCCCGCCTTCAATGGGGGCGGGCTGCGTGCCGCGGAGGCTCCGGAGGACTGGTGGGCGTGTCCTCTTCCGACTCTGGCGAAGAGGTGGAGGAAGGGAGCCAGAGAGGGGTTGATTCGGGCGGAGTCAAGGATCCCTGCGGCGCAAGCCCCCTGCTCGGGAGGCGTAAGCCTGCCCCGATCCCGAAGAAGGACCGGACTGGGCTGGTCCCCCGCGAGTCCGCCCCGGCCCTGGGACGATCCGCTAACGCGCCGCCTGCTCCTGGTTCCCTTGAAGCTGATCCCTGTAGCCGGCTCTCGGGCTTCATGTATGGCCGGAGGCTGCTCGAGTCCACCAGCGATGACACGTAAGTGCACCTTTCCGTCTTGATCATTGCTCACGACGAGATCTGATGTCCACGTTCTTCGGCCAGGCCGGCGCCCGCGGCGAAGAAGCTGAAGGGGGCTCCTCAGGCTCCATCCATGACGGTGCCGCTGCCCGAAAAGGAAGATCATCCCGATGCCCAGGTCTCTCCTACCCGGGCGTCCTCGCGAACCTCTTGAGCCAGCTGGCTGGGCGAGCCCCCTTGACCCAAAGCGACTCGAGGTGGCCTTGCTGACGCTGCCTCCACCGTTGCCGTGGCGCCCGCTGGTTGCGCCTCAAGGCACAATGGCTGCTCCGCCGCCATCTCCCCTACTCCGCCAACCTGCTGTCTCCGACTCCTCCCGCTGTCTGGATCGTCTTTGCCGCTGAATTGGACCAGCCATGGCAGATCTTCCGGGCGCCGACCCTCACTTGGTGGTCGGGCGCTTGGAGCTGGCCTCTGGCTGGATTCGCGCCGATGCTTCAATTCGGGCGGCGCTGGTCCAGGCCTCGACGGCTTGCGACGAGGAGAAGCAGGTTGTTCTTGAGGCGAAGGTGGCCCGCGATGCTGCCCTGAGGGAGGCAGCCATCATCCAAGGTCGTTGTGAGACGCTGGAGGGCGAGCTGAAGGGCCTACAAGACCAGCTCGCCGAGGAGGCCCGCCTCCGCCAGGAGCAGGAGGAAAGCATGAAGGCTCGCGAGGAGGCCGCCAAGGACCGGGAGGCCAAGCTGAAGAAGCGTCGTGACCGCTGGGCCAGCTGGAGCAGGAACCGGAGGCGAGGAAGGTCGAGGTGGGACGCCAAGGCGCGGGTTCTTGCCAAGATCGCGTGGCCTTCATGGATATGGAGGTGAAGGCTCGCGCCTTTGCCGAGGGAGCTCTATGATAGCGGCTGGAGAGCCCACCGGCCGGGCGCAGAGGACGGCCCCGCCAAGTCGCTTCCCTTCCTGATTCGTGCTCTTTAAGATGTCTCCCTTGGTCTTGGCCCCCACGGCCGAGGCCGAGGCGCGTCTTGTCTTCTGCGGCAGCGACACGGATCCTCACCCACATCTATCTTCGCGATCCCAGCGTCGACATGGACAGCTCTGGAGCCGGCAAGCGGGCGAGCATGTAGCCGCCACGCCGAGGCTGGGGGCGGTCGCATGAGGCTCTATTGGGGAAGTTCTGGGCCTTCAGCGCCAAGCCGAAGCGAGGCGCTGCCGGCCCTGCTGCTTCACGAGGTGAGCCCACTCCGCGCTGCTCCACCGCCGACAAGTGACTCCGTTGTGGCTCCTATCTTGCTTTTAATTCCTGCACGTGTATCATGCCTCGGGGAGACGTTTAAACTTGCGTTTGGTATTGCGATAACAGTGTGGACTGTAATATTTGCTTTTGAATTCCTTGAAATTTGTGCTTCCTACTTGCTTATGTTCTACGCCGGCAGAGCCCGGCCCCGCGCATACCTCAGCCGCCATTAGCCTTTCGGAACTAAGGGGTGAGGGGCTACGTGACAAGTTAGGCTCCTGAGTCGCGATGCTCAGGAGTCCCCCTTGACGCTCAAATGGCATGCGTACCTTGGCTCCGCTCGGGGAGTGACGTTGTGACGAACCAGGCCCGAGGGCTGGCTGGGTGGCGTCGTCTGGGCGTGACCTCAGCGCAGCCCCCTGCAGCCAGCCCCTCGCTGGCGCTCCGAGGGGAGGCGTTGCGGCGAGGCCGACATCGAGCTCTGGGCTCCACGAGGTTGATGCGACCGGAGGCCACCCTCGGTTGTTTATCACCGGTCATGAACATAAGCGCTTCCGCATGCGTACGGGCATAGCCGCTCCTCGACAGTATCGTCAGCCAGCGTGGAGCATGGTGCTTCCACTGGAACGTGGGGGGGGGGGGGGGCTCCCCACCGGGAGAAACCCCCGGGGCGTATATAGCCCCACCCTGACACATGGCTGGCACGGTAGGGCTGGACGAGGTGTATCTGGGAACCCGTTCGCCAGCGCGGGACTCACGAGGCCCTACCTCAAGGCGGGTTGCGCCTGGCTCTGGGCCTTATCTTCGAGTGTGTTCCTGCAAATTTGGCCAGATGCCGGTGCTCTACGTCTTGAGTCCTGGCTCTCGGGCTGGTCTCAACCGTCGGTAGCAAGCCAGGTCGCGATGCCATGGACAAGACCAGAGGGTGATGGCGGAGAGCGGTAGGAGCCACAGTCGCGATGCTCGTGCACCCCCCTTTAACGCATAGCTGGGTTAGATGACGCACCTCTACGTCCTCGGGTCCCGGCTCTCGGGCTGGTCTCTACCGTCACTGGCAAGCTAGGTCGCGATGCCATGGACAAGACCAGAGGGTGAGGGCCGGAGAGCCGATAGGAGCCCTGAGTCGCGATGCTCAGGCACCCCCCCTTTAACGTGAAAGATTTCGCCACCCAGGAAAAGGCACCAAATAACAAGCATGGTTGAACGAGAGCATAATCCTAAGGAAAACGCATGAAGGACACATGCCGCTGGGACTGGCCCGAGCAGCTTGGGGATGATGCAGCCCGAGGGGTGCCCCCAACAGGATAAGCTAAGGACATGAAATAAAAGAGATACATTCCGCAGGGACGGACCCACGCGGCCTAGGAATAATGCGGCCCTGAAGGCGCTCCCAGCCTGAAATAAAACTTAAAGATGTCACCTGGTGATGTTGGGGATGAAGGGTTGTTGATGTAGCAGACTCGGTGGGCTGCGGGAGCCGATCGTCACGAGCCCCCAGGCCCAGGGGCCTCGGGAGGCTCCGGACGTGCTCGCGGCTCCTCATGGGCCATCTCCATCTCCGCCAGGGCTGCGGCATGCCTGACCTCTTGAGCCTCCAGGATGGTCCTCATGAGACGCTGATGCAGCGAGACGCTGTTTGGCGAGCCATACGGCATGCGTCACGTGGGCTGTAGGCGGACCCTAACGTCCCACTCGCGAGGGCAGGCGCTCTTGAGATGCGGCTTGGTTGAGCCTGATGCGTCGACAGACGCGCATCCCACCATCCTCGCTGGATGGGGGCCACAGCTGAGTGGCGGCGGCTGCCCTCATGACCCTTGACTCCTGAGCTCTGAATGGCCTTGCTGATGAACTCTTGAGGGTTCTGTCCTCCTGGTCTTGCTCCTGCTTGCGGGAAACGTGCTTCGAAGCACACCTACACGTGGTGCCCAAGCGCCTCCCTCGAGACCTTGGCGAGGTCGGCGGCCCTCCAGGGGAGTGCCCCTGAGCCCTGCCTGAGGAGGGCGCCGGGCGCACATTCCTATGCGATGGAAGGAGGCTCCCCCTGGCCCGGTGCGGGTCCTGAGGGGCCTGTCTCTTGAAGAGCCGGGCCGGTCGATGTCTTCTTCTTCTTGGGTGCTGCCTCGGGAGGCATCCTGCTGCTGTGGTCTGGGTCTTCCAGGATGTGGCCTGAAAAGCTCGCTCCAGGGAGCACACTGCTTCTCTCTCTTCACAGGGCACCGTGATGACCCCGCCGCTTCCTGGCATCTTGAGGATGTTGTAGCCATGGTGGGTTACGGCCATGAATTTGGCCAACGCTGGGTACCCGAGGATGGCATTGTACGGTAGGCGAATGTGGGCGACGTCGAAGTCGATGAGCTCGGTGAGGTAATTGTCGCGGGCCCCGAAGGTGACAGGAAGGCGGATCTGCCCGATCGGGACCGTGGGCGTCGGTGACTCGGAGAAAGGCTTGGTTGGCTGGAGCTGATCAGAAGGCACTTGGAGATTGTTGAATGTCTCCACGGACAGGACGTTGAGCCCTGCTCCGCCGTTGATGAGTGTCTTGGTGACTAGCACGTTGCTGATGATTGGGGAGCGAAGCATCGGAAGAACTCCGGCTGTGGCTGCGCACTTGAGCTGATCCGCTGAGCTGAACGTGATGGCGCACGCCGACCACCTGAGAGGGCGCGTGGACGCGAGCTTGGGGAGGACTGCATTCACTTCACGGGCGAACTGCTTGAAGATGCGGTGAGAGGCTGGGGCTTGAGCTCCTCCGGGATGCGTGCGATCGCCGCAGCGCTTCACGAAGCCCCAGCCCTCGTCGTCCTGATGACGTTCTTCGACTCTCCTTGGTGGCGGCGGCAGCGGAGGGAGGCCTGCATTCCCTTGCGGACGATCCTCACGAGGCTGATCCCTCCAGCCCCCCTCACGAGGTGGGTCTTGCCAGCGGTCCTTGCGAGGTTGGTCGCGCCACCCTTGGCGCGGGCCGCGGTCTTCCCAGCGTCCTGCATTCCTTCCTCCTCTTCGGCCGTAGCCCCGGTCGCTGCGCTCGGGGCGTCTGCCGACCCTTCCTTCGTGCACGGCCCGGAGCTCTTGACATTCGTTGGTGTTGTGGGTTTGGAGGTCGTGGTACACGCAGTACCGGCTGCCCTTAGAGGAATCGGGCTGATCTCTGCCTCGCTTGGTGTCTGGTTCGGCCGCGAGCACGGCAGCCCCCTAGCGCTTCACGTCCTTGGCCTTGGACTTCTTCTCTTCAGGATCCGCGGCAGGCAGCTCGAGGAGGGAGAGGCGCCCCTCCTCGGCCCTGGCGCACTTGGTCGCCAAGTTGAACATCTCCAGGGAGGTGCACAGATCTTCATGCATCGCCAGCTCCTCCTTCATCTTGACGTCGCACGCCGCCAAAGAAGGCGAAGATGATGGCCTCCTCCGTTACCACAGGGATCTTGAGGGCGCGTTGTTGAAGCGCTGGATGTACTTTGCGGGGTTTCCCACAGGCTGCTTGATCCGGCGCATGTCGCTCACGGCGGGTGGCGGTCGCGAGTACCTTGGAAGTTGGCGATGAAGCGGGTGCGCATCTCGCCCGAGAAGAGATCGTGCACGAGCCGGATTCGAGAGCCAGTGCGGGCTCCGTCCTTGAGCGCCATGGGAAACCAGTTTGCCATGACCTTTTCATCCCCGTTGGCAGCCTCAATGCCCAGCTCATAGAGCTGGAGGAACTCCGTGGGGTCACCGCGTGTCAGAAGCGTGGATGCAGGTCTGGCTTGAACTTGGCGGGCCACGCGACGCTGCGCAGCTCGGTGGTGAAGGCGCGGCAGCCCGCCGTGGCCGCGGGGGGGCCTCAGACGGTAGAGAGCTTGGTCTTGCAGGCCTCCCTGCGCCGTGGCTGGGGGCAGCGCAGGGTCTTGACGTGCTGGAGCGGGGAGCGCTCGGGCAGCTTCTTGCGGGCGAGGAACTTCTTGGCATCTCTGCTCCTGCCGCTGCCGGGCGCTGGCGGAACGGGTTCCGCCAGGTCGCTTTGGGGCCAGGGCGCCGTATTGAGGGGGAGGCGGCTGAGGCGCCCCGCGAGCTTCATCGCCCACGCGGGGCGGGGTGCGGTGCAGCGAGACGGACGGTGCGGGGTCGCCTCCCGCAGCGCGGACGAGCTCGGCAACGCGGTTGAGCCATTCTTCGTAGACGTCGTCGATGGGGCGGTAGCGCAGGAGCTCGTTGGCCGCGATGAGTGCAGCTCGGGCCTCCATGGCCGCGCGGGGCGCGCGTGACGACGAACCAGCGGAGGTGAGCGAAGGCGTGGCGGTGCGGACGTCCCGCCTCATGGAAGGGTGCTGGGACGACGCTTGCTGCTCGTTCCCCGCCGGGCCGGTGGCGGCGTTGACAGTCGGTGACGGTGAACGACGAGGACGCCCGCCGACGGGGGCCGTCTGGGCGACATGGGAGGCGAGGGCGGCTCGGCGCCAGCCGAGCCCAGCGTCGAACATGGTTATGTGGTCGGGAAGAACGAGGCGACGAAAGGCAGATTCCGGCGCACCCCTACCTGGCGCGCGAAATGTCGGATTTCGGGTTCCGGCAGACCCTTGAGGTTCGAACTATGGGGTGCGCGCGGAGATCCAACCCTGCACCGTCTCGTACCTCGCCGAATCGCAGGGACCTAAAACTACTCGAAAGAACAGCACAAGAGACACGAGATTTATACTAGTTCGGCCACCGCTTGTGGTGTAATACCCTACTCTAGTTTGTGGTGTGGTGGATTGCCTCTGGGCTGATGAAGAATAAGATAGGAAGAACAGCCTCGCGAGGGTCTGTTCTTGGTGGGTGTGATGAACCTATAAGTGGTATCCCGTCGCTCTAGCTTGAGGATCGGGTCTCTCTCTCTCTCTCTCTCTGGATTCCAAGTGCCGAATCTGCCTCTCTCCCATCGTCTCCCCTACTATGGTGGCTAGCTCTACTTATATAGGCGAAGGCCCTGGGCCTCTTCCCAAATATTGAGCGGGAAGGGCGCCAACAATTGGCCATTTCGAAGGGGAACAGCGGGTACACTTATCCTGACTAAAGTTGGTCCTCGCCTGCCAAAGGCTCTAGTGATGACGCCTGCTTGGGCTCCACGATGACTGCAGTCCAGCCGTTGGGGCTGGTCTTGGTCTTGTTGCACCGAAACGGATGCCTTTGCTTGATGCTCGTGCCTGCGCTTGCTCCCTTTGCACCAAAGAGGAAAGGAGGACGCTGCGCGGGCTGGCGCCCGACTGGCGCCCTTGGTCGTCATGGCTTACGTCATGGGCACCTCGCGAGGTACCGCCTTGAACTCTCCGCCTCCTCGTGAGCCAGCCCGAGGACGCTGTATGAGGAAGCTCTGGTCGTCCGCCTCATGAGGCTTGGCCTCGCGAGGGTCTTGAGCTTGCAGGTGAAGATGGGCTGTCCTGGGCCTCCTGTGAGCCACGCCACAGCCACAGGCAGCAAGTCTGGGATCCCGTTCCCTGTAACGCCGACAAAATCTGCCTGCCATGACCATGTGAAGTTCTGCTAGTGTGTGAGCCTTAGTCCAGGCTACAAAACAGCATTGTAAAATCTGCCTGCTTACAGGCATGTGAAGTTTAGGGAGTATGTCAGCCTCAGTCCAGGCTTCAAACACTATAAAATCTGCCTGCATTCACATTCACATGTGGAAAAAGCCATGTGAAGTTCAACTAGTAAGTGTGCTACAGTTCAGGTTGGTATGTATCTAGTTCTGTGCAAAAAAATAAAAGGAAAATAGAACATGCATGTGATCTCACATGAAGGTCAGGTTGGTATGCACTAGCAGTCCAACCATTCAAACTCATGAAGGTTCAGGTTTTTTAACTGTAGACAATATTTCCCCTTTGCAAAACAAGAAGTTCAGGTTGTGGACAGTGCTCAGTTCAGGTACATATAAATAATCAAATATTGTAGAATTAAAAAACAGGATGCTCAGCTCAGTGAATTGTGTGATGGCTCTCACCACTTTTATATGAGAAGTTCAGGCTGTGAATAATGCTAAGTTCAGTTACAAAGGTATAGGCAGATATAACTTGTGTGCTAATAGACATTTTTTCTTTTATGTCAGCAAGACGAGAGACGCATGAAGAATCTTAGAAGTTCCCAGTAGCAAGTACACAATCCAAAGCATGTACGCGTTGCACCACCCCCTCAATGGGTCACGCCTCAAACGTACCAACATCATTACCAACCTGCTCCAGACCAAAAATGGCTGACACCTGTCGGATTTCGGGTTCCGGCGGACCCTCTAGGTTCGAACTCTGGGGTGCACGCAAAGATCTCACCTCCTACCTACCTACACCTCGTCGCCTCGCAAGGATCTAAACTACACAAAGAGCATCACAAGGGACACAAGGTTTATACTGGTTCAGGACACCATGGTGGTGTAATACCCTACTCCAGTGTGTGGTGTGGTGGATTGCCTTAGGGGCGGATGATGAACAGTACAAGGAAGAACAGCCTCGCGAGGGTCTGTTCTTGGCCGGTTCGATGAACTGCTAGGGGAGTTCAGTCGCTTCTCTCTATCTCTAGATTGATCTCTCGCTCGATTCAAGATGCCTCTACCCTGTGGATGGCTAGTCCTATTTATAGGCAAAGGCCCTGGGCCTCTTCCCAAATATTGAGCGGGAAGGGCACCAACAATTGGACATTTTGAAGGGGAACATCTAGTACACTTATCCTGACTAAAGTCGGTCCTCGCTCGCCAAAGACTCGACGGTGACGCCGGCTTGGGCTCCACGATGACCTCCTTCCTGCCGTTGTGTTGGTCTTGGTCTTGTTGCACCGAAATGGTTGCCTTTGCTTGATGCTCTCGCCTGCGCTTGCCTCCTTTGAACCAAAGAGGAAATGAGGACACTGCGCGGGCTGGCGCCCGCCTGGCCCCCTTGGTCATCATGGCTTGCGTCATGGGCACCTCGTGAGGTACCCCACCTTGATCTCTCCGCCTCCTCGCGAGCCAGCCTGACGAGGTCGTGCCTAAGGAAGCTTCCTGTCATCCGCCCCACGAGGCTTGGCCCCTCGCGAGGGTCTTGAGCTTGTGCTGATGAAGATGGGACGAACTGGGCCACCCCCTGAGCCACGCTGCAGGCCGCAGGTAGGCAAGTCTGGGTACCCCCGTTCCTAGAACGCTGACAATAGCCCCCGGGCCCAAGGCATACCTGGACTTGGCTTAGCAGAGAAGCGAAGGGGCAAGTGCGAAGCACCGCTGGCCCTAACAGCCTGCGACCTTGGGCGCCGCGTGGCGGTTGATAGGACGTGGGCGTCCCTGCTTCCCCGCGACGCCTTGACAATAGCGCAAATCGACAAGAGAGCGGTACCCGTCTAGGCTTTTCCTCCTTTGCCTTCTCCAGTCATTGCCCAAATCCCCTTTCTCGATCCTATCCTTCCTGCTTCCGAAATCCCCAGATCTACTCCGGCCCCGTGCCCTAGCAAGGTATGGCGCCTCGCCAGACCCCGACCGGAGCTTGGTACTCGCCCACTTTGGACTCCCCGAACGTGTCGGAGAAGAGCCTTGCCTGGGCGCGCCGGATGATGGCGGCGCAAGGCAACAATGGGGCAGCGGTGCTCAAGGCTGGCTCTGCCCTTCCTGAGGACCAAGGAAGCACCTTCTATCCACTCTTCGTGAGCGCCATTGCCGCCGGTCTGGTGCCTCCTTTTCGAAGTTCTTCTTTTTCGCCCTCCGCCATTACAAACTGCAAGCTCTGCACCTCCACCCCAACTCTGTTCTTCTCCTGGCGATCTTCGCCTACTACTGTGAGGCTCACGTCAGGGTGCAGCCCTCAGTGGCCTTGTTGCGCCACTACTTCTACCTTCGGGCCTCTCGCGGCCCCATCACCGCGTGCGCGAGCTTTGTCGCGTACGGCAGCTCCAACGCCATCTCGAAGCCTGGGAAGAAGATGCTGGGCGTACGGCAGCGAGGGCTTCAGGAGCAAGTGGGTCATTGTAGATGCTGGGCGCATCCATCCTCGGCTGATTCTGCCCATGGAGCAGCCCACGCCCATCTACGCTTGGTCTCGTGCGGAATTCCTGGATCCCCGCGCGAAGCCAGTGCTGGAGAAGATGGACGCGGACCTGTGGCCGGGCAACATGGCGGACAATGCCGGCCGATCGGGGTGTCGTTCCCGAGGGAGTTCCTGGAGCACCGGGTGGCCCCGCTTCGGCAATACTCGCTTCCGCCGTGGAGGCCTCGCCCGAGCCCCGTAGTCTTGGCCGACGAAGATCTTGCCGCGGTCCTCCAATCTTTGGTCGGGGGAGACGTGGCGAGGCTGGAGGGCGCTCCTGTACCCCTGTTCCTTCGAGATCATTGGGAGCAGGTGGTGGACTCCATGCCCGCTTTCAACGGGGACACGCCTGTGCCCGCGGAGGTTCCCAAGGACCCGGCGGCCCTGGCGACGGTGAACGTGTCCTCTGGCGACTCCAGCGGAGAGGAGGAAGAAGAGGAGCGGGAAGAGGGGCCCGACTCCGAGGCGACCGACGAGGAGTCAAGAGCGCCCCTCCCCCGGCGTAGGTCCCGCTCTCTCCGCCTCTTGCCGGACGACGATGAGGATGGCGATGAGCGAGGTGGCGAGAGCTCGCCCCTGATCCCGAAGAAGGACAGGACGGGGCTGGTTCCCCGCGGGTCTGCCCCAGTTCCGAGGCGATCTGCAGATGCGCCTCCTGTTCCCGATCCTCTTGAGGTTGATCCCAGCAGCCGGCTCTCGGGCTTCAAGTTCGGCTGGAGGTTGCTTGAGCCCGCGAGCGATGACCAGTAAGTGCTTGATTCTCGTTTTGCTTCTTGGTTCGTCGTTGAGGCTTGATATCTGTATTCCTTGGCTAGGCCGGTGCCTGCGGCGAAAAAGCTGAAGGGGGCTCCTGAGGCTTAGTCCGGGGCAGCACCTCCATCCGCGGAAGAAGGGGGCGGCAAGACGCGGGCCTCTCCTGCCCGGTCATCCTCGCGAAGCCTGGCAGGGCTAGCTGGGGCGAGCTCAACCCCCATGTCCCAAGCGACTCCCGAGGTATCCTTGCCTGACACCACTGCCATAGTCGCCGGGGCGCAGAAGGTCCCGACTCATGGTGTTGTGATTACGCTCCCGTCCTCTCCTCCTACTCCGCCAACTGCCATTTCTCCGACTCCTTCTACTGTCCTTGATCGTGTTGCTGCTGAACTGGACCGGCTGTGGAAAGATCTTCTGGGCGCCGATCCTCGCTTGCTGACCGGACGCCTGGAGCTGGCCTCCGGCTAGGTTCGCTCTGGTGCTTCAATTCGAGCGGCGCTGGTTCAGGCCGCGACGGCCTACGACAAGGAGAAGCAGGCCGTCATCAAGGCGAAGGCTTCTCGCAACACCGCCTTCGGGGAGGTAGCCCATGTCCGAGGTCGTTGCAAGGCGCTGGAGTGCGAGCTACAAGGCCTGCGCGACCAGCTTGCCAAGGAGGCCCGCGTCCGCCAAGAGAAGGAGGAAGACATGAAGGCTCGTGAGGCGGCCGCCAAGGACCGGAATGCTAAGCTTGATGAGCGCCATGGCCACTTAGGTTCGCTGGAGCAGGAGTTGGAGGCGAAGAGGATCGAGCTGGACGGCAAGGCGCGGGTCCTTGCCAAGGACCGCGTGGCCTTCGTGAAGTTGGAGGTGAAGGCCCGCACCTTGCTGAGGTCGCTTTATGACAGCGGCCTGGAAAGCTCGCTGGCCTGCGCCGAGGATGGCCCCACCAAGATGCTTCCCTTCCTGGTCCGCGCCCTTGAAGATGTCACCCTTGGCCTCGGCCCCACGGCTGATGCCGAGGCGCGTGTCTCGTTTTCGCGTAGACCGACAAGGTTTTCACCTGTGATCTACCTTCGCGATCCCGGCGTTGATCTTGACAGCCTGCTGAGCCTGTGGAGCGGCGAGCTTGTTACCGCCAAGCCTGAGGTCGTGGAAGGGTCGAGCGGAGGCTCTCCCGGCAAAGTTCCGGCCTTCAAGACTAAGCCGGGCAAGCGCTGCCGATCCCGAGGCTTCACGAGGCGAACTCCGCCGAGCGCAGCTCACGCCAGCCGACGGTCTTGCCGACAAGTGACTCCTTCGTGGCTCCTGTCCTGCTTTCAGCTCCTGCAACATGCATCATGCCCGGCCCCGCCCCTACTTGCGTTTAAACTTGCGTTTGGCATTGCGAAAACAGTTATGGATTGTAATATTTGCTTTTGAATTCCTTGAGATTTGCGCTTTTCCTTCCTACTTGCTTATGTTCTACGTCGGCGAGCCGGCCCACAAGATACCTCAGCCACTGCTAACCCCGACCGAAACCAGGACGGGACCAAGGAGTGAGGGGCTACGTGACAAGTTAGGCTCCTCGGTCGCGATGCTCAAGAGTCCCCTTGACACACCTAACAGCAAGTAGGGAGGTGAGATGTATGGGTGAATTTACCATTCTACGCCGGGCAGCCCGCCTCACAAGATACCTCAACCGCCGTTAGCCTTTTGGAACTAAGGGGTGAGGGGCTACGTGACCAGTTAGGCTCCTAAGTCGCGATGCTCAGGAGTCCCCCCTTGATGTTCAAACGGCCTTCGTACCTTGGCTCCGCTCGGGGAGAGACGTGCGACGAACCAAGCCAGAGGGGCCTGGCTGGGTGGCGTGTGTCTGGGCGTGACCCAGGCGTAGCCCCCGTGCCCAGCCCACTCGCGCGGCACCCCCGGGGGGAGGCGTTACGATGAGGCCAGACACTGAGCTCTGGCCTCCCTGAGGTTGATGCGGCCGTGGGCCACCCTCAGTTGTTTATCACCAACATGAGCATAAGCGCTTCAGTATGTGTACGGGCATAGCCGCTCCTCGGCGGTGTCGCCGCCAGTCATGAGCATGGTGCTTCCACTAGTGCATGGGAGGGGGCTCCCCTCCGGGAGGAGCCCCCGGGGCGTGTACAGCCCCGCCCTGACACGTGGCTGGCACGGTAGGGCCTGACGAGGTGTATCTGGGAACCCGTGAGCCAGCGTGGGACTCACGGGGCCCTACCTCAAGGTGGGTTGCGCCTGGCACTAGGCCTTAACTTCTGATGTGTTCCTGCAACTTTGGTTAGATGTCGACGCCCACGCCCCTGTCCCGCCTCGAAGGGGCTCGATTGCCGGTATGCTGTGTCGCGATGCCGTGGACAAGGCCAAAGGGTGAGGGCTGGAGAGCCAGTAGGAGCCCATGAGTCGCGATGCTCAGGTACCCCCCCATTAACGTGTAAGCGGACGACATGGAGGAAGAGGGGTGCCGTGGACAGGCACCAAATAACAATCATGATGGGTCAAACGCACAACCCGAATAAACGCAAGAGGGATACATGCCACTGGGTCTGGCCCGGGTGGCTTGGGGATGATGCAGCCCGAGGGGCGCCCCCAATAAAGTAAACTGGAAACATGAAGCAAAAGGGATACACGCCGCAGGGACGGACCCACGCGGCCTGGGAATGATACAGCCCTGGGGAGCGCTCCCAGCTGAAAATGAAACTCGAAGGATGTCACCTGATAATGTTGAAGATGGGGGGATGCTGAAGTAGCGGCCATCGTGCGCTGCGGAAGCCGATCTTCACGAGCCCCTGTGCCTGTGGAGCCTCGGGAGGCTCCGGAGGCGCCGGCGGCTCCTCGCGACCATCTCCATCTCCGCCAGATCGCGGAACGCCGCCACTTGAGCCTCCAAGATGCTCCTTATGAGGCTGGCGTGGCAGACGCTTCGGCAAGCCGTAAGGCATGCGAACGTAGCTGTGGGGTGGACCTTCACAGACCCCACGCGTGAGGGGCCGAGGCGCCTCGAGAGGCGGCTCGGTTGAGCCCTGGTATGTCGATGCAGACGCGCAGCCCACCATCCTCGCCTGGATGGGGAGCTACGGCAGGTAAGTGGCGGCTGCCACTCATGACTCTTGACTCCTGCAGCTCCTGAATGATCTTGCTGACGAACTCCTGAGGGTTTGGCCCTCCTTGCCTCGCCTCCTTCCCCGAGGGAAACATGCTTTGAAACACGCCCAAGTGGTGCCCGAGCGCTTCCCTCGTGATCTTAGCAAAGTCGGTGGCCCTCCAGGAGAGAGCCCCCGAGCCTTGCTCGAGGAGGGCGCTGGGCGCGCCTTCCTATGCGACAGAAGGAGGTGCCCCCTGGACAGGCGCAGACCCTGAGGGGCCTTCCTCCCGAGTGGACGGGCCAGGCGATGTCTTCTTCTTCTTAGGAGCAGCCTCAGTGAGCCTCCCGCTCCTGTGATCGGGGTCTTCAATTGATGCGGCTTGGAAAGCACGCTCCAGAGAACACGCTGCATCTCTTTTTCACAAGGCACCGTGATGACTTCACCACTTCCTGGCATCTTGAGGACATTGTAGCCGTGATGAGTCACGGCCATGAATTTGGCCAGAGCTGGGTAACCGAGGATGGCATTGTATGTCAGGCGAATGTGGGCGACGTCGAAGTCAATGAGCTCGGTGTGGTAGTTGTCGCGCGCCCCGAAGGTGACAGGAAGGCGGACCTGCCCAATCGGAACCGTGGAACCATCAGTGACTCCGAAGAAAGGCTTGGTTGGCTAAAGATGATTGTACGGCACTTGGATATTGTTGAATGTCTCGACGGACAGGACGTTGAGCCCTGCTCCGCCATCGATGAGGTTCCTGGTGACTTGCACGTTGCTGAAAATTGGGGAACAAAGCATCGGGAGGACTCCGACTGTGGCTGCGCACTTGAGCTGAACGTGATGGCGCATGCTGACCACCTGAGAGTGCGCGTGGCTTCGAGCTTGGGGAGGACTGCATTCACTTCGCGGGCGAACTGCTTGAAGATGCGCTGAGAGGCTGGGGCTTGAGCTTCGCCCATTCACTTCGCGGGCGAACTTCCGGGAAGCCCCCAGCCCCCTCATCCTGATGATGGTCTTCATTTCTCCTTGGCTGCGGTGGCAGAGGAGGGAGGCCTGCGTTGCCTTGTGGGCGATCCTTGCGAGGCTGATCCCTCCAGCCTCCCTCGGGAGGCGGGTCCCTCCAACCTCCCTCGCGAGGCTGATCCTGCCAGCGGTCCTCGTGAGGTCGGTCACGCCACCCTTGGTGAGGGCCACGATCTTCCCAACGTTCTGCGCTTCTTCCTCCTCCTCGGCTGTAGCCTCGATCACTACAGTCAGGGCGTCGACCGATTCGCCCTTCTCGCATGGCCCTGAGCTCTTGGCATTCGTTGGTGTTGTGGGTGTGGAGGTCGTGGTACACGCAGTACCGTCTGCCCTTGGAAGACTCGGGCTGATCCCTGCCTCGCTTTGTGTCTGGTTCTGCCGCGAGCACGACAACCCGCTTGCGCTTCACGTCCTTGACCTTGGGCTTCTTCTCTTCTGGGTCGGCAGCCGGCAGCTCGAGGAGGGAAAGGCGTCCTTCCTCAGCCCTGGCGCACTTGGTTGCTAAGTTGAACAACTCCAGGGATGTGCACATGTCTTCATGCATCGCCAGCTCCTCCTTCATCTTAACGTCACGCACACCGTCGGACAAGGCTGAGATGATGGCCTCCTCGCTCACCTTGGGAATCTTGAGGCGTGCGTTGTTGAAGCGCTGGATGTACTTCTGCAGGGTCTCTCCTGGCTGCTGCTTGATGAGGCGCATGTCGCTCAAGGCAGGAGGCCGGTCGCGGGTGCCTTGGAAGTTGGCGATGAAGCGGGTGCGCATCTCGTCCCAGGAGGAGATCGTGCCAGGAGCCAGGTTCAGGAGCCAGGTGCGGGCACCGTCCTTGAGTGCCATGGGAAACCAGTTTGCCATGACCTTCTCGTCCCCGTTGGCGGCTTCGATGCCCAGCTCATAGAGCTGGAGGAACTCTGCGGGGTTGGCCGTGCCGTCATAGCGAGGAGGCAGGTCTGGCTTGAACTTGTCGGGCCATGCGACGCTGCGTAGCTCAGTGGTAAAGGCGCGGCAGCCTGCAGTGGCCACGGGAGGCCTTTGGTGACGAAGGGCTTGATCTTGCGGGTCCTCGTGCGCTGCTGCCTTTGGGAGCAGATCTGGGGTCTTGGCGTCTTTGGAGCAGGAGCGCGGTCGTGACGGGCTGGTGCAGGAGCACTCGGCAGTTTCTTGGGGCGAGGGACCTCTTGGCAGCTCTGCTCTTGTTGCTTGGTGCCGGACGGAGTGAAGTTCCGCCAGGCCACGCGCCTTGGGGCCAAGGCGCCTTCTTGAGGGGGAGACGGGCGAGGCGCCTGAGCTTCATCGCTGCGCAAGGCGGACGCGCCATGCTGAGAAGGACGGCGCTGGGAGCCTTTCGCGCGTGAGGAGCTCGGCGACGCAGTCGAGCCACTCCTCGTGAGACGCTGCCGACGGTGGTAGCGCAGAGCTCGTTGCCTTGATGAGCGCGGCTCGAGCCTCCATGGGCGCGCGCTGGAGCGCGGGATGAAGAACCAGCCGGGCGAAGCGGCGAGTAGCGGTGCGGCCGTCTCGCCTCACGGACGGATGCTGGGACGACGCCTGCTGCTCGTTCCCCGTCGGGCCGGTGGCGGCATTGACGGCAGGCGGCGGGGAATGGCGGGGGCAGCCGCCGACGGGGGCCATCTGGGCGACGCGAGTAGCGAGAGCGGCCTGGCGCTCGGCACGGGCCCGACGAGCGTCTGACATGGATGCGAGGGGCGGCGAAGAAAAGGGTGGCGGAAGGCGGATTCCAGTGCACCCCTACCTGGCGCGCCAAATGTCGGATTTCGGGTTCCGGCGGACCCTCTAGGTTCGAACTCTGGGTTGCACGTGGAGATCGCACCTCCTACCTACCTACACCTCGTCGCCTTGCAAGGATCTAAACTACACAAAGAGCAACACAAGGGACACAAGGTTTATACTGGTTCGGGCCACCATGGTGGTGTAATACCCTACTCCAGTGTGTGGTGTGGTGGATTGCCTAAGGGGCGGATGATGAACAGTACAAGGAAGAACAGCCTCGCGAGGGTCTGTTCTTGGCCGGTGCAATGAACTGCTAGTGGAGTTCAGTCGCTTCTCTCTCTCTCTCTCTCTCTCTCTCTCTCTCTCTCTAGATTGCTCTCTCGCTCGATTCAAGATGCCTCTACCCTATGGGTGGCTAGTCCTATTTATAGGCAAAGGCCCTAGGCCTCTTCCCAAATATTGAATGGGAAGGGCGCCAACAATTGGCCATTTTGAAGGGGAACATCTAGTACACTTATCCTGACTAAAGTCGGTCCTCGTCTGCCAAAGACTCTGACTGTGACGCCGGCTTGGGCTCCACGATGACCTCCTTCCTGCCGTTGTGTTGGTCTTGGTCTTGTTGCACCGAAATGGTTGCCTTTGCTTGATGCTCTCGCCTGCGCTTGCCTGCTTTGCACGGAAGAGGAAATGAGGACACTGCGCGGGCTGGCGCCCGCCTGGCGCCCTTGGTCTTCATGGCTTGCGTCATGGGCACCTCGTGAGGTACCCCGCCTTGATCTCTCCACCTCCTCGTGAGCCAGCCTGACGAGGCCGTGCCTGAGGAAGCTTCTTGTCGTCCGCCCCACGAGGCTTGGCCCCTCGCGAGGGTCTTGAGCTTGTGCTGATGAAGATGGGCCGAATTGGGCCACCCCCTGAGCCACGCCAAGAGGCCATAAGCGAGCAGCAAGTCTGGGTACCCCTGCTCCTGCACCGACAACACCCGAAACACACGGATACTTCCAAGATGCTGGGTCACAGCCCTATCCGCACAAGTTTGCACCTCCACCTAATTGGGTGACGCCGGAAATACCCCGCGGATTCTTTGTATCCACCAGCAGACTCCCAAGCATGCCGATGGAGGAGGGGGTTAGCTCAAGTCCTGCGTGTAACTCTGGAGGTTATCCTAGTGTGCCTCATCAATGCCAAAGCGAAGCAACTAAACCGGATCCCAGGACAAATCCAACAACAACACACACATGGAGGAGAGTTCTCTGCACACTACCACCGTTGGATCCTGCTGCTGCTTCTACAAGTCAGAGTTGTTCGGGGCATAAGGTAGATGGATTGCTTCACAAAACAAAAGAGCAAACCAAGACCAGGATCGCAATACCTCCACAACCACCTCAAGCAAAAAGGACGCAAACAAGAGAGAGGCCATATTCAGCCCTCCTTCCTCCTCATGATCCATCTTTGCATCCTGCTATGATTACTCCGCCATGCCCCATCCTGTAGGGGACAGCAGCCCGGCAAATTTGCCGACAGCGGCGGAGTTGCGATCATACACGCACATAAGTGAAACAAAAATATTTATATACGCATCTTGTATTATCTGCAAATTTTCTCCTCCCTCCAGGATAACAAGTTCATAAACTGCATTTTAACGTGCTGTTTGGATTATTTTTTTCTTTTTCTGCAGACGTCGGATCTACCGGATTATGTACTACCAAGACTAAAGATGCGATTCAAAGATGTAGAGAAAGGAAGGGAATTTTATAACAGATACGCCAGACACGCTGGTTTTGGAATCAGGAAGACGGGGGAAAATGACAACCACAAGTATTTTGTTTGTGCCTTCCAAGGGATACACACATCTTCTGTTTCAGAGGCCAGCAGGAAGCGAAACAAAACATCGCAGAGGACGGGCTGCAATGCAAGAATGAGGGCGAAGGTGCAGGAGGATGACACATGCATGGCAGTGGACATTGAGTACAATCATAATCACGAACTCATGCAAACCGATGACATGCTGGTATTTTTGCACTCACACAAGAATTATGACCCCACAATTTTGGAGTACGTAAAGCTCCTGCAGTACCATGATGTCAAGCACACAATAATCATGTCCATGCTATCTGAAAATGAAGATGGAAGCTACTTCATAAGCATGACCGGACGAGACCTACTAAACCAGTAAGTATTCAAACACCCACATACTGCAATGTAAAATAACATCCTAGCTCACAACCCTTTCCTAGCAAAAAAAATAAACAAATGCATGTTTGCATGTGATTTGCAGGACAACCATGAATGCAAGGAAAGATGATTTGGATGATGTATTGAAACTTGTTTCATTCTTCAAAGACATGAAGGCAATAAATGATGAGTTTTTCTATGACATCCAAGTGGACAAGGACAAGTAAATTAAAAACATTTTCTGGTCCAATGCAAGCTGTCGAGGAGCCTATCAAGACTTTGGTGATTGCATAACATTCGACACAACTTACAAGACCAACAGATTTCATATGCCTCTGGGAGTGTTTGTTGGAACAAACCATCACTTGCGATCCAACGATATTTCTTTGTTGCCACGATAAGAGACGAAGATGCAAAGTCATTCAAGTGGTTGTTCGTTACATTTCTACGGTGCATGAACAACAAGCACCCAACTTGCATTCTAACAGGTGAGTTCAAAAAAAAACTCTACAAGTTTCATCATCTTTTTCACCTATGGGTCCGTATTTGGGTACATTGGTTTTGTCTGAAAATAATGTAAATAATGCAGTTGAACCACTTTATTATACGTAAGTCCAACTAGCAGTACAAGAAAGCAAAATTATCTTTCACATGTTTAGAAAAAAATAGTTATGAATGTGAAGTTCATATACATTAATCATAGAAGTTGAAGGACAAAGCATTAAGATAAATATATGTAGCATGTTCAGAAAAATATAGTTATTTATGTGAAGTTCAAGCAATGCTACCACAGAAGTTCAACAACAATGCTTTAACAAAAATTTTGAGTGCAACACTACTAGTTTGTCCTACTACTAACTGTGAAGTTCAAGCACTGGTACCACAGAAGTTCAGCAACACTGCTGTAAAGAAAAAATACATGTGACATTCTTAGATACCATACTGCCAAGATGTGTAGTTCAAGTACTTGTACAACATAAGTTCACCATCAGTACAAAAAAAGAATCAAGTTTCATTTTTTTAATTCATGCAGACCAATGCCCATCGATGGTGAAAGCTATACCACAATCATTTCCGAACACCGTCCACAAGCTATGCCGTTGGCACATCATGAAGAAGTACAGGGAATACCTCGTGTTGCTGTACAAAAAGTATAAAACATTCAAAGTGGAGTTCACAGCTATATTAAACTGGCCGCTGATGCCAACGGAGTTTGAAGATGCCTGGGCTAAACTCGTGCACAACTACAATCTGGAGAACGACCAGATGATGATGCAGCTCTAGAGTGATAGGAAGATGTGGATTTTAGCATATTACAAGAACATTTTTTGTGCTAGAATGACTTCCACACAACAAAGCGAGAGCATGAACCACGTGCTAAAGAAAGGGTTTGTCAAGGGGACCCAGAACTTACACAAGTTTGCTAGGCGGGTCAGTGCTTGCATACAAACTCGGATGCAGAAGGAGAACGAGCAAACAATGACCAGCATGGTATCATGACAAGTACAAAACACCACCATCATGTTCTATTTACCTTAGACATGTGCACTTTGAATTTTAAAAAATGAAACCCATGACTCTGCTTCGACTAATATCTCACTTTTTGACATGTGTAGACCAATCCTGTGACAAAAACAACTTACGGCTACGAGGAAGACATGTCTATCAAGTACACGAGAGCCGTGTACACAGAGATGAGGAATAGGATGAGAAAGGCCACGCTATTTCGTGCAAAGCGTACAGCAGAGCCACCTAAGTACCATGTGTACTACCACAACAAGCCTGGCCATGATGATGAAGAAAGATTTTCCTGGTCAAAGCATGAATTCCAGGTTGTAGCTGACCCAGAGAATGAAATATACGAGTGTGAATGCAAGCTCTGGACACACACAGGTGAGCGAAAAAACAAACTCATTAAATAGCTAGACTAGTAGTATCATATCAAAATTTATGAAACTCACTGCTGGCTCACAAACTATGTATTCTGCATTCATCACAAAATGCAAGCCTGTTCTGCCTTCACATCGTGAACATACTGGACTACCTCAAGCCTGACAAATTTCCAAACAAGTATATCCTCAAACGGTACACAAACACTGCAAAATCACAACCAACCTTTGATACAAGGAACTACAACACAACCGCATCGGATGGCAGCTCAAGGCTATCGAAGCAAGACATCTTGCTGCAGCTGAATTTGATGGTTAACAGGAAAGTGATGAGATGTGACCAGCAATATGACAGAGCCTACTATGTTCTCAAGAGGCTCGTGGAAGAGCTTGATGCAATACATTCAGCAAATCAAGCGGATGCTGACGAAAGGATGGCTGTCGGTGTCAAAACCGGCGGATCTCGGGTAGGGAGTCCCGAACTGTGCGTCTAGGCGGATGGTAACAGGAGACAAGGGACACGATGTTTTTACCCAGGTTCGGGCCCTCTCGATGGAGGTAAAACCCTACTCTGCTTGATTAATATTGATGATATGGGTAGTACAAGAGTAGATCTACCACGAGATCGTAGAGGCTAAACCCTAGAAGCTAGCCTATGGTATGATTGTTCTTCGTCCTCTGGACTAAAACCCTCCGGTTTATATAGGCACCGAATAGGGTTAGGGTTACACGTAGTCTGTTACAATGGTAGGAGATCTACATATCCGTGATCGCCAAGCTTGCCTTCCACGGCAAGGAAAGTCCCATCCGGACACGGGACGAAGTCTTCAATCTTGTATCTTCATAGTCCAGAGTCCGGCCAAAGGTCATAGTCCGGCTATCCGGACACCCCCTAATCCAGGACTCCCTCAGTAGCCCCTGAACCAGGCTTCAATGACGACGGGTCCGGCGCGCATATTGTCTTCGTCATTGCAAGGCGGGTTCCTCCTCCGAATACTTCATAGAAGATTTTGAACACAAGGATAGTGTCCGCTCGCAAAATAAGTTCCACATAACACCGTAGAGAATAACATTTACACAAGTTCAATCTGGCGATGTATCCCGCAACATGAAATCACACCACGCCAAGCCTTTATTCAATCGCTTTTACTGCCCAACCTCGGTAGCGTTTAGCGACGCCGGTTTCCTTGGCACGCCTTGTCAAAGCGTAGATCATGTCCCCTTATTCCGGATTCTCATCAATACGGGCGTGGGTAACCCAATCGTGCCCATTGGCACGCCTCCTCTATCGAAGGCGAGTCCCGAACGGTCACGGGAGGGCTCACTGTATTCAACCTCTTTATAAAGAGACCAAGGCCCCGCTCCTTCTTCTCAATCTCCATCGAATCCGCCTCGCTTCGAAGTTCCAACACCCAAAGCCCCAGATTCAGCGCTTGGACCTTCGGTGATGTCCGCTCGACCTCCAAGGCCGGTGGATGCCTTCCTCCATCACGTAAGAAGACGCCCTAAAGCTAAGAGATGCTGTATCTAACCGGCGAAATCTCACATAGGCTGCCTGCTCAAGAGCAGGTTATTCCCACTCCCAAGCCCGGTGAAAGCGTGGTGTTCACGTCTCACTTCCTTCAGGGACTAAGTTTCCCGATGGACCCCTTCGTGAGGGGGCTCATATTTTATTACGGGCTGGAATTTCACGACTTGGATCCGGAGTCCATCCTCCACATCTCGTCGTTCATCGTCGTATGTGAAGCCTTCCTCTGCACTACCCCACACTTCGGATTGTGGCTCAGAACCTTCAAGGTGGAGCCGAAGATGATCAAGGGGCAACAGCAGAAAAGTGCGGAGGGGCTGTTATAAGTAAGAATGTCGATGCTCCATGGCCCGAGGGCTCTTTTCAAAAGGAGCTCATCTATGGCAACAAGAGTGGTTTTATATCACAGCTCCTGTGGGCACCAAATGGGTGGCGCCACCCGCCTTTCGCTCGGGTCCTCCACCGCGGATGGCGTCATGGGTCAATAAAGGGCTTGACTGGGGGCCGTCCAAGGACGTGCCCTTGTTGCAGGGACGTATTCGAGACCTCCTAAAGAGAGAGATCAATCTGGTCATAGTAACGCAGGTCATGATGATTCGTCGCATCCTACCCTGCAAACGTCACCCCCTCCGCCTGTGGGAGTTCAATCCGGAGGGACCACGAGCTCTTCAACACTTCATGGGCGCAATGCCCGTGGAGATGTACAAACTGTTCTTCGAATCACACGATGTGTCCGGACTTGACCGAGGACGCAGGTCTGAGCTGCAATCGCTCGGATGCTCAAGTAAGTAATCTCGTACCCGGACACGCTATCTGTATATTTGTCATAAACCTGCCCTTAAAAGAGTTGTCCCTTACATAGGAGTGGATAGCAAAAGCAAAACTGATCAGGTGTCCGGTCCCCCTCCTTGATACCACGCCGGATCCCGTGTTAACCAAGATGCTGGAGGATGTGCCTTTAGAAGAAGGCTAAGGGGGAACAAGGAAGCTACTACCTCCGCGAAGGAGGTTATCAAGAAAGGAGGGATCGATAATCCCTCCATCCAAGGGGAGAAGAGGAACGCCTCTGGAGACCGGGAGACCAAGGCCTCAAAGCGTGGGAAGAAATCTTCGCCAGAGGGTCCTGCGCCGAAGATGCCCGCCGCATTGTTTCCCAAGGAGATCAGCCCTCCAGTGAGCCGTAAGTAGAGAGGGGAGTTTATAAAATAAAAGACATCCCTGTTTTATTTCTGAAGATGACCGAAATTTTACCTTGTAGTTCGGATCTCAACCCTTCTCAACAGAGCTCGTCTTCGGGGGATCTTCGTCCGGAGATGATGGAGAGCGGAACGCCTCCCCCTACCGTTTCACCTAGCAAGGCGGACGATCTTGAGGTGTCGTCGCGGAGGGTTTCCCTGAATCCGGCATGGGTGGAGTACGGTCGTAGAGCCCCCCGGAGCCCTCCGTGTCCGGCCTTCGAAAAAGGCCATTGGACGAGTCCGGCACCTCCGGGTGAACGGTCGGAGGAGTTGAAGGATCTGCTCGGGCGAGTGTCTATCTCAGAAGATCACCGTGCATTGATGGGTACGGTGATTGAAAAGATTTCGTCCGCGGAAAGCGGGTTGTACGAGGCCGCCAGGAGTTTACTGATGGGTTTTGAGGTACGCGCAATTATGTACCATTTTACGGTTCCGCATATATAAGATGCGCCCCGTGTAGATAGTAGCCCCTCAGACTCGGTGTGTTGTAAAAAATGACAGCGTGCCGAGGATCATAATCCCAGATATAATATGTCGCCCTTCCTATGTAGGTGGTGGGGCGTCCGGTGGCTAGCCGGACTGATGAATTTGCCGAACTCAAGCGGCAACTTGACATGGCGGATGCCGACATCGCGCTTGTCAACAAGCGACTGGACGAGTCACAAGGTATACAGCCCTCCGGACACCTAGTAAGGGAGCTTGATGCCCGTGCCTTACAACATGTATGCTTGATGCAGATGGTGCCGCTGCCATGGAGAATCTTCTATGAGCTTGCCCGAGCCAAGGAACAGGCCAGGAAAAGTGATGCGGCTGCCTTAAAGGCGGCCGAAGAGATAAAAGCCGAACAGGCTGCTCACTGCTGAAGCAAGAAGGAAATGGCCGAGATGGCTGTGAAGTTGAAGGATGCTACCGACCGCTGCGAGCTTCTTGAAAAAGAAGGTCGAGCGGAGCAAGAGGACCTGAAGAAGGCCACCACCGAGGTTAAGGATGCTCGCTCGCGATGAGAGCTATGAAGGAGGAGCTACGTCAGGCCGGAGATATCGCGGCTGGAAAGCCCTTTCTGCTGCGTAGGAAGTTCACGGATCCTAAATATGCTCGGTTGGACCGGCTGTGGAGTAGTGCGGATGCTTATCTGGACTTGGCGGCAAGTGCCGCAGACGCGGCCGAACACTTCGGAGATCAGAAGGATCACAAGATGGAAGTGCTTTTTTGGTCGCAGTTCCGTAGTCCAGAGCGTCCACTTCCATTAACCGATCGTTTGGCCGAATGGGCAGAGCTGAATAGGTTGTCCGGACTTGCGATGAAGAATGTCGTGACTTATTTGTGGCCAGGCCCGAGCCGAGGAGTTATTTTGGCTTGGTGCAGCAGTTCCTTGGTGCGGTGCCGCATATCAAAGCAATGAGGCGGTCAACATGCATAGAGGGTGCGCGGATGGCTCTTACCCGTGTCAAGACATATTGGGTGGAGATGAAGGCCACCGATGTTGCATCCCCAGATTTGGACGGGAGCCGAGTACCTGTCGAGCACTATTTTCTAGAAGTTCTTCAGGGCGCTCGTTTAATAGAGACGCAGTGCCCGAAGGATATTATGTTCGAATAACATATATTATTGTAAAACAATTGTTTCAATGGAATATAAAAGCTTTTTTATACTTGTGCTTTCAAGAATTAAAAATAACTCCTACACGGCCGTTAATGTATATGTGTATATAACCTGAAAGATGGCGGTCTTTGGCTTCAAATTTCACGCATATAATGCGGGGTGTTTGCGTAAAACGATTTTCACACTTGATCCAACGTCTTGGTCCTACAAAGGAGGTGATAGCGCAGCAAACTATGCAACCAGACTATAATGTTTTATCACTTTCACTTAGCCATAGGAGTTCGACAGTGGGGCTACTATATAGCCCCTACGGGCACCGCGCTCACCCGAATTCGGGGCGAGTATGTTCCTGGCCGGGAAACGACCCTTCGTCAATGCGGAGGATTTCTAAAGATTCCAGTGGGTCATCGAGTGGTTGACCAGTCTCATGCTATATCATGACAGTCAGTTTTCGGCTTTCTCTGCTGAGGTGCTCCCTTGGCCGAACCTGGGGCACAATCGCAGTAGTTCTCCTGGCGCCGCATTAGCCGATAGAGCGGAACGTAGGGCAGCAAAACACAGGAGCCGGGCAAACCCAACATTTGACCAAAGACATGATTCGGAGCTGATGCATATAAGGCCTAACTCGAGACGCCGAACACTCCCTAAGGTATTCGGTCTTTATGAAAACGGGTCGAACAATCGCCCTTGGTAAAAAGCCCCTGGTGTCCAGGTACGCGCGAAATTCTGACGTGGCCTATGCCATAACGCCAGCCTCCTCCTTGGTTATAGCAAGAAACTAGGGGATGTGTATCAACAAGAGACAGTAAAAAAGGTTTACGTAGGGTCTTAGTCTGAAAAGAATCCTTGCAACGAGTCCCTCACTGCACGCGCTACCGTGTCTCCGCAGCCGTATCCTGGACGGGTGTAGCATGGTGTTCATCTGTAAAAGAGAGGAACTTAGTTTAAAAAGATCATGCGAAAATGTACGTTATATTATATAAACAAAGTACAATTCGAAGAATGAACAAAATTGAGCTTTATTGTCTCTTGTTGTGGATGCGCGGAGCCCCTTGTATGGGGATGTGCATCTAGCGAGCCCTTGTATGTGTTCGCCGGACTCGTCCAGCCGTGTCCGGGGTCTGGCCGACCTGTCTAAGAGCTTGTATTGGTGAGGTCGGTTTACTGTGGGGCTGTCAAGGCATCCGCACAATTTTCCGGACTCGAGGAACCCTCGGTGTTTCCCTTTAATGAGATGATGCCACGTGAACCGGGCATTTTAAGTGTAAGGGATGCATAATGCGGTATTGCGTTAAAGCGGGCGAAAGCTTCACGTCCCAATAGTGCTTGATACCTACTTTTAAATGGGGCGAGGTGGAAGGTTAACTTTTCGCGGCGGAAGTTGTCGGGTGAGCCGAACACAACTTCTAGCAAAGAGAGAGCCCGCATAATGGGCATATGGGCCTGGCATTACCCCTTGAAAGGAAGTGTTGCTATGGCGAAATTTGGTTGGGTCTATCCCCATTTTGCGGATTGTGTCTTGATATAGCAGGTTTAGATCACTGCTGCCGTCCATTAAGACTTGTGAAAATTGGAGTCCGCCAATTATCGGATCTAATATCAAGGCAGTCCAACCTGCATTCCGTATACTTCTAGAGTAATCCCGATGGTCAAAGGTAATTGGTCTGAACAACTAGTGGCCAGACTCCTCTCGGATAGGCCGTATGGCGCGTACGTCTATGGGTGCCGCTCTGTTTTTCCCTTTTTTCACGTGAATTGAGTTCACTGTTTTGATTTCTCGTGGGAAATTCTTTTGTTTTCCGGTGCTCTGCTTTTGGGGTTCGTCATCGTCCTCGCTTGGTGTGTCGAGCCCCTTGTGTTCGGCGTTGAGTTTGCCGGACTGCTTGAAGACCCAACAATCTCTGTGGGTGTGGTTTGCAGGCTTCCCGGGAGTACTGTGGATTTGGCATATTTTGTCCAAGATTTTGTTTAAGTTAGAGAGCTCGTCCCTGTTATCCTTAAGGGGTAGCTTTTTATGATTCTTCCGAGAGCTTTTGAATCCGGCGTTAACTTCCGTGCTCTTCAGGCTGTTTCCCTTAGACCGACGCTGGTCCTTGCTGCGTCATGGTTTC
The DNA here is from genome assembly GCA_021605145.1 of Aegilops bicornis. Classification (NCBI taxonomy): domain Eukaryota; kingdom Viridiplantae; phylum Streptophyta; class Magnoliopsida; order Poales; family Poaceae; genus Aegilops; species Aegilops bicornis. The sequence continues at coordinate 302,119,935 of CM038674.1, read as the reverse complement.
CCGTTTCCATCCCTGATTTCGGATGTACTTGGGTCGCTGGTGCTGCATGTTGCTAGCCAGCTATCCTCTCCCGCGCGAAAGCGGGTCATGAGGCTTGTTAATGCGGCCGTTGTTCTTCGCTTTTCTTGGCCGAGGTGTCTGGCGAGCCATTCGTCTCGGACGTTGTGTTTCAAAGCTGCTAAGGCTTCGGCGTTCGGGCAGTCGACTATTTGGTTCTTTTTAGTAAGGAATCTGTTCCAAAATTTCCGGGCTGACTCTCCTGGCTGTTGAGCTATGTGAGTTAAATCGTCGGCATCCGGAGGTCGGACATAGGTCCCTTGAAAATTTGCCCGAAAGGCATCCTCGAGCTCTTCCCAACTTCCAATGGTGTTTTCGGGAAGGATTTTAAGCCAGTGCCGGGCTGGCCCTTTTAGCTGAGGGCTAAGTATTTTATGGCGTGGAGATCATCTCCTCTAGCCATGTGTATATGGAGGATGTAATCCTCAATCCAGACTCCAGGGTCTGTTGTTCCGTCATATGCCTCTATGTTTACGGGCTTGAATCCCGGAAATTCATGATCCAAAGCACCTCATCGGTGAAACATAGGGGGTGTGCGGCACCCCTATATTTAGGTGTACCGTGATGTTCGGATACTTGATGTGTTGCCTTGCTTACTAGATCTTGCTTTCTTGGCCCATAGATAGATCTAACTGGGCCATCTTTTTGATGCGAATCCTTGTACGATTTGCGTGCCGGCTTGTGTGCGGCGCCGCTTGCCGCTCTCTGCTTGCCATGGGGTCGTCCATCCGACCGGGTGGCCTCCTTATTTTTTGATTGTGGGGGCTCTACGGCCTCCTCATCAAATTCGGGCAGTAGTTTTCGCTTTGGGTAGCTCTTTGTTCAACATCGTCAGCCAGATTTGTCTGCGGTTTTGAGTACTTTGCTCCATCTGATTCTGAGTGCATCTTCCGCTGTTTTGAGCTTCCGCTTCTGCTTTTTCAGGCTGCGTGCTGTGGCGACGAGCCTTTTGTAGAGGTTCTTCTGCTCCAGAAAATTGTCCGGCGTGACCTCGTCCGGACTGTTATCTTCGTCGGGGACGGGTTGTTTATCCAGATTGAACTGTTCGGATGGTTGCTCGATAGCATGTTCGTCGTCCACCGGTTCACCCTGCTCTATAGCTGGGTCTCTATGGCTGTTGTCTTTGTCGAGGTGGGACTTTGAGCGGCGCTTACGTCGCCGTTTTGACTGCTTTTCGATGGAGCGATCCTTCGTAGCGTCCCGTTGTTCCTCGTCGTCGCTTCCTTTAGGTGTGTCCAGCATGTATACATCGTGAGATGAGGTGGTTCTCCAATGCCCTATAGGTGCTGGTTCATGCTCCTCCCCTACGTCATCGTCCATACCGTCCATGTCTTCGGAGTCGAAGTCGAGCATGTCGGTTAAATCATCGACAATGGCTACGAAGTGGGTGGTGGGTGGGTTTTGAATTTCTTCATCGTCCGCATCCCAACCTTCCTGACCATAATCCGGCCAGGGCTCTCCTGATAAAGAGAGAGACTTTATTGAATTCAGGATATCGCCAAAGGGCGAGTACTAAAAGATGTCCGTGGCAGTGAATTCCATGATCGGCGCCCAATCGGATTCGATTGGCAGGGGTGCGGAAGGCTCGGATTCCGGAGAGGAGTCCGGCGCCTTGGAGTCACGAGCTTCGCAAAGGACGGGGTAGGTGTATGGCTCAATCGCCGTGGAGATCGCAACCCCCGAGGCGGTGTCCAGCCACCCATCCTCGATCGGCGCGGGTTAGGGTTACACAGAGTCGGTTTCAATGGTAGGAGATCTACATATCTGTATCGCCTAGCTTGCCTTCCACGCCAAGGAAAGTCCCATCCGGACACGGGACGAAGTCTTCAATCTTGTATCTTCATAGTCCAGGAATCCGGCCAAAGGTCATAGTCCGGCTATCTGGACACCCCCTAATCCAGGACTCCCTCAATGGCTGAAGAGGACGCTGAAATTGAAGATGACCTTCATTATTATGCAGCTGAAATGCTCAACGCCGCCGCTGAATCCAACCAATGCAAGTAGGGTGATGGCCAATCAATGGAACAACGATAGCAAGAGACGATGAAACTACCGCTGTATTCTGAAACAAAGGGTAGGAAGAAAATTATTGCAGCAAAGAAAAGTGACAAGAGAGTTCAAATAAAGGCACCACCTACAGGAACAGTCGTCGTGCTCGATGAGAACGGAGTGCCACTTGGACACAGGAAATGCAGTGTGTGCAACCAGGTTGCGGGACACAACAAGCTGACATGTCCAACACTCTTGGAAAGAAACAATGCTGAGGAGGTCAAGCAACCCAAATCTCAAAAATAGAAGCCCAAAGTTATGGAACAAAAGAAGGGACCACACCCAAAGAAAGCAAGCTGCAGACTTTGTAGCATATGCAAGGAGTATGAACCACATAATGCAAGAACATGCCCAAAGCGCGCAGATGATGAAAAGACAAGCAAAAATATTGAGAAGAAACATAAAGCAAAACCTAGGGCCATCAAAAAGAAAGTGGTGGAAGATGAAGAGGAAGATGAAGATGAAGACACCGTCGAAGAAGAGGACGGCGACGATGAAGAGGAAGAGGACGATGAAGAGGAAGAGGTACATGTCAAGCAAAAACCTCTACCACCAAAGCCTAGGAGGAGCGCGAGGCTCATGAACAGTTAGAATAGGTCAATTAACACAATGCAAACTTATGTCATGTCAATGTGCAGAACATTATGTCATCCCCTGGTAATATACACTGTGAAGTTCAAGTAAGATTACTGCAGAACTTCTGGTATGTTATGGCAGGAAGTGATGTGTTGGTGATGTATTGCACGAAAGTGCAAGCAATAATAAATTGAAAAATATACACTCTGAAGTTCAAGTAATATTACTGCAGAAGTCCTGGTATGTTATGAGAGGAAGTGATGTGCTGGTGATGTATTGCATGGAAGTGCAAGCAGTAATAAATTGAAAAACATACACTGTGAAGTTCAAGTAAGCTTACTGCAGAAGTTCTAGTATGTTATGGCAGGAAGTGATGTGCTGCTGATGTATTGCATGAAAGTGCAAGCAAGAACAAACATGAAAAACATACATTGTGAAGTTCAAATAATATTACTGCAGAAGTTCTTGTATATTATGGCAGGAGGTGCTCGTGTTGTATTCCATAAAAGAGCAACCAACAAATAATCATAAAGTTTTGAAGTTCAGGTCAGCTTACAGAAGAAGTTCTGGTATATAAAATCGATGTAGGAAAAAAATTTGCTTAAAAAAATAAAGTTTCGCCGCATAAACTAAGGTTAGCAAGCCTAAGACAACGCGTTCAAATGTCAAGTTCTGCTTGGATACATGCAGAAGTTCATGTACAATGCCAACAAAAGATAAAGAAACGTCAACAATCTACATTTCTGCACAAAGTTACATATGAAATACATTCGCACTTGAAAAAACACAAAAAAACAAATATATATTCTACGCAAAAGCATACATATTGGTTGGATTGAAAATTACCAATACATTACACAACACAGAATATCCTCTCCATCTCAAACCAAAGAACCCAAATGCCACATCACAAAGCGTAAGTTCAAGTGTACGATCATATGTTGGGGGCCCAAAAATAAACAACACAAAAAAATCAAGCAGTTCAACCATAACCGAGGGAGAAGTTCAGGTACATCTGTTGGGGCAAAAAAATTCAACACATGGATACTGAAAACGACGCAGTACGTTGAAATTCACAAAGCCAAATCATTTTTCACACCAAATACATTCGTCCACAATATCATAAGTAATAGTGCTGCACCTATAGATACATCACTAAAACATTCTTACAACCAAATCTTTACGGAATTGTTCCAATCATTATCAAACCTAAAAATCTGTACGAAATCAAATATACAATGAAACTAATGCTTCGAATTCACGGGCCAAAGGACTGGATCTCTTTAGGGAGCTCTGAACGCATGACTTCATTCTTCTTGCTAAAAATCAGAGTGTGCATGAACTCAGCCTTCCAGTCATCTGCAGAAGCCTGCAAACAAAGAAAAGGTGAAACTATCGGCGTTCTGGGAACGGGGGTCCCCAGACTTGCCTGCCTGCGGCCCACGGCGTGGCTGAGCAGCGGGCCGTACGGCCTATCTTCATCAACAAGGCATCCAAGACCTTCGCGAGGGTCCAAGCCTCGCGAGGCGGGCGGTGCAAGACTTCCTCTGGAGTGGCCTAGCCAGGCCGGCTCACGAGGAGCGGAGATATCAAGGCGGGGAAACCTCACGAGGCACTCGTGACGTGAGCCATGACGAACGACGCTAGGCGGGTGCCAGGCGGGCGCTAGTGCGCGCAACGTCCCCATTTCCTCCTTGGTGCTAAGGTGGCAAGCGCAGACTAAGAGTACCGAGGCATCAGGCAAAGGTTGCCATATTGGTGCAACAAGACCAAGACAAGGAGGACGGCAAGGCGGAGGTCATCGTGGAGCCCAAGACGGCGTCATCCCAGGGCTTTTCGCAGGCGAAGACCGCTTTTTTCAGGATAGCTTGTACCAGCTGTCCCCCGTCAAATTTGCCCGCCGTTGTTGGCTCCCTTCCCGCTCAACATTTGGGAAGAGGACCAGGGCCCCTATAAATAGGTCTAGCTACCACAGTAGTGAAAGACAACTGGGATAGATCGAGAAGCCAACACTCCCTCAAGAACACCCCGACCTCAGGAGGCTGTTCTTCCCTTGTACTGTTGATCATCAACCCAAGAGGCAATCCACCACCACCACACTGGAGTAGGGTATTACACCACAATGGAGGCCCGAACCAGTATAAACCCCGTGTCTCTTTCTATGTTGTGAGTTCGTTGAGTTCGTCCGCAAGATCTTAGCGAGCTAGAGCGTAGATCGGTAGGAGGGAAAGACTTCGCGCGCACCCAGTGTTCAAACCTTAAGGGTTCGTTAGAACCCCACATCCGACATTTGGCGCGCTAGGTAGGGGTGCGCCGGAGCTCCTCTCCACCAACCTGCGCCCTGTGCCGTCGTGCTTCGCTCCCATGGCAGGGGCGCCGCCATCCGCCTCTGCGACCGACACCGGCAGTAGGGAGTCTGGGTACCGAGCCCTGGCCCCCGCCCTGCGGTGAGTGCAGTTCCTGCTGGCATACGAGGAGGCCGTCCTTGAAGCCGGAGGCGACGACAAGATCATGGCCAACTGGTTCCGCATGGCCCTCGCCGGTGAGCCAAGCGTCTGGCTGCTCAACCTCCCAGGATCCACCGTGGCGTCCTGGGAAGAACTCCGCAACCTCTTCGTAGCGCGCTACGCGGCGCCAGCGCACAACGCGGTCGCGGCGCTGTTGGGTGGCTCCCAAGCACCGCCTTCAGATCGCCAAGTTAAGCCTTTCCTCCGTCAGATTGGAGCAGTCTCCAAGCGCCTGGGGGCTCCGCCGGGTTGGGCTTCGCCGAAGGCCGACCTCACCTTGGATTCGGAAGACCACCTTGGCTCCACCGCCGGCTCCGGCATACTCCCAATGCTCTCTACACCTACCATCTGCAACGTGGCCGTCACCAAGACCCTCATCGATGACAGTGTCGGCCTCAACTTGCTCTCCGTGGAAGCCTTCAGCCTCCTCCACGTGTCGCCCGAGAGGCTCAACCTCAGCATGCCCTTTTGGGAGTAGGCGGTGAAGCTGCCCACTCATTGGGGCAGATCTGCCTCCCCGTCACCTTCGGCACGAGCAACAACTACCGCACTGAGCTGGTGGACTTCGACATCGCCCGCATCTGCCTCCCGTACAATGCCATACTGGGGTACCCGGCTCTTGCTCAGTTCATGGCGGCGACTCACCCGGCCTACAACCTCATGAACATGCCAGGGAGCAAGGGCGTCCTCACAATTAAGGGGGACACTAAGTAGGCAGTGACGACGCTCAGGCTCGCCTTCAAGGCCGCGGCAGCGCCGCAGCCAGCCGGCGCCAGTACGTCCGAGGCCAAGGAGACCGTGCTCGCCAAGAAGAAGCAGTTGTTCACCCAAGACAAGGCAGAAACCAAGCAGGTGCCGGTTGACGTGGACGGGTCTTCAGGAGCCACCTTTACCATAGGAACCAGCCTTGACCCGGGACAAGAAGAAGCTTTGGTGAGGTTTTTGCGCGCGAACAAGGAGATACTTTCATGGGAACCCAATCAGCTGGTAGGGGTCCCGAGAGAGGTGATCCAGCATCATCTAAGGGTGTGCTCCAACATGCACCCCGTGAAGCAGCGGGCGAGATGGCAGTCCGCCGAGAAGCGGGCCATCATCGTACAAGAGACACGCAAGCTAGAGGCGGCTGGCAGCATTCGAGAAGTTCGGTACCCTGATTGGCTGGCGAACCCCGTCGTGGTACCGAAGAAAGGTGGGAAGGAACGGATGTGTGTCGACTTCACCAACCTCAACAAAGCCTGCCCCCAAGATTCGTTCCCCCTTCCGCGCATCGATCAAATCGTCGACTCCACCGCCGAGTGTGATTTGTTATGTTTCCTGGACGCGTTTTCTGGATACCATCAGATCAAGATGGCGGTGGAGGATGTGGAGAAGACGGCCTTCTTGACACCGTGTGGGGTTTATTGCTACACCTGCATGCCTTTCGGCCTCCGCAACACGGGCGCAACCTTTCAGCGGCTGATGCACATCGCCTTGGGGCTGCAGCTCGGGAGGAACACGGAGGCCTACGTTGATGACATAGTAGTCAAATCTCGCGAGGCGAGGACGTTGATTCAAGACTTGGAGGAGACCTTTGAAAGCTTGCGCCAAGTGAACCTGAGGCTTAACCCGGAGAAGTGCGTGTTCGGCGTCCCCTCCGACAAGCTACTAGGGTTCCTCGTATCCCACAGAGGGATCGAGGCGAACCCGGAGAAGATTAAGGCCATCGAAGACATGAGCCCACCACAGACCCTCAAGGAGATGCAGAAGCTAGCAGGGCGGGTGACCACGTTAGGCATCTCCAAGCTAGGCGAGCGCGCCTTACTCTTCTTTAAGCTCGTCAAGAAGAAGGGCCCGTTCGAGTGGACCCCGGAGGCCGACCGGGCCTTCCAAGAACTCAAGAAATACCTCACCAGCCCGCCGGTGATGGTGGCGCCACGGCCTCTCGAGCCTCTGGTACTCTACCTCGCCGCCACCCCGTACTCCTCCAGCGTGGCGCTGGTGGCGGTTCGGGAGGAGCGCCCAGACAAGGTAGTGTTGCGCCAAGCCCGAGCTGATGCGGCGCAGGGTCAGGAAGGCACGACATGGCCGTTAGTAGCGGAGCACCAAGCTCAGCAGGGCAACGCCACAGAAGCTCCCGAGGATAGTCAGATCTCAGGAAACTCCCCACCTCAGGATACGCCACAATCTCCACAGGACCCAAGCCTTAACAGTGCGCCAGCCCTCGTCGAACACCCGGTATACTTTGTCACCACCATACTACGTGATGCGAGGGCATGCTACCCCATGCCGCAAAAGCTCCTGGTCGCACTACTGGTGGCCTCGTGCAAGCTGCGACATTATTTCCAAGGGCACCCCATCAAGGTCGTCTCATCTTACCCGTTGGAAAGGGTACTTAGGAGCCCAAACTCGGCCGGAAGGGTCGCTGAATGGAACATTGAGCTGCAAGCGTTCAGTGGAGTTCAGACCACCAGGTCATCAAGGAGCTGCACCCGCCAATTTTGTGGCAGAATGGGCAGATGCCCCGGCTCTTGAGGAAGGAGAAGACCGGTCCACCTCCCCAGGGAGTGAGGCACCAGACGGCTGGGTCATGCATTTCGATGGTGCCTTTGCGCACCAGGGCGCGGGGGCTGGAGCAGTGCTCATCTCGTCCACCCAGGACAAGCTCTACTACGCCGTGCAACTCTGCTTCCAGCACGGCGAGAAGGTCTCCAAGAATATCACAGAATACGAAGGCCTCATAGCTGGCCTGAAGGCTGCAGCGGCTCTAGGAGTGAAGCGCCTCACTGTCAAGGGCGAATCGCAGCTCCTCGTCTACTTCTCCAACAAAGTATATGAGCCGAAGGACGAGCACATGGAGGCCTACCTTGCGGAGGTGCGCAAGATGGAAAAGCAGTTCTCGGGCCTAGAGCTACAGCACGTGCCCCGGGGCTCCAACAAGGAAGCCGACGACATCGCCGAGAGAGCATCCAAGCGGCAGCCGCAAGAACCCGGCGTCTTCGAAGAGCGGCTCTTCAAGCCATCGGCTGCGCCACCTCTGTCAAGCACGGCTCAGCCTCGGGAGGAGCTCCCACAGCCCCCGGCCACGGAAGCCATAGCTTGCGGCCCAACCTCAGGAGCTCGGCTGCTTTTGGCGCTTGAGCCCCAGGAGGAGTGCTGGACCAAGGAATTCAAGGAGTATATGTTGCACAGGACGCTGCCGGAGAAGGAAGAAGACGTGGAGCGCGTGGCCCGACAGGCCACGGCATACTGCATTCAAGATGGCGAGCTATACAGGAAACAGCCGAATGATGTTACGCTGCGCTGCATCTCCGGTGATCAAGGAAAGGAGTTGCTGGCTGACATACATGGCGGTGACTGCGGACACCACTCGTCGTCGCGGACTCTCGTTGGTAAGGTGTTCTGCAGTGGGTTCTATTGGCCTACAGCACTCAACGACGCGGCCGAGCCGGTGAAGTCTTGTGAAGCCTGCCAATTCCACACCAAGCAGATCCATCAGCCTGCACAGGGCCTCCAAACCATTCCGCTTACGTGGCTGCTCGCGGTCTAGGGGCTGGACATCCTGGGCCCGTTCCCACGAGCGCCAGGGGGCTACCACTATCTCTACGTCGCCATCGACAAGTTCACCAAGTGGGCGGAAGTGGAAGCCGTCCGTACCATTCCGGCCGGCTCTGCTATCAAGTTCATCAAGGGCCTCGTAAGCCGCTTCCAGGTCCCCAACCGCATCATCATAGATAATGGCTCGTAGTTTACTAGTAACCTCTTCAAAACCAACTGTGCTAACCTCGGAACACAGATCTGCTACGCTTCGGTGGCCCACCCCAGGAGCAATGGTCAGGCTGAACGCGCCAACGCTGAGGTCCAGAGAGGCCTCAAGTCCAGGACCTTCAAGAAGAAGCTAGAAGCCTGCGGCAGGGGCTGGCACGACAAACTCCAGTCCGTGTTGTGGTCCATTCGTACCATTGCCACCAAGCCAACGGGCGAGACTCCAGTCTTCCTCGTCTATGGAGCTGAGGCGGTCCTCCCTCACGAGGTCAAGCATCACTACGCACGGGTCCTGGCGTTCGACAAAGCGCGCCAGGACGCCACGCGGGGGATGGACCTCGTGCTAGGGGAGGAGCACCGTCATGAAGCCGCGCTAAGGGCGGCAAGGTACCAGCAAGCTCTGCGGCGGTACCATTGCCACAACATCCGCTCCAGGACGCTCGAGGTAGGGGACCTCGTCCTAAGGCGGGTCCTCTCCAGGGAAGGGCTGCACAAGCTTTCGCCCATGTGGGAGGGCCCGTTCAGGGCCGTTCATGTCTCCAGGCCAGGTGCAGCGCGCTTCGAGACGCAGGATGGGACACCCATCCAGCATGCCTGGAACATCCAGTACCTCCGGAAGTTCTATCCATGAAGCAAAGCCTAGAGCCTGAGAAGCAAGGCCCAGAGCCTGAGAAGAAAGGCCCAGAGCCTATAAAGAAGGCCCGGTGCCTGTGAAGAATAGCCGCCCATGACACTCTCACGTAATAATGAGTTTGGGATGTACACGCCCCAGAGTCTCAGGAGCGCCGGCCTCAGGCCCTGGGGCTCCCTCCCATGCCTAGTGGACAACACTTAGCTCCGCGCTGGTGAGAAGACTTGAAGACTAGATTAGGTGCCGGACGCGGCTTTTCAGTTGCTTTCCGTAGTTGGCTTCCTTTTCCTTAATCAGAGTTGCTCTTGGTGTTCGTTGCTGATTTGGTTCCCCGGCATTTTACCGCCTTTTTCGGCTCTAGTTTGCTCTTGTTGTCTCTCTCGCATACCTCGCGAGGGGGCTAGGCAAGTGCCCCCGCGAGCATTTCTCTTCTCTTTGCCTTCTCGCGAGCTACCCTCGCTCGAGCCTGGAAGCTGGCACACCTCTCCTAAACCCGTGCCCCTCGGGTACCGCGATACAAGGCGCCAAGTCGAGGCTTGGGTGGACAGCAATCCTTTGGTGTACCCCCTAACGAATTCTTTTTGCAGTTTTCGAGCAACGCAGACACCGCGCGAGGGAAAGGCTTTCCTAAACGCGTCAGGTTAAGTTAACTTTGCGCAAAATAACAACACGGCATGGGAACAACTTGCACAATGCATTAACCAAAGAACCACAGTTCGATACATGCCCCTCTGGGCCCATACTCGTTCCGTTTTCCGATGCAGGAAAAAAGGAAAAGCTAAGCAAAGCAACGTTGCAGCAGTCCGCGGAGGCAGGCCTTTGGCGACGCCCCAAGCCTAGCCAGACCCCTCCTCGCTCTTCAGGGAGGTGCGACGACGAGATGACCCGCTGCCTCCTTCGAAGCGGGCGCGGGAGGTGGCGGCTGCCACCGCTGCTGGAGCTGTCACCGAAGGAAGAGCCGTCGTAGCGGGAGGAGGCGCAGTCGCCGCCAGGGGCATGCTCGCCCTCGTCCTCATCGCGAGCGTCATAAAGGCCGAGCACCTCCTCGTCGTCATTCGCCTCGGGGCAGCACCCGGCGCGGCGACCATCCTCCCCGAACACCCTCACATAGAGGGTCGACTCACCATCGTACCTGAAATGGAGGGTGGATCGCCAGCCCAGGCCACGTGCGCGGGCGAATGTCTGCCAGCCGTGGGCCAAGGCTATGTTGCCCGGGGCGGAAGTCTCGACCGTGACCCAAGAGGCCCTGCTGCAGTAGCCGTCCGCCTGCAGCTAGAGCCCGCCCGGACCGGAGGCCGGCAGTTCGCCGGCGAAGAAGTGCAGAAGTTGGAGCCAGTTGCCGGCCGGGCTCTCCGACCAGACAACAAACTCCGGCGACACCTCAGCCGAATGCAAGCGCGGGCGGGGAGGCCGCGCCACCATCGCGCGCCTCCCCTCGACGGTCGAACCACCATGGATGGGACGATCTCCTTCGCGTGCCGCAACACCGCCTCGATGGTGGGCCATGGTGGGGGTCGCGGCGTGCTTACGCGGCCGGCCATGGCCGCGCTTGGGCATCGGGGAACCAGGCCCCTCCCGAGAGGCCTTTCCTTTCTCGGCGGTAGAGAACTTGTTTCGTGGCGCCATCGATGGCACCGCGAGCAATCGAGCAGAGAAGCAAGCAAGCAAGGAGAAGATGGGCAACAGGGGCTATGCCCCCTCCCCATTTATAGTGAGAGAAGGCCAACCGGCGTCTCCCACGATCGCAGGTAATGATGGTTTTCCTTGCACGTCGCAGGGACTTGTCAAGTCGAGCAGTTGCTGAGGCAGCGTGGGGAAGAGGAGACGCCCACGTCCAATCAACCGCCACACGTCGGCTGAGGCCGCAGGCTTTTGGGGCCCGCGGTGCTCCGAACTTGACCCTTGGCTTCGCCACGAAGCCAAGCCTGAGCGCACCTTGGGCCCGGGGGCTACTGTCGATGTTCTGGGAACGAGGGTCCCCAGACTTGCCTGCCTGCGGCCCACAGGGTGGCTGAGCAGCGGGCCGTATGGCCCATCTTCATCAACAAGGCATCCAAGACCTTCGCGAGGGTCCAAGCCTCACGAGGTGGACGGCGCAAGACTTCCTCTGGAATGGCCTAGCCAGGCCGGCTCACGAGGAGCGGAGATATCAAGGCGGGGCAAACCTCACGAGGCACTCGTGACGTGAGCCATGACGAAGGGTGCTAGGTGGGTGCCAGGCGGGCGCTAGTGCGCGCAGCGTCCCCATTTCCTCTTTGGTGCTAAGGAGGCAAGCATGCATTTAAGAGTACCGAGGCATCAGGCAAAGGTTGCCATATTGGTGCAACAAGACTAAGACCAGGAGGACGGCAAGGCGGAGGTCATCCTGGAGCCTAAGACGGCGTCATCCCAGGGATTTTCGCAGGCGAAGAACGCTTTTGTCAGGATAGCTTGTACTAGCTGCCCCCCTTCAAATTTGCCCGCCGTTGTTTGCTCCCTTCCCGCTCAACATTTGGGAAGAGGACCAGGGCCTCTATAAATAGGTCTAGCCACCACAGTTGTGAAAGACAACTTGGACAGATCGAGAAGCCAACACTCCCACAAGAACACCCCGACCTCAGGAGGCTGTTCTTCCCTTGTACCGTTGATCATCAGCCCAAGAGGCAATCCACCACCACCACACTGGAGTAGGGTATTACACCACAATGGTGGCCCAAACTAGTATAAACCCCATGTCTCTTTCTGTGTTGTGAGTTCGTCGAGTTCGTCCGCAAGATCTTAGAGAGCTAGAGCGTTGATCGGTAGGAGGGAAATACTTCGCGTGCACCCCAGTGTTCAAACCTTAAGGGTTTGCCGGAACCCCACATCCGACAGAAAGATGGTTTAGTAACGGATATCTAAAACAACAGCAGGAGCGTCTCAGCAAAAACACACAAGAAAAATTAAAGGATGATGAGACAAGAACAAAGACAGAACATACTTCCACATCACCAAAATCTTCAACAATGTCATCGCCATCATATGAAGAGGAGAACTTCACGCCAAAGAAACCACAATCATTACTCTTCTGCTTCGGAACATCGATGAAAGTAGGCCTCTTTGCAATAGTCACCTAGTTAGGCTGCTTCCTCGCCTTGTACGCAGCCTTGCCGTACACCTCCTCGAGCAACCCAACAAATCTCTTGATCTGCCAGAAATAACAAAATTAGATGAAGTCAAAAACATATTAACCAAAATAGTTAAGTTCAGGTACATAAAAAGCGACACTTGCATAAGATGCAGCTAAACAAAATGGCAGAAGTTCAACTTCCAAATCATAGTCAGTTCAAGCAGTATTACCAAAAACAGAGACAGGAACATATTTTGTCAACACAAGGCATAATAAACTTCGTGTCAAACAAGAGAATGTGAAAGTAGGTTCAGGCTAAGAAACACTCAAGATATTTTGATAGTCCCCATGGAAACTCATACGCGACGTTTCCATATTAGCATAAGAAAGTGAGTCAAGGATGTCAATGCTCCCACGATATCTATTCACCACGTACACACTATAGTGCGCCATTGTGCCAATTGGCTTGAATAGAATCAAGAAAACCTGCCAAGAATGAAAGGACCGGTGAACACAAACTATAAAAGCATATGTACTGAAGAATCTGCATGAACAAAAACTTCTTGACAAACTCAGCAAAAGGATGCACATGAAATTAAAAAAAGCAAGAGTTGTGAAAAACTAACCATCTTGGCATTAAGAAGGTCTTCTTCCTTGCGAACAAACATTGGGAGGAGACCAGTAGATTTTTTTGCGTCAAACTTTGGAACTGTTGCAGCATAGAAATCATACTCCAGGCAATACTGTGCATTGACGAAAACACAATTAAAACACCTCTCAAATGCCACTACAACAAAACTAAGGCAAAAAAGGAGATAGGGGTGCAAAGAACTAAAACATGTATGAAGTAGGGACTAAGTACAACCCTGTCAGCACTAGTGAATATCTCAGAGGTCTCTGGCTTATCCTTCCACAAATTTATGAGATAATCCATTATGTCTCCTTCCATCTGCTGCCCTTCACTGAAAAGGGCATAAAGGACATGTCCTGTGAGGTGAATCACATTCCCAGGGATGGTGAACATGCAATAGCTTGTCCTGCAGAATACAGAAGGATGGTAAAAAAATATTGGAAGTTCAGATACAACAACAAACAGAAGTCAGACACTATAACTCAAAAGGCAAGAGGAGACATAAAACAGAAGTTCAGATACTACAACAAAGGCAGTTCAGACAATACAACAACAGAAGTTCAGACACTATAACCGCAAGGCAAGGGAGAAATGAACAGAAGCCCACATACTACAACAACAGATGTTTCAGACACGGAGTAGTATCTCTGGCAGCAACAAAGTTAAAGAAGAAGAAAACTCACTCAAAATACTTCTCCACACCATCTTTATTCAGCACATACTGTTTCAACTTCCGGGCCTCGGATATATGAGGGTAACTGTATTTTTTCAGGGGAGCGACAGTAGAACGCCACTTCAAAGGCAATCTTGATGCTCTCTTGGAGGAAGTTATGTTCCCAGACTCAACTGTCGGTTTCCTCCTGGTGATGACAACATTCTTCCCACCTCTACCAGCAACAGTACCAGCTGCACATTTAACATTCTTCGGGTAAGCAATCTTCTCAAAATCATCATCGGACGGAATCACTTCTGCTTCGGCTGCTTCGACTGCATCAACCTTCCTGTAGCAAGGGGTTTTTGGAGTACCACGAATACGACCAGCCTACATCCCCAACTTGGACGGAATAAGGGTCCGAGGTCTATCATCTTCTATCGAAGCTGTACTCATCGGTTCCTCCCTAGGCTGGTATTCCTGTGACCCGAGGAATGAGTAGTGGTAATCGGTCAACTCCAAAGGATCCACTGTCAAAGAAAAAAGGAAGAGAACACATCACCATTAAATACAACTGAAGTTCAGGAACATCACAATGTGCAGTCCAACTAATAAAGATGACATGGTTACTGCTCAAGCTGACCTAAAAAAATTAGTTGCAGTAAAAAACTAAATGAAGTTCAGGCACAACCAAAGGCACAGTTCAAGATAAGCCGATGAACTGGAAATCATACAACTACAGCTAACAAAACCATAGAAAGGCATCATCTCTGAAGTTCAATTAGAAAAGAAAATGCTCATGTCCATTTAAGCAATGGAAGGACAGAAATTACTGAAACAAAACACACAAGCAAAATTAAAAAGATAGAAATGAAGTTCATTTATAAAGAAAATGCTCGTCTCCTTCTGAAACCAAAGCAGCCGGATCTCAAGCGAAGTCCAAGTTCGTGAGAAAAATATGAAGTCCAGGTAGAATAAAAGATGCAGTGCAGGTAAGCAGTCCAAGTTCCAAATACTTACATGTGTAGTAGCCAAACAGAGCTTGGAAGTCTGTCTCAAACAGGTTAGAAGAAGCGATTGAGTACCGCCACGTCTTCCTGATATCCGCGATATTCTCATGAGAATAATTTGCAAGAACCCCGTCATGATACGAATTAACATTCGTAAGCATGGAGAACCCGCAGTCGATACTGCCATCAAACGTAGTAAAAGAATAGTGTTAGAACAGGAAAAGAAAGCCAAAGAATTAAACACGTCGCAGCTTAAGTACAACTACAGTTAAACAGATGTGATAAAGAGAAAAAGTGGAACTCATACTTGTTTTGCTGCTGGGGGACATCAATCCAATCCATAGGGAAATGGTCGATGGTAAGAGGACTGAAGGGTGTCTCCTTGTCGTTGCTGGCATCCTTCCAAAGCCTCTTGGTGTTGTCGGTCATGCGCAGGCGTACCGCACATTCATCTCCTGGTCCATAATAGGAGTCAAGAAGCTGGAACCTTGAATTCTTCAGGTCAAGAAATATTGAAACCCAATGACCAACACCACCCATGGAAGCAGGAATCTCAGGCGGGTCAAAAGTGGGGAAAACAACCTGAAGCATCATAAACACACGAATCATTAAAAACTGAGAATTAATATCAAAAAGGTACAAAGAAAAATAAAACAAATATTAACACAGTGGATCGCATCGCAAAACTAATACAGAGGCAAAGAACAAGATATTGCATTGCGAATCATGTGCACCCATGCTATCTGGACCACTCGCCATGAAGTACTTCCTCACACGGGAATCAAATTGACCTCTGAAAATCTTGTCCTAAAATAATGCAGACAACACCAACATATGAAAAAATACAAAAATGAGACAAACAAGTTTTAACTAAAATGGTAAGGAACAAAAAAGAAAGGAAATCACTGTATGGTTGACTTACACAAACCCAATACGGCAGGATGAGTTATCCGATCCCTGGTACTTCGCACGTAGACAGTAGAGTGCACACTCAGCCACATTAGATCGAAGCATTCCACAACGACCAAAAGATATTGCAACTTCTTCAACAGAAGCTTCACACTCCTTGTTTCGGAACATAATCATTTCTCTAAAACAAGCGAATAGAAAGTAAAACAAGTTCAGCAGCAGGAACTCGGGAAGTTCATAACACATGTTAGCACAGAAGTTCAGCTATATCACAACAGGCGGTACAGTACAAAAGAGGCCAGAAGTTCCGCACCAGAGAAATAAAATAAGAAGTTCAGGTACATAGAGTTGACAATTTCACGTATGAAACCACAGGCAGTTCATAGGGGGTACATGGATGATGTAAATATTGAGAGCTGCACTCACCTCTTGGAACGATCATTCCTAAGCCTAGTTACACTGTAATAAAAGTCATCAACCTTCTTCCGGACAACAATAAGGTCGCTATCTGCTCACCAAAAAGAAATA
Organism: Aegilops bicornis; assembly: GCA_021605145.1. NCBI lineage: Eukaryota > Viridiplantae > Streptophyta > Magnoliopsida > Poales > Poaceae > Aegilops > Aegilops bicornis. The sequence goes on along the minus strand of CM038674.1, from coordinate 302,103,556 downwards.
GCAATTAAGAGCAACACTCAAGCACATAGATTCACGACAGTTCCAATTAAGACCAACATTCAAGCACAAACATTCAAAACATAAGCACATCTCAGCTGCTACATCAGAAAAGATAAAACCATAGCATCATAGACATCACAACCCATGCATTACAAACCTCCACCCACATAGAAAACAGGTTCACTTAACATTCTTTACAACCCACATGACAAACAACAAAACCAGAAGTTCAACTTAGACCACACATGCAGTTCACAGGGGATATCACGGAGTTATACCAAACAACAAAGAGGGAAGGGGATGGGGAAAGAAGAGAGAAGCATGCTCCTCTCTTCATGGATCTCTGCCTAGACCAAAGGGCAAGACCTAAATGATCAACCTCCTCTCCATAGCTATCGCTTCGGTATCTTCATCGTCGTCTCCAAAGAGACATTGCAAAGCATCGTTGGGAAGGACACCGGCATTTGGAGCAACTGGAGAATCTGAAACAAGAAAAACTTTTGGTTGTGCCTATACAGCATCAACATCAACTGATGGCTCTGCTGCAGGAGACTTCTCCGGGCTTGCAGCAGCACTACCACCAGTTTAAACAGCAGACTCAACAGGATCTTTCTCCAAAATGATGTCTCCAGTTGTCTTGACCTGCTCAGCATCAGAAACCTCAGCGCCAATGGATGACTTAGGTTCAGTCAGGACCACCCCGTCGGAGCAGCTGATGCCTGAGACGGACATGTCTGCAGCCTTCTCTGGAGGAACACTAACATCATCATTCTGCTACTGCAAAAAGAAACAGAAAGTCATTACAAAGGGCTGACTGAACCTCATGCACAGGGGCAGCAAGTCCGTCTCAGGGGCAACAAGAGAAATGGACAAGAAAAATGGTACCTTATTTTCACCGCCATGAACCTCATCAACTATTACACCACTAGCAGGAGCAGGTTCATGCACAGGGGCAGCCTCATGCACAGGAGCAGCTTCATGCGCAGGTAGAACATCCTCCTCAACCCTAGCATCATCATCAATAGCCTACAAAAAAATCATGTAGAAAAAAACCTAATCGGCAGAAGTTCAGATTGCATAATCAGAGAAGGTCACATATCACAACTGACACATAATGGAAGCCCAAATACATTAAACATAGCAGGTCAGATATCAAACTACTCTAAGATACAGAAGGGAACAAAAAAGGGCCAGTCATGGAAGTTCAGTCTTTATAGCGATTGAAGTTTAGGTTCTATAAACAGAGAAGGTCACCTAGGAACACTAGTGCTAAAAAGAAACAGTTTACGAAACATCAAATCAATAACGGTCGCCTATGACTACAAACAGTAATAACTGAAATCTAACATTGAACATTAGTGCAAAGAAATACCAAAAGCCAACATAAACAAACCTCTTTGGTACGATCCATGTGGCCTCCTTCACGACCCGAACGAACAGAATCCTACCTCTGAATCTGTCTCACAACAACACTTGCCTCATCTTCAAAAGGCTTGCAACGAGCATCCTGCATTTCCTTGAACAACCCAACGCTAGTCCGGAGGTGGGAAGTGCTCATCGAAGCTCTTCAAGAAATTTAGCTTCAATAGATAAGACCCCTTCAAGACTCAAAGATCAAATCCGTGTCCGGGAGGAAGAATCGCATCAATGCGACTAAGACGCTCAGCAGTAGAAGGAACACGAGCTAACTCCCGACAAACAGTTTTAAGAAGACTATCAATCCTAACCAGAGAAACATTGGCAGCTTCAAACAAATTCTCGGAAGAAACGCCACCTGCAGCACTCACACGGGAAGAAGAACCTCCTGGATCTATAGGGGGGCACCGGTATTAACATCCCGGGAGAATACAAATCTTGGGGAAGTTCCACTCCCTAGCCCGGCGGAACGAGGAATAGTTAGAACAGGACGTTCAATAACCATAAAGAACACAACATCAGCCTGTGTCTTCCACTGCATACAAAAAAAGTCAACGCGTTAGAAAACAAATTGAGGAACATGGGAACAAAAAATATACAAGACAATACTAGAAGTTCAAGTTAAACTACACAGGGAAGAATAATGCATAGAAACACTCACAGGCAGTCTCCCAAACACCCAGTTGGATGGGTCATCATCACCCTTCGTGACCAAGTCAGCCGCATCAAGCTCAAGAATCTTGGCCTGATCCATGAAATTGATGCGAGGGGTCCTCAAGTCAATATTAGGCGTCTCGCCAATGATAAGGCAGTCCAGATACATAAGAAGCGGCGCGATGGCACAACCTGTGACAACTTTTCCTCTGCTAGTACCTTGCTGATACCTAACAATAGCACTCTGAATATCGTCAACAACCAACTGGCAGTAGTCCATGTCTGCCATATCCTCAAACACAAGGTTCTCGGCCATTGCTGCCTCCCTGGACACTCGTGTAGACGTTCGAGGGATAACCACCTTCATGAAAACAATAAGGTAAAACACCTGCAGAGCAAGATCATCCTTCGTCTCATCCTTCACAAGTTCAGCGAGGATATTCCGCAAATCCTTTGTCTTGATGTCGTCACTCCTAGCATACCCAAGCTTGCCCTTCAAACTCATAACAGCATCATCAAAACCATCATTCGACGGCCTAGGGGGTACGATTACCTTGAGGGAACCCAAAGATGGTGAATAGCATCACTTCTAATACGTATAACCTTGTTCACCTCACCCATGTCCAAAATCATGGTTGAAGGGTCAATCCTCGTGTAGATGTTGCCCACCAAAGGACGAGAAATGTTGGAATCAACCTTCAAGTCAAACACACAACCAAAACCAGCATTGATAACCCTCGTCTTGTGCCTAAGTTGTAGCATTTTCGCACACGTCTTGACCTCTTTCAGTGAGCAGCAAACCGTCTTGTTAAAATGTTTCGCCTCACCTCCTCCTTGGCCACCTTCTTCGGGCGCTTTGCCTCCTCCCTTCCTCCTCTCAGGCAACTGCACAAGTTGATACTGAAAAAAAATACATTGACAAGGAAAAAAGGAAGAACAATGAGACACACAACCTTCACCAAAATTCCACTAATGCCTACATACGCACTACATCTGAGAAGTCCAACTATGTCTACATAGGCAGTACAACCATGTATGACCAGAAGTTAACATGCTTTAAAATTGTTGGAAATTTACAAAACAGAAGTTCAACCATGTATACAAAGCCAGGAATCAAACATGTATCTCAGAAGTCCAACTATGTCTACATAGGCAGTACAACCATGTATGACCACAAGTTAACATGCTTTCAAAAATGTTGGAAATTTAAAAAGCAGAAGTTCAACCATGTACACTAAGGCAGTAATCAAACATGTATACCAACAAGTTATGCTAATTTCTTCATGTATAAACCCAGAAGTCCAACTGTGTACACAAAGGCAGTAATACCATAAAAGCAAAGCACGTCTGCTAATTTATTCGTCTAATGGAGCAGAAGGTCAGCTATGTACGCCAAGGCAGTGCTAAAAAAATAAAACTACAGCAATAGCGACAAATGCTCTAAAAAATAGTAAACATGAGACATTCATACCTGATTAGCGGCAACATCATCATCGTCGTCATCCTCATCATCACCATTGAAATCATCATCATCCTTGTCCTCTGGATTAACAAGAGAACGCTTCTTCACACCCTTGTTGACCTTTGCAGGTGGAACCTTGCGCTTCACGTCGCATTTCTTCCCCTTACCAGATGCACCAGCACCAAGCGGAGAAGGTGTAGGCGCGGCAGTGGCAAGCACACGAGGAATACGGCGTGGCGTACCACCAAGGCCTAACCATTGATCTTCAACAACTTCTGCAGGCCTTGAAACATGTGGGCTCCTCCGAGGAGTAACTTCACCAACTACTAGCTTCCTCGCATCAGTCTTCTTGATTTTCTTCTTAACAGGGACAACCGTGCCATCACTAGCACACGGCAAGTCTTCCTCAACAATGAGCTCAGCCGCATGAACAGATCCAGGAACATAAGAACCTTTCTCTAGGCGGGCCGACCTCTTCTTGTCAAAATCTTCTTGCTTCTTCCTCTTACGTTGGTCCTCCAGGAGAAGCTGAAGAGGCACATCCTCGGGTTGCTCGACAGTTCAAGTGCCATCAACAGATCAAGGATCGCATCTCTGACATCTGAGGAGAGCACAAAGGATCCGGAATGGAATCACAACCTTTGACTGACGGAGCCACCTCCTCAGCAGCAACAGGGGTTTCTGATAAACCCAACTCAGATAAAACATCGTTGATGGTGTTCAAAGCTTCCTCCTCTGTGGACACATCTACAAAGAACACAAAAAATCGAAGAAAAAAATTAAAAAAAGTCAGGAACAAAAACAAAAACAAACGACATGAACAAGCTAAAAAAACATGGCTCAAAACTTTAAAATGAAAAGGAAAGGGGTTTCACATACTAGGTGAAGCAAGAGCTGCAGAAGCAAGATCCTCGAGGCTTGAAAAATTCTCAAGGCTCAAAGCAACCTCGGCAATCACAGTCAAAGGGATAATGGGTGATTTAGCCGCATCAGATATTGGAGCATCAGTACTAACCTCTGAAGCTCCATCTTGATCGCATGCATTTTTTTCAGAACTATTCAACTCATCACCAACTACAAAAAATGCAAGTAAAAAGGAAACTGAGTTCTAATCACAATCCTACACCAAAGGGACTTCTACTTTGACAACAATGTCCAATACCAAGAAGTTAAACAATACCTAACAAAGTGGTAAACACAACAAACACACTAAAAATCTACAAACTAAATATAAAAACAATCTACACCAGAGGGGCTACTACATATAACATGAATGTCCAGAAGTTTAGCGATATATAACAAAGCAGTAAAACAAAATGTGCATAACAAAAGTTCAACCAAATTTCATTATAAACAAACAATAATTAAAACCTGAAGTTCAACTATGTGACCCAAGCAAATAGCACATAAAAAAGATGTAGCATGACCACAAATAGTATTTCACAGGCAAACTAAATATCAATACCATCAACATGATAACAAAAAAATAAAGATATACACTACAAATATGAAACATCTGGGAAGTTCAACAACACTTGGTGACATAGTTTCACCTGCAAAATCATCAACTACAAAGTAAGCAAACACTATTCTAACTCAAACTAATGGTAAAAAGCATACACATAACCATTCCTAGAAGTTCACACTATTAAGAATGGCAGTCCAACATGAATACTAATCGAAGATATGGGCAGACATATATAAGAATAATGCTATTTAAAATACAAGATACAACTACACTAAGATACCTAGAGAAGGTTTTAAAGCCATGACAACACAACCGCCTTGATGAATGCAACTCGAAACACTAGAACAACCTGAATCAAACCATACAACAAAATACAAAAAGAAATACAAAATCATACAACAAAATAGTTAGCAAGTACAAAATCATATAGTTAGCAAGTACAAAATCATACAACAAAATACAAAAGGAAACTGAATCAAACCATAGAATGAAACAACCAGAACATACCAACAAGTATAAAAAGATGAACAGTAGCACATCTAGGCAAGCACAAACAAAAAAAAGAATCCATAAACTATCTAGCATGTGAGAGACACCATATAGACTTCAAAATCAAAAACACTAAAACAAATCAGATACATCAGATCTAGCATCACATCACACCCTCTCTTACATGCATCTGAATGCTGAAATCAAGAAAGGGGAAATGAAATCCACACAAGCCTGAAGGGACAAAAAGCACACACAAGCATCACATAGACAAATCTGACCACGGGGGAATGCAATCCACCCACCACACGGACAAGAACCCTACCTAAACTACCACCAAACCATCAGAAGAAGGGGGTACAGAGGCGGACGCGAGAGCACACAGGAGGCGGACTCGACAGATCTAGCGAAACTAGAAGCAAGCATTAGGGCCGGGCAGCACTTGTACCTCTCTAGACGACCCCCGCACGCACGAATCCGTGGTGGTTCTTCAATTCCCCACGACGCCACGCGCGCCTTGCAACCGCGCAGGCAGTTGCCACCCTCGCTTCGGAGCAGGAGAGAGCGGGTTGGGCGAGGGAGAGCGGGGTGTGGGGGAGAAATAGGAGCGGGGGCGTGCGCCGGTTACTCCACTCACGAGGGCAGGGGACAGGCGTGGAGAAATCGGGAGGAGTTGCAGGCGACGAAGGCAGCGGAGCGACGGAGAGGGGGGAGAGAGCGAGCGACAGGGGAAGAGGGGTTTTCTGACACGTGGTGGCGAGGGAGATGGTCAATTAATGCCTCTCTGTCGTGGGACTTGCCAGGCAGGAGAAATTATAGTTTTACCCCTCAACAGCTAAAAAAGTAAATACATCTATAGATAAATGAATGCACCATTTGAATGCATCTACTATAATGAGATAAGATCACACAACAACACTGCTAATATCCTCAAAACCAAAATTGGATGGCAAATACACTGCGAAAGGAAGAAACATACATACATAAATATGCACCTAAAAAAGAGAGAAAATAAGTTCAAAAAATAAAGAACACAAGCTCAAGTACTCTAATAAAAGAAGTAAATGAATAAGAATAAATAAACCCAAAGAAACAAAAAGAAGAAGTTCAAGTACAAAAATAGATGAAGTTCATATCTAACCCTAAACCCTAAACCCTAAAAACCCTAAGATAGATAGTGGGGTCACGGATGTGACAGACTCGCCTCCGCATGCGATGACGCGGCACGCCGCGTCGTCGCCTGCTCCGGCTCATTCCTGTCTCAGCCTCGCAGGGGGAGGGGAGGGGGAGACCCGACCCCCCCTCTCCCCTGCTCGGCCTCGCGCTACCGCATTGCTGCATGCTAGGATTTGACAGGACGCAATGCGGTTATACTGTTTCCACCCCACCGCACGCACCCCTAAACCCTAAAAACCCTAAGATAGATAGTGGGGTCACGGATGTGACGAACTTGCCTCCGCATGCGATGGCTCGCCGCGTCGTCGCCTGCTCCGGCTCGTTCCTGTCTCGGCCTCACAGGGGGGGAGGGGCACTACTAGGAAAAGGCCTACTAGTGGCGCACCTGTTTTGCCTACTAATGGCGCACTACAGGTGCGCCACTAGCACCACGCCATTAGAATTTTTTACTAATGGCGCACCATGCCGTGCGCCATTAGTATGCCTCCTAGGGGGGCATATTTACCCATGTGCTTTGGCATACTAATGGCGCACTGGTGGATGATGCGCCATTAGAGTCTTTTTTGCAGTGCGCCATTAGTGTGCTGAGTGGTGCGCCACTAGTATGAATATTAGGGATTATTTTTTCTTTTCTGATATTTTCACAGGTTACAAAATATATTATTGGACAGAATATAGACAGCACCACACAGCAACAGCAGATTCATCGAATACAATATAAGATTAATCTCCGAATACAATTCATCATATTAGTCTCCGAATTTTAAATACCGAACAAAGTTAGAACATTACAAGTCTCGAAACCGCGAGTAGCGAGTTTGTCTTCACATTACAAGTCGATATCGATCATCTAAACTACCATCACATAGAAGAGAGCTGCGGTCATCACGATGAGCATAATCGTGATGAAACTGGTCTTCATCCGGTTCCTCCAATGCTCCCTCCTCTCTCCCGCTAGATAACGCACGTATCTAACTTCCGCCTCCGCCCTAGTGGTGTACCCTTTGTAATCATATCACTGAAACGGTGAACCTGTCTCCGACACTCCTCCCAGTCGTCGTAGACTTCGGGAACCTTACCCTTGTACACGACATCTCTATGCACTAGCCAAACAAAACGTTAGTAACAATTCACAGACAATACATAAGAAATATATAAGTATGCAACAAAAGGATCGGAAGAGAAAAGCAACACATTAATAGCATCGATTACATCTAAGTTGAACGACTGTCCAAACCAAAGAGACATACAAGTTCATTAAAGTTTAATTACAACATGAGCCAATCAATGTTTCAGAACTACACATAGCATCACTACTTTCGACTCGACTCAAGGGACAGGAGCGTGGATGAAGCCACCGTCTCTCGTGATGGTCATGAAATCGCGGGCGTTGTCAGCCTGCATTTGTAGCGTTGTGTCTATCTCACAGTTGGACGGTTGATATCTGAGGTAGAACTGCCCCGAGGTACGAAGGACATCTTGATGGATGATTTCCACAAACTCCGACTGGATGCGAAAGAATTCTTGTGTGATGTCTGTGTCTTGGATTGCCGATAAGCTCGCGGCCCAATCTTTGAGATTATTTGGTAGCATAAGGTGATTATGGTCCCGTACGATCGCCCTCATGTGATGGAGGGCGTAGTAGGCATCCTTCTGACCGCCAGGCGGCTGCTTGACACAGGAGAACGTCCTATTGTGGGCGAACACGTGCTTGCCGTACCTACGAACTGGCCTGGTGAAGGTGCCTCCAGATTTGGCGTAGCCGGGGAGAACATCATCAATAACTTTCTTGGTATTTGTGTAGTCTTTCTTCGACTGACGGTCCGAGTCAAAACACGTGGTCATGGAATATTTCAGGCTTAAGAGGATGAGTGTGCAATGTTTGTCACTACACGGAACACGGAATGTTAGAAAAAAAATCGAAACCTAAGAAATCGTATGTTACGAGGCGGTGAGGGGATGACTTACTCGGGAAAGTAAGGCACGAGGAAGTTATCCTTATCTGGGTTTGCCAGAATGATGCCTTCGAGGTAAGAACTCGCGACTTGCGGTCCCAGTAGCTGCCCAAGATCTTGGCACACATGTAGAAGGGGTCGACTATCACGATGTCCGGGGTCTTGTCTCTAATGATCCGCATCTCCATACTCAGCGAAAATAGCCGAACGAAGGTGTAATGCAGCGGATGAAGGTTAAACATAGCGAACATGTCATCAAACCGCAGGACGATCGTACCCCCGATGGCATTATCCACAAAGCCCTTGCCCTCTGGCACCTTGGCCACAAAAACCGGGTATGCCACATCATTCTCTCTAAGACGCCGCTTCTCCAAAGAAAGAACACTGTCATGCAGACTCCGCATAGCACCGGTTGCAGCATTGAGCATATTAGTCGGTAGCATTGGCCTACCCGCCACCTGCACCCTCCTTGAGATATCCTTAGGTGAAGGTGGCCCGTCCTGAGCACTGACCATACTCGGTGCCGGCTGGCTCGCACCCTTGTTACTCTTTCTTTTCCGTCCCTTCTTCTGCTGTAATGGGACCAAGTTCTGCTCACAGACCGCCTTCTTGAGTGTGTTGGGGCTGATAATATTTCGCACCTCAGCTATCTGAGGCTCGGTGAAGTCGGCAGCTGGAGGCGTCTCCTGAGAACTGAACGCCGCATTTACGCTGTTGCAATTGGGTTTCTCCGCGGTACCAGCTAGATCGCGATCTTCTTTTCCAGGGTTGGGTTCTTGAGAAGGAGGCCCCAAGAATTCTTCATCGTACCCATGTTCGGCAAAGTACTTATCAACGTTGGTAAATGTACCGTTGTCGTTGTCGTCGTCGTCTGGATCCTGTGCCATATGCATGTTCGGATCCTGTGCCATAGGGATGTCCGGCATGTCCGGTAGCGTTGCGCCGGTCTTGCCATGGCTTGGCGCCGACACGACTGGCGTTGTTGTCTATGGGGTGGTGTCCCCCGCCCCCAAACGAATCTGGCTCTTCGGCCCAAGCAGGGGCCAGCTTACGTAGGTGCTGAGGGTCATCACATCATCTTCGTCGGCCCCGGCGGGTCGAATCGGAGGTAACAACTCGTCGCAACTGGCGTAACCGAACCAGTTGAACCCTATACACGGTGGGTGGCATCGGATTACCGTGGAACACGGGTTGCCCGGTTGAACGATTCTGCCCTTGGCGACATCGACCAACTCGTCATTCACGGCGCGTGAGAGTGCACTAACATCGGCGCGCCTGCGAAAACATGTAGGGCGTCAGGGATGCCCAGTCAAAGGCAAGTAGATGAAGTCCTCGGCCGACAAGCTTAATTATTTACCGTGATGGCGTCGAGCTCGGCTTCGAGGCACCGCCAACGGCGGGCGTGCAATTGATGGAGGGGCCGCTTGCTGCCGAGGTGCCGGCCACCGTACACCCGGGTGCATTAAGCTCCAATGCCTGTGCCGGCGTCGGAGACACCAATACCGCCTCCGCCGGAGACACCAATGGCGCCGCCTGCGCGTTGTGTGGGTTGCTGGCCGTGAAGCTGGAAACCGGGGGCGGCCCCTGTTGGCCGCCCGCAATCCACGCCTGCAGCCCCTCAATCAAGGTAGACACAATGCCGATGAGCGTCGTTCCCAGTTGTTGTTGCACTTGCTCTTGGACAATCTCCAGAATCTGCGCCACTTGTGCCTTGAGTTCTTGAACCTCGCTCGACTGGCTTTCCGAGCTAGTCTTTCTCTCCTTTCGCCCACCAGCATTATAGTATGACGACAATTTTGTGGACAAGCCTTTGCCGGCCACACGACCAGCTGACGACGGCTTACTGAGCTTATCCGTATTTTTCATTATGTTCAACTGTCACAGCCCCAGATCAACTCTAGAGCTTGCTTGTAACTAGTAGCATTGCATCCATGCATCATGTTTAATTTCCATGAAATTTGAAATGGGGATGATCAAGCCCTAGCACTAAAGCAATTCAAATAGGTTTAAATTCAAAAATATTTTCAAAAACCCAAAGTGGTTTGCAAAAATGTTCATGATTAATGGAAAAAGGTGAAAACCATATCCAGAGATGATGGATATTTTTCCAAGGCATTTTTGGATTTTTGAATAAACCATATTGTATTTGAATTGGGGCATTTAAATACTATTAATATTATTTTTAAATGCTCCAACAATTCTGGAAATAGTTAAGGGCCTCTGTAATAATTTAGTTAATGCCCACAATTATTTTCAGCATTTATTTAAATGGTTTAGTATTTTACTAAACTAAAACAAAATAGAATGAAATAGAAAAAAAAACAGAAATAATAAAAGAGAGAGAAGGACTACCTGGTTTACCTGCGCAGCCCACCAGCCTCCTTCTCCCTCCCCTCGCTGGCCAGTTGGTGGCCCAGCCCACCAACCGACACGCCCGCTCGTCAGCCTACCTCTGCCAAGAGGCGAGGAGGGACGCGATCACACCGAGCGCGCCACCTCCTGCTTCCCGGCCACCTCCTGCTTCCCCGGCCCCTCCTAGACGACGCCACGGAGAGCCACGTGCCCAAGCTCTCTCTCACTCTCTCCCGACCCTCCCTCTCCTCTGCTCCCTCTCTCGCCTCGGACCGAGCGGCCTCGTCGCCACTGTCGCCGTTCGCCCATGACCACCGCCTCCCCCTTACCTCCCCGACATGCCCCCAAGCCCCGCCACTCCATCCTCGCAATCCTCACCGAGCCTCCCGACGCCGGAGCGCCCCGAGGCGCCGCCCCCGCCGTTTTCCCCTTCTCGGACCCGCCGCTCGCCGCCGTCGAATTCGTCGGCTCCGGTGCCTCCCCGAGCTCGCCGATGCCATCACCGCACCCGCCGTGAGCTCCTCTATCGTTTCCCCCTTCTCCCCGACTCGTTCTCCCTCTCTAGCCACCATTTCCATCATGGGCTTCGCTCGCCGCCGTGCCTCGTCGCCCGGCGTGGCTAGAGCCCCAAAGGCTCGGTTAACCCCCACCCTGGCTCACTGCAGCACCAGAACCCGCAGCGCCTCCGCTTCCCTCTAGCGCGCCGCAGCGAGCCCGAGCTCGCCCGAGCTCCGGCCGCCGCCAAACACGCCGCCGGCGTCGATTCCGACCGCCCCGAGCTCAACCCACTCCACCAAGAGCCTCAGCTCATCCCCAGCTCCCCGTAGGTACCCTCCCCGACCCTTTTGGTGGCCGGAATGGCAAAATGCACTCGCGCCGCCGCGTCGGGCTCGCCGGCGGCTAAACGCCGGCGCCCGCTGACCGCTGACCGGCGTGGGTTGACCCACTGCCCGGTTTGACCTCCCCCTCTCCTCACTGACATGCGGGCCCCGCCCGGCTAATCAAGTTAGATTAGTGTTAACCAAGTTAGGTTAGTTAGTTAGACACTGACCAGTGGGTCCCAGCGTCAGAGTTGACCTGGACAGCGACCCAGTTGACTCGCTGACGTCACATCGACGTCAGGCTGACGCAATAACTAGGTTTCTAGATTTAATTTAATTCAGTAAATTTCAGAAAATGCCCTAAACTTCAATAAATCATAGAAATTCAACCGTAACTCGGATGGAAATAATTTATATATGAAAAATGATCAGAAAAATATGAAGAATCTGTTTGTGCCATGATCATGCATGTTTGAACAAGTTAACATCACTGAATAGGATGAATCATGATTAGGGTAATTTAGGAAATAGCATTTTGAGTTGGAATTCAACCTTGTTTGAATTCCACTTCAACTAACTTGGATTACTGTTGCATTAGGTGAATTCAGTACCTTAACATGACATGTCATTCATGTGAATGTGCATTGCATTGATTGTGTCCTCTCTTGTTTGCCGGTAATTGTTTCCTCCCAGAGCGATGTATCGACGATGAAATCGATGACACCGATGAAGAACTATATTATCTTCGTAAGTGCCGTGCAAGCAAAACCCCCTTGTTCATTCCGATACAATCCCACTCTCTCGCTCCTGCTCTATTTTACTGCATTAGGACAACAACGACTCATGTGTTATTTGCTGCGGTAGCTGAACCCCTTGATCCTTGTCACAGCCCCAGATCAGCCCTAGAGCTTGCTTGTAACTAGTAGCATTGCATCCATGCATCATGTTTAACTTCCATGAAAATTGAAATGGGGATGATCAAGCCCTAGCACTAAAACAATTCAATTAGGTTCAACTTCAAAATATCTTCAAGAACCCAAAGTGGTTTGCAAAAATGTTCATGATTAATGGAAAAAGGTGAAAACCATATCCGGAGATGATGGATATTTTTCCAAGGCATTTTTGGATTTTTGAATAAACCATATTGTATTTGACTTGGGGCATTTAAATACTATTAATATTTTAAATGCTCCAACAATTTTGAAAATAATTAAGGGCCTCTGAAATAATTTAGTTAATGCCCACAATTATTTTCAGGATTTACTTAAATGGTTTAGTATTTTACTAAACTAAAACAAAACAGAATGAAATAGAAAAAAAAAACAGAAATAAAAAAGAGAGAGAGAGAAGCCCAACCTACCTGGCTTACCTGGCGCCTCAACCCCCCTCGGCTGCCCTGTGGCCCAGCCCACCTACCCCACCGCTCACCGTCTTCCTTCGCTGTAGAAGGCGAGGCGAGGCGTGGCGAAGGCCGGGCGATGCCGCTGCCACCTCCACCTGCTGCTTCACCCCGACGCCTGGACGCCTCCCGAGCGCCCACGCCGACCCCGACCCCTCGCTCTCTTCTTCTCCCTCGTTCCCTCCTCCGTCTCGCTCTCTTTCCCGAACCCGAACGAGCTCGCCGGCGCCGTCGCCGTTCGCCGCGGCCACGGCCATCCCCGAGCCGCCCCGAGCCATCCTAGAGCTCCGCCACCTCGTTCCCTACCTCCTCACCGATCCACGTGACCGGAAGGGCCCCGAGGCGCCGCCCCGTCGTTCTTCCCCTCTTCGGACCCGCCGGTCGCCGTCGACGATTACGTCGGCTCGGGCCCCGACCTCGCCGAAGCGTCCCATCGCCGCCGCGGTGAGCTCCTGCGCCCTCACCCCTCTCCCGTCGACGCCCGTTCTCTAGCCCGATCCCCAACTTCGACCGAAACACCTGCGCCGGCCATGGCGTAGCCGTAGCCACAACGCGCATGCTCGCTCTCGAGCTCACCACCACCCTCACCGCACTCACCGGGCGCAACACGCCACTCCAGCGCGCCTCGCCGTGCTCCCTAGCACCGTGTTCGACCTCGGCGAACTCTGGCGGCCGCATAGGTCGCCGCCCGGCGTCGATTCCGGCCGCCCGCACCTCCCGTTGGTCCCCTAGATGCGCGGGATCACGGGCTCCCTCTGGTACCCTCGGCGCGCGCCCGGCCGCTGCCCTAAGCGCAACTCCGGCGGGCCACCGCCCGCTCGGTTGGATCGCCGCCCGGCCAAATTCCGGCAAGTGCCGACGTGGCCATATTATTAGCACTAATTAACCCCCTCTCTTTGACATGTGGGCCCCAAAGGTGCTGGATTAATTAATTTAAATTCTCTGTTAGATTAGTACTAATCTCGGGGCCCGCCTCTCGGCATTGACTTTGCCACGTCATCGTTGACCGGACCCACTAGTCAGCCTCTGTCCCCTGCCCCGCCACACCGACGCAGGGTCCCACGCCAGGTTTGACCTGGACCTGGCGCCTTTGACCTGGGACGTCACCCGATGTCATCCTCGACGCAATTAACCTTTTTCTGGATTTGTTTATATTCAGGAAATTCCAGAAAATATTCTAACCTTCAATAAATCATAGGAATTTAACCGTAACTCGGATGGAAATAATTTATATATGAAAAATGATCAGAAAAATATGAAGAATCTGTTTATGCCATGATCATGCATGTTTGAACAAGTTAACATCACTGAATAGGATGAATCATGATTAGGGTAATTTATGAAATAGCATTTGGAGTTGGAATTCAACCTTGTTTGAATTCCACTTCAACTAACTTGGATTATTATTGCATTAGGTGAATTCAGTACCTTAACATGATCATGCATCATATATGTGCATTGCATTGATTGTGCTCTCTCTTGTTTGCCGGTAATTGTTCCCTCCCGGTAGACGATGTACCGACGATGATTATTCGATGACACCGATGAAGAACTATTATCTTCAGAAGTGCCAGGCAAGCAAAACCCCTTGTTCATTCCGATATAATCCCACTCTCTCGCTCCTGCTCTATTTTACTGCATTAGGACAACAACGACTCATGTGTTACTTGCTGCGGTAGCTGAACCCCTTGATCCTTTGCATGACCTGTCATTCCACAAGAATTAGATGAAACCCACTAGCATGAGTAGGAATTGTTTGAGCCATGTTGTGCCTACTCATCTATGCTTGTTTGTCATGCCTGCCATCGCTTAGAGTTGAGTCGGGTCTAATTCATTGGGAATGAATTGGAATTGTTATGAACATGTCCTATTGTGTATGAGCTAAGTGTGTGAACACGATTTGGTAAAGGTAGCGGTGAGAGGCCATGTAGGAGTACATGGTGGGTTGTCTCATTGAAACCGTCCTCGAGGAACTGAGATCTGTATTTGTGATCCATGAAACAGTTACTACCACGCATTGGGATCCTTAATTGACCCTCTCGGCTTCTTAACCACCCTTGTTCCTGGTCCGGAGTTGCAAGTAGTTTCGTGTTTGTAGTATCTTTGGGGGCATTTAACGCTGACCTTAGGGGTGGGTTGTGTTGTGGTAGGCACCGTGGCCCGTGTACCGAGTGCCCGTTTGGTATCTCGGGAACCCTGCACACATCGTTCGGGGCTGTATGGGAAACCTCGGCGGACTCCCTGCGGATGGAACCCGAATAGGCGATAAACTGGACTAGGGACTTGAGTGTTTAGGTAGGCCGTGGCCGACACCCACGTTGGGCTTCCGCTTGAAGGTTGCCGAGTACATGTCGTGTAAACGGCGGTAAGTGGTGAGAGCATGTGTGAAGAAGTACACCCTGCAGGGTTTAATATGATCTATTCGAATAGCCATGTCCGCGGAGAAGGACTTCCGATTGCCTATATCGGTTCATAGACAAGTGAAAGTGGATACTCTAAAATGCGCAAGATAAGCGTGAGTGCTATGGATGGCGTTCTCGTAGGGAGACGGGAGCGGGTCCATAGTGGTGTATTGATATGGTGAATATGTGGACTCGTAGCGCCACTTCAAAGGAGTTACTTGCAAATGTAGTTCAGGATAGCCACCGAGTCAAAGCTGGCTTGCTGCAGTCAAACTCCACCACCCCTTTTGATAATGATGCATATGTAGCTAGTTCTGATGTAAGTCTTGCTGAGTACGTTTGTACTCACGTTTGCCTATTTTATGTTTTGCAGAGAGACTTTAGTCTCGCTAGTAGTTCCGCTTGGACTTCGACGGTTAGCTTGATACCTCAGCTACGATCTTGTGCCTCGGCAGGATCTCGGTAGATAGTCGGGCTTCTCGGCCTTTTTCATTTATAGTTGTCTGCGTACTCGGACATGATTAGCTTCCGCTTGTGCTTTGACTTGTATGTTTCGAGTGTTGGGTCATGAGACCCATGTTTGTAATATCTCGATCTTCTGAGCCTAATGAATAATTTTTGAGTCGTAGAGTTATGTTGTGATGCCATGTTGTATCTACGCATATCGAGCATAATGTGTGTATGTCTGAAATGCTTGATATGTGTGGGATCCGACGAACTAGTTGTTTACCCTTGGCAGCCTCTCATATGGGGAAATGTAGTCTCGTGCTTACGGCGATAGTAGTCCGCCATGGCCGGTTCACCGGAGTCCTGCTAGCCCAAAGACTACCGCTTGGACACTTGATCGGCCGGCATGTGTTTCACTTCGCTCTCGTGGTTCTGTTCTTCGGGAAATGTCACGGTGTTATTCGGAGTCCTGCCTAGCCTGCTACAGCCCGGGATACCGGAGTCCTGTTAGCCCAGTGCTACAGCCCGAATATATCCGTTGATGACCGACATGTTCGATGTGATTCATGTATGCCTGTCCCCATAGGTTAGCGCCGCTTTGGGTTCACGACTAGCCATGTCGGCCCGGGTTCTTTGTCATATGGATGCTAGCGACACTATCATATACGTGAGCCAAAAGACGCAAACGGTCCCGGGCCATGGTAAGGCGACACCGTGGGAATACCGTGCGTGAGGCCGCAAAGTGATATGATGTGTTACATGCTAGATCGGTGTGACTTAGGATCGGGTCCTGATGTTGGTATCGAGCGCCCGATCTGTCAGAGATTACCAAGCCAAACCGGTCAAGTTGTGTCTAGAAATGCTTTAGTTATGTAAGGGAATTGATTGTGGAAGGGAACGTAAGGCTCTGTTTACTCCTTGTACCTCATGGCCTTCTGATCTGAGTCATCCTCTTCTCTTCTACGGGGTTTAAGAACTAGGCTTCTCATCTATCCATTAGGATGACGTGTTACTAATCCATAGACTTATAGGATTGTTGGTTTTAATCCCCAGTTCAGTTCTTACTACTCTGTATGATAATCGTTGATTTCAGTATCTTGTTATGATGTTGTTGAGTGGTTATGCCACCATTTTTGCAGGATGTCTCAAATCATTTTGAGCATTTACAGCCGTTATGCTGTCCGAGTCATCCCATGTCTCTAAATAGTCTGATGCGTTTGCAAATCCCTCCCCTCCATTTCTAATGTTCATTCGGGCCAGATTAATCACACAAATTGGTATGTTGAGGTACTCCGCTGCCTCAACATATATGTTGGAATTATTATTATGACCCTAGGTGTTTAGGGAGTCACCTAGCAATTTAGCAATGCTTTTGTATCCCTAGTGTGATGATTCTGGCCAGTATTTTCGAAAGCATCCCGTGATGCCGTTTAGTAGTAGGTATTCTACTCCTGGGTTCTGAACCCGAGATTCACCCTACTCACTTCATGTTGTTAGTATTTGCTAGTGCCCTTAAGATATTAGCAACCTTGCAATAGTCCTCGAGGTCCGTGGTATTTCCTTGTTCCAAATACTACGAACCGCTTATGGCAGAAGTTCTTTTGAGCCAAAAGATCACAATAAGAGCGCTCTTGAGGAGTTCTCCATTCATAATTGTGAATCTGCCAATTCTACTTTTCTCGCATGGGTTATCCGGAAGAAATGTTGAGCTTGCTTGACACACTAATCTGTGCATCCACAACTCAAAAAATTATATGTTCCTTTGAGTTGTTCTCTTAGATGCCTTCTGACCTTCATCTATCAATTGATAGCCAAGGGTATGTGTGCATTTGTGTTCATCGATGCATTTTGTCCTTGTGGTCCGTCAAGCCATTCTATTCCAGAATGACTAGGAGAAACAAACTCCAGTACCTCATCCATATCCAGGATTGGGTCAAAGTAGTTGTATCCCGCAGATCAAAATGCCAATTCAGCTTTTGAATCTGTTCTACCCTGAAGTGTTACCATCTTTATGTCAATAATGTCATAAGAATTGCACCTTCTCTTATGAATTCTTGACGCAGTGATACTCGCTATCATTATTCATTCCTCGGTCCCGTGTTGTTGCAACCGGAATGCCGACAAATGAATTGTGATGTGTGAAATCAATACTCCGAGCCACTCGTTGCTTGGTAGTAAATGGACAATATTCTCATCCTTAGCGTGTTGGTTATTAAATCATCATTCTAAGATAGATCGTGCTACCTAGTCCTTATTTTCGGTACACTCTTCGATTGACGAGTTAGGATCTTGTCAAGTCCCCACTTATTTGATAATATCGTCTTGCCCTCAAAAGCAAGATTGCTCTCGAGCTTAGTAACATACCGGTGGTTCATGACTTTCCAAATATCTTCTTGGAAGTGTTACCGGGTTGTTTCCTGACTGTTATGTTGAGCTGTGATCAAGTCGGTTTCTTGTGAACCACCCTTTCTCCAAGAATCTGTGTTGGATACCCCGAGCTAGTTGGTTAAAGCCAAACAACAACTTGGAGAGTTGGAAGATAAAAGCTTGCCTAACTTAGTTCGATCCAAAGGGATATTCTTGTGAAGTGTGTGTTGAAGAAAGATGATATCTTCATCGATGGGTCCTCGTGATCGCTTGTTGGATCTATCGTCCTACCAATTCTTTGATTTGAGTATGGGCCATTGTCAAGTCAAATCAGAACCAACGATATTCGTAATGTTGTCTTACTCGTGGTTGATCGCTCGAGCATACACCATTATGTCTTTTGGTCTGGCGAATGCTATCACCGTGTTCACATGATGGTGGAAGTCCAAAGGATATGGAAATTTCGATAAGTTGCTGTTGAGCCCATCAAGAGCATTTTGTCTCCCCATGAGTCATGTTGAGCATCAACCTAGTATTGGAAACTTGTGTAAGCATTTCTTCGTGTTTCATTCATGAAGCATATGTTTGGATGAAAGTAGTGACTTCCTCTAGTTCATGTGCATCTGATGTAAGTTGCCGCCATGAACTTGAGAAAGGTTTGTTTTGCCTCCTGTGGAATCATCCCAAGTCAGTCATGCATGTGCGAAGTATTCTATGGTTTGATAGACTGATCATCTTCATTCCGTATGTATCCCTAGCACCTCAATCAAGGAGAAGAAGTTCCTTCATGAGAGCTAATCCGGACTTATGAAGTGATTTCAATATCCTCGATGATGGTTCCCCCACCGAACTCGGTAGTGTCTTATTATAAGGCTACCATGTGGTCATGCTTGTCTAGGACAACGTGTTCACAGTGTTTGTAGCGTAACCAGCTCATGTTTTGGAGCTTGCTATCGTAGTTCATTCGAGAATCTCGCAACATCTTTCCGCCGATTTGTGTTGCAAGCTTTCATTTTTCTTTCTAGACTCGATGAGTCTGGAATATCCTAACACCAACCAGATCTGAATCTCAGGCAGATATGATGGTTGGAACATTCGAACAGTTGCATTTCGTTCCCAGCTTGCACCGCCCTTGTGCCATTTCACTATGGGCTGCCTTCGTAGTAATTTCTGTTCAAGATCATTCTCAAAAGTGGACTTACCATGGGTCCCCTCCACCTTCGATGATAAGCAAAAATCATCCATTGCGTTGTCTTCAACAAGGTAGTCTACATCATCCATTTTAGTCCAGGTGTACCATTCCTTTGCACTCCGTAAACGATCATTGTGAATTGCCTTAGGCTAGTATGAAGAGTTTCAATGATCTCTGTATCAAAAGTAATTCTTTTTGCCACTTAAGGGAATAGTTCCTCGCGTCACCTCCCCTGAGGTGCCCCGCTATTGAATCATGGCAAATATTCCCTCGCCACCTTGACACCATCCACCATCTCCCTAAGCGTGGGATTGTTGCCACCAATCAAACCCCGTTGTTGTTCTTCCATCCCTCTCGATGTATTTTGTGTCTCAACTCGAGATGTGTCACCGTCTCAGTCTGTGAGTTGATCATGTTTACTTGATCTTCATGAAGATCGAATCATGTAGGGTTTCCCCTTTCTTCCTGTTGTCGTGTCGGGTGAAGATCTCGAAGACGTCAAGACCAAGATGATGGAGTAAATCAACATCTTCGAGAAGGGCAAATGGATCATGAAGATTGTGATAGTTTGTGACCTCCCTTTTCCTCTTACCTCACATCTTGAATCTCGGGGCGAGATTCTTGTTTAGTGGGGGTGAGCTGTCACAGCCCCAGATCAGCCCTAGAGCTTGCTTGTAACTAGTAGCATTGCATCCATGCATCATGTTTAACTTCCATGAAAATTGAAATGGGGATGATCAAGCCCTAGCACTAAAACAATTCAATTAGGTTCAACTTCAAAATATCTTCAAGAACCCAAAGTGGTTTGCAAAAATGTTCATGATTAATGGAAAAAGGTGAAAACCATATCCGGAGATGATGGATATTTTTCCAAGGCATTTTTGGATTTTTGAATAAACCATATTGTATTTGACTTGGGGCATTTAAATACTATTAATATTTTAAATGCTCCAACAATTTTGAAAATAATTAAGGGCCTCTCAAATAATTCAGTTAATGCCCACAATTATTTTCAGGATTTACTTAAATGGTTTAGTATTTTACTAAACTAAAACAAAACAGAATGAAATAGAAAAAAAAAACAGAAATAAAAAAGAGAGAGAGAGAAGCCCAACCTACCTGGCTTACCTGGCGCCCGAACCGGCCCAGTTTCCCCCCCCTCGCTGGCCCAGGTGGCCCAGCCCACCTACCCCCACCGCTCACCGTCTTCCTCTGCCAGAAGGCAGAGGCGAGGCGTGGCGAGCGCTGGCGATGCCGCGGCCACCTCCACCCTGCCTGCTTCACCCCGGCGCTCTGGACGCCTCCCCGAGCGCCACGCGACCCTGGACCCCCTCGCTCTCTTCTTCTCCCTCGTTCCCTCCTCCGTCTCGCTCTCTTTCCCGACCCCGACCGAGCTCGCCGGCGCCGTCGCCGTTCGCTGACCACGGCCATCCCGAGCCGCCCGAGCCATCCTAGAGCTCCGCCACCTGCTTCCCTACCTCCTCACCGATCCACGTGACCGGAAGGGCCCCGAGGCGCCGCCCGTCGTTCTTCCCTCTTCGGACCCGCGGTCGCCGTCGGCCAATTCCTCGGCTCCGGCCGTCCCGACCTCGCCCGAAGCGTCCCATCGTCGCCGCAGTGAGCTCCTGCGCCTCACCCCTCTCC
The DNA here is from genome assembly GCA_021605145.1 of Aegilops bicornis. Classification (NCBI taxonomy): domain Eukaryota; kingdom Viridiplantae; phylum Streptophyta; class Magnoliopsida; order Poales; family Poaceae; genus Aegilops; species Aegilops bicornis. The sequence continues at coordinate 302,082,312 of CM038674.1, read as the reverse complement.
CGTCCGACGCCCGTTCTCTAGCCCGATCCCCAACTTCGACCAAACACCTCGCCGCCCGGCCATGGCGTAGCTGTGGCCACAACTGCCACATGCTCGCTCTCGAGCTCACCACCACCCTCACCGCACTCACCGGGCGCAACACGCCACTCCGCGCGCCTCGCCGTGCTCCCTAACCTTGTGTTCGACCTCGGCGAACTCCGGCCGCATAGGTCGCCACGGCGTCGATTCCGGCCGCCCCGCACCTCCCGTTGGTCCCCCTAGATGCGCGGGATCACGGGCTCCCTCTGGTACCCTCGGTAGCGCCACGGCTGCCCTAAGCGCAACTCCGGCGGGCGCGCCCGCCGGTTGGTCGCCGCCCGGCCAAATTCCGGCAAGTGCCGACGTGGCCATATTATTAGCACTAATTAACCCCCCTCTCTTTGACATGTGGGCCCCGGTGCACGGATTAATTAATTTAAATTCTCTCGTTAGATTAGTACTAATCTCGGGGGCCCGCCTCAAGATTGACTTTGCCACGTCATCGTTGACCGGACCCACTAGTCGACCTCTGTCCCCGCTTCTGCTACATCGACGCAGGGTCCCACGCGTCGAGTTTGACCTGGACCTGGCGCCTTTGACCTCTTGGCGTCACCCGATGTCATCCTGACGCAATTAACCTTTTTTCTGGATTTGTTTATATTCAGGAAATTCCAGAAAATATTCTAACCTTCAATAAATCATAGGAATTTAACCGTAACTCGGATGGAAATAATTTATATATGAAAAATGATCAGAAAAATATGAAGAATCTGTTTATGCCATGATCATGCATGTTTGAACAAGTTAACATCACTGAATAGGATGAATCATGATTAGGGTAATTTATGAAATAGCATTTGGAGTTGGAATTCAACCTTGTTTGAATTCCACTTCAACTAACTTGGATTATTATTGCATTAGGTGAATTCAGTACCTTAACATGATCATGCATCATATATGTGCATTGCATTGATTGTGTTCTCTCTTGTTTGCCGGTAATTGTTCCTCCCGGTGAGACGATGTACCGACGATGATTATTCGATGACACCGATGAAGAACTATTATCTTCGAAGTGCCGAGCAAGCAAAACCCCTTGTTCATTCCGATATAATCCCACTCTCTCGCTCCTGCTCTATTTTACTGCATTAGGACAACAACGACTCATGTGTTACTTGCTGCGGTAGCTGAACCCCTTGATCCTTTGCATGACCTGTCATTCCACAAGTAATTAGATGAAACCCACTAGCATGAGTAGGAATTGTTTGAGCCATGTTGTGCCTACTCATTTATGCTTGTTGTCATGCCTGCTATCGCTTAGAGTTGAGTCAGGTCTGATTCATCGGGAATGAATTGGAATTGTTATGAACATGTCCTATTGTGTATGAGCTAAGTGTGTGAACACGATTTGGTAAAGGTAGCGGTGAGAGGCCATGTAGGAGTACATGGTGGGTTGTCTCATTGAAACCGTCCTCGAACTGAGATCTGTATTTGTGATCCATGAAACAGTTACTACCACGCATTGGGATCCTTAATTGACCCTCTCGGCTTCTTAACCACCCTTGTTCCTGGTCCGGAGTTGCAAGTAGTTTCGGTGTTTGTAGTATCTTTGGGGCCGCATAGCGCTGACCTTAGGGGTGGGTTGTGTTGCGGTAGGCACCGTGGGTCTTGATGTACCGAAAGTGCCCGTTTGGTATCTCGGGAACCCTGCACACATCGTTCGGGGCTGTATGGGAAACCTCGGCCGGACTCCTGGATGGAACCCGAATAGGCGATAAACCTGGACTAGGGACTTGAGTGTTTAGGTAGGCCGTGGCCGACACCCACGTTGGGCTTCCGCTTGAAGGTTGCCGAGTACATGTCGTGGTAAACGGGCGGTAAGTGGTGAGAGCGTGTGTGAAGAAGTACACCCTGCAGGGTTTAATATGATCTATTCGAATAGCCGTGTCCATGAGAAGGACTTGGATTGCCTATATCAGTTCATAGACAAGTGAAAGTGGATACTCTAAAATGCGCAAGATAAGCGTGAGTGCTATGGATGGCGTTCTCGTAGGGAGACAGGGAGCGGGTCCATAGTGGTGTATTGATATGGTGAATATGTGGACTCGTGCGCCACTTCAAAGGAGTTACTTGCAATGTAGTTCGGGATAGCCACCGAGTCAAAGCTGGCTTGCTGCGGTCAAACTCCACCACCCCTTTTGATAATGATGCATATGTAGCTAGTTCGATGTAAGTCTTCTTTGAGTACGTTTGTACTCACGTTTGCCTATTTTATGTTTTGCGAGAGAGACTTTAGTCTCGCTAGTAGTTCCGCTTGGACTTGACGGTTAGCTTGATACCTCGGCTACGATCTTGTGCCTTCGGCAGATCTCGGTAGATAGTCGAGGCTTCTCGGCCTTTTTCATTTATAGTTATGCGTACTCGAGACATGATTAGCTTCCGCTTGTGCTTTGACTTGTATGTTTCACGAGTGTTGGGTCATGAGACCCATGTTTGTAATATCTCGCTCTTGAGCCTAATGAATAATTTTTGAGTCGTAGAGTTATGTTGTGATGCCATGTTGTATCTACGCATATCGAGCATAATGTGTGTATGTCTGAAATGCTTGATATGTGTGGGATCCGACGAACTAGTTGTTTACCCTTGGCAGCCTCTCATATGGGAAATGTAGTCTCGTGCTTCCGGCGATAGTAGTCCGCTTCTGACCCGGTTCACCGAGTCCTGCTAGCCCAGCACTACTGCTTGGACACTTGATCGCCGCGGCATGTGTTTCACTTCGTTCGTGGTTCTGCCCTTCGGGAAATGTCACGCGGTGTTATTCGAGTCCAGCCTAGCTCGCTACAGCCCGGGATACTGGAGTCCTGTTAGCCCAAGGTCTACAGCCCGAATATATCCGTTGATGACCGACATGTTTGATGTGATTCATGTATGCCTGTCCCCATAGGTTAAGCGCCGCTTTGGGTTCACGATCGCCATGTCGGCCCGGTTCTTTGTCATATGGATGCTAGCGACACTATCATATACGTGAGCCAAAAGACGCAAACGGTCCCGGGCCATGGTAAGGCGACACCCGTGGGAATACCGTGCGTGAGGCCGCAAAGTGATATGATGTGTTACATGCTAGATCGGTGTGACTTAGGATCGGGGTCCTGACAATCCTTTGCATGACCTGTCATTCCACAGTAATTAGATGAAACCCACTAGCATGAGTAGGAATTGTTTGAGCCATGTTGTGCCTACTCATTTATGCTTGTTGTCATGCCTGCTACTGCTTAGAGTTGAGTCAGTCCGATTCATCGGGAATGAATTGGAATGGTTGTGTGAACATGTCCCATCTGCGTGTGTGAGCTAAGTGTGTGAACACGATTTGGTAAAGGTAGCGGTGAGAGGCCATGTAGGAGTACATGGTGGGTTGTCTCATTGCAGCCGCCCTCGAGAACTGAGTTCTGTGTTTGTGATCCATGAACAGTTACTACCACACATTGGGTTCCGTAATCGACCCCTCTCGACTTATTAATCAACTTGATCTCTGTCCAGGAGTTGCAACTAGTTTACGGTGTTTGTAGGTAGTGTTAGTAGTCTACCAAGTGGCACCGGTGCAGGTGGGCTTGGGATGACTAGGCACAAAGTGGCACGGTGTACCAAGTGGCACCCGGTTGGTGGGCTTGGGAACCATGCTCACATCGTTTTGGGCCGTGAGCGACACACCGGCAGGATCTCCATGCGGATGGAACACGAATAGGCAATGAACCTGGACTAGAGACTTGTGTGGTTAGTCGGTCGTGGCCGACTCCCTCGCCCGGCTTCCGCTTGAAGGTTGCCGAGGTACATGACGTGTCTGAGGGCTATAAGTGGCGAGAGCGTGTGTGAAGAAGTACACCCTGCAGGTTATCATTATCTATTCGAATAGCCGGATTCCTCGGATATGGAAACTTGGACCCCTTGCATAGTTCATAGACAAGTGAAAGTGGATACTCTAAAATACGCAAGATAAGCGTGAGTGCTATGGATGGCGTTCAGAGGAAGACGGGAGCGGGTCCATAGTGGTGTATTGATATGGTGAATATGTGGACTCGTGCAGCGCCACCTCAAAAGAGTTACTTGCAAATGTAGTTCAGATAGCCACCGAAGTCAAAGCTGGCTTGCTGCAGTCAAACTCCACCACCCCCTTTTTGATAATGATGCATATGTAGTTAGTTCTGATGTAAGTCTTGCTGAGTACAATTGTACTCACGTTTGCTTATTTTATGTTTTGCAGAGAGACGCCGCCTCGCTTAGTAGTTCCGCTTGGACTTGACGTTTAGCTTGATACCTCATTTACGATCTTGTGCCTTGGCAGGATCTGGTAGATAGTCGGGCTTCTCAGCCTTTTCATTTATAGTTGTCTCGTACCTAGACATGTTTAGCTTCCGCTTGTGTTTTGACTTGTATGTTTCGAGTGTTGGGTCATGAGACCCATGTTTGTAATATCTCGCTCTTGAGCCTAATGAATAATATTTGAGTCGTAGAGTTATGTTGTGATGCCACGTCAGATTTGCACATATTGAGCATATTGTGTGTATGTTTGAAATGCTTGGTATGTGTGGGATCCGACAAACTAGTTGTTTATCCTTGGCAGCCTCTCATATGGGGAAATGTAGTCTCGTGTTTACGGCGATAGTATTCCGCTACAGCCCGGTTCACCGAGTCCTGCTAGCCCAAAGACTACCGCTTGGACACTTGACTGGCGGCATGTGTTTCATTTCGTTCTATGTCTGTCCCCTCGGGAAATGTCACGGTGTTATTCGAGTCCTGCCTAGCCTGCTACAGCCCGGGATACCGGAGTCCTCATAGCCAGTGCTACAGCCCGAATATATACGTTGATGACCGACATGCTCGATGTGATTCATGTATGCTCTGTCCCCATAGGTTAGCGCCGCTTTGGGTTCACGACTAGCCATGTCGGCCCGGTTCTTTGTCATGTGTATGCTAGCGACACTGTCATATTCGTGAGCCAAAAGACGCAAACGGTCCCGGGACATTGTAAGGCGACACCCGTGGGAATACCGTGCGTGAGGCCGCAAAGTGATATGAGGTGTTACATGCTAGATCGGTGTGACTTAGGATCGGGTCCCGACAGCGTTGGTATCGAGCTTTGTTGCTCAGAGGATTACCAAGCCAAACTGGTCAAGTTGTGTCTAGAAATGCTTTAGTTATGTAAGGGAATTGATTGTGGAAGGAACGTAAGGCTCTTTTTACTCCTTATACCTCATGGCCTTCTAATCTGAGTCATCCTCTTCTCTTCTACGGGGTTTAAGAACTAGGCTTCTCATCTATCTATCGTGATGACGTGTTACTAATCCATAGACCTTTAAGATTGTTGGATTTAATCCCGCTTAGTTTCTACTATTTACGTATGATAACTGTTGATCCTAGAATCTTGTTATGATGTTGTTGAGTGGTTATGCCACCATTTTCTCGCAGGATGTCTCAAATCATTTTGAGCATTTACAGCCGTTATGCTGTCCGAGTCATCCTGTGTCTCTAAATAGTCCGATGCATTTGCAAATCCTTTCTTTCCGCTCCCGATGTCCTTTTGGTCGGAAGAAGCACACTAACCCGGTCGGTTGAGGTACTCTGTTGCCTCGACACATATGTTGGAACTATTATTATGACCCTAGGTAATTAGGAAGTCACCTAGCAATTAAGCAATGCTTTTGTATCCCTAGTGTGATGATTCTGGCCATCATTTCGAAAGCATCCCGTGATGCCATTTAGTAGTAGGTATTCTACTCCTGGGTTCTGAACCCGAGATTCATCCTACTTCATGTTGTTAGTATTGCTAGTGCCTTTGCGATAGTCCTCGAGGTCCGTGGTATATCCTTCTTCCAAATACCATGAACCACTTATGGCAGAAGTTTATTGAACCAAAAGATCACAACCAGAGTGCTCTTGAGGAGTACTCCATTCATGTTGTGAATCTGCCAATTCTACCTTTCTGCATGGGTTATGCGGAAGAAATGTTGAGTTTGCTCGACATACTAATCCATGCATCCACAACTCAGGAAGTTATATGTTCCTCTGAGTTGCTCTCTTCAGTTGCATTCTGACCTTCATCTATCAATTGATAGCCAAGGGTATGTGCGCATTTGTGTTCATCGATGCATTTTGTCCTTGTGGTCTGTCAAGCCATTCTATTCTAGAATGACTAGGAGAAACAAACTCCGATTACCTCATCCATATCCGTGGATTGGATCAAAGTAGTTGTATCCCGCAGATCAAAATGCCAATTCAGCTTTTGAATCTGTTCTACCTCAAGTATTGCCATCTTATGTCAAGAATGTCATGGGAATTGCACAACCTCTTAGGAATTCTTGACGCAGTGATACTCTCGCTATCATTATTCATTCCTCGGTTCCGTGTTGTTGTAACCGGAATGCCGGTAAGTGAGTTGTGATGTGTGAAATCAATACCCCGAGCAACTCGTTGCTTGGTAGTGAATGGACAATATTCTCATTCTTAGCGTGTTGGTTATTAAACCATCATCCTAAGATTGACCGTGCTACCTAGTCCTTATTTACGGTGCACTCCTCGATTGATGGGTTAGGATCTTGTCAAGTCCTCACTCATCGGATCATATCGTCTTGCCCTCAAAAGCAAGATTGCTCTCGAGCTTAGTAACACACCGGTGGTTCGTGACTTTCCAAATATCTTCTTGGAAGTGTTACCGGTTGCTCACGACCGTTATGTTGAGCTCGTGATCAAGTTGGTTTCTTGTGAACCACCCCTTCTCCAAGAATCTGTGTTGGATACCCCAGGCTAGTTGGTTAAGCTAGACAACAACTTGGAGAGTTGGAAGATAAAAGCTTGTCCAACTTAGTTCGTTCCAAAGGGATATTCTTGTGTAGTGTGTGTTGAAGAGGGATGATATCTTCATCGATTGGTCCTCGTGATCAGTTGTTGGATCTATTGTCCTACCAATTCTTTGATTTGAGTATGGGCTATCGTCAAATCAAATCAGTACCAACGGTGCTCATAATGTTGTCTTACTCGTGGTTGATCCCTCGAGCATACACCATTATATCTTTTGGCCTGACCAATGCTATCACCGTGTTCACATGATGGTGGAAGTCCAGTGATATGGAAATTCCGATGAGTTCTTTGTTGAGCCCATCAAGAGCATTTCGTCTTCCCCCATGAGTCGTGTTGAACATCAACCTAGTGTTGGAAATTTGTGTAAGCATCTCTTCGTGTTTCGTTCATGAAGCATATGTTTGGATGAAAGTAGTGACTTCCTCTAGTTCATGTGCATCTGGTGTAAGTTGCCGCCATGAATTTGAGAAAGGTTTGTTTTGCTTCCTCTGGAATCATTCCAAGTCCGTCATGCATGTGCAAAGTATTCTATGGTTTGATAGACTGATCATCTTCATTCCGTATGTATTCCTAGCACACCAAGCCACTAAGCGGTTGTACAAGGAGAAGAAGTTTTCCCATAAGAGCTAATCATATGACTTATGTTAAACTCCGATATCCTCGATGATGGTTCCCAACCTGAACTTGGTAGTGTTTTATTATAAGACTACCATGTGGTCATGCTTGTCTAGGACAAAGTGTGTTCACATGTTTGTAGCAAAACCAGCTCATGTTTTGGAGCTTGCTATCATAGTTCATATCCGAGAATCTCGCAACGCCATCTCGTCAAATTGTGTTGCAACCTTTCCTTTTTCAGACGTGCTGAGTCTGAAATATCCTAACACCAACCAGATCTGAATCTCAGGCAGATGTGATGGTTGGAACATTCCCAACATTTGCATTTTGTTCCCAGCTTGCATCCCATCGTGCCAATTTTCCATGGTCTGCCTTCTCGTGATTCTTTGTCTAGTATCATCTTCAACGGTGGACTTACCATGGGTCCCATCCATTTCGGTGATAAGCAAAATCATCCATTGCGTTGTCTTCAACAAGGTAGTCTACATCATCCATTTCAGTCCGATTGTACCATTTCTTTGCACTCCGCCAAACGATCATTGTGAATTGCCTTAGGCTAGTATGAAGAGTTTCAATGATCTCTGTATCAAAAGTAATTCTTTTTGCCACTTAAGGGAATAGTTCTCGCGTCACCTCCCACGAGGTGCCCCGCTATTGAATCATGGCAAATATTTTCTCGCCACCTTGACACCATCCACCATCTTCCTAAGCGTGGAATTGTTGCCACCAATCAAACCCCGTTGTTGTTCTTCCATTCCTCTCGATGTATTTTGTGTCTCAACTCGAGATGTGTCACCGTCTCAGTCCGTGAGTTGATCATGTTTACTTGATCTTCATGAAGATCGAATCATGTAGGGTTTTCCCCTTTCTTTCTATTGTCGTGTCGAGTGAAGATCTTGAAAGCAAAGACGTCAAGACCAAGATGATGGAATGAATCAACATCTTCGCGAAGGGAAAATGGATCATGAAGATTGTGATAGTCTGTGACTTCCCTTTTTCCTCTTGCCTCACGTCTTGAATCTCGGGGCGAGATTCTTGTTTAGTGGGGTGAGTCATGTCACAGCCCCGGATCAACTCTAGAGCTTGCTTGTAACTAGTAGCATTGCATCCATGCATCATGTTTAATTTCCATGAAATTTGAAATGGGGATGATCAAGCCCTAGCACTAAAGCAATTCAAATAGGTTTAAATTCAAAAATATTTTCAAAAACCCAAAGTGGTTTGCAAAAATGTTCATGATTAATGGAAAAAGGTGAAAACCATATCCAGTGATGATGGATATTTTTCCAAGGCATTTTTGGATTTTTGTATAAACCATATTGTATTTGAATTGGGGCATTTAAATACTATTAATATTATTTTTAAATGCTTCAACAATTACGGAAAATAGTTAAGGGCCTCTGTAATAATTTAGTTAATGCCCACAATTATTTTCAGGATTTATTTAAATGGTTTAGTATTTTACTAAACTAAAACAAAACAGAATGAAATAGAAAAAAACAGAAATAATAAAAAGAGAGAGAAGGACTACCTGGTTTACTGCGCAGCCCACCAGCCCACCTTCTCTCCCCTCCCCTCATTGGCCCAGGGCCAGGCCCACCACCAACCGACACGCCCTGTCGCCTACCTCCTGCCAAGATGGCGAGAGGAGGACAGGCGATCGCGCCCGAGCCGCCACCTCCTGCTTCCCGGCCACCTCCTGCTTCCCGGCCCCTCCTAGACGACGCCATGGAGAGCCACGTGCCTGGCTCTCTCACTCTCTCCCGACCTCTCCTCTCCTCTGCTCCCTCTCTCTCGCCGGACCGAGCGGCCTCGTCGCCACCGTCGCTGTTCGCTTGTGACCACCGCCTCCCCTTACCTCCCGACATGCCCCCAAGCCCCGCCACTCCATCCTCGCCCTCCTCACGAGCCTCCAAGCCTTGAGGCGCCCCGCCGCCCGTCGTTTTCCCCTTCTCGGACCCGCCGCTTCGCCGCCCGTCAAATTAAATGCGGCTCCGGTGCCTCCCGAGCTTCGCCGATGCCATCACCGCACCGCCGTGAGCTCCTCTATCGTTTCCCCCTTCTCCCGACTCGTTCTCCCTCTCTAGCCACCATTTCCATGCGGCCAAGCTTCGCCGCCGCCGTGCCTCGTCGCCAGTGGCTAGAGCCCAGTGGCTCAAGCCAACCCCACCCTGGGCTCACCGCAGCACCGAGGAACCGCAGCGCCCCTCCGCTTCTCCTCTAGCGCGCCGCAGCGTCGAGCCCGAGCTCGCCCGAGCTCCGGCCGCCGCCAAACACGCCGCCGGCGTCGATTCCGACCGCCCCGAGCTCAACCCACTCCACCAAGAGCCTCAGCTCATCCCCAGCTCCCCGTCGGTACCCTCCCAAACCCTTTTGGTGGCGAATGGCAAAATGCACTTTCGCGCCGCCCGCGTGCTCGCCAAGCGGCTAACGCTGGCGCCCGTGATCACGACCGGCGTGGGTTGACCTTGCCGGTTTGACCTCCCCTCTCCTCATCGACATGCGGGCCCTTGCGTAATCAAGTTAGATTAGTGTTAACCAAGTTAGGTTAGTTAGTTAGACACCGACGGTGGGTCCCAGCGTCGTCGAGTTGACCTGGACAGCGACCCAGTTGACTTCACTGACGTCACATCGACGTCGGTGGCCATAATAACTAGGTTTCTAGATTTAATTTAATTGATGAAATTTCGAAAATGCCCTAAACTTCAATAAATCATAGAAATTCAACCGTAACTCGGATGGAAATAATTTATATATGAAAAATGATCAGAAAAATATGAAGAATCTGTTTATGCCATGATCATGCATGTTTGAACAAGTTAACATCACTGAATAGGATGAATCATGATTAGGGTAATTTAGGAAATAGCATTTTGAGTTGGAATTCAACCTTGTTTGAATTCCACTTCAACTAACTTGGATTACTGTTGCATTAGGTGAATTCAGTACCTTAACATGACATGTCATTCATGTGAATGTGCATTGCATTGATTGTGTCCTCTCTTGTTTGCCGGTAATTGTTTCCTCCCGGTAGACGATGTATCGACGATGAAATCGATGACACCGATGAAGAACTATATTATCTTCAGAAGTGCCAGGCAAGCAAAACCCCCTTGTTCATTCCGATACAATCCCACTCTCTCGCTCCTGCTCTATTTTTTTGCATTAGGACAACAACGACTCATGTGTTATTTGCTGCGGTAGCTGAACCCCTTGATCCTTTGCATGACCTGTCATTCCACAAGAATTAGATGAAACCCACTAGCATGAGTAGGAATTGTTTGAGCCATGTTGTGCCTACTCATTTATGCTTGTTGTCATGCCTCTTTGCTTAGAGTTGAGTCAGTGCGATTCATCGGGAATGAATTGGAATGGTTGTGTGAACATGTCCTACTGCGTGTGTGAGCTAAGTGTGTGAACACGATTTGGTAAAGGTAGCGGTGAGAGGCCATGTAGGAGTACATGGTGGGTTGTCTCATTGCAGCCGTCCTCAGGAACTGAGTTATGTGTTTGTGATCCATGAGCAGTTACTACCACACATTGGGTTCCGTGAACTCGACCCTCTCGACTTATTAATCAACTTGATCTCTGTCCGGGAGTTGCAACTAGTTTACGGTGTTTGTAGGTAGTGTTAGTAGTCTACCAAGTGGCACCCGTGCAATTGGGCTTGGGACGAGACTAGGCACAAAGTGCACGGTGTACCAAGTGGCACCGGTTGGTGGGCTTGGGAACCCTGCTCACATCGTTTGGGGCCGTGGCGACACCCGGCCGGATCTCCTTGCGGATGGAACCCGAATAGGCAATGAACCTGGACTAGAGACTTGTGTGGTTAGTCGGTCGTGGCCGACTCCCTCGCCCGGCTTCCGCTTGAAGGTTGCCGAGGTACATGACGTGTCTGAGGGCTATAAGTGGCGAGAGCGTGTGTGAAGAAGTACACCCTGCAGGGTTATCATTATCTATTCGAATAGCCGGATTCCTCGGATATGGAAACTTGGACCCCTTGCATAGTTCATAGACAAGTGAAAGTGGATACTCTAAAATACGCCAAGATAAGCGTGAGTGCTATGGATGGCGTTCTCGTAGGAAGACGGAGGCGGGTCCATAGTGGTGTATTGATATGGTGAATATGTGGACTCGTGTGCGCCACCTCAAAAGAGTTACTTGCGAAATAGTTCGGGATAGCCACCGAGTCAAAGCTGGCTTCTTTGCAGTCAAACTCCACCACCCCTTTTTGATAATGATGCATATGTAGTTAGTTACGATGTAAGTCTTCTTGAGTACAATTGTACTCACGTTTGCTTATTTTATGTTTTGCGGAGAGACGTCGGTCTCGCTAGTAGTTCCGCTTGGACTTGACGTTTAGCTTGATACCTCGGCTACGATCTTGTGCCTTGGCGGGATCTGGTAGATAGTCAGGCTTCTCGGCCTTTTTCATTTATAGTTATGCAGTACCTAGACATGTTTAGCTTCCGCTTGTGTTTTGACTTGTATGCTCTGAGTGTTGGGTCATGAGACCCATGTTTGTAATATCTCGCTCTTCGGAGCCTAATGAATAATATTTGAGTCGTAGAGTTATGTTGTGATGCCACGTCGTATTTGCACATATTGAGCATATTGTGTGTATGTTTGAAATGCTTGGTATGTGTGGGATCCGACAAACTAGTTGTTTATCCTTGGCAGCCTCTCATATGGGAAATGTAGTCTCGTGTTTACGAGCGATAGTATTCCGCTACAGCCGGTTCACCGGAGTCCTCGCTAGCCCAAAGACTACCGCTTGGACACTTGATCGGCCGGCATGTGTTTCATTTCGTTCCTATGTCATCCCCTCGGGAAATGTCACGCGGTGTTATTCGAGTCCTGCCTAGCCTGCTGCCCGGGATACCGAGTCCTGTTAGCCAGTGCTACAGCCGAATATATACGTTGATGACCGACATGCTCGATGTGATTCATGTATGCCTGTCCCCATAGGTTAGCGCCGCTTTGGGTTCACGACTAGCCATGTCGGCCCGGTTCTTTGTCATATGGATGCTAGCGACACTTTGTCATATCGTGAGCCAAAAGACGCAACGGTCCCGGACATGGTAAAGGCGACACCGATGGGAATACCGTATGTGAGGCCGCAAAGTGATATGATGTGTTACATGCTAGATCGGTGTGACTTAGGATCGGGGTCTGACAGCGTTGGTATCGAGCCTGTTGCTCAGAGGATTACCAAGCCAAACTGGTCGAAGTTGTGTCTAGAAATGCTTTAGTTATGTAAGGGAATTGATTGTGGAAGGAAGCGTAAAGGCTCTTTTTACTCCTTATACCTCATGGCCTTCTAACTGAGTCATCCTCTTCTCTTCTACGGGTTTAAGAACTAGGCTTCTCATCTATCTATCGTGATGACGTGTTACTAAGCCATCGACCTATAAGATTGGTGGTTTGAATCCCCAGTTCAGGTCCTACTATTTCCGTAGGATAATGGTTGCTCCCAGAATCTTGTGATGATGTTGTGGAGTGGTTAGGACACCATTTTCTGCAGGATGTCTCAAATCATTTTGAGCATTTACAAATTATGTCAGTCTGAAGTCATCCTGTGTCTCTAAATAGTCGATGCATTTGCAAATCCTTTCTTTCCGTTCGATGTCCTTTTGGTCGGAAGAAGCACACTAACCCGATCGGTTGAGGTACTCTGTTGCCTCGACACATATGTTGGAACTATTATTATGACCCTAGGTAATTAGGAAGTCACCTAGCAATTAAGCAATGCTTTTGTATCCCTAGTGTGATGATTACGGCCATCATTTCAAAGCATCCCGTGATGCCATTTAGTAGTAGGTATTCTACTCACAGGTTACGAACCCGAGATTCATCCTACTTCATGTTGTTAGTATTGCTAGTGCCTTTAGGATATTAGTAACCTTTGCGATAGTCCTCGAGGTCCGTGGTATATCCTTCTTCCAAATACCATGAACCACTTATGGCGAAGTTTATTGAACCAAAAGATCACAACCGTAGTGCTCTTGAGGAGTACTCCATTCATGTTGTGAATCTGCCAATTCTACCTTTCTGCATGGGTTATGCGGAAGAAATGTTGAGTTTGCTCGACATACTAATCCATGCATCCACAACTCAGGAAGTTATATGTTCCTCTGAGTTGCTCTCTTCAGTTGCATTCTGACCTTCATCTATCAATTGATAGCCAAGGGTATGTGCGCATTTGTGTTCATCGATGCATTTTGTCCTTGTGATGTCAAGCCATTCTATTCTAGAATGACTAGGAGAAACAAACTCGATTACCTCATCCATATCCGAGATTGGATCAAAGTAGTTGTATCCCGCAGATCAAAATGCCAATTCAGCTTTTGAATCTGTTCTACCACAAGTATTGCCATCTTATGTCAAGAATGTCATGGGAATTGCACAACCTCTTAGGAATTCTTGGCCTTGATGATACTCTCGCTATCATTATTCATTCCTCGGTTCCGTGTTGTTGTAACCGGAATGCGGTAAGTGAGTTGTGATGTGTGAAATCAATACCCCGAGCAACTCGTTGCTTGGTAGTGAATGGACAATATTCTCATTCTTAGCGTGTTGGTTATTAAACCATCATACTAAGATTGACCGTGCTACCTAGTCCTTATTTACGGTGCACTCCTCGATTGATGGGTTAGGATCTTGTCAAGTCCTCACTCATCGGATCATATCGTCTTGCCCTCAAAAGCAAGATTGCTCTCGAGCTTAGTAACACACCGGCGGTTCGTGACTTTCCAAATATCTTCTTGGAAGTGTTACCGGGTTGCTCCCTGACCGTTATGTTGAGCTCGTGATCAAGTTGGTTTCTTGTGAACCACCCTTCTCCAAGAATCATGTTGGATACCCCGAGCTAGTTGGTTAAGCTAGACAACAACTTGGAGAGTTGGAAGATAAAAGCTTGTCCAACTTAGATTCGTTCCAAAGGGATATTCTTGTGTAGTGTGTGTTGAAGAGGGATGATATCTTCATCGATTGGTCCTCGTGATCGGTTGTTGGATCTATTGTCCTACCAATTCTTTGATTTGAGTATGGGCTATCGTCAAATCAAATCGGTACCAGCGGTGCTCATAATGTTGTCTTACTCGTGGTTGATCCCTCGAGCATACACCATTATATCTTTTGGCACGACCAATGCTATCACCGTGTTCACATGATGGTGGAAGTCGATGATATGGAAATTCCGATGAGTTCTTTGTTGAGCCCATCGGTAGCATTTCGTCTTCCCCCATGAGTCGTGTTGAACATCAACCTAGTGTTGGAAATTTGTGTAAGCATCTCTTCGTGTTTCGTTCATGAAGCATATGTTTGGATGAAAGTAGTGACTTCCTCTAGTTCATGTGCATCTGGTGTAAGTTGCCGCCATGAATTTGAGAAAGGTTTGTTTTGCTTCCTCTGGAATCATTCCAAGTCCGTCATGCATGTGCAAAGTATTCTATGGTTTGATAGACTGATCATCTTCATTCCGTATGTATTCCTAGCACACCAAGCCACTAACTGATTTGTACAAGGAGAAGAAGTTTTCCCATAAGAGCTAATCATATGACTTATGTTAAACTCCGATATCCTCGATGATGGTTCCCAACCTGAACTTGGTAGTGTTTTATTATAAGACTACCATGTGGTCATGCTTGTCTAGGACAGTGTGTTCACATGTTTGTAGCAAAACCAGCTCATGTTTTGGAGCTTGCTATCATAGTTCATATCCCGAGAATCTCGCAACGCCATCTCGTCAAATTGTGTTGCAACCTTTCCTTTTTCAGACGTGCTGAGTCTGAAATATCCTAACACCAACCAGATCTGAATCTCAGGCAGATGTGATGGTTGGAACATTCTCAACATTTGCATTTTGTTCCCAGCTTGCATCCCATCGTGCCAATTTTCCATGGTCTGCCTTCTCAGCAGTTGCTGTCTAGTATCATCTTCAACAGTGGACTTACCATGGGTCCCATCCATTTCCGGTGATAAGCAAAAATCATCCATTGCGTTGTCTTCAACAAGGTAGTCTACATCATCCATTTCAGTCCGGGTGTACCATTTCTTTGCACTCCGCCAAACGATCATTGTGAATTGCCTTAGGCTAGTATGAAGAGTTTCAATGATCTCTGTATCAAAAGTAATTCTTTTTGCCACTTAAGGGAATAGTTCCTCGCGTCACCTCCCACGAGGTGCCCGCTATTGAATCATGGCAAATATTTTCTCGCCACCTTGACACCATCCACCATCTTCCTAAGCGTGGAATTGTTGCCACCAATCAAACCCGTTGTTGTTCTTCCATTCCTCTCGATGTATTTTGTGTCTCAACTCGAGATGTGTCACCGTCTCGGTCGTGAGTTGATCATGTTTACTTGATCTTCATGAAGATCGAATCATGTAGGGTTTTCCCTTTCTTTCTATTGTCGTGTCGGTGAAGATCTTGAAAGCAAAGACGTCAAGACCAAGATGATGGAATGAATCAACATCTTCGCGAAGGAAAATGGATCATGAAGATTGTGATGATGCATGACTTCCCTTTTCCTCTTGCCTCACGTCTTGAATCTCGGCGAGATTCTTGTTTAGTGGGGGTGAGTCATCACGACCCAGATCAACTCTAGAGCTTGCTTGTAACTAGTAGCATTGCATCCATGCATCATGTTTAATTTCCATGAAATTTGAAATGGGGATGATCAAGCCCTAGCACTAAAGCAATTCAAATATTTTTAAATTCAAAAATATTTTCAAAAACCCAAAGTGGTTTGCAAAAATGTTCATGATTAATGGAAAAAGGTGAAAACCATATCCAGTGATGATGGATATTTTTCCAAGGCATTTTTGGATTTTTGTATAAACCATATTGTATTTGAATTGGGGCATTTAAATACTATTAATATTATTTTTAAATGCTTCAACAATTCTGGAAAATAGTTAAGGGCCTCTGTAATAATTTAGTTAATGCCCACAATTATTTTCAGGATTTATTTAAATGGTTTAGTATTTTACTAAACTAAAACAAAAACAGAATGAAATAGAAAAAACAGAAATAATAAAGAGAGAGAAGGACTACTGGTTTACTGCAGCCCACCAGCCTTCTCCCCTCCCCTCATTGGCCCGATTGGTGGCCCGGCCCCACCAACCGACACGCCTTGTCGCCTACCTCTGCCAAGATGGCGAGGAGGGTTTCGGGCGACAGCGCCATGCGCGCCACCTCCTGCTTCCCGGCCACCTCACTGCTTCCCGGCCCCTCCTAGACAGCGCCATGGAGAGCCACGTGCCTGGCTCTCTCTCACTCTCCCGACCCCTCCCTCTCCTGCTCCCCTCTCTCGCCCGGACCGAGCGGCCTCGTCCGCCACCGTCGCCCGTTCACAATGCCACCGCCTCCCCTTACCTCCCGACATGCCCCAAGCCCGCCACTCCATCCTCGCCCTCCTCACCGAGCCTCCCGACGCCGGGCGCCCAGCGCCGCCCCGTCGTTTTCCCCTTCTCGGACCGCTTGCTCGCCCGTCAAATCGTCGGCTCGGTGCCTCCCAGAGCTCGCCGATGCCATCACCGCACCACCGTGAGCTCCTCTATCGCTTCCCCTTCTCCCCGACTCGTTCTCCCTCTCTAGCCACCATTTCCCACTGCGGCCAGCTTCGCCCGCCGCCGTGCCTCGTCGCCCGGCGTGGCTAGAGCCCCAGTGGCTCAAGCCAACCCCACCCCTGGGCTCACCGCAGCACCGAGAACCCATGGCCCCTCCGCTTCCCTCTAGCGCGCATGGCGTCAGGCAAAACTGCTTGAAACTCGGCCGCCGCCAAACACGCCCACGGCGTCGATTCCGACCGCCCAGGCTCAACCCACTCCACCAAGAGCCTCGGCTCATCCCGGCTCCCGTAGGTACCCTCCCCGACCCTTTTGGTGGCCGGAATGGCAAAATGCACTCGCGCCGCCGCGTCGGGCTCGCCGGCGGCTAAACGCTGGCGCCCGCTGACCGCTGACCGGCGTGGGTTGACCCACTGCCCGGTTTGACCTCCCCCTCTCCTCACTGACATGCGGGCCCCGCCCATTAATCAAGTTAGATTAGTGTTAACCAAGTTAGGTTAGTTAGTTAGACACTGACCGGTGGGTCCCAGCGTCGAGTTGACCTGGACAGCGACCAGTTGACTTCGCTGACGTCACATCGACGTCGGTGACGCAATAACTAGGTTTCTAGATTTAATTTAATTCAGTAAATTTAGGAAAATGCCCTAAACTTCAATAAATCATAGAAATTCAACCGTAACTCGGATGGAAATAATTTATATATGAAAAATGATCAGAAAAATATGAAGAATCTGTTTATGCCATGATCATGCATGTTTGAACAAGTTAACATCACTGAATAGGATGAATCATGATTAGGGTAATTTAGGAAATAGCATTTTGAGTTGGAATTCAACCTTGTTTGAATTCCACTTCAACTAACTTGGATTACTGTTGCATTAGGTGAATTCAGTACCTTAACATGACATGTCATTCATGTGAATGTGCATTGCATTGATTGTGTCCTCTCTTGTTTGCGGTAATTGTTTCCTCCGGTGAGCGATGTATCGACGATGAAATCGATGACACCGATGAAGAACTATATTATCTTCAGAAGTGCCAGGCAAGCAAAACCCCCTTGTTCATTCCAATACAATCCCATTCTCTCGCTCCTGCTCTATTTTACTGCATTAGGACAACAACGACTCATGTGTTATTTGCTGCGGTAGCTGAACCCCTTGATCCTTTGCATGACTGTCATTCCACGATTAGATGAAACCCACTAGCATGAGTAGGAATTGTTTGAGCCATGTTGTGCCTACTCATTTTATGCTTGTTGTCATGCCTGCTCTTGCTTAGAGTTGAGTCAGTGTCCGATTCATCGGGAATGAATTGGAATGGTTGTGTGAACATGTCCTATCTGCGTGTGTGAGCTAAGTGTGTGAACACGATTTGGTAAAGGTAGCGGTGAGAGGCCATGTAGGAGTACATGGTGGGTTGTCTCATTGCAGCCGTCCTCGAGGAAGCGAAGTTACGTGTTTGTGATCCATGAACAGTTACTACCACACATTGGGTTCCGGTAACTCGACCCCTCTCGACTTATTAATCAACTTGATCTCTGTCCGGGAGTTGCAACTAGTTTACGGTGTTTGTAGGTAGTGTTAGTAGTCTACCAAGTGGCACCCGGTGCAAGGTGGGCTTGGGACAGACTAAACCTGATGTACGGTGTACCAAGTGGCACCCGGTTGGTGGGCTTGGGAACCCTGCTCACATCGTTTGGGGCCGTGGCGACACCCGGCGGATCTCCTTGCGGATGGAACCCGAATAGGCAATGAACTGGACTAGAGACTTGTGTGGTTAGTCGGTCGTGGCCGACTCCCTCGCCCGGCTTCCGCTTGAAGGTTGCCGAGGTACATGACGTGTCTGAGGGCTATAAGTGGCGAGCGTGTGTGAAGAAGTACACCCCTGCAGGGTTATCATTATCTATTCGAATAGCCGGATTCCTCGGATATGGAAACTTGGACCCCTTGCATAGTTCATAGACAAGTGAAAGTGGATAATCTAAAATACGCAAGATAAGCGTGAGTGCTATGGATGGCGTTCTCGTAGGAAGACGGGAGCGGGTCCATAGTGGTGTATTGATATGGTGAATATGTGGACTCGTGTGCGCCACCTCAAAAGAGTTACTTGCGATCGTAGTTCGGGATAGCCACCGAGTCAAAGCTGGCTTGCGATCAAACTCCACCACCCCTTTTGATAATGATGCATATGTAGTTAGTTACGATGTAAGTCTTGCTGAGTACAATTGTACTCACGTTTGCTTATTTTATGTTTTTGCGGAGAGGCGTCGGTCTCGCTTAGTAGTTCCGCTTGGACTTGACGTTTAGCTTGATACCTCATTTCACGATCTTGTGCCTTCGGCGAGGATCGGTAGATAGTCGGGCTTCTCAGCCTTTTTCATTTATAGTTGTCTGTACCCAGGACATGTTTAGCTTCCGCTTGTGTTTTGACTTGTATGCTCACGAGTGTTGGGTCATGAGACCCATGTTTGTAATATCTCGCTCTTGAGCCTAATGAATAATATTTGAGTCGTAGAGTTATGTTGTGATGCCACGTCGTATTTGCACATATTGAGCATATTGTGTGTATGTTTGAAATGCTTGGTATGTGTGGGATCCGACAAACTAGTTGTTTATCCTTGGCAGCCTCTCATATGGGGAAATGTAGTCTCGTGTTTCTGAGCGATAGTATTCCGCCTGACCCGGTTCACCAGTCACCTTAGCCCAAAGACTCTTTGCTTGGACACTTGGTAGCCGACATGTGTTTCATTTCGTTCCTATACATCCCCTCGAAATGTCACGCGGTGTTATTGAGTCCTGCCTAGCCTGCTACAGCCGGGATACCGGAGTCCTGTTAGCCAGTGCTACAGCCCGAATATATACGTTGATGACCGACATGCTCGATGTGATTCATGTATGCCTGTCCCCATAGGTTAAGCGCCGCTTTGGGTTCACGACTAGCCATGTCGGCCCGGGTTCTTTGTCATATGGATGCTAGCGACACTGTCATATCGTGAGCCAAAAGATGCAAACGGTCCCGGGACATGGTAAGGCGACACCCGTGGGAATACCGTGCGTGAGGCCGCAAAGTGATATGATGTGTTACATGCTAGATCGGTGTGACTTAGGATCGGGGTCCTGACATCAACGCCCTATTTAGAGTGCTGTCCCAGGGGGAGCTCTGAGCCGACCCCGCGCTACTACTTTCAGTCTCCTGCGGAAGGAGTGTGAACCATTTAGAAATTGGCTTCATTAATTAGAATGCAACCATATGGAGCTAATTACGCGGGGGTGTATTCCTTACGAGAACAAGCTCAAGCGCCCTGGTCTTCGGATCCGTGGTAAGCTCCTTTGTTATTGGGTCCTCCTTGTACCGGCCTGACATAGTTCTGATGCACTTGTCACGGTATTTCTCGAGCGGGGTGGTAGGCCTTGCTCGGCACGCTCTGCTTCCTCCTTGTCCCATATAGGCTCCGCCACTCTGTAACCGCCGGGACTGAGTTGGTGGACCCCTAAGTTCAACTCTGCATTTCTTTCCCCCACTGACTTGATTCGGAGGTTGCGCTGCTCTCGCACTTGATCTTGAACTCCTTATAGTCATCTTCGCTGATTGAAGGATTTTTCGCCTTGATCTTCTCATAACTATCACCTTTGTCAATCATTCTCTTCACGGTGCTTCTCCAAGTAGACAGGGTCGTGCTCATCCTCGTGAGGGCGGCACTGTTCACTTTATTCACTGAGAGGCGTGTGTTTTCAAAGTCAGCGGGGAACTTGTATCGTTTGTGCAGCTTCGTGAAGAGGAGGTTGCGCAAATTCCCTCGGTCCTTATGCCTTAGGTTCTCGGTGTTGATCGAGACGGTGCTCCGGAGAATGCACCCGAGCTGAACTGAGTACCCCTTGACTATTTCTTTGGGCGTCGTTGGATGCCCTCGGAGTTCACTTCAGTAAATTCATCCTTGATGGTGCCGAGCACGTTCAGGCGCCGGTCCTTCCGTTGCCTCTTCGGTTGGCTACCATCTGTGCGTGCGCTGCCATCATCAGTGGTGGCATCCTTAGCGGCACCATCAGTGGTGTCGTCCCCGATGCCACTAGGGGTTGTGTAGTTAGGATTGGTGTCTTCCGCGGCGTCCTCATAGCGGTGAGGTTCTTCCTCCATCTCTTGGGACAGCTCCTAGAATTGCTTGCCCGAACCGCCGGCCTCATCGTTGTGGGCCATGTTTCGCTCTAAATAGGAAGAAAGTTTGGTCAAAAAGTTGGTTATTGTCAAGGAACAAGATCATGGTATCATCATTTAGGGTTTGTCGACACCGAGGCATCCTAAAAGCTAAGATTTTATCATTTAGGGTTTGTCGACGCCGAGGTACCCTAAAAGCCAAAGCTTTCATCATTTAGGTTTTTATCGACACCGAGGCACCCTAAAAGCCAAGGTTTTATAATTTATGGTTTGTCGACACCGAGGCATCCTAAATGCTAAGTTAAGTTTTCATCATTTAGGGTTTATCGATGCCGAGGCACCCTAGGTTGACTGATATATATGGGTACCTTCTAATAATATACCCAATAAACAAAAGGGAAGGAGAATTCTAAGTTGGGCCTAATCACTTGGCTCTATTGCCACCTATGGCAGTTGCTTTTTCGTCTGTTCACACATGAATTCAGCATATGTGTTTAATGCAGCAAGAATAAAGGGGCAGTTGATCCTACTTAATTAAGTACTAAGATACCCCAGCCCATGCATTAGTCGCAAGTACCCCATATGTCCTATTTTTAGCAAAGTCATGCTAAAATTTACGGAAAATTTCAGCATGACCTTTGCTGAAAATAGGACATATGGAGTACCTGAATTTGCCCGCACGAAAGTTAATCGACATTCCGGCAAACTCAAGGGCCTCTTGGGGTACCTGCTAAATCATTATCCCCGCGTAATGAAGTCGCCAATGTGTCATTTCAGAAGATCACAAGTAGCATCATCACAAGTACAACATCATCACAAGTACAGCAAAGACAACAGTTAATCTGAGCATAACAATGGCAGCGGTTTATTATTCTTCTTCTTCATAAAGATCAATTGGTGTGGGTGACTCTATCTGCCCTCTAATGACTCACTCAACTTAACAGGACAACCCACAAGCATTGTTTTGATTCCAACAGCTGTTGTAAAATACATCCAACAGAG
Organism: Aegilops bicornis; assembly: GCA_021605145.1. Taxonomy (NCBI): domain Eukaryota; kingdom Viridiplantae; phylum Streptophyta; class Magnoliopsida; order Poales; family Poaceae; genus Aegilops; species Aegilops bicornis. Next base: position 302,060,103 of record CM038674.1, on the reverse strand, counting down.
GTGCTCTAAAATCATAAATACTACCCCCCAAATCGTTAGCTCCATTCTGAAAATACATGGCTAGGACAACGGTAGCATTCAACCACAAGCCCAAGCCTATACTTAACTAGGCCCAGGTCCATTAAATTCTTACAGAAACCAAGAAATGGAATCAACTCCCCTTGTTGCTGATTCAGTCATGGGAGATGCCATGTCTCAAAAATATCATGTAGCACCATCATGTTCGATTTCAATATAAGGAATATTACAAATTTAACAGTTAAGATCCCAGGTGAGTAACACACTTTGGTCTTCTAGTTACAAAACAAAACTGACATAATTCTAGATGCCATAATCAGATCAAAATTTCAAACCACACACTTACTTTCAAATATCAAATTAGGAACATTTTGACACATAGGAAAACAGTGTTCATCTGAAAATGCTGCAAACTATGAAGAAAAACAAGAACACTATGTAATACATGATTATTCAGTTAAGACAAGAGAAACCATCTGCAACTACTCATCAAATAATACACACTGTTAACACGTTTACGAACATACATCCAAAGCAAAGATGCTCTAAAAAATACTACGGCCCACGCCCACCCACCCCATCCCAGCTACTAGTACCACTTTCAAGTAATACACCTGTTAGTTCAATTCTGAAAATACATGTAGCAAAGATACACCTCTTCTAATGACGTGATACTTTGAAGAAACCTCCAGGACTCCCAAATGAGTTATGAAATGGCTAACAGTTTTCCTAGTCTAGCAGGGAACAGTTTTCATAGTCTAGCAGGAAATAATAATTCACTTAAAAAAAGGGTAGGAGATGAGAAGTGTAGTGGCCACAGATTCACATTAAATATGTAAATCAGAAGTAAGAGAGAAGCCAGAGACAATCACATATCACAGACAACTCCTCAACAGCATACTTGGGTTAATATGATGATAGTAACATGTCATTGCTTTCGTTCATGGGTGCCTAACTTGATAAAAAGTGAAGAATGAAACGCAACACCAAGTGTGAGATAAGCTTGGTAGACAGTTGAGAAACTTCAAAGCACCTAACAATATTACCTCTTTGTAGTACTACCTCTTTGTAGGCTTGGAAGGCACAGACAGACAGCACTAGCATTTTTGTCAAAAATTCTACTCCCTCATAAATCAATGTAGACTAAATCTTTTAAGTGCTCTTCCTAAAAATCACTAAAGTAGGAAACCTTTAACATAATGTATCCTGCAGCTTTGTTCAATTGGTACAGTCAATAGTGGGTTTCTTTCAATTGACCAGGAGTAGGAGATCTTGGTGTTAGACCAAACATTCAGTTATGCACATTGTTAGTTCTTACCCTCATTTTTTCACATTGGTGAAAGAGCCTGCCATTGCAAATTCAGTTAAGTGTTTGCTTGCTTTAGTTTGACAGAAATGTTTCAGTTAAGTGTTCAACTAACTTCAGACTTAAGAATAACGATGAAAATTTCAGACTTGGCAGTACAAATTCAGAACAGGGAGTTGGAAGAGAGAGGATGGCTCACCGTGGAGGAGTGGAGGGCGAGGGTGCATCGATGGCGGGCTGAGGACGAGGGTGCGTCGATGGCGGGCTAAGGACGAGGGTGCGTCCCCTTCTCCTCCTAATCGCGCCTCAGATCAGGCAGGACGACGGCGATGGCAGCGTAGCAGCGGGCCCCGTGCTCCTTCTTCAGAGAAGGGGAGAGGCGATCAAGGACGTCGGCGATGGCGGCGTAGCAGCGGGCCCCGTGCTCTATGCGGGAGGCCGAAGTCGAAGTCGATTAAAGGGCGGAGGCAAGGCGATGGACGGGCGGAGGAGGTGGGGGGCATACGGGCGGAGGAGACCGGGCGGCGGCGTAGTGGGTGGGGCGCCGGCGCAGTGGGTCAGCACAGTGGGTTGGGCTGGCAGTCGTGGCGGCAGGCTGTTAGTGGCGAGGACCGAGACAGCGAGGCGGGGCGCGGGGGTCGTCGGAGCGGGTGTGGAGCGAGGGGGGGGGGAAGTGGATCTGGCGAGCGAGGGACGAAGGGATCGAGCGAGTTAGCTAGGGTGGAAGATTACTAATGGCGCACCTCTTGGTGGTGCGCCATTAGTATGTTTTTTTGATAGCAATGGCGCACCCCCGAGCGGTGCACCATAAGTAATATTTTTTTTAGATAACAATGGCGCACCAGCCAGCGGTGCGCCATAAGTAATTTATTATTATTATTTTTTGTTGCATCTAATAATTTTTTAGAAAATGAATGTGAATATGAAACAGTAATAAATTTAAAAAAAACCGTAATAATTTTTTAAAAAATATCATCAAATTTGTTGTTTGAAAATATTTATGAATATAAAAAAATATCATCAAATTTGTTATTTGAAAATATCATCAAATTTGTTTTTTTTATTTTTAGTTGCATTCATTTGTGACGGTGAAGCGGGGGAGGGTGCGGTGGGTCGTCGGCGGCGGTGGAGTGGGGAGGTGTCTTTGGGGGTGTGGCGGTGGAGCGGGGAGGTGCGAGGGTCCTCGGCGGCGATGGAGCGGGGAGGTGCGGTGGGTCGTCGGCCGTGGTGGAGCGGGAGGAGGTCTTGAGGTGTCCTCGGCGGTGGAGCGGGGGGAGGTCTTGAGGTGTCCTCGGCGGTGGTGGAGCGGGGGAGGGTGCGGGGGGGGGTGCTTTGTGGCGAGGGGGATCTGGCGAGGGGTGATAGCGATCGAGATGGAGGGGAATCGAGATCGAGTGTGCTCATGAATATTCAATATTTTTTCATATTGAATATGAAAAAATAGAGTCAAATTTGAAAAAATATTCATGAATTCATAAAGTGCCCATGAAATTTAAAAATATTCATGAGTTCAAAAAGTGCACATGAAATACAATCTAGAAATGAAGGCTACAATTTAAATATGTACAATCGATCTTAGCTAGCTATTTGTTCACAATCTTCTTGATGCCCTTCTTTTTCGCAAATGGAGTTCTTCTGTGGAACGGACGTCCTTTAGGTAGGGTGGTCCTGCTTCTTCTTGTGGTGTATGGCACTTCATCGTCAATCGTCATGTTCCATCTTGACTCGCCCGTAATTGTCGAAGTCTTGCTCATTGGCGACTCCATCCATTCCGATGATCTTCCTTTTGCCTCTCCTCACGACAACACGACCGGGCTTTGACGGTCGGTAATGAAGAAGCATTGGTCCACTTGGGGAAGCCATACCCATGACTCATTTTTTCAAGGTGACGTTTGCGCCCATGATCTTGGATTTGGCGGGTATAACCATGGTGGTGAAATACCTGTCTTCTTTTAGGGCGCTCTTGTCCCATCTAACACGGAACATCGGGACCTCCTCTCCAAAGTAGCTCAGCTCCCGAGATCTCCTCGATCCTTCCGTAGTATATGTCCTTGTCGTTACGGTGTAGGATTCCATCGTTACCCGGAGTTCGATAACCATCGCTCTTCATGTCCTTATCCTCGGTGTAGAATGTGTAGCCGTTGATATAAATGCGCCTCATAGGTCATCAAGGTTGTGCTCGGCGCCCTGTGAAAAGGCGAATATGAGTTGTTCTTCCGCGGAATAATCCTCATGTAAAGGGTATTACAGAAGATTCAGCTTTAACCAACGCGTGAAACAATAGTTGTGATCTTTGATTATATCTCCGTCCGCCTTACATTGGCCTCTCGGTCATTTGTCGTCTTCTCAATTAAGGTTTTATGCTCTACCAACCAAGGATCGACCACGTCTATATGTTGTAGCGCGACTAGGTTTGCTCTTTCAAAGTCGGCGAGTCGACCCTCGAAGTCGACATGCATTTCGCGGCGACCCTCGCGGTGACCCCATCCAGCGAGCCTGCCGAGGTGCCTGTTCACAGGAATACCAACAAGGTTCTCGATGCCTAGATAATTTGTGCAGTAGGAGATGCACTCTTCGGTCAGAAAGACCCTGGCTATGCTTCCCTCTGGACGTGACATGTTGCGAACGTATCCTTTGATGACACCATTCATCCTTTCGAACAGCATCATGCTGTGCAGGAACGTCGGCCCTAGTTGGATGATATCCTCCACGATATGGACCAGCAGATGCACCATAACATCATAGAATGCGGGCGGGAAGTACATCTCAAGATGGCATAGTATCACCACGATCTCTTCCTGTAGCCTTCTGAGTTGCCTCACGCCAACCGACTTCCGAGAGATGACGTCAAAAAAGTTGCATAGGACAAATAGAGTTTCACAGACGTGCGCGTCCATGATCCCACGGATTGCAACTAGAAGTATCTGCGTCATCAGCACGTGACAGTCGCGAGACTTCATTCCGCTGAAATTATGCTTCGCTGAGTCTAGGTATATGCTTATCTTCCCCGCGTAACCGTAAGGAAGATTTACTCCAACGAGGCAGGTGAAAAACTGATCGATCTCCTCCTGACTTAGAGTGAAGCACGCGGGAGGGAAGTCATTTCCGGTCTTCTTGGCATTTTTGCCTTTGCGACGACTTTCAGTGTCCTGCTTTGCCTCATCATCATCATCATTAGCGTCGAGCTCCTCCGTGATGCCCATTGATTTCAAGTCTGCCCTTGCTTTCGTCCCATATTTGGTCCTCTCTGGCATGTTGAGCAGGGTACCAAGCAGACTCTCGCACACGTTCTTCGTGATATGCATGACATCAAGGCTGTGAGGCACACGGTGGATATTCGATCTGGCAAGTCCCGGAAAACAGACCACGTTTCCATACCTTCAAAGCATGGCCGGCTGGCGCCTTTCGCTTCTTTCCGGCTCTGGCGCCTTTTGCTTCTTTCCGGTGGGCAATCTTTCCAATTTTCAACAGCTCGTCTATTTCCTCGCCCGCTCCTCGTCTGTGGCGTCTTGAGTTCGGTTTCACCATCGAACGAGATCCTTGCGTTTTCTCCACGGGTCATCATCGCGAAGCCACCTTCGATGTCCCATGAACATGGTTTTCGAAGACCCGGGATCTCTATCTAGCTGGCGATACGTTGTGTCATCCATGCACCTGACGCATCCAGAAAAACCATGGACCACCTGCCCCGCGACATATCCGTAACCGAGATAGTCATGCACCGTCGTGAGCAGTGCAGCTCTCATAGGGAAATATTCTTTCTCTGCGATGTCCCACGTATTGGCTGGCGTTCTCCACAGTGTGTCTAGCTCCTCTTTTAGCAGCCCCAGATACAGATTGATGTCGTTCCCTGGTTGTTTCGGCCCTTCAATTAGCATACTCATGTGAATGTACTTCCTATTCATGCACAACCACGGGGGAAGGTTGTACATCCACACAAAACAGGCCAGGTGCTATGTGTGCCTCTCTGGCTGCCAAACGGATTGACTCCATCGGTGCTCGCGCCCAGCACGATGTTCCTTGGATCCTTCCCAAATTCTGGGTGTTCGAAGTTCAACGCTTGCCACTGGCTCCCATCCTTAGGGTGACTCAGCATCTTGTCTTTTTTATTTATCTCCGGATCATTTTCGTCATCTTCTCGCTTCTTCTCCTCCCTATCTGCATGCCAATGCATGAGCTTTGCTACCTTAGGGTCCGTGAAATACAGCTGCAGACAAGGAGGTGTCGGAAAGTACCACACGACTTTTCGAAGAGCTTTCTTCCTCTTCTTGTATCGAGGGACGCCGCACACCGGACATATGGTAGACTCCGCGTGCTCGTCCCGATAAATGATGCAATTGTTCATGCACACATGGTATATCACGTGCGGTAAATCCAGAGGACACACGATTTTCTTCGCCTCCTCGAAACTGGTCGGGCACTTGTTCCCCTTGGGAAGACATTCGTGCCAGAATGACATGTTCTCGTCGAAGCATGCATCGGTCATTTTGTGTTTTACCTTCATCTCCAGAGCCATGAGTGTTACTTTCAGGCGGGTATCCTCGGGCCTGCATCCTTAATACAATGGAGTAACCGGGTCTATCTCCAGTTGATCAAGCTTGGCTTTCTCTCGGGCAACAGCTCTTGCATTATGCGGCTGCTTGAGAAGCAACTCTTGAATATGAGGGTCCTGCACCCAGCCCATCGATGGTTCATCGTCTTCTGCTCCGGCATCTTCATCTTCATGATCATGCCCTTCGTCTTGATCTTCCTCATCATCTACATGATGACTGTATGCAACATCACCGTCGTGATCATGTCACGGAGATTCTTCGTCTTCTCGACCTTTGAGCAGCGGTGGTTGTCTTGCTGCCCTTCCTCATTTCTTGCCCGGCCCCAATGGGCGACTTCATAGTCATCTTCATCACCTTGTCATTGATAGCCATCCATGAAACCACGCAGAGCAAGTGGTCCCGCACCTGCCGGAATCCGTGGTTCCGCAATAAGGCTCTTGACTTGCATCTTCGACACGGACATCTTATCTCCGTCTCGTTCTTTTGAAGCATCTCGTCCTTGAGGAGCTCAAAAACCTACTCCACGATGCCTTCGGTCATCGTGCGGACCACTATGGTCATGCGAGGAGGTAGAAACAAAAGCGATATTTTAGAACCAACAAAAAATTTGGCATGACTTTCCCTAAAAATAGGACCAAAAAGAATGCATAGTGCCAAAATTCTTGCCGAAACAGAAATGAATCAACATTCAGGCAAAATATTGGCAACTATCGCATTTCAAATAGTGGTACCTACAAACACAAACATATATGCAACACCACAAACATACATAGATCTAGCAAGGCCATAAAAAGTGCATGTGCACGTTGTTGGAGGGAGAAAAAAAGTAGGTCTACAACATAAAGATAGCTTTCCCCTTACTTACATATCAAAAAAAGGTAATTTAACCACTTAATTTGGATGAATTTATGGTGCAAATGAGGTGAGGAGGAGGAGGCAGCCGAGACAAGCTTGGAGGAGGAGGTGGAGAGAATGAAGTGGGGAAAGTGAGTGTGTAGGTGTGGCTCTCCAAAATATCTAGCTGGTCCCAGGTTACTCATGGCGCACCAGCAACAAATGCGCCATTAGTAACCCTGGTTACTAACGGCGCACCATCTTGTGCTGCGCCATTAGTAGTTTTGCAAAAAAAAAATATAGTAGTGGTGCACTGTGTGGCAGGTGCGCCATTACTAGTTAAAACTAGCAATGGCGCACTCTGCCCTGGTGCGCCATTAGTATTTTTGTAAAATTAAAAAAAAATTGTTACTTGTGGTGCATCAGGTGTATGCAGTGCGCCATTAGTGTCTATCACACTAATGGCGCACCAACACATGGTGCGCCACAGCCTAATAGTGGCGCACCACATATGCAGTGCGCCATTAGTCAACCATATCATCTATAGCCCTTTTCCTAGTAGTGGGGTGTCCCACCCCCTCCCCCCACCTGCTCGTCCTCGCACTACCGCATTCTTTGCGGCGCTAGGATTTGACAGGGGGCGCAATGCGGTTATACATTTCCACCCCACCGCACGCACCCTAAACCCTAAAAACCCTAAGATAGATAGTGGGGTCACGGATGTGATGGACTTCGCCTCCGCATGCGGCTGACGCAGGGGCCAGCGTTGTCGCCTGCTCCGGCTTGTTCTGTCTCGGCCTCGCGAAGGGAGGGAGGGGGTCAGCCCCTCCCCTGCTCGGCCTCGTGCTACTGCATTGTTGCGTGCTAGGATTTGATAGGACGTAATGCGGTTATTCTGTTTCCACCCCTACCTCACACAACCTAAACCCTAAAAACCCTAAGATAGATAGTGGGGTCATGGATGTGACGGACTCGCCTCCGCATGCGACGATGCGGCACGCCGCGTCGTAGCCTCCTCAGCTCGTTCTGTCACGGCCTCCCGAGGGGGAGGAGGGGTTGACCCCCTCCCCACTGCTCGGCCTCGCTACCAGCGTTGCTGCAGCGCTAGGATTTGGCAGGGGCGCAATGTCAGTTATTACATTTCCCACCCCACCGTCGCACCCTAAACCCTAAAAACTCTAAGATAGATAGTGGGGTCACGGATGTAACGGCATTACTCGCCTCACATGTCTGACAGTGACGGCGGCGGCCAGCGTCATTGCACCTGCCGGCTCGTTCTGTCTCGGCCCTCGCGAGAGGAGGAGAGGGGTCCCTCCCCTCCCCCTGCTCGACCTCAGCGCTACCGCATTGCTGTGCGCTAAGATTTGATAGGGCCTTAATGCGGTTGATACATTTCCACCCCCACTTACGCACCCTAAACCCTAAAAACCGAAGATAGATAGTGGGGTCCACGGATGTGACGGACTCGCCTCCGCATGTCGACGGCAGCGACACGCCAGCGTCGTCGCCTGCTCGGATCGTTCTGTCTCGGCCTCGCGAAGGAGGGAGGGGGTCGACCGCCCTCCCCCTGCTTGGCCTCGCGCCACCGCATTGCTGCGCGCTAGGATTTTATAGGACGCAATGCGGTTATTCTGTTCCCACCCCCACCGCACGCACCCTAATAAACCCTAAAAACCCGAAGATAGATAGTGGGGTCACGGATGTGACAGACTCGCCTCCGCATGCGACGACGCGGCACGCCACGCGTCGTCGCACCTCCCCTCGTTCTGTCTCGGCCTCGCAGGGGGAGGGGAGGGGGTCCCTCCCCCCTCCCCTCCTGCTCGGCCTCACGCTACCGCATTTGTCAATACACGCAGTGCCGATTTCAATGTCTACAAAATATTTAAATCCAAAAAATAACAACCTCAAATTAACATGTTAAAAACAATTATCACACTGAAGTTCAGGATAGTTATTCATTGAAGAACAACAACTATTATAAGTACAAAAACATACTAGAAAAAATAAAAAAATACGCATATACATCGCCCAATTACATGGCTGTTCATGGGACTAAGTCAAAAAAATCCAAACCAGTGCAAAGAATGAAAAGTAACATAAAAAAAGAAGGAAATACAGAGGACTTGCTTTATTACTTTGCAAAGAAGGAAAAGCAGAAGTTCACGTATAAATAACATAGAAGGTAAAGGTGTGATGGTGGTATGATACCGGGACACCTCCCCCAAGCTTGGTTGTTGCCAAGGGGAGTGCCCATACCCATGTATTTATGTCTCTTTCTTCGGAGATGGTGATGATGGACTTGTTGATGTAGTAGGCTTGTCATCCATCTTCCAAGGCATAGGCTCACCATCACAGAAAGATGAACGATCTCCGGGATCCTCAAATCTGCAGACAAACTCATCCTCTTAAATATGTATTCATACTCACTGTTTTGGTTTTGCAGGTCATATATCTGGGCTTGGAGATGCTCGATTTTCTCATGAAGCTTGAAGATGGCCTCCCCGATGTTCTTGGCATCCAGCTTGTGATTGTTGGTGAACTCCGCGATCATCAAGTGATTGGCGTTGAGTCCACGTTCCACCATCCCTTGGCACTTGAAAACTTGCTGCTCCCTTGCTTCGAGTCTTGTCTCCACGCTTCCGGTCTTCTTTGGCCCTTCAACATCGCGGATGTGCAGCACCCCTCACGCATCTCAATGGCTTGAGGGTGTCGCAGCACCTCCGAAGGTATAGGTTGATGACCTTCTCAAAAAACTTGTCATTGGGGGCGCTTGGAGACGTCTTGGTGATCTAGATCTGTCAAAAAAACAGTTTGAAACAAGAATAGAGGATTTTGTCATGGTACGGTGGTCAAAACTTTTGGGAGATTGTATAATGATTTTTTACCGACCAAAAGAAGTATTGTGCAATAAAACGGAGTCCGGAGGGCACATGAGGTGGCCACAAGGTAGGGGCGCGCCCTCCACCCTTGTGGTCTCCTCGTGCCTCTTTCGGACTACTTTTGATTTTCCTAATTTTTTAATTATTCCAAAACTGAAAAATTACAATTGGAAACGTTTAGGAGTTGGTTTACTTACCGTACCACATACCTATTCCTTTTTGGAGTCTGAACATTCTGGAAAGTATCCCATATGTACTCCTCCGGTGTTATGGTATTAATAATATTGGTCTTAACATTTATGGGAGTACCTGAGATATAATGTTTGATTCTTTGACCGTTTACCACCTTCGGATTTGTGCCTTCGGTGTTCTTGATCTTGATGACACCGGAGCGATAGACCTCCTCGACAATGTAAGGACCTTCCCATTTAGAGAGAAGCTTTCCCACAAAAAATCCTTAAACGAGAGTTGTATAGCAAAACATGATCACCAACGTTAAACTCACGCTTTTGTATCCTCTTGCCATGCCATCTTTTAACCTTGTATTTAAACAGCTTGGCATTCTCATAGGCTTGGGTTCTCGATTCATCAAGCAAGCTAATGTCAAATAAGCTCTTCTCGCCGGCAAGTTTGAAATCATAGTTGAGCTCTTTAATAGCCCAATAAGCTTTATGTTCTAGTTCGAGAGGTAAGTGACATGCTTTTCCGTAAACCATTTTATACGGAGACATACCCATAGGGTTCTTATAAGCAGTTCTATAAGCCCATAATGCATCATCAAGTTTCTTAGACCAATTCTTTCTAGATCTATTAACAGTCTTTTGCAGAATCAATTTAATCTCTCTATTGCTCAATTCTACTTGACCACTAGACTGTGGATGATATGGAGATGCAATTATATGGTTAACATCATACTTAGCAAGCATTTTACGGAAAGCACCATGAATAAAATGTCAACCACCATTAGTCATTAAATATCTAGGGACTCCAAACCTTGGAAAAATAACTTCTTTAAGCATCTTAATAGAAGTGTTATGATTAGCACTACTAGTTGGAAAAGCTTCTACCCACATAGTAACGTAATCAACAACAACTAAAATATGTGTATATCCATTAGAGGAAGGAAAAAGTCCCATATAATCAAAGCCCCAAACATCAAATGGTTCAAGAACAAGTGAATAATTCATAGGCATTTCCCGACGTCTACCAATATTGCCAATTCTCTGGCATTC